>CM068871.1:18179867-18779867 GCA_035149815.1 Branchiostoma lanceolatum | reverse complement strand
GCCGGAGATACAGATACGCCAGCAGACACACGCACGTAGCCACCAGACATGTCGGGAGGTCGGCATAGTGACGGACAGCCGTCACGACTTGCTGCAAAATACTCATCTCTGTACTACAACAAGCTGCGTAACGTTACTGAAAAAAGTCGTGAAAACGTTAATTTCAGAATACAAGACAGTTTGCCAAACTGCGGCCCTGCACTTGTTGTTGTTGTTGTTGTTGTTGTCCTTGTTTAACGTCTATTATATCGCTAGACGTGGTCACTTGCCCACCCATGTGATACCTGAACCCGAAGAAAAAGAATACAATTGGGAGGTACCAAAGAACATCGACAGGGGTGGCCTCAACCAATTGAGTATAAAAGGCAAAGTCATAGTTTTTTTTCCCGCTAAATAACTCTCCCTACATTACTGCAATAGAGTACAGTTATGACGATGTAATACGAAAAAGTAATATCTTGATCATGATATCTCTGAAACATAAGAAGGCGAAAGCTCCCCACCCCCACTTAATATGTGTGGGTACGCCATGAAAGCCAAGAGTACGTTGAACCCTTGACGTCATGTTGGGTGAATGAAGTTTTGGTCACGTATGCAGCTGCACGAAGCATTGGGCTGACAAACAACTAAATGGGACAAGGCGGTTAAAATGTAAAAGCTTCTATCGCTTTTCCAACTGGGAATTTGGGACAAATATCTGTTCCTGTTACTCCAGGTATATAAGCACATTCACGGTTGCGACTACGCATGTGCAGTGTCAAAGGTCTCAATCCATCTAAAGCATCTGGTCCAGACCAAATACCTCCTTGGTTCCTCAAAATGACAGCCACCGAAATAGCACCTGTGTTAACCAATATTTTCCAACACTCGTTAGACACAGGAGAAATTCCCAAAGACTGGAGGGATGCAAATATATGTGCCATTTTTAAAAAGGGAGATAGAGCTGTCCCCGGCAACTACCGACCTGTATCACTGACCTGTATATCCTGCAAACTACTTGAACACATTATCCATAGTCATGTCATGAAACACTTAGAAAGTTTCAACATATTGACTGACTACCAACATGGATTCAGAGCAAAGCGATCCACAGAAACACAGCTTATATTGACAGCTCATGACATAGCTGGCGCACTGAACAGTAAAAAACAGGTAGATCTAGCAATTCTTGATTTTACTAAAGCTTTCGATAAAGTCCCACATAGTAGACTCATCACTAAACTAGAGCACTACGGAATTCAAGGCACCACACTAAATTGGTTGAAGGCTTTCTTGACCAATAGGGAACAGACGGTAGTGGTAGAAGGCAAGGCCTCAGCTCCAGTTAGAGTTGCGTCAGGCGTACCACAGGGAACTGTTCTGGGACCGTTACTCTTCCTCCTGTACATAAATGACTTACCAGACCAGCTTGATTCAAATGTTAGGTTATTTGCCGATGACTGCCTGTTATATATAGAGTTGTCCACACAGAGTGATTCACAGCTTTTGCAAGAAGATTTGAACACACTCGAAGAATGGCAAAGCAGATGGCTAATGCAGTTTAATCCGGAAAAATGTTACATCATGCATATAACAAACAAACGAAACCCAATTGTAACCACCTACCAGTTCTGTGGACAGGCTCTAGCAACAGCAAAGAGCCACCCGTACCTAGGCGTTACATTAACAACGGGGCTAAAGTGGAACACCCATATCAACAAAGTAACAACTAAGGCTAAACAGACATTGGGAGTGATCAAACGTAATTTGTGGGCATGCCCAGCAAAGGTAAAATCACTTGCATACACGTCTCTAGTAAGACCAAACCTTGAATATGCTGCAACAGTTTGGGATCCATACACAAAGAAGGATATAGATAAACTCGAGAGGGTGCAGAACCAAGCTGCCAGATTCTGCACGAACAACTATGAAAGGGGCGCCAGTGTAACAAAAATGAAAGCAGACCTGCAATGGATGTCACTTGAGGACAGGAGAACAATGTCCAGACTTTGCATGATGTACAAGATGACTAATAAACTTGTGGACGTACCGACTGATAATTATCTAATGCCAGCTCAGAAGAGGACCAGAAATAGTCATGCTTTTAAGTACCAGAGTTATCAGCCAAGGATTGACGTGTTCAAAAATTCGTATTTCCCGAGAACCATAGTAGAATGGAACTCGTTGTCATCAAGTACTGTAGGAGCTTCATCACTAAGTAGCTTTAAAGAACGGTTGCAGTCAGATATGCAAAGACTAGGTGTAACAGACCGTTCGGTGTAATATGACCAGCTGCTGCCGCGCCGCGTGCCTGCGAAGCTGGTGTGTTACGCCTGATGGCGGTTATACCGGCTATAAAGATACAGATACAGATACAGAAAGGTAAAGGCCCCTGAGACGCAAACAAAACCCGTCGGGGCGTTGTTATGCAAATCAAGCTCTCTCTCTCTCTATATATATATATATATATACATAATGTCGAGACGAGAACTGTTAACAAGCCGGGGCCTTCACCTTTGACACTGCACATGCGTAGTCGCAACCGTGAATGGGCCTGACTACTGGTTGGCAGGTCAGTGGTTGGCCGCTGGCAGTCGGGGTGTGGTTGGGAGTCCCAATCCCCCTTCAAAACTCAAGAAGGAGACGTGAAAGAACAAAAAAATAAGAGTAAAGGATTTATAGTTTGTTGTACTTTGCTCTGTGTGTTCAAACATGTCTTGAACTCGTCTGATCACTTAGTTTTCTTAATAAGGAAGGCAGCTTTTTTCCTCAATGTTTAGCATGAAAAAGTAACAAGTGTGACACAAAATAAAATGCTCTTTGTTGTTGTAAGTTCTGGTGGTGCACTGACATTCAAACAAACCTCGGCGAATTTTTCATGGCCACTGAGTGGAAAAAATATAATCTTTGTAACGAAGAGTGCATACTGGAAGAGTCTATCTTGGAGGGGTGCCTTGCAAAACATAGACGATGTTACGTGTTTTTGTTTACACAATGAGATGCGATGCGTGTACATTTCAAAACTGACTGAATGATTTCATCGATTGTGGATATCCTATGTAGATTTTAGCTTGAGAAAGCCATTTAAAAAAACCAATAGCGACAGAACCACCTCACAGCTGCAAGTCAAGGGCGCCCTCCCCTCTCCACCTGACTGCCATGACGTCAAAACTTGTCCTACTGGTACCTTCACCTGAGGGCGGAAACATTGACGTCTAAAGAAATTGTGAACTTCAGAACCTTCTGGACGTTTTCTTGCAACTCTAGCGTCTTCTAGACGTATTCGTTCTGCCACGATGTTTCTCCTGGTTCGTGTCTTGTGTCTGTCTCTGTCCTGCGGGCTCGTTTTGAGCGCTACGCCGACATACGAAGGCAACGAGTGGGTCAACTGCGGCGGTATTTACACGGAAGACAATGGGACCATCGAGTCCCCACGCTGGCCCCGTAATTACCCAAACCGACGCCGTTGTGTGTACGAGATCAGGGCACCACCCGGGCGGACCATCGCCCTGCAGTTCCCCACCTTCCACCTGCAGCCCCGGCAGAGGATCCCGACGACCCGTCCCTGGCGCCGGCGTTGCTTTGACTGGATTAGCCTTTTCGATGGGGCCAACCTGATTGGAGGCCCGTTCTGCGGGGAGGAAATCAGCCCTTACCGGGTCTTCACGTCTGAGACCTACAAAATTACGATCTTTTTCTGGAGTGACCGCAGACGGGTCTTCCCTGGGTTCAGGGCCATCTACACCTACAACAAGTGCGGTCGCCCCGTTGTCCCAAGGAGACCTTGGACACGGGCGGGTACCGGGAACAAGATCTTGGGTGGAAATACTGCGGCACCAGGCAGCTACCCTTGGCAAGTCGCTCTCACAGATCCTGTAGGTAACGTCATGTGTGGCGGTGCGTTGCTGAACGAGAACTGGGTTGTCACCGCCGCGAGCTGCGTTGATGGGTTAGGTCGCGTGAAAGATGTTTGGGTAGTTGTTGGCGAGCACGATATAAGCAAAATAGAATTGAAGGATCTCGTCGAAGTCCAAAAGGTCATTATATACCCCGAGGCATCAGAAATGCCGTATATTAGCAACGACATCGCTCTGCTGAAGCTAGAGTCTCCCTTATCTCAGAATGATTACGTCATGCCGATCTGCCTCCCAGATTACAGTCCCGGTCCTGATCATGACCCTTGGCCACCGGTTGGGACTATCGTTACCGTGACCGGGTGGGGCACAATCTCCGACCAAGGCGAGGTATCACCCGCCCTGCTACAAACTAACATGCTAGTAGTATCAACCCAGACATGCTCGGCTGTATATGATGATAAGCTTTCTGAAATTACCATGATGTGCACAGGTTACGATACAGCCGGCGTGGGCGCGTGCCGCGGCGAAGACGCCGGCGGCCCAGTGGTGCTCTTCCCGTCCGGAGGGCCGGCTTACCTAGTCGGGCTGGTCAGTTTGGGTCCCCAAGACTGTGGACGGCAGCTGCCGAGTGTGAACACTAGGGTGTCCGCTTTCTTGGGCTGGATCCAGGAAACCATGGACAGAAACCCTTAGAGTTGTTATAGCGAGCGTGCGACTTGGCAAGAGAGTCATTCAGTCCTTGGTCAGAGATAACTGCAAGAGGCATGGCAAGTAGATACGATTGTCGCAAACTCTTTTCGGCCGTTTTTCTTTTGTCTGTAACGTTAAAGAGGCGGAAAATTGTACAATTTGGCCTGTGTGAAGCCATATCATACAGCACAACGGTATATGCTACGTGTAAAAGCCTTTGTGTAGCAATATATATATGCATGCAATATATATATGCATGTACATATGGACACAGCTGTACATATTACACTATATTCTCGGTGTAGAATCTTATACATGAATACTAGTATATAAATATATCTATATATATATATTTGTAGATAGATAGATAGATAGATAGATAGATAGATAGATAGATAGATAGATAGATAGATAGATAGATAGATAGATAGATAGATAGATAGAATGTACAATTTCTCCCTTGACAGGAATGGAGACCTACGTGTCGAACTTTCCCTGCCTTACCGCATCTTACCGCCCCCGCGAGACAATATTACCTCCTGTACAACAGGAGTTAACTGACCCATCAGCATTGTATTGACTTTGCCTTAGTTTTGTTGCCAATTGTATGTATATACTAGTTTAACCTATGTAAACGTTTGTTAAGCTATAAGCATAGTTCAAAAAGTCATTGTTGATAAAACTATCGACAGAAGTTAAACTTCTTAGATAATAGAGCAAAATAAACGCGGTGAAAGGTTGCTGAAGTCTGTGCGGCTGCCTCTGTTTGTTCCCCTCAATTAAACATAACGAAAACATAAAGAAGGTTAGATAAAGGTGATGCGGGTACCTGTCCTGCTGGTTTCACCATGAACACTAACGATACGGGTGTCAGACACAATACAGCGTAGCTATCACAAAGGGCCTAAGGCCATATCAATTCGATTGTATAGATGCCAATCTCTGTGCCCACCGTTAACCTGATGCGAGCGTGCGAAAACTATGAAGGTTCGGCAAACAAAAAGTTGAATTCGTTATGAAACATCTATACTAACACTACTCCACCAGGGTACATAATTTCGACACCCTGAAAAAGATACGTCCAAACAGATCTCCTACCCAACGTCCCCCAGTATGATGCTCTTTTGTATATCTAAACTGTTCATGCCTGGGGTGCTGCACTATCTCTGATCCCAAACAAACTGTTTTTCAAAGTGGAGGATTTATGTAACTCGGCCGATTAATGTAAATGGATGTAAGTGGCCAGGAACTTTGAACAAATGACTAAGCACAGAACATGGTATACCTAACAATAAATTCAATATTTTTGTTCTTCTGCTCCTGCATCTTTTTGGGAAGACCCTTGCGCAAAATCGTTTCCACCTGTAAGTTGTACTGATACACATGACAAAAAGCAATAAGATAAAAAGTATTAGTATCTGTTTTCCGAGATTGTTTTGCAACTGACGGCATAGGTATTTGATCATTTTGCAGCTTTTATGTACGATGTAATATAAAAGGTATGGTCGCAAATATTTGTTTGAAGGAATTAAAAAAACTGAACAACCTAATTGTACCAGAGAAGAGCATATCACTAAACCGATATCGGCGATGACGGACAAGCTGACAGTATGTAGAATTCAATCCGCTCAATATGATATAATGTATACGTACATACATGTATACCCACTGGCCATGGGGTAAATACAGGTCACAACAAAAGAATAGTTTATTACAGATACATGTATACATTGTTAGCCTAGCACAAAAACTATATGATATGTTACCAACTAAGTGAATTAATATTCGACTTCTCCTGGCGTCTCTCATGGTGAAAATGAAAGAGCAGATATGTTTCATAGTCAATGGTTTGTCTAAACTCACTAGAAAGACCTGTCTGTATATCTTAGCTATTCGAAGTAGAGAAAAAAAAATTGTATCAGTCTATAATGTTGAGCTCTCTCTTTGTTATAGGACTTCTACATTCTACTACAAAATATTTAAAATGTTTTCAATCAGAGGACACCCGAGCGAAGCATGAGCTCAATACCGTTCCAAGAGACGAGTAATAAAAGAGTTCCAAAATGTTTTTAAATTACAGCTCAAGACGCAATGAATGGATAAAAATGATACTTGGTACGTCGTTTAATTTTGCCATTTTAGTGAGTTTTTAGCGAAGCCTTAGGGGCGAGCTTAATAGTATATCTTACGCCCGATTTGCAAGAATTCCCAGAATTCCACAGGAATTTCAGGAATCCGTCCGGCCAACTCTGTGGATGCCCTCCTGTCACTTGATACCTCATTAGCACGTCTGGCATCCAGACACTCTGCTGTCGATGACAGATGACCTACTTTTACGTGGTGTCCCATTTCGTACTGTCCGGAGTGTGTCAGGGAGTTCACCGAATCTAGTATTCTAGCTTTGAAAAGGGTTTACACAACGTTGATCTATTATCACAAGAACGTGCTGAACATCATGCCTCCCACCAAAAAAACTGTGAAAACCAAAACTTGAGGAGATCCAGGCATATAAAAAAAGGCAAAGTTTTAAACGGAACGATAAATAACTTGGGTTACCGTTTGGGCAGTCTACACTGAACGCCTTACGGGGAGGCGTGCGGTGTCAGAAAAACAACAGTAGCTCCTCGAAAACACATCCTACAGAGCTAGAATAACAACCAAAACGATCATAGGAGCCCCTGCAAACCGATTTTCTAAACTTTCGGTCTAGTTTCTCACTCCACCTATCCAATAATGCCAGAGAAAAAAAGACACTACAACGGGAGTGTACTCCGGCCTTTCCACATATGCTAGGAACTCCTCGAGTTACATGGTGCCTTTCTATATCTGCTTGGCGGATGCCTTTCTGATTTCTTAGTGCGTTTTGCACAATATTATGGCAGAACTAAGATCTAGAGTGCTACGTTGGTACTTTCCTTACAGTAAAGTAAGATCAATCCAGACACCTTCGCTATGGCAATAATTTCTAATTGCCACACTTATTCGTATTGAAATGCAATAGACAGTTTTTTTGCATTGCACTGCTGAATCCTATTGGCAAAATTTAGCCAATATTGAAAAGTATCGAATTAAAAAGGTGTCGAATTTAAGGTTCCTAGCATCACAATTTATCAGCCTTTAACTGATCCTTCCCACAAATATCGAACTATCCCCTGAATACCACGACGTGGTTTGTGAGGAAACGTTTTACATGAATTTCAATGAATTAGCATATCAGGCTGTATCCAACCTTCCTGAATCTGATACTATGTACCTGGGTCGACTAGTACAACACGGGGTACTATTTCGTATCACCCGAGATACCAGCCCGACCGCGACGGCCGTACTTAACGTTAAGGCCGTGGGGCGATCCGACCCGCGGGAGGGCTGGGACCGAGGGTGATACGGAATACCCCGTGTTGTATTCTATATTTATGTCATACCTGGGCCGCGAAAACGTTCGTTACGGGTGTTCCAGACCGTGTGATAATTAAGGGTTAATGACCCGCCCCGAGGTGTATATGGTGTCATAACGCCTGGTCATGTGCTATAACCACCGAATAAAACCACCAAGTGAGCGAAGCGAACGAGGTGGTTTTATGAGGTGGTTATAGCACATGACCAGGCGTTATGACACCATATACATCGAGGAAGAGGCGGGTCATTAACGTTATTATCATATAGCCTATCCAAACTGACCCATATAAGAGTAAAAGATACCTGTATGACACATTGATCTCTTACTACTATACATGTTAATGCATCAGTCCAATTTGAGAAATGCATGTGAAAATTTACATTTGTCATTTCTGTGCAGAGTACTGTATTACAGATTTCATTTTGAAACTAAAACTTCCACAGAAAATCTTTCACAACATTACAATCTTTGCATACAAATCGTGTTTTCAAATCTACTCTACTATACTCTGTAGGACACCCAGAAGGGAGGATTAATGATGATAATCATTCCTCCCTTCTGGGTGTCCTTCTGATTGGTCAATATTATTGAACACCACTTAGTCACTACCATAGCTCCCTCTGATTGGTCAAAATCATTGAACACCACCCATGATTAATTGAACACCACTTATGGGACTTTTATTGCATTATGGCGTCATAACCGAAGGAAATGGAGGCTTCTGATTGGTTGACGCTATCTAGCTATGTGATAATTTCCCTTATCACACGGTCTGGAACACCCGTAACGAATAATTTCCCTTATCACACGGGGTTGACTTGTTGTATTTTCATTTATGTCATACCCACCCGAGAAAACACACATTTCATTGCAGAATGCGCCAGAAGTTGAGGGAGTTTTGTGTCCTCGAACAAAAAACTGTAACAACATTGATTCCAACCTTCGAATCCGGTATTTGAATTTCCGACGGCGGCGCAACCGGCGCGCTCGAAATGCATTCGAAATATACAATGAAAGCCTGTGTGATACAACTCCCGAACCCTATGTGATACGGGGAAGTATCATACGGTCCGCAACACCCGTATCAGGCCCAGGTACGACATAAATATAGAATACAACACGGGGTATTCCGTATCACCCGAGGTACCAGCCCGACCGCGGGTCGGATCGCCCGACGCCACCCCCCCCCCCCCCCCCCCCATCCAGTTATCAACCGAACGGTCCCTAACACCTCCCGCCGCCATCTTGACAGGAGCAGACGATCGAACAGACATAAATGCCGCGACTTTTTCCTACTTTTAAGAAACCACAAGCAACACCGTAAGACGGTGAGTTCCTCTTCTTTCTTTCTATAACATTTGCAACATATTACGTGTACATTATGAAGAGAAAAAACATAATTTATACGTTTGTAGTGGTATAGAGGCCTAAGGGGGAGGGGGGCAATGTTTGTGTCACGCTGACACAACGTTATCGGCAGTATTTGTATATTATATAACGTTTATATAAAGTTATATGTATCCCACACAGAACGTTGAATTTTCCCAAATACTTAGATATGCCAACGTTGAACTACAAATAAATGTAAACAAGCGTCCCATTGTTTGTAAACATGGTGTTTATGAACATGACTTATTTGTAAACAAATCACTGCTGTTCACACAACGACTATAGATATCATGCAAGGCTGCAAGTAATAAATTAGCTTGTTAATATTTACATTACGAACTGAAATTATTTACAGTACATATCTTGAAATACAGGGTGCATGTGCACCCTAAATTTTTGCTAATTTTTTTATTGTGGGCGTACCATTAGGTATTTGTGTCTAACGTACTACTAGGGTTACTTATTGTACAGTGCCAATATGATATATAACGTTAGATTGCCCTTGTTAAGTGTCAGAAAAAAATGGTAATTTTTTTGATAGCTATAGAATTTTCGATTGAAGCTCTGAAGACAGGTAGAAGGGTTTGTGATTAGATTTTGCTGGCTTTCTACTTTATTCTATGTTGTGCACCGAATAATTTTCCTGTAAAATTGATTTCGAGCCCTGTAGTCAAAATTCCATATTTCTATGTTGGCATTCTGTAGCATTTCGTTCGGAAATATTACTCTAGATGTTATAGTTTGTTCATAGCAGAAGATGTCAAAGGTCAAAGCCATAACTGTTATTACATTACCAATATCATTTCCTTTACTATATATATATACTATCATTTTGTATGGATATTACAGTACAGTGTTTTCCGTATGATATTTGTAATTGAAGAATTTTTTTTTTTTTCGTACAGGACAGCTCTAAAATGGAGGACATTATGGCGGCATTCGACATCAAGGACCTGACCATTCCCCAAGTGGGGGGTTCCCAGGCCATGAAGGAGAGGGACGGAAATGTAACTGACCCCCATGTCAGCAGTGGTGCGACCGAACCAGTAATCCCGGCTATGGACGGCGTCGGTCCCTCGCAAATGGCATCATTCATGAGCACGGATCTTCCAACTTCCGACGCATCCAGTCATGACTGGTACCAACAGGGTATGGGTCCTAATGGTGAACACAACTTCAGCCAGGCACACCCATGGTGAGGGAACCTTACCCCTACCCTTACCTAACCCCCTAACCCTACCATCACCCCCTACCGTAACAATAACGACTGGTACAACTACAAGCCGACTTCTGGTATGGGTCCTAATGATGAACACAGCTTCAGCCAGGCACACCCATGGTGAGGGAACCTTACCCTGACCCTAACCTAACCCCCTAACCCTACCATCACCCCCTACCGTAACAATAATGACTGGTGCAACTACAAGCCGACTTCTGGTATGGGTCCTAATGGTGAACACAACTTCAGCCAAGCACACCCATGGTGAGGGAACCTTACCCTGACCCTAACCTAACCCCCTAACCCTACCATCACCCCCTACCGTAACAATAATGACTGGTGCAACTACAAGCCGACTTCTGGTATGGGTCCTAATGGTGAACATGTAGCTTCAGCGAAGCACACCCATGGTGAGGGAACCTTACTACCCCTACCATTACCTAACCCCCTAACCCTTACCAGCCCCCTAACCCTACCATATCCCCCTACCCTAGCCATGATGATTGGTACAAGCTAGTGTGGGTCCTAATGGTGAACACAACTTCAGCCAGGCACACCCTTGGTGAGGGAACCTTACACTAACCCTTACCTAACCCCCTAACCCTTCCATATCCCCTAACCCTAACCATGATGATTGGTACTAGCTGACTTCTAGTGTGGGTCCTAATGGTGAACACAGCTTCAGCCAAGCACACCCATGGTGAGGGAACCTTACCCCTACCCCTTACCTAACCCCCTAACTCTTACCTAATCCCCTTACCCTTTACCTGATCCCCTAACACTTCCAAATCCCCCTATGCTTAACCATAATGATTGGTACAAGCCGGCCATTAGTGTTGGTCCTAATGGTGAACACAACTTCAGCCAAGCACACCCATGGTGAGGGAACCTTACCCCTACCCCTTACCTAACCCCCTAACTCTTACCTAATCCCCTTACCCTTTACCTGATCCCCTAACACTTCCAAATCCCCCTATGCTTAACCATAATGATTGGTACAAGCCGGCCATTAGTGTTGGTCCTAATGATGAACACAACTTCAGCCAAGCACACCCATGGTGAGGGAACCATACCCCTACCCCTTACCTAACCCCCTAACCCTACCATATCCCCTAACCCTAACCATGATGATTGGTACTAGCTGCTCAACGACTCAAACTATCCTGAATTTATTTAAAGATCTTTCGCACAGCCATACTAGTAGTAGTTTTTTTCCACCAGTTCATTACTAGTATTCTACTGCTTGCTGTGAGGTAGCATTGTGGCAAGAATGTGATCCCAAACGAGTTTGTATCCCCCCTCTCCTTGGCACATGTCAGTCACTGTCGATCCATTAAATGGCGGCAAACAATTTGTCTAAAGGCTAGCAAGGGTATATAGTAATCTGATTTTTTGATTATGATATGTATCACATTGTAGTAATTATGGTTCATGTAACTTCATATCAACAGGTTCTCCAAAAACACCACGAGAAAAACCATCTCTGACGTCAACGTCTTTAAGAGATTCTGTTCCGCGCCTCCTTTCAACGAGCCACGCCCTCCCGAGGAGATCCCGCCTTCCGAGCTCTGCCCTCTCCTCATATCCTACTTCACGTCCTGCAAGAAAAACAACGGCCAGAACTATGAACCCGAGTCGCTCAACAGCATGCTGCGTTCCATGGAGCGGTACCTCAAAGCGAGCGGTTACGCGCACAGCGTCATCCAATCAGAGGAATTCCGCGAGCTCCGTCTGAGTATCAAGCGAAGAAAGGACGAGCTTAAAGAGCTGAGCCATGTGAAGAACTCGACGGAAAACGTCTCGAAGAAAAATTTCCCCACGGATGAAGAAGAAATGATACTCTACTCCAAAGGAGTTATTGGATTGACGAACCCCTTTAGTTTGCTGTGTGCGGTTTGGATGAACAATTCCAAGCACTTCCGCATCAAGTCACGCGAGACGACGGTCGGACTGCGATGGGGAGATATCCAGCTGAAGAAGCTAGCCAATGGGACAGAGTATTTGGAGTACGCATCCCTGACAACGGAAAATGCAGTTGCGCGAAAGGTACGAATTATATAGAATAGAGTGGGCTTTTCCACGTTTTACCTTTACCTACCAGGTTTTCATTTATGGTGGTTTTGAAGCTCTAAAAGTTATGAATAGCAATATTTCTGGAAACATGATGTATTACTGTTAGTTTTTTTGTAGTCCTTACTAGTAGTAGTACAAGTAGCTTAATGAACTATGAATTATGCATCACCAAAAGGGACTGTCCCCAGAGTCCCCTTAGCAGCATTCTTTGACAGTGCTGATTACCTTACAAGTTGCAGATTAACTTAGTTATTGCAACAACCATGGCAGGTGAAACTGAAGATATGTCAGTGTGCAGGTTAGCTTGTATACTGTAATTCTTGATTTGTTAACTGTAACTTAATTTTAGCTGATTTAACGGTCACTAGTCAACAGCTAAAATTTCATCATCATAAATATTTGATCACAAATATTTGAGACAGTGATGTTTGTTCCCACCGTTAAAATCAAGTGCCGTGACCTACTCCATTTTCCCCCAACCGCTATATGTTCCTGCCGCTATATTTTAAAAGTGATTTACAGTATATGCAGTTCCTAGTGTGTTTGGGACAATTTCAACTCGATCATGATGTTAAATGTTTTATACAGTAATATATATAGTCATGTACCACAACATGTACATGTATGTTTAATGCAAATTGTCTTCATACAAATTTTTGTTCTAGAATCTGCTCCATATTTGTACTATTATATTAATATTTTCTGGAGCACATATACATGTATAGGATTTTCTAATGGCTATCTCTTGTTGTACAAATCTCCTCAGGCCTGGGCTATGGGTCAGGGGAATCTCTCGTGTCCCGTCCTTGTGTACAAACAGTATGCGCTCCACCGCCCTGCCGCCATGATGCATGCCGACGCACCGTTCTACCTCGGTTACTGGAGGAAGATGCCCTCAAGCAAGGTGCGTGGTTACTGTGCATAATGCAACAGATTGAAACAAGTCAAGTCAAAGCCTTTATTCTCCTTCGAAATGTTGTTCGGCCACATGGCTGCTTTTAAACAAGGTCAAAGTTGAGGGGGAGAGGTCACAGAGTAAGGGTAGCAGATCTCATATTTATACCTCTGTTAGATATTTTTTTGATTTCTTGTTTTTGGGTGAGTTTCAGTATTTTGAAATATGAGGAAGCAACTTTTAAAAAGCTTCTATCATACATTTTCCCATTGGCTCCCACAAGGCAACAGACATGTCTACTCAGTAGTAGGACATGACCTTTGATAAACTCTTTTAGGACCTTTGACCTAACTTCCTTTCAAAATTTGTAATGATTCCTTCAACCAAGGATTGATGTCTTCAAAATTCATATTTGCCGATTAACCATGATAGTAGAATGGAACTCGTTGTCATCAAGTACTGTAGGAGCATCCTCACTAAGTAGCTTGAAAGAATGGTTGCAGTCGGATGTGAAAAGATAAGGTGTGACCAGCCGTTCAGTGTAAATTTGTAATCGCAGCAACTGCCGCGCCGTGTGCCTGCAAAGTTGGTCTGTTACCAAATCCTGTGACATGCCTGTCACGTGGAAATTGAATAAGTATGGAAACAAGAAAACACACCAAAAACAGTGCCTCGCTCACAGAAGTGATAAAAGATACCCAGTTTCATTATTGGGGCTATTGGATTTTTCTTTTCGCTTCTAGGTGTGGTACCGAGACCAGGGACTTGGCAAGGACAGCATCTTGAGGATGAAGACATTACTGAAAGAGCAGGCACAGGACATGAACCTTCCAGTCCCAGCCTGGCTACAGGTCTGTTCTTAAAACTCACTGTGATGTGCCTTGAATATAATACATTATGTACATGTATTCAAAGAAACTTATTATATCAATGCCAGAGTTGTCATTGTTCAGTGTGATAGTGTCCTGCTTATATTTATCAGCAGCTGATATCATTTATGTTTTTCATAAATTCATGACACAATGATTGTGTTTTTAGTACAGGTCTTAGTTGTAGACTTATATTGATTAAGTGCTCCTAAAAATATTATGCTACTAGTAGATGCTACTATAGATGTTGGAACTGACAACAGGTTTTGTCTTTTCTCTTCTGCAGGTGCTGATTCATCCTGATGGGACCTCTGACACGACCTCTGACATGACCCCTGACACGACCCCGGGGGGTCCAGATACAGCTCCCGTTACCCCCTCCACTACCAGACTTTCTTCACCCCCTACCATGCTACCAACCCCGACCACAATGTTATCCAACCCCCCTACAATGTTTTCCAACCCCCCTACAATGTTGTCCAGCCCCCCTACAATGTTGTCCAACCCTGTCATGTTACCTACCCCCCCTTCCTTGCTACCCCCCTGTACCAGCACCCCCCTTCCAACGTCCTCCTTCTCAGAGCCTCCCGCGATGTTCCAGACAGCGGCCCGACGCGTACCCATCCGCAGTCCCGAGCCGGCCGAGCCGCCACGGAAGGCTCCATGTCTTACACTGACAGTCCGGCGAACAAACAGAACAGGTGAAGCTCATCTGTATGATAACTAGTGTGAGGAATAAAATTTAATCTTTACAACTGGATAAACTACATATGAAAACCAGACGTTTCGAGCGCCCGTCCGGCAGCTCTTTGTCATTGAGGAGAATGACAAAGAGCTGCCGGACGGGTGCTTAAAACTTCTGGTTTTCATATGTGTTTTATCCAGTCGTAAAGATTAAATTTTATTCCTCTATTGCTGGATGACTAATATTCACAAACGTGATAATAAGTGTGGTTATGAAGTGGTTAGTTATCTTCGCCATATGTGATAGAATGTTTTGAAAATTTCAAACATAAGGCCAATGCAGCCATACATCAGATGACAACAGCCAACCTAGCTCCCAAACATGCATGATCGGGGAAAGGCCATGTTTGGTTATGTGTAACCGGGGCTTTTTTTTCAACCTTTATTTAACCTTGAAAGTATACGATATATGTTCTTCAACCGAGGCCGTTCTTCAAGAGTTAAAGACATATTTTAATACTGTAAATGCAGAAATGTTCGCAGTAGTTTTATGTTGAACTTCGCGGTTTTCGCTGTAAGCTTTCAGCGCGAACTGAAAACCACCGCAAAAATTTTTGCCCACCTATGACTGTAGCGCTACTATTATTTCAAACGCGAACTTTAAACCACCAGGAACACATCTTTTTCTCCCTACCGCGAAATGAAACCCACGCCAACTTAAATGCATTTATAGTAACCCTCTTTGTCTTGCACTATTCCAGGTAACACCTCTGCCCTGCCAGCACCCCTGCTATATGAGGTTCCTGTCCACAACTCTTCCACAAGAGATCATTCCACCAGTCTTCCCACCAACCAGCCTGTCAATCAACGTGCCAATCAACTTGCCAACCAACCCACCAATCAAAACCCTTGTCAGGTATGGAAATATTGAATGTATTATGTTGCAACAGTCACACATACATAAAATCTTGAAATGTCTTTTATTCTTTGCTGTGACCTCTCAACTATAATTATACGTCTTACAATTTATTTTCTCTGTTCTAAAGAATTGCTTCAACTGCAAACATAAAACACCAAAAAAAACTTTCTATGCCTGTTTTAAAACTAAATAAAGTCCACACAGTAATGAATAAATTAACAGGTCCTGTGGTCAAAAACCCTGCAGGTTGACCTGCATGAAAAGCTGCAGGTGCTGCAGGATGAGAAGGTACAGCTGCAGCAGTCAGTACTAGTGTTGGAGCGAGACAAGGCCGTCCTGCAGGCCAAGCTGGCTCAGATGAAGCTGGCCCTCAGGGAAATGGAGATGCAGCCAGTGGGAGAAAATAACAGTAAGTCTCATTGTTAACGCTTACATGTACAACAATGGAGCAGAGAAATAACTTAAGCCTAGGATACTATATTTTTGTAGTCATATAGTTAGGAAAGAAACAACGGCTTCAATTGGTCTAGTGTGTGGTTACCTTGCTTCCAAACCAAAAGGTCAAGTATTCAACTCCTGACTGGCATGCTACTGGAAATATTTGTGTGTGTATATGTGAGTGTGTGCATGTATGTGTGTGTGTGTGTGTGTGCAAGTCCATGTGTGTGTGCAAGTGTGTGTGTGTGTGTGTGTGAATATGTGAGTGTGTGTCTTTGTGTTTGTCGCTCGTTCTCATTTGAATGTACAAATTGCTGTCGCAAGCCTTTACGACTTGATATGAGCCAAATTGAGGGCACCATCGATGCTTTCTTCACTTTCCCACAACAGATATCATGTTTCACGAAAAATGCACCTTAAAATTACTTATGGATTTTGACTTCGAAAAAGTTATGGCAATGAGTGGCCTATAAAGAGTCACAAAAAACGGCTGTCGCCCGCGGAGACATGCAAAATGTAAAAAGCAGCCGAGAATGTAACAATTCAGTCCAGAGTTTGACCGGTTAATTGGTGAATCCAGCTACTGAGGCCCTCCGACAAATCACGTCAGATCGCTCCCGTCACTGTTCTTGTACGCTGTGCAAGGCGGTTTATGCCTGTCGCCCAAAACGGTAAGCTCCGTTACCGTTTGAAGTAAGACGTTCCTAACATTAAGATATGCCACATATAAGGTGCCAACCTGTCGTTTTCATGAGGACTTAAAGCTTTTGTGGCTTTTAAAAGGAACAAATAAGAACTGTTTGCTATCAGTTGTGGACCACCTCCTCGAACAAATGACAGTACAGTAATAAATGTAATCTCCGTTACCATTGTTTGATGCTCCCTGTGTTGTTAACAAGGCATGGTGTAGGAACGCTGCCCATTTTCTAAATGCCCATACATACGTCCTTTTAATAGTAAAAGATGGAACTCAAAAACGGAAATCCCTTTGAAGGAAAAGCCGAAGTTTTACTGTAGTAAGCTCCGTTACCGGTAACGGAGATTACACCTGTTGCGGAAAATACATAACCTGACGCAGAACTTTTTGTAGTTGTGCACCATAAGGCAAAAGCGTTTGAACTAGAATAGAAAAGTATAGATTCAACTGAGAGAAACCCCCTGTAGGGTAATCATATTCCAATTTTCTACTCTTTCTTCCAGATTTTGTTTCCAAAGAAAGTGAATTATTTTTAAACCTCAAGACAATAAGTAATCTATAGCCTTTGATATGTTTGAAGAAGAAAATAAATCAGAAGTCGATCAATTACAACTTGGCGACTTACGTCTGGTGAACACGCCTTTTGGCGACAGTATGTAATCTCCGTTACCGTTTTTCCGCGATTACCTCTCCGTTCCAAATGCTTTACCGATCCTAAGCAGTATTAGTTCGCAACATTGAATATGTTATAGATGTTGTAAGAGTTAAATTATTCGGATCAACGGATCGGAGGATCGAACGTTTTGCAAGAACTATCTAATTCCGTCTCTGTTAGATACTCAAACAAGTCGAAATGCAAAGACAAATCCAGACAATATTAATCCTGAATGAAACAGTTATACAGCAATCGTCAGCACACCGGCACTAAATTTGACAGACGTTTTACCAGAGATACTGACTCCTCAACTATAGGTTTTGAAGGCGATGTCACGACATGGAAGCTCCAAAATTGAAGTATCTTATTACTGATGTTCAACATTTTTTCCGCAAAAATATGGGTAAACTCCAAGGACATCTAATCAAAGCTTTGAAATTTTCGGCAACTTCCCGTGATAGATTAGCTGTAATATTTGGGGGATCATAAAAGGAGATGTTCAGCTAAAAAATGACGTAGGTTTGCTTGGAAAATGAGCTGATCAAATTTTTGACCCTAAAAATCGCTATTTTGCACTTTTCATTGAGAACGAGCGTTGTGTGTTTATGAACTGCAGGGTCTGTATGTCCTAGGGTCACTGCTATTAGATTGCCTTTTTTATTCCCATGTTTCCCCCTCAGAAGTCAGTGATGCGACCCAGACCTTCATGCTGGAGATGCAGAAGAACCTGATCTCCCAGTTCCAGGAAAACATCATCCGGCTGCAGAGGGACTTCCTGGAGGAGAAACGCAAGGCCGTGGAGGAGACCAAGAGGAAACAATGGGTAAGAGACAAAAAATCAAGAGATGACAGACTTCACCCCCTACCCATACTGCTATACAACCCTTTCAGTCCCACAGACAGTAATAGCTGTTCTGAGAATGTATAACAGAGTCAAAGGATCACAAACACATAGACATGCATGCACACAGACAGACAAGCCAGAAATATGCTTCTCTTCCTTGGGTTGAAGTAAAATAAATTTTAAAAATCAAGGATTTGAGGATTTTTTATGATTTAGAATTTGAATATTATTTTTTATTAAGATTGTGACGTGTTTCACGGTGTTTGACATCATGTTTTTTTTAATGATGTATGCACTTCCAATGGAAAAGTCTACAAATGTTCAGCTCATATATGCACATTTTGTCAATTGTCTAGAAACTTTCATTTTATTCTTCCCTTCATTTGTTCCCTCCATTCTCCCCCCCCCCCCCCCCCCCCCCCCCTAGTGTATCCAGTGTGGAAAAGAGGCCAGGCTCTACTGCTGCTGGAACACCAGTTACTGTGACTTCTCCTGCCAGCAAGCCCATTGGCCGGTTCATATGAGCACCTGTCACCAGCAGACCAATCAGCAACGACCACCAGCTGCACCTCAGCCAATGGATGAAGAGAGGAGTCTTGTTCCCAGGTCACTAGAGAAGACTCTTGTTCCCAGGCCATTCCTTCAACAGCCCGTCATCATTCCAGCTAAGGCAGAGCCGGATTCCTCCAGCCAGCTGACTGTTCCTGGCGGTCCAGGCAGCACGGTTACCAGGTTGGGCCAGGTAACCGCTAGTCGTGGCCCTCCCAGGTGTGTGGACATGCAGGAAGGGGAGGAGGGTGGGGGGAACAGTAGCAGCCCCTCACTGATGCATCAGTCCGGAAGTACAGAACGGAGGAAGAACGACCACACCTACTCACAGAAGTAGTAAGATAAGACAAAATAATACTTTTATCACACACAGTATCCATGTTATTGTTGCAGATATATTTATATACAATGTTTGTGTAATGTTGGACATAATGTCCTGTGTCTCCATGTGTACAATGCTAGTTATTGTGTATTATATGATAGTATAGAAAAGACAACATCAGACCATTTTCTAGGTCTTGAAGCAAAATACATTTCATACCTTTGTGATGGCTGTCAATGCTTTTGAGTGACAGCTATTTTTAAATGATAGCAGTATTATGTGCTTTTATGTATTATACATCTTTGTTAGACAGATGTCACTCAGTTTTTTTGTTTGAGTGACAGCTATCAGTATATATTTATTTCAAGTGACCGCTGTCAAAATATGTTGTAGACAGCTGTGGTTTGGAGACTCACATTTTATGTAGTTTAAAAAGCATAAATGACATTATAGTAAGTTGATAGCTTTTCTTTCTTTATATACCTGCTTATATGTATATTGAGAATGAGAAAGGTAACACATGTGCATTTGTACATACAATATAGTTCTTGTTATGTTATTTATAGGTAAACTAACTTATGTATGTTGTAGAAACTTATTTTTGTTATATTTTTAATACATATGTATCAGTATAAGAAAGATAACAGTTTTATTATTATATATGTACAAGTATTTTTCGTTATTGATAATAACTTAGAATTTGCCAAGTTTTCTATATATTTGTATATCAGGACTTTTTTTCATAACTGTTACAGAAGTTGGAACATCTGGAGAACAAACTAATACAGAAAGCTCTTGTTGGTTGCTAGTTTATGACAAGCTTCATAAATTGTTAAACACAAGTTCGGTCAATAAATTTATGTCACCTTCGAAACCCAATGATGTGTCCGACTTTTAACTTAATCATATTTTACTCCCGAACCAGGGGAGGAAATACATGTATATTGTTCCTCTGTTTTTTTTCTATTAAAACTGAGTATGTTGATCAAACAATGGTCTTAAATGGTCAATAAAACTGATGAAGTGTGAAAAAGTAAGGATTTGCAAAAGAGAAAGTGATAACCCTCCAAATTGTTATTAATTTTTTTTTCTGATTCACATAGCCGTCCAAACATGGAACAGAACGTCACAACCAGAACAAGTTTCGGCCCTCTTAACATATGCTTTTATGACATTGTGTTCTTGACAACATATCAGACTTCGTCATGTGTTTGTGTTCCTGTGTATTATGCTGGAAGAGCAAAAAGTACTGGCATTGATGGTCAGTAGCACAGAATTTTACGAATTTCGTTTGCAGTAGATATTAGAGGAGAAGGATGGTCTATACGTGGTCTTCGATTTATCTCTTTCTGATTAACGTGAAGTGGGGAATTGGACAGGTGGTCTTGTTTTTATGGAAGAAAACACGCCATGAATATGTGATTCATTGTATTGCTTCTTAATTTGCCCTGCAGAATTGTTTCATTGCAAATTTAGAACACTGCAAGAACCCACTACTGCGACATTAAGACCCTGTGAAAATAAATGAATTGACAGTATTGATAACTGGAAACTATATAAGAGATGTTATAACCGATACTTTCTGCAATGACGGGTAAGACAAAAACGTTTGTTTCGAAGTTAACATTATTTTTTTTTAAACGGACTTGAAGATTTAGCAGTTTTCGGAGGTATAAAGTTTGCAGGAAAGGTCGTGATTGACCACATTGATAGAAACTACTCAGCTACAAGACAAATCATTCACACATGTCACCAGCTTAATTTCATTGAAATATATATTAAACATACCTCTGTCATATTTCAAGATTTGGAAATAAAAACATTCATGGTGTACGAATCCTTACATGAATGTTTCGCTTGCCTTGAATTTAATGTGTCACATGTAAAATTCCTGTTATCGAACACACCACAATGATAACATTTTGTAAATTAAGTTTTGATTAGCACACTTCGTCGGGAACTTTGTAAATATCTATATCTATCTAAGTTGAACCAAATCATGAACATACACTCTTCCTTTCTTGATTATCCTCTTCCAACGTTTCTAACAGAAAAGTCCCTGCAGTTCTCGATCTAGTTGCTTGGGGTCCATGTACCAAGGACGTCCTGCCTATATACTAATTACCATCACTATTAATGATGACTTCATGCATATTAAGGAGGTAAACAGCACGTCCAGATTCATGGACACAAACAAACATTATATACATTCATCAGAACATATACATAGAAACACCCAAAACAAGACCTCCTTCACGAAGGTTTAGAAAACTAATTTGAAACAGAAGGGAAATATTGGCGACTTATTTGCTAACTTTTTGAGCTTATCAAATTTCCTTGCTCTTTAGATTGACAGACGTAAAAAAAGCTTGGAGTAAAGTGATCACCGTCCGAATGATTCAGCAGTTTAGGTCAATGTCATTTTCTTCATTTCTTTTTTTTAATGTTTATCACAAACAAAGAATTACAATAAGTGACAATAACAATCATTATAATGATATGACTGTATGATAGTACTGTAGGACTTAAAAGCAAACAATCAAACATCAAAGCAAAAATGAAATCAGTAAAATTTGTGTTATTAAAAATACCTCTTACATAAAAAAGTATCAGATCAAGTAATGTAATGAACAGAAGATAATTGAATATAGTCATAATGGTTGGAATATCATTTACAAAAAATGTATTAATACTTATATTACAACGTAACGTAAAATTAGATTAACCAAATTCAATTTTAAGATGACAAAACAAAAAGGTCATGATACAACAATCATTTTGAAATTCCTCAGTGCAGTAATCTATAGTTTTTAGTCCTAACTCTATCTGTACGTCACTGGTAATGACTTAGTTACGTCTACAATCTGATATCTTAACAAATTGTTGTATTACAAAGGCAGCCAACCCCTTGAGAGAAGAGTTGATATAGAGCTGGATATGGATAGGGCATTTTGGTAAAACACTATTCTCATGTTCTGATATTCTGTTCCATCTGTTTTGCCAAAATGATATAGCCCTTGGCTTTTTCATAGTCACCAAGGTCTTTGCAGACAAGGCACAGATTTTTAAGTGAGTCAGCAATGTCAGGATGTGCTGTGTCCTCTCCATAGATACTCCGCTTCATCTGTAGTGACTGTTCAAAATAGCCGAGCGCTTTTCTGTGATCCCCAAGGTTGCCCAAAGCGGCACCCAAGTTGTTCAGTGAGGAGGCAATATCAGGATGTTCGGTGTTCTCTCCATAGATACTCCGCTTCATCTGTAGTGACTGTTCAAAATAGCCGAGCGCTTTTCTGTGATCCCCAAGGTTGCCCAAAGCGGCACCCAAGTTGTTCAGTGAGGAGGCAATATCAGGATGTTCGGTGTTCTCACCATAGATAATCCGCCACATCGGTAGTGACTGTTCATAACAGCTGACGGCCTTTCTGTTATTCCCAAGGTCGCTCCAGGCGTTACCCAAGTTGTTCAGTGAGGCGGCCATATCAGGATATGCAGTGTCCTCGCTACAGATACTACGTCTCATCTGTAAGGATTGTTCATAAAAGCCGATCGCCTTTCTGCGATCCCCAAGGTCTAACCAGGCGTTACCTAAGTTGTAAAGTGAACCGGCAATATCAGGATGTGCAGTGTCCTCACCATAGATAATCCGCTTCATCTGAAGTGACTGTTCAAAATATCTGATCACCATTCTGTGTTCCCCAAGTTCCCTCCAGGCTGCGCCCAAGTTGTTCAGTGAGGCGGCAATAGCAGAATGTGCGGCGTTCTCGCCATAGATACTCCGGTTTATCTGTAGTGACTGTTCATAATAGCTAACTGCCTTTCTGTGATCCCCAACTTTCCACCAGGCGTTACCTAAGTTGTTCAATGAGTTGGCAATATCAGGGTGTGCTTCGTCCTTACCATAGAGACTCCGCGTCATCTCCAGTGACTGCTCATAATAGCTGACCGCCTTTCTGTGATCCCCAAGGTCTCCCCAGGCTACACCCAAGTTGTTCAGTGAGCCAGCAATATCAGGATGTGTAGTGTCCTCACCAAAGATAATCTGACTCATCTGTAGTGACTGTTCATAATAGCTGACCGCCTTCCTGTGATCCGCAAGATTGCCCCAGGCGGAACCCAGGTTGTTCAGTGAGGCGGCAATATCAGGATGTGTAGTGTCCTCACCATAGATTCTCCGATTCATCTGTAGTGACTGTTCATAATAGCTGACGGCTATTCTGTGATCCCCTAGCGCTCTCCAGGCGGCACCTAAGTTGTTCAGTGTGGCGGCAATATCAGGATGCGCGGTGTCCTCGCCGCAGATACTTCGTCTCATCTGTAGTGACTGTTCATAATATGTGACCGCTTTTAGGTGATCCCCAAGGCCGCCCCAGGCGTTACCCAAGTTGTTCAGTGAGGCGGCAATATCGGAGTTTGCAGTGTCCTCGCCATATATAGTCCGCCTCATCTGTAGTGACTGTCCATAATAGCTGACTGCTTTTCGTTGATCCCCAAGGTCTCCCCAGGCTGCACCCAAGTTGTTCAGTGAGGTGGCAATACCAGGATGTGCGGTGTCCTGACCATAGATACTCCGAACCATCTGTAGTGACTGTCCATAATAGCTGACCGCCTTCCTGCGATCCCCAAGCTTCCACCAGGCTCTACCCAAGTTGTTTAGCGAGGCGGCAATACCAGAATGCATAGTGTTTTCACCATATTGACATAAATAATTATGTAATGTTTGCTCTGCACATGTCTTTAAATTCTGGAAATCGCACAGACTCTCAAATACCTCTGCCTTTAGTTTTGAAGAATTGTCAAACAAGACTGCTGGATCCTCAAAAATCTTAGTAGAGTCGATAAGTTGTAAAATAAAGCCCTTCAAAGGTCTTTCGGTGTAATAGTATCTCATGAGCTGCTTCGTACTAGAGATGTAGAACACTTTCTTTACTCTATCCCCAATTCCAGTATCGGTCGATAGTGTTGATAAGGCTGACATGTTTTCCACCTGGCCACGATTGTTTATGTATGTCCTCAGCCTCAGTTCTGCTGAGATACTGACCAGTACCATCAAGTGGTGTGTGTTCTCACTACTGACGACTCCACTTTTGTTTAGCTCCTGAATGGTCTCCCAGATTTCGGTGGGCTGTATATTATAAAGTAGCGCCAAACAGGACACTGCAAGACTTGAAAAACGATAGATTTCTTTTTTCACATTCAGCAGACTGGCAGTGAGAGCCTGGTTTTGAAAAGTCGATGCATTTTCACTTACTAGAGTTTTGGCCATTACGATAACTGTACTGTTATTTTCATGAAGTTTCTGAGTCCATAAAGATCTGTACTCATCGATCAAGCCCCGTTCTCCTGTTATAAAAGACACATTCCCAAGTATACTAGCAATATGGTAGACTTTCTTTAGATGGAACGTAAGGTCGCCTTTCAGAATGTTGGCCATATTACTTGGTGTGTGGATGAGTTCGCTTGTTCCTGAGTTGTTTTTACCCCTGCCTAATGGAGTTTTGCATGCATGTGGCATGGCTCCATCGAACGAAAAACCGCGCGGTGTTACTGAGTCATAAAACCAGTTGTCCAGTGGGTCGTTTGAGTAGAAATCATTAAGAGATTTAATCCCCATAGCCGGAAGAATGGTTTCTCCCAAATTTATCACTTTGAGGTGCAGATAATGAGTGAGATTACGGAAATAGCTAACATTATTCTCGGTTTCCTCTTCTAACAAAATGGCAAATTCCAGATCAGAGTACGGTGTTACCAATCCTGTGGCTTGTGAACCCATGCCTATCATGGCGTACTTACAGGGAGGGGGACCCATTACCTCCATGCATTCATCTACAAGGCCAGCTATGAACGTTTTACGCTGATCAACAAGTGTCTGAAACAATGCTTTGATTGCTTCCACTCTCTTCATTTCCACTTCTTTTATCTTTGGGTCATTGTCATCAAGGCTATATGGGTCTACCTCTTCCCCAATTCTCTTGATCTCTATTTCTACGTAGTCCCTATCAGCCTTCAACATCAATTTGTGTTTTTCTGTATCACCAATGTCTACCTTCTGTTTGTTCTGTAGAACTTCCTTCACAAATGCTTGAGTTATTTCATGGATCGTTTCCTCTATGTCTCCCCTCCTTGATCTTACCAGTGCTGCATTACAGAGTGCTGCAGCCTTGGTGAAATCGCCCCCGTCCTTTGACTGGATTCCTCTCTTCAGATACACCTCACCCAACTTGTATAGGGGCTCTGCCTCTTTCTGACGTTGACCTGTAACAAAGGTTCCTAACAATTGCAATCTGAATTTGATTCTGTTTCATCGGAAGGTAATTATAACATATTCAAATACAAATGTACTTTACTGTTCAAATTATTTTCATGTTTCCTTTTTTTGTATTATTGTCACAATGTGGCATCGTTTGATACCTGAAGAAGTATAAAATTCCCCCATTATTTACCAATAAGGATTAACATTGTGGAAATTAAAAGTGTTCTTTGCATATTTGGTATCTGTTGATGTTCCAACTGCCATAAATTACATATGTTACATGTATTCAATGTAAAAACACATCGGAATTAGATATATTTCTTCATTGTTAATGCAGTTGAGTCCTAAGTTGGATAACCTGGATTTAATTGTGTCTCTCTCTTGTTTACTGGCATGTCAACATTAATGAAAACACGTCGTTCCTTTCTCCGGTTGAACTTTGGATTAACTTTCAAACAAAGTACAAGACTTACCTTTAGCGTGAACAGATTTGAGTGCAGCTGCAAAGCTTTCCTCTGCCTTGTCCAGGTTTTCAGTCTGCATGGCCCTGTTACCCTCATGTACATGATCTTTGTATGTACTGTAACAATTACATAACAGAATGTCATTTGATATAATGTGATTTGATATAAAAACGTAAACCATTACAAAATGTGATTCTTATATGGTTTTTATCTATTTCTGGAGTAAATCGTAATTGATCTATTCTACAAAACGACACAGGTATCAAAAGGTAATGGGAAGTTTAGAGAAATTAAAAAATTGAAATGCCTGTTTCATAACATAATAGAATTTAGAAATTCGCTTAATGTAAACAAGTTGTGAAGCTACGTCGACATGTGAATAAGACCTGCATGGTATCAAATAAATGGTAATAGCCCATGCACAAACCTTTCATCGTTGTCCTGTTTTGTGACACCGATGTCTGTGACTTTACCTCCTTCTGTACCCATTCTGTAAAGAACCAACACATTTTCAATTTGATAACACAATATTCTGTATAGTATTACAGTTTCCCCACTGTGTGCGAAGGTACGGTTACTCACAGAGCGATTACTAGGTCTAACTATGCCGAAGGGACGCAACTTTAAACACGTAGGTCTATGCTATTATTAAGAAAGTGAGGATCTAAAAAAACTTAATTTCTGTTTTAAGACGTGTCAATCAATCAAGATCTCATTGCATTTTGGAGTAGATTGCGAATAGTCTAAACCCTAAGCAAGATCATAAAAATCTTTCCGTATTTCCCAAGCACTATCTAGGCAAGAGATATTGTGTTCACCTTACTTTATAACGTATCGTCATTTGTGCATTTAACCCTTTGATTGAATATATGTAAAAAGATCAGGTTGTTACAACTAATATTATTATCTTTGCCAAGAAGATTATGTTTTGGGTAGCGTTTGTATGTCTGTGTGTATGTATGTGTGTATGTAGAAAAGCAGAATAGGTGGAAAAGGCCTGGATGGATTGTCTTGATATTTGGTATGTAGGTAGGTCTTGATGAGACCTCTAGATGATTAGATTTTGGACCCCCTAGAGACTTGTTACGGTACTGCAGCGTAACTTCCGGGTTTGATATCTCGTATTCTGGTCATGCTATGGTCACGATTTTTCTGTGGTAGCTATAAGGGAAGGGAGTATGTGGTATAGGTTTGAGCCCCCTAGTGGCTTTTTTGGCACTGCAGGTGCAGGTTTTGCTTCGGACTTTGATAGGGAATAACTCATGAAGGGCTTGATGGATGGTCATGATTTTTGATATGTAGATTGCTTGAGTGATGATTTACATAATACGATACTTATCATGCAGATCTGTATCTAATTTGCATAATTAATGAGGAAGGTTCATACATCCACCGCATTTCACGATATGACTCTCAAACATGTGACATATGTAACTGAGGAAGAGAGAAATATTGATAGATATCAACTATGCAAATGAAGACCTCATTTGCATAATTAATGAGAAAATACTATATCTCAAGATGGGGTTGACGAATCATCATGATGTTTGGTATGTGGATAGCTTTGTATGATTAGGCAATAATTATGCAAATCAGATTCTAATATGCACAATTAGTTAGGCAATCACGGTGGTCAAATTCATGCTAAGAAACTCCCATGTCCAGCCGAATTCGAACGCTGTTCCATGATGTTCGAAATGACCTAATCGATCCGAACGCGCGTTCGATCTGGGGTCACCTGCGGTCATTGCATGTCTTCGCTGTAAACCAGCACGGTCGGGCCCCTTTCCCGCATCTGGAGAAAAAGTACTTCTTTCACGAATTTTACCTGTTTCCTGGAGAGTATATCTATGCGGGGACTTTGTTGTGGATACCTTACCTATGTAACGAGGCTGCTGGCGTCGTTTTTTCTGACCTTGGATATTAGACGGATTATTCACGCCCGTGTCAATTACCCCCTCTCCTTATCCGTGGGGCATGACATGCGTTCAAACATCGTAAAGGATCAGGTTCAAAAAGCTTCAACCTTACCTTATTTATGGCTCAAAATGACCGTAACGGTTTTCCCGAGGTCTGTGTTTTTGGGATTTTTAAAAAATGGCCTTGATTTTGAATCATTGGCAATTGAGTGCGAAAAATGTCAAAAAATGCCATTTTTCAACAGATTTGTGGATATTAACTATAATTAGAAACAGAAATTGAAAAATTCCAAAAACACAAAGTTCCGTTTCGTTCCTTGTCGACGAAGAATATGAAAATAAGAGATATTCGTTGATATTTGAAGCCTGGCCTCTGCGATGTGTGCCTGAAATAACGAGCTCTCTAAAGCCGGAGAATTAACGTGTTCGGGAGCAAAATATAGAAAAATCAGTTATTCAGCACAAAATTGCAACATTCAAAGTTTATAAAATCGCAAATTTCGTTTTATTTTGGAAAGATTTTCCCGTCCCCGATATATTGTTTATTTACAAAGGTTTTGCCGTTAGCCAAAATGTTGCCTCGTGTAAGCCGATACCTTGTCGAACTTGCGTAGCAACGGGAAAGAATACCTTAGTGACAGACCACCGTGAATCTCAAAAACCCTCTGTTTCCCATGATCTGACTATTCAAATATGTGACATTTGTAACTAATGAAGAGAGGACTGTTGAACGTAGAAAATATGCAAATGAAGACCTAATTCGCATAATTAATGAGAAACTACTTTAATTCCATACTGGTAAATGACTGCAATTCATACTTGTGGCATTTGGAAGTTATGTGAATGTGAACATCGTTGAATTAAATCATGCTAATAAGGACCTCATTTGCATAATTGATAGTTAACGTTAGCATAATCTTCTTTGTTAAGCTCATACTTTGGACAACTTCTGCTATTAAGATGATCATCTGGTATGGTTTGTAATCAATGAAAAACACCCACAATACGTCAATCATAAAGGTTAAAATTATTTGGCGAAGATATGAGGTCGTGGAACTTTAGTTACTATTATCTTATGTTTATCTGGGTGATTTTGTACTTTAAAAGTCAAAATATGAGCAGCAATAATTCCGAACCGATAATCAGAATCTAGTTTCCTTCTTATGCGAACAAAAATTGAAGGGGGTGGGGCATGGGGAGCAACAATCCATAAGCAGCAAATAAGCCAATACTGTACTTACGTGGGGAGACGGTGCATTCCGCCATTCCTTACGTCACGTGTTGGTGCAGTTGAAAAGGGAGAGATGTGTTCCTTCCATCCTGTTGCGTCTTTCTGTCGTTGCCTACGTGTTGACCTCTGAAAGATCCGATAAGAAGGTCACAGATTGTATTATTCAGTGCACAAATTGACTTTGATCAATGGGAAAAGGTAAAGGACCTGACATAACCCTTGGGATGTATATGTTAAACAAAGGATGTATGGAAGGAAACATTAAGAATATCACATTCAATTGGTTGTTCATTTGGCCACCATTAGGTACACGGACGTAATAGGACCAATTTCTTTCTTTTGGCAAATACCTACGTCTACCCACAGCCCCAAATACTGAATATGAATTTGAAACTTCGTACCTTCATGTGGTCAATAGGTGCATACACACAGCCCAAATTAGCAAAAATGCCTTCACCACGTCTGCCCTCAAAGATACATAACTCATTCCACCTAAATCATAATTTTGTCAGCAGAAGAAGTAAAGACAAATGAGGCGAATACATTAATTTTAGAAGTTGCTATCATTCTGAGCGAAAATGTCTTCACTCACCTTGGTTTTAGCTGTGTTGATGTCTTGCCTGATTGTTGCTGTATGCAGTAAGCGGTGGACAATGACGACAGTTCCATGAACGTTGTTACACCGCCGCAGTGACGTGTTGTACAGAGCAGTAGCTCTGGTCAAGTCTCTAGTGTCTCTAGTTTCTCTTCCTCTTTTCAGGTACACGTCACCGAGACTTTTGGTCGCCTCTGTTTCTAATATGTTGTTCTCGTTTACTATTCCCTCTACCATCAACTGTGCGTATCCAACTAGCACAGAGTCTGTGTTACCACCGGCAGCCCGTCTCTTGTCGAGCTCTTGAAACTTTCCCGCCACCTTTGCAGGTGTAGTCGTCTCCTTGTCTTCCGTGGTCCGTTCCTTACCCTGTGACCCCTTTGACGACATCCCTTTTAAAAGCCTCTCCGTGTATTCGTATCGGTGTTCTATACCTTCTCCCTGATCCCTATTATGACACCGGACCACAGCAGCCATGTAAAGGTCCAAAGCCAGTTTGAACTTCCCTACGTTCTTCTCGAGTCTTCCCTTCTCCAAGTTCACGTCGCCCAGACTTTTGAGCAGCTCCACTTCCAGCAGCCTGTCCATGTCAGCCACGGCGTCCACCAGGGCACGGAGGTAGCCTGTCTCCGCACGGGCTAGTCCGTACCTCCTGCCCTTCGCGTCCGCTTCACTGAGTTTCTCACAGACCCTCAACATGGCGAACTTCGGCAAAGACGATGTTTCTAAAAGACTAGTCCTAAACTTTACGGGTATAGGCCTCCGTGTTAGCTTTATCCGCGTGACTCGAACCAACTGGGACAAACAGCCTTTGCTCATGTCAACATTACATCACCCGTAGGTCGATAACAGAGTTTAAAGGTGCAGTTGCATGGCGGTCTGTATCTGAAACAGCGTTTTTCACGTAAACTTTCTCTGTCACTGTAACAATAGCACCAAGACTACATAAACATACCCCTTAGATCTTGTAAACATAATGTCCTTCACAACTATTTAACGATATTACTGTACATATGGAACAATGGCTCTAGACGGTAGGTGCAAAATCAATGGGCTATTACAAAGATAACACTAGCATATAGATTCCCAATAATATATGGTTATACACAGCCGTTTGTTTTCGATGTGTTCTACAATGTTACAATTGATCTTAATCCCCAAAATTGACACCGAGCATTCAACCTTTTGACAGAACCAAACTCAAAATATTGGGTACCTTAGGAATCTAAGTGCATTAAACAATGTGATGACAATAAATAAGCACCGTACGATAATTCTAACTAATGAAACCAATACATCTAGTCTAGGGGACCCCGTCAAAAGACGTGCTCTTATAGCTAAGCGGAGTCGCTAACACCAAAATCAATTTGCTCTTTAAAGTCATTTAAAAACTTCATGTCTTTTCGAAGAAGATTACGAAAGATTCAAACTCAATGGCAAGGCCCTATGTGCAAACCATCAAAGTATGAGCAGTTATAATGCAGTTTTTGGCCAATCGTCCTTCTCAAACGTCAGACCGTAGAATCGCAAATATTTGCGTTTGTTATGAGTGGATTTACCGACCAGTCACGGAATTCCCCTGTCTGGGAACCCCCTCACGATGACGTAAGCCTGTACAACGGGAAAACATGTAGCACCACTGATCAGACCCGTTTACTACCAATTATACTTCTAGGTGGCGGCAGTGACGTTTCGTATAAAACAAGTAATCTATGAGTTTCTGGCTGGGATTATACCTGCATTTCCAAGCATACCCGGAGTACACTCAGCCGAAGTTCGACTCAACTGCGGTATGTTTACACACAGGGCCGCAATAAGTAACTTGGGACGCCCAGCTGCGCCCGCGGTGTAACGAACGCATCACTTTGAATGCAGAAATGTTCGCGATGGTTTTATATTTCACCGCGAACCTAAAACCACTGCGAACATTTCGTCCGATACTGTACAGTATGTGACTATAACGCTACCGCAAACACTCCATTTTCTCCTTATCGCGAAATGAAAAACCACGCGAACTTAAATGCATTTACAATATTGTTTCGCTTTGAATCGTGACCAACTTGCACCATAGGCCCGATTTACACAAGAGTTTTGAGTCGACTTGTAGTCAAAACATTCAACAAAACATCAGGAATATTTTCGACCCGCGCTTAACTAAATAGCATATATAAGTAATACTATCTTATTGGTACATGTCAACAGGCACTAGCAAATTTATGACACACTAAAAATAGTGTCAAGCGACCATTTCAACATTAGCACGAGGTGAAAATAACTTTGTCTTGAAAGAAAATCACGTTTGTCTTTTTGATGTGATGATACATTCGAAACATGGACGTTATATTCAAAAAATATTAATATATCCTCCTTCTTCAAACCTACTGTTTTGTATCTCAATATGTAAACCAACCTTAAATATTTACTCAAAAATACAATGGTCAGTAAATGTAATGTCTTGTCCTTCTAGATTATCATCAAGAGCAAAGACAATAATTCAGACTCGTCTGCATTCGTAAAAGGACAGAAGAGGAGTCCTCCCTCTCGTGTAGACGTCTCCTTTCTAAAATGGCAAATCCCCAAAGAGCACGTAGGCTACCAATCTAACAATGATTATCGTCCAAAAAACTATACACGACTACGTGATTGGTCAATGGCTTCATGTTTACGGTAAAACCAGTCCTGATTGACAGGCATTGTGTGAAACGTTGTTATAAGAACTGGTGGTAATGCAAATGTTTCCTCTAAAAATGTCTTCAAAGGTTTGTGTGAACTTTATCTTTAAATTTGTCATACGGGTTTTATCTTTGGTTATTCATTAGTGGTTACAGGTCATGGACTAAGTGTTAGACGCATTCTTACAATAATATTTGCATACCAGGTGGAACAGGTATGAATAAAAAGGCTGTCTTTCATGGCGTGATAATGTAGACAACAGATAAGATAGTTGCGTAAACTTCTCACGCACTTATCTTTACTATGACACGATTAAGTGTTTCGCGTCCCAGCGTACAGAACCTGACAAAGATTGTAAATACGTTGATATAAGCAGCAGTGCTGTTAAACTGCCAATGTGGTCTGTATGTGGCAGTAAAAAAATGGAAGCCAGGGCAACAACTGATAAAAATGTGCTTTGAGTAAAGATTATATCATGACGACTGTCCCAAAAATTGTATTTGGCATCGTCATTTCAAGTTAAGTCATAGACAAAGGAAAATTAGCAAAATCTTTTTTATAATGTTGTAGGCAACCAAGAAAACTAACCGATGTTGCAGATACATAAAAAAATATGCAAATATATATTTGTGCAATGTTCAACGTGGTGTGTCTGTATGCCCATGTCAATATGTAATTGTTGTATACTTGTACTGAATAGATTAAAGACAACACCTGATCATTTTCCAGGGCCTGAAGCAAAATATGGCATTGCTTTCATACCTCTGTAAAAGCTGTTAATGTATCTTTGTTTAACATGACAGCAGTAAACATCTGGTATATATCTTCAAGTAACAGCAGTATGCGTTTTCAAGTTACACATGACAATTTGTGTTTTTGTTTGCGTGACAGTCATCAATATAAAGTGATTGCTGTCTCAATGGTATTTCTCGAATACTGATATTTTTCTGCTCATTCTAACTTTCTACAATTCAAACTACTAAATAACTCACTATACAACTCATTTTGATATATAATATCTTTAATGTAGTGAGTTGATAGGTTTTCTATCGTAATAAACCATGTTATGTGCATTGGGAATGAGATACATAACATACTTGCAATTGTGTATACATGCGTGGTTATAATATTTAGATGCATGATAACTTCCATATCCTGAAGAAACGTACATTTATAATATTTATCTTTTGAAATCAGAAAGATAACGTTTTAAGTTATTCATGTACAACTATGTCTTTCTTCCCTGAGCCTAAGTACTGGCATTTATTCTTAGTAAAAAAAAACAATTTTCTGCGACAACATTACGTTTGGAGGTGAAGGGTGGTCTATATGACTTCTATGTAAATTAATGATGTTACAGTATAGTATTACGAACTAGAGTCAATCTACTAAAGATGTTTAAACAATGTTTCTTTTTCTTTGTCACGACATTAAATGATTCAAGAATTGTAGAAACCGTGTTTTTTATTTTAAGATTTTTAAGCCAAATTAGTTTAAAGATTTGCAAGCCGTCGGAGGCATTTCACAAAACAGACATGATCTTGACAAACTACATTGGCAGAAACTACTCAGATAACAAACGATTCACACATATGTCAGCCGCTCAATTTAATTTTGATATATATAAAACATACTTCACATTTAAATGGAAAAAACGTTCAGGAAATCGATGTACATATCCTTCCTCCAATATCCCGCTCGCCCTAACTTACATATATCACATGTATCAAATTCCTGTCATAGCACACACACATAATAATCTTTTGCGAAGAAGGTTCTGAAATGCATAACTTGTAAACACCCCTCTTCTAAAGTTGCCTAAAAAGGCCTCTTCAGTTCCCAAACAAGGTACTAGATGGCCCAAGGTAAGGACTAAGAAGGTCCAAAATCAAACAAGACCTCTGCACCGGTAATAAAAAGCACGTTCACATATGGACACGTAATACATGGTACATTTTTTACTGTAATCTATCACAACGTTAATGATGCAGAAATTTTCATATATATCATCTGGTACGAATAGATTTTTGTATAGCAAAAAATCTTATCCTTTGTAGAGGATTTTTATTACAGCTACTATGGATTGGACATTTCCTTTTATCTCCTTAAGTTTCCTATAATCTGTTTCATCTGTTTTAATTATAGATGAAAATAGCCGATAGCCTTTCCGTGATTACCAAGGTCTCTCCAGGCGGCGCACAAATTATTAAGTGAGTCGGCGATGTCGGGATGTGCAGTGTCCTTAGATGCCTTTCTGTGATCCTCAAGGGCTCTACGGGCTGTAACCAAGTTGTTCAGTGAGGCGCCACTATCAGGATGTGCAGTGTCCTCACGATATAGCTAATCCTGCTCATCTGTAATGACTGTTCAAGATAGCTGACCACTTTCTGTAATCCCGAAGATGGGTCAAGGCGGCACCCAAGTTGTTCAGTGAGGCGGCAATATCAGGATGCGCAGTGTCTTCACCATAGATGCTCCTCCTAATCTGTAGTGACTGTTCATGATAGCTCACTGCCTTTCTATGATCCCCCAGTGCAATCATGCCGTTACCCAACTTGTCTAGCTAGTGAGCCGGCAATATCAGGATGTGCGGTGTCCTCACCATAGATACTCTGCCACATCTGTAGTGCCTGTTCATAAAAGCTGACCGCCTTTCTGTGATACCCAAGCGCCCTCCAGGCTCCACCCAAGTTGTTCAGTGAGCCGGCAATATCAGGATGGGCAGTGTCCTCACCATAGATGCCCCGCCTCATCTGTAATGACTGTTCATGATAGCTCACCGCATTTCTGTGATCCCCCAGTGCCATCATGGCAGCACCCAAGTTGTTCAGTTAGCCTGCAATACCAGAATGTACAGTGTCCTCACTATAGATAGTCCGGTTCATCTGCAGTGACCATTCACAATAGCTGACGGCCTTTCTGTGATCCCCAAGGTCTCTCCAGGCTCCAGCCAAGTTGTTTAGTGAGTCAGCAATATCAGGATGCGCAGTGTCCTCACCATAGATACTCTGTCTCATCTGTAGGGACGGTTCATAATAGTTGGCCGCATTTCTGTGATCCCCACGGTCGCTCCAGGCTCTACCCAAGTTGTTTAGGGATGCAGCAATATCAGGATGCGCAGTGTCCTCACCATAGATACTCTGCCTCATCTGTAGTGACTGTTCGTAATAGCTGACCGCCTTTTTGTGATCCCCCAGCGCCATCAAGGTGTTACCTAAGTTGTTTAGTGAGGCGGCAATATAAGGATGCGCAGTGTCCTCACCATAGATAATTCCCTTCATCTTGAGTGATTGTTCATAATAGCTGATCGCTTTTCTGTGATCCCCCAGCGCACTCCAGGCGTTACCTAAGTTGTTTAGTGAGTTGGCGATGTCAGGATGTGCAGTGTCCTCACCTCCGCTTGATCTGTAGTGACTGTTCATAATAGCTGGCCACTGTTCTGTGATCCCCAATCTTCGACAAGGCTGCACCTATCTTGTTAAGTGAGTCGGCAAAACAGGATGTGCAGTGCCCTAACCATAGATGCTCCTCTTCATCTGTAGTGACTGCTCACAATAACTGACCGCTTTTCTGTGATCCCCAAGGTCGCCCCAGGTGTAACCCAAGTTGTTCAGTGAGACAGCAATATCTGGATGTACAGTGTCCTCACCATAAATACTCCGCATCATCTGTAGTGACTGTTCAAAGTAGCTGACCGCTTTTCTGTCATCCCCAAGGATCCTCCAGGTGGCACCTAAGTTGTTCAGTGAGCCAGCAATATCATGATGTTCAGTGTCCTCACCATAGATACTTCGGTTCATCTGTAGTGACTGTTCAAAATAGCTGAAGGCCTTTTTGTGATCTCCTAGCGCCCGCCAAGTTTTACCCAAGTTGTTTAGAGAGGCAACAATATCAGGGTGAGCATAGTCCTCACCATAGATACTCCGCCCCATCTGTAGTGACTGTTCATAATAACTGACCGCTTTTCTGTAATTCCCAACGTCGCCCCAGACTCGACCCAAGTTTATCAGTGAGACGGCAATATCAGGATGTACAGTGTCCTCACCATAGATACTACGTTTCATCTGTAGTGACTGTTCACAGTAGGTGACCGCTTTTCTGTGATCCCCAAGGATGCTCCAAGTGGTACCCAAGTTCTCCAGTGTAGCGGCAATATCAGGATGTATAGTGTCCTCACCATAGATACTTCGGCTCATCTGTAGTGACTGTTCATAGTAGTTGACCGCTTTTCTGTGATCTCCAAGGCTTCCCCAGGCGATACCCAAGTTGTTCAGAGAGCCTGCAATACCAGGGTGTTCAGTGTCCTCACCATAGACACTTCGGTTCATCTGTAGTGACTGTTCAAAATAGCTGACGGCCTTTTTGTGATCTCCTAGTGCCCGCCAAGTTTTACCCAAGTTGTTTAGAGAGCCTGCAATCTCAGGGTGTTCAGTGTCCTCACCATAGACACTTCGGTTCATCTGTAGGGACTGTTCATAATAGCTGACGGCCTTTTTGTGATCTCCTAGTGCCCGCCAAGTTTCACCCAAGTTGTTTAGAGAGGCAACAATATCAGGGTGAGCATTATCATTACCATAGATACCCCGCTTCATCTGTAGTGACTGTTCATAATAACTGACCGCTTTTCTGTGTTTCCCAAGGTATTTCCAGGCTGCACCCAAGTTGTTCAGAGAGGCAGCAATATCAGGATGAGCAGTGTCCTCGCCATAGATACTCCGTCTCATATGAAGTGACTGTTTAAGATAACCGACCGCCATTCTGTACCCCCCAAGTGTCCACCATGCTTCACCCAATGTGTTAAGTGAGTCTGCAATATCAGGATGTACAGTGTCCTCACCATATTGAGATAGATAAGTGTGTAGTGTTTGCTCTGCACAAGTCTTTAGATTTTGAAAATCGCACAGACTCGAAAAGACCTCTGCCTTTAATTTTGAAGAATTATGGAAGAATGTTAATGGCTTCTGAGAGTCTGAGGTACCTTGTGAAATAAATTTCTTTAACTGTCTTTCTGTGTAATAGTATCTCATGAGCTGTTTAGTATTTGAGATGTGAAACACTTTCTTTACTTTATTCCCAATGTCAGTATCGGTCGACAGTGATGATAATGCTGACATGTTTTCCACTTGACCACGATTGTTCATATATGTCCGCAGCCTCAGTTCTGCTGAAATGCTGACCATCACCATCAGGTGGTGCGCGTTGTCACTAGTGACGCCTCCACTGTTTCTGAGCTCCTGAATGGTCTCCCAGATTGTAGTCGGTTGTATGTTTTTGAATAGCGCCAAACAGAACAGAACACAAATAGACTTGAAAAGCGATAGATTTCTTTTTTCACATTTAGCAGACTGGCAGTGAGAGCCTGGGTTTGAAAAGTTCCAACATTCTCATTCAATAGAGCCATTATGATAACTTTCCTGTCATGTTCGTGAAGTTGCTGAGTCCATATAGACCTGTACTCATTCACCAAGCTCTGGTCTCCTGTAATCAAAGACACATTCCCAAGTATACTAGCATGATGGTAGCCCTTTTTTAGATGGAACGTAAGTTCGTCTTTCAGAATGTTTGTCATATTGTTTGGTGTGCGGATGAGTTCGTTTGTTACAGTGCTGTTTCTACCCGTACCCCTGCCTAGCGGAGTTTTGCATGCATGTGGCATTGCTCCATCAAACGCAAAACCTCGCGGTGTTACTGAGTCATAAAACCAGTTTTTCAGTGGGTCGTTTGAGTTAAAATCATTAAGAGACTTAATCCCCACGGCCGGGAGAATGGTCTCTCCCATATTTATCACTTTGAGGTGCAGATAATGAGTGAGGTTGTGAAAATAGCTAACATTATTCTCGGTTTCTTCTTCTACCAAAATGGCAAATTCCAGATCAGAGTATGGGGTTACCAATCCTGTGGCTTGTGAACCCAAACCTATTATGGCGTACTTACAGGGAGGGGGGCCCATTACCTCCATGCATTCATCTACAAGGCTCGCTATAAACGTTTTGCGTTGATCAACAAGTGTCTGAAACAATCCTTTGATTGCTTCCGCTCTCTTCATCTCCACTTCTTTTATTTTGGGGTCCTTGTCATCAAGGCTATATGGATCTACCTCTTCTTCAATTCGTTTAATCTCTTTTTTGGCATAGTCCCTGTCAGCCTTCAACAAAGATTTATGTTTCTCTGCCTCATTCATGTCTACCCTCTGTTCGATCTTCAAGACTTCCTTAACAAATGCCTGTGTTATTTCCTGGATTGCTTTCTCTATATCTTCCCTCCTTGATCTTACCAGTGCGGCATTACAGAGTGCTGCAGCCTTGGTGAAATCACCCCCGTCCTTTGACAGGATTCCTCTCTTCAGGTAGACATCGCCCAACTTGTATATAGGTTCTGCCTCTTTCTTGTGTTGACCTATAACAGATATTGCAAGGTATGAATTGTAATTTTACCTTTTTTTCTCCTTACCGATAGGTTAACATTTGGAATTCTATAAAACTTACATCATTTTGTATATTTCCTTCACTCACCGTTGTACAAGGAGCCGTCAGAAAGAAACGCCTTTTGTATGATAGTAGGTTCATTTTTGTATGAAATGAGTTGAAGTCTGGCACAAATGCACAGCATTTCGTCTTAATAATGAGATATCTTAATGTCTGGTCCGGATTCGTACCAGCGACGTATTTGATTTCGAAATTACCACACCCTTGGAAGCTTGTTAGAGGAAAACCGCAGTAAAAGAGAAGCTCAATTAGCAGTACAGTATGAACCACTTACAACAAGAGTTTGGAGACCTCATATCTCCATGAACTATAATTAGGTTTATGCAAATTACCTACATATTTACGTAACATATGCTTGGTCATGAACACCTTTAACTCACTTACACATGTCGAACAAATTGACAGTCCTATCATTTAACACTTAGATGAATCATCGTGCTTTTGCATTAATTATGCAAATTAGGAATGTATTTGCATAGTTGGTATGTTGATGCTCCACTTGCCATAAACTACATATGTTACATGTATTTAAGTCTAATAATGCAAAACACTGCAAATTAGATTTCCCTCATTAGTTACGCAAATTATGTGCTAATTAGTATATCATGTACAACTCTGTCTGAGCTATACCTGCATACTAAATATCATGGAAATCCGTCGTTCCTTTGTTCAGTTATTTACCTTAGACGATTTTCACAATAACACCCCTGCAGTTCCAGAGCAAGCTGATAGGGAGCCCAAACCTATACCACTTCTTCATTACATCACTAGCTATCTGCCACCAAAAAAACCTAGACCATAGCACGTCCATGTCAAAAGATACAAAGACGGAAGTTCTGCTGCAGTAACAACGTCACATACCAGGGGGGGGGGGCAAAATCTACCTTGAATTTAGGCGTCCTAACACCTGCCCAGATACCGAATATCATTGTAATCCATCAAGAGCTTCTTGAGTTATGCTGACTACGGTAGTCCGGAAACACAAACACACACACACAGACCCACCCAAAACTATATCGCCATTTTTCATGGAGATAATTACTGTTGGAGACTGAAACTGCATATATATGAAAGTACATATCTCTATAAGGAACATGCTTTGTTTCATCTCTGAACACCAATCAGTTTTTCGTTCCTAGGGTGGAGTGATACATTAGTTGAATTCAGAGAGGACATCAGAGTCCGGAATATGCTAAATCGTATTTGTAGACTACTACTCCCATAAAGTCGGAGAAAAGAAACTAGGCACACTTCTTAATCGTTGAACACATAATATCTGTGCCAAGTTTCGTTTCTCTTAATTAAAGGAAAAGTAGTTTACAAAAGCCGTTAGTGATCGCATCACGTTTTCAGCTATATATGAATTCAACTGGCCGTAATATCAAATGCACACCTTACTCTTTCCTAGCAGCTGTGAAAGAAAAACCGCAAGGAGTTCAGAAATCAAATTGGACATGCATATGTAGGTTGTAGAGACATGTATAATCATACAGGTGTAATTTAAACATCTTAAAGTAATTGTAAACGGGTTATGTCTGACTTATCTTTGGTTTTGACAAACTTCCAGGGGTGTGGTCAACTTGAAGTCAACTCGGTCGCTCATAAAATTTGAGCAACAGATTGAGACACCTCAGTCTCTAGAAGAAATGTTCATATACATTTGTGCCAGATTGCAACTCATGTGATACAAAAATTAACCTACGTATACTATGATAAAAAAAGGCGTTACTTCCTGAACGCTCCTCGTAAGTTTATTGATTAAGTAACATTTATAAATCCGTAACACTTAGACACATTTTTATTATGATTTTTTTTTTCACTTGAGTCTTTGATATGTGCTAAATAAACGATCAATCAAATACTAGTGCCATTTGTCAACGAAAAAACACGAACTTTGAAACTAGTGACCTTTCAGACACTTTGGATTAACTTCATACAAAAATAGGATAATTAACCTTTCGCATGAACAAGCTTGAGAGCAGCTGCAAATGTTTTTTCTGCCTTGTCCAAATCTCCAATCTGCATGGCGTTGTAGCCGTCTTGTAGATATTCTTCGTATGCGCTGAAAAAAAGAAGCGTGTCATATAGCATAAACATAACATTTATCATACTAACGTTACGTGACCTATTTACGTGCGGGAGCAGTTTACGTCCAGTTTGGGTCATGTCCACATGTCGCGGTGTATTATGCCAAAGCCTGTTCTCATGAGCAACAAAGAACGTCATAAGTATGATCCTTAGCCATCTCTCTCCTTTATACAAAACAATGAAAAAGGTTTACGTCCAGCGATATAACAGAATAAACTCCTGAACCAGTAACAACAAGTTGCACGGAATCGTCGTGCATGACGTATTTCATATGTAATTCGACACTACGTACTTCATCATGTGTTTCTAACTTACACGAAAGCTAGTATCTTTTAAAAGTAACTGACGTTAAACCTTTTTTTTCATATTCCGACTATCCATGGTGATTCGAGGTTTGAAACGCTTGCCAGTTTTAGGAAGGTTTGATACAACCTAGCGAACCCCGGACGGGTATTTAATCTTTGCACGGCAAAACATAATAGCCATGCGTTTATCACGTGAACGCCACGTTCCGCGCATGTCGTTGAAATTCACAGATCAATATTGTTTTTTTTTTTCCATCGCACCAAGCAAACGGCGGGTCAAACATAATGACTTTACTATCATTTGTCCGTAGACCACTTTGGATAGTTACTGTGCATTTTATTCTTGTCTATGTTCTTCAAGCATAGCGCCAGAAGGGAAGAGACTGAGGTGGACGATAATGGGTTACGCTAGCACAATTTTACACCATATACATCAGTATAAATACATGCTCGCACGGCGTTAAACAGGCGGAGAAAAAATTACAAACCATGTATTTTCTTTTTGGAAGAGCTGATATTTCTGCCCATGGGTTTAACATTTGGCTCTGTCCGCGCGGTTTTAAGATAAATACGTTTTGAATGAATTGGACGTTAACTGGTCACATGTGTCCCTTTCGGAGGTATATAGCGCCACTGAACTAAAGTCTGAACAATTCCTTTTTTAATTACCATTATTTCAATGTCATATATAATGAGATGTTTTAAACACTGTGATTCACTTCATCTTCACGGTTACAAAATTTCGCTGTGAAATGAAAATTGAGATTTTCAATGAACTTTAACTTCACAGATGTGAAAAGGAATCATAAACAATAACAGCAGGTTTTTTCACGGTGATGATAAGTTCACGGTACAGAGGTGACTATGAAAACAGTGAACATAAAGTTACAGTGAAAGAAACAAGAATTACAGTATATGCACAATATCATAGATTTTAAACCTTTGCTTATATTGTTATGTAGCAACGTCGATATGTGGAATACAATCGCCGATAGTCAGTAATATAGATAGTAAGTCTCAAACCTGTCATCATCGTCTTGCGTTCTAGCAGAGAAGCCATTGTCCTTTGCCGCGTTTCTGAACGGTACCCTGTCCGGGGTCTGCGGTGCCGGCGGTTCTTGCAAGGTGGCGTTCCTGAATAGAACCCCATCCGGGGTCTGCAGTGCCGGCGGTTTTTGCAAGGTGGCGTTCCTGAACTGTACCCCGTCCGGGGTCTGCGGTGCCGGCGGTGCCTGCAGCTGGTTCAGGCCCTTGTTCTGACTGATGTCTGACGGAAGGTAGCGAACCCTTTTCACAGGTGAGACCGTATTCTCTGGCTGTGTGGGCGTGGTCTGTACAGACTTTTTATACTGAAATAAAATGTCAAGACCATTGAAGTAAGACTTACTGCGTTTTGTTAAAAGATGAAAAAACGCTTAAAGCAACACTTTCATTGCCTTGCCAGAAGGTAAATTTTGCGTAGCGTTCGTATGCGAACGTCTGTTTGTCAATCTGTCAGTACTTCTGGCAACACAATATATCGAGGAAGCTCAGGTGGATTGTCTTGATACTATTTTAACGTGGGTAGGTCTTCATGAGACCTCTAAATAATTAGATTAAGGCCCCCCAAGCGACATGTTAAGGTACTTAAGAGGACCTGAAGTTTTTTCTTTTATCATTTGGTCGAAGGACGGTACGATCACCAAATGAGAGTGGTAGATAGGTCTTGTGCACGGGGATAGGTGGCATAGGTTTGAGCATCGTAGTTAAATCTGGACATATCTAAATTAATGAGGAAATGCTAGATTACTTTGTTACGATTGACAAGGAAAATGACTTGTCCTCTTTACCTGTGGCAGGTGTAGTCCATATACGTGGTGTGAAGATCCCAGTCCCGGGACAGACCCGCGCGGCGATGGTTAGCGCCGCCCTAGCGGTCTGCATCTGGAATAGCAGTTTTCGCGGAAATTGTATTAATTACAACCCTGAACTAGAAACGCAGCATTTTCGACAAAATACAGTATATTTCCCTCCCAATGATAAAGAAAGTATGAAACAGTGTTGTTGTTTATTCAAGCTACTTATATGTCCAATATAAGTAGCGTTTTGGACTTCCTCTTCGGACCCCGGTAGGTCCTTAACTAGTTCCCGTACGACCACAAAATATTTAGAGGCCGCCTGTGGTGATCCGACTCTGCAGAAGTGCGCCAACTTCCTTGCATGCCTTATGATTCACTTTCCCTTCGTACATCGTTGGTTATGATGACAATAAAAGTTTAAGTTTTATCACTAGCAACGATTACAATTAAATCTGATCTGTGAATGTAAATGGTACACCTGTTATGTTCTTGACAGTCTAGTCCTGAAACGTCTGCTATTTGCTCCACGACACAAGACTGAACAGAACAGTGTTTTCGTGTATCCTGATAATAGACCACCGTCATGGACACCGCCGTCCTTTGTCCAAGCGATGTCAGAAATTCAAAAGAACTGTTTGTTTACTGTTTACGCACCGAGTAACATCATTTAAAGGCAGTGAGGTAGTCCAGGTAACCTTTTGTGTTTGGCTTGGTGTTTAGACGTGGAAAGGCTGTTTAACTTTCATCTCATTTACATACTACAGCATGAAATGTCAAATCGGGCTACGGTTGGGTTGGTGTGTATGAAGTTACAAACCTGCCATGGAATTCACCTCTCCGTGTAATTACCCTAAATGACGTGGCGGTTTCTGACTAGAAACTGAACTATCTGAATTCTGTTTTCCTCCTAGATAAGTCTTTACCTATCAAACTAATAACAACTTCTTATTTAGTAGCAACAATGTCTTATGCCAGTCTTATATTCACCTAGACCAAGGTAGTAGCCCGGATACGTACATATTTTCACGTACATCTCTTTCCCTCCCTCACAGATACACATACACAACCACACTCCACCAACCAGTTAAGAAACATGTGTCAGATATGAAAAATATTTTCCTGCAAACTAATAGCTCCTGTATTTAGTACGGTAGCAACAGTGTCTTATTTATGCCAGTCTTATTATATCACCTAGACCAAGATAGTAGCCCGGTTACATACATATTTTATCTCCTTCCCTCCCTCACACACATACACAACCACACTCCACCTACCAGTTGTTTTGCAGAGGAACATGTGTTAGATATGAAAAATATTTTCCTGGAAATTGCCCATTGACACTGGAAGTTAATTCATTTTGTGTTAGGATACTATACTAGTAGATCTTTTAATCATATTGAACATGTACCTGTACCATTAGATTGGGCAGTTTCAATGTCAAAGTATCGTGTATTCCTGCGGCAAATAGTCAACATATACCCACCTTTTCAGTCTTCTCGAGATCTGTGTTGTCCTCAGTACAGCTAGGAGTAAAGAATAGCGGCCTTGTTACGGAAAAAAAGGTTGCAGGTAAAAGTGACGGTTCCAACTCGCGACTGGCGCCACCGTCGGAAAGCGGAAGTCCCCAGGTGTAACCTCACCTGTAGGGCGGGGGCGTCTGGGAAGGGGTATTCCCCGGGTTTTGGAATGTTCCATTGATAGTGCGCACTCCCCAGTTTAAGTTTCGCAAAGGTACGTGATAGCGCGCGGTAGAAATAAGCGACATACATACAGATGGTTTCAGGTCCTGTTTAAATACACTTTTCTAATAATAACATTATAATAACATTATGCGAAAGAATATTATATCCAAACACGGCTAAAAAGTGTAAGAAGTGGTTTCGTTGTGGTTACAATTGAATCGGGGCTGGAGCCTTTACTTTCAGGTACGCTTTCGTATGAATTTGATGCGTCCCTTTACCCCATGTTGACCTCTGTGATGTTGTGTAAACAGAGTTGCAATACCGTGGATGACTTTTAAAAAGTACAATATTAGGATTTCCCTATATATTGGCGCGCGAGTTCGTCTCTATATCGATAAACTCGACGGCCTCAGACCGGTATTAAATCTTTAAACCGTGGAGTTCATTACAAAAACCATGACCACGATGAATTTCCTTAGAACCAGACTAATATAGTCCGTCCATGGCTGCGGGGTTCATTAATTCTATTATTGACAAACCTGATTAACTCCACACCTAGACCAGTATGAGTAGCCTACTTCGTGGACTTAGGTGGCGGTTTCTTTCCTTTTTTTTGAGGCGGGGGGGGGGGGGGGGGGGAGCAACATGGGAAAGGCAGTTCACGGCATATATATCTATAGTAGTAGGGAAACAGAACCTTAGCCAATGTTGAACATCACTACTCAGTGCTCCCCAAAACGTAAATGCAACCGCTTCAGAAGTCTGTTATTCGCTGAAATGTTAAGGTATGGGCACGGGGAAAGAGTTTTTGTGAGGAAAAAAATGCTTGAGTAGGGCAATAGCGGTAAATGGAACAGATATTAACCTATCACAACAGACGGCTAGAATTGTTTCACACAGAATGTGTTTTCTCTGTAAACAATTTAGGTTCTCCAAGGGATTGTCAAACTCTGACGGTAAGACTGCGAATTAGGGGTGGGTACCGGTACCATGTACCGGTACAAAACCGGTATTTTTGTGTGGACCGGTCAAAAAAACCGGTCCGGAAAAAATCAGTGGACCGGACTTTGGACCGATTAGAAAATTCACAGTACAAGACTACCAGCAGGCGGTCACATAATGAAATATAATGATGTTATCGGTCTAAGAAAATACAAAACAGCAGATTTAACGAGTCGTGGTTGCTCTTTTTCGAAGATGTTAGCTGTGAATCATATCTAGAAACACCTAAAGGATGAGTCAACACACGGCGAGGCGAGTATAGTTAATTTTAAGACAGTGCGAGCCTAAGAAATCATTCATGGCATATCGTTCCAGACATGGCGTTATTGTCCGACACATGCATATACTTGCAATCAAGTAAATCACTCTCCAAAATATGATGTACTGCTACACTACTATAATCAGGTACAGGTCCAGGTCCGGACCTGGACCTGACCCTATGGACCTGGACCTGGACCGGACCTGAATTTTCTGTACCGGTACCCACCCCTACTGCGAATACATTCACAAACTTTGAATAGGCAGGTCAATTACTACAATTGGTCATGTTAATATTTAGTGCGTGATGTGTGCGTGACAGTAGCCTGGAATCCATACCCTCGGTGCCTCCCCGATATCTCTACGGCACTGTGAGTGACCCTCACCCGCCCAGACAGCTTAGCCCGCTCGGGGTGTTGTTTACGGCCTTGGATTAATTAGCTCGGTACACTAAGCCGACCCTAGAGAGTGGGACCAGGCTAGCGTGACAGACCTTGGACAGACGCATGTCAGACTGACAGCGGGCGAGCTTCTCTGGTGCCGACATGGGGAACTTTGGACTGGTTTCCATTCAATACCCATAATCATCGTGAGAAAATATGACTCCTCCTCAAACACCTCATTACAAAATCTATTTTTCCCATTAATTTTCAATCACACCAAATTGGTATATAACGTTACATAGTTAATTGTTGGCTTTTAAATTTGAAGGCTCAACAAGTGATGTTGTTACCGAGACTGGGACAGGAGTTTGAAAAATATCGCTCAAAGGGACTGTACACTATATGTAATGGGGAATGGCGGTTGCAGTGGAGCGTCCTGTCGAAACATTCTTGTGTTACCTTAGCCCCCCTCCCCAAAGGCACCCTCCCATCCCGTCGAAAGGTCTGCTCTATGCCCCCTATTGTCCTATGTCTTCAAAAGGCAAGAAATACACTGCCATCGTATGATAACCTTTAATGTAAAGTTGGGTCCTTCCACAAGTCAGTTTATTTGCCTGAATTTCTGTTTGAAGACATTATGATGATACCTTGTTTTTGTTTACCTTTCTTGTTGTTTTAGGATTGAAGATCTCACAATACCTTGATTTTCAACACATTTTTACTTTGTTATAATAATGTTCGCTACTGGCTTCTTGTGCATCTTTACTAAGTGTTTATAGATGAAAAGGGGTGAATGTTTATTTTTATGGGGGTGGGGGGCGGCAGATACTAATAGCCATAAATCAAATTACGATTCCATGGCCTGGTATTGATCTGGTTTCTCCCTTATCACATGTTGTTCTCTTGTATATATACTTATCATATGGTTCTGCTTTTTAGTGTGTATGTGACTCCTGCCTCTTATGTTCATTCATATTTCGATTCATTACTCGAGTCACGTGTTCCTAAGGTCGACAGAAAGGTAAGAGCGACTGAACATTTGAGGTGAACTAAACTTGCTCGTTTTGATGTGAAGTATCAAACACTTATCATGGACAATACCAAAACAGATACCAACACAGAACTTTCATGCTAAAATATAAATGTTCAGCTATAATATTATGGCAAGATAATACGTCGGAAAATAACACAAGCACAATCAGAGTTTGGAACACAATGCTGAAGAGATTTTATTACAGCACAAAGCGATACACAATCACATACCATTGTTCCATTTTTAATGCTAAGCTACTGTGACGTAAGCCTCCCTGGATAACATGTACGCTGCCATTTTGTTTTCCTTACTGTTTGCTATAGCTGGTTTGATCACTTTGTTTCATTTGGCTTCTGTGTCATGATGTTTGGACTGCACACAAGCTAGCGCTATGAGGCGGAAATATGATACTGTAACTGAATCAACTAACTTCAATAGGGTCTATTTCGTTACTGCAAACTGGAACAATTTCTTATTCTTGCCATTGTCGACTTCAGATAACAAATTGCTATGTAATTTTCTTGTATCCATAGATGTAGTACAGAGACATCAAAGTATACATGTAGAAGGGTCTAAAGGATACATTAGTTACAATGTATAAACAGTTCGATTGTGCAAAAATAACATGTTGCTTGTTATACGGAAATATGTAGATGTGATAAGCTATCAGAGGCACGCCACATTCTCTAAACTGCGTGAAGGTGACGTCACTTCGAATATCTTGCCGGAAATGACGTCATCCGGTGCCCGAAACGGGATCAGTTGTTGCCGTTCCTAGAAATATATAAATTTTGAGTTACTAAGCTGGTACAGCAAAGAAATTCTTTAACAATGTTAGCCATACAGTAGTTAAGCAAAATAAGATCGTTTATATCAATCTTTCATTGATCAGTATTTGAAGTACCCTCCCCCTTTGAAGGTTAAATTTGGAATGGAATGTGAATTGTGAATCATTTAGCCACAAAAAAGGACGACGAAACAAATTTCTGCTATTTCGTTTCTCAGCTATGATGACACGTTAAAGGAAAACACATCAAGCACAGATAAAGTCGACTACTTACTGGCCGTGACAGGCGAGGCAGGATATCAGGTACACTTTGTAGCCTTTGTCGATGCTGCAACGGACGGCGTGGGAAAAAGGTCAGTAGTCGACTCGAAACAAAGGATACACAAGCACTGGTAGAGCTCTAAACATCATTTAAAACGAACACTAAGTTTGTAAAGAATGCTGCCTGTACGACTATCACAAAAACGTATCAATTCTATAAAATATGCCAATCATACAACTATCTAGTGCAAATCTAAAATTGTTAAAGATAGAACATTATGCCTTCTTTACGTACATTACCTAACTGTCAGGGGACATAGGCTGGGAGACTGTACAGCTCAAAATAGTGCTATGAATATTACAAGGGATCGAAGAATAAATTGTTCAATATGCCCCGAGCAGCTTCACAGGATAGCTTTAAGTTTAAGAAATATCTACATGGGATACGGGTCCATACATGACAAATACTGATAATTTGAATTGCTTTGAATCATGACTAATTCCGGACAGTTTGTTTTTCAATATAAATGAATGAATGAAGACCTCTATTGCACATTTCTGCCACACTTGGCTAAGTACAGGTCGCAAGAAAACAAAATTACAAATACAGTTAACGGATACAAGAGGAGTGGGGGTATGTCTTCCCGTTTCAATATGTGGTTTGTGGCAGCTGATTCTTAGTCTTGTGACTGCAGTCCTGTCCCTCATATTTGCATTACTTAGATATACGGACTGGAGACAACATGTTTACCGTACCTGGTGTCATCGGGTGAGGTGTAGGTGCAGACCTTGGCTCCCATGGGGGCGGCTTTCACAGTCACCATGCCTACAGCTGCAGCAGCTGCTGTACTGAACAGCTGTGACACAATACAAAACGAATCAGGTGCATGAAACAACAAACATTTACAGTTTATCTAATTTCTTCAGTTATCGTTGAGAAGTTTAAGTTTTTTCCACGCAAACCTTTCTTGTTTAGGACAGGGTGAACGAGGTAGGAGTGGCATATAGTTAGTTAACCCGGGGCCCCCACGCTCTTCCTCTAGTCAACTTGTTGAGAGCATGGAAGCCGTGGGAATCTAGCAAGAATAACATTAAGACTAACACTGAGCACCTGTTTTTTTCAACATCAAATTAATCTCTCTTCATTTGTCTTTTCTCTATGTTCAATATGAATTCTCTATATTCTATCAGATGTTTACAAGACTGTCCGGATGTACTACAGTTTACAAGTTCTTCTAGTCCTGTTCTGACAAATCTTCAGTAGGAGTTCTAATCTTCCTTGCAAACTGGCACACTCTGTGTATACTGCGCCACACTGCCGACCACACTACACAAGAACACAGTGTACTAAAAACTAAGCTCTCTCCGAGACCTCTAGTCTATCCGTCCATTTGTGACGTTGTCGGAGAGAAATTCAATCCATATTGTTGTTTCTTTAGATAATGATTCAGTATGGTTAATGAAACACTTAGATAACATTAGACAGTCGCATTTTGATTTATTTTAGAAAGCTTTCAATTGGTTATACATAGAATACATGTAAATATCATTTTGTTACAATATTTTTGGGCGATAGTTTCATCAGGTTGGTAACGTTGGATGATAAGGACAACTATTTTACATGTATGATAAAAGGGTATCATGTTGGGACCAGAGAATACAAGGACTGAGATAAAGTTGAGTACTTACCCCCTTTTTGCCAGCCATTTCCGTCTTTGCGTTGGGCAAGAAAGAAAAAGAACAGAATGCAACGTTAATTGTAGGTCTCGTTTGCTAAAATGTAAGAAATAGTATAGTGGTTATTCGCATGCAGAGGTAAAAGAGGTGTAAAAATTCAGATTTGATACAGTTTTTGGATGACTTGTCATTGATATTAATTAAGGTTACTTATTTTAGAACTTTTAACAAACCACTTTGAGTTAATACTTAAACGTTGAAATATAATCTTAAGAGATGTAGCTAATATCTCACCTTGCTTCCACCACTACCCATTGCTATTTGTCGCTCTGTCTCTTAGATAGATCTCCGAAAAGTTGACGAAGTTGTCTCTGTCCGATGACGGTCGTCTCTGCTCGCAGAATGATCTTCCAGCGGTAGGCAAGCGGTGATATCTTACCTGACATACAGGCAGATAGATGACTTGGCGAACTCTGATTGGTCTAGAGGCATCTATATTTGAACATTTTCCCACCTGGTGCGTGATGTGTGCGTGATAGACGCATGTCGGAAAGGTACGGAGAGCGAGGATCTCTGGCGCCAACGTGGGAAAATCTGTGCCTCTCTCAAATCTAAGAATCACAGTGCGAATATTTGCATAGGTGTAGGAATAACTCTTTTAGGAGAAAAACATGTATAATTTTTCTTGAAGACAAGATAAAACACTGCATAATTGTTAATACTCTTTTTCTTTTTTCAATGTTACTATTCCACACAATTCCAGGGCTTCTAAAACATGTGCTAACATTTATCATGGAGACTTGAGGTACAAAGAAAGCAGCACTGTTAGCCTCAAACGCAGGCGTCGAAGGAGTGCATTCACTCGTGCGGTAAACGGTTATGCAATATGTTAACATGCTATGTGCGCGCTGCTGTTTTCGAGGCACATAATAGAAACCATTCGGAAATCGTACATAATATAATGACACATATGATATAACGCGGGATGTTCTTAGAAAGAGTGGTTTGAACAGCGACGAGTCTGATTCAGAGACTAGTTTATCCTCAGGAGACTAGTTTATCTTCAGGACGTCATACTTTAATCTGTTATTACTCAAGGTTGCAGAAAACAGTATTGCCCCTACAGGGATTTACATAGTTCAGGATCCCAAAGTGAGAAGCTTCGACGCTTCAAAATTTATAGTAGTGTGCACAATCAAGGTGCAAGATTTTAATATGGTTGACTTCAAGGTTCAATCTGCAAAATATGTTCAAAATGAGGTTAGTTTTGCCGGCTCGTTCTCTTTTAAAAGCAACTTTGAAATGACCCCAGCGGAGGTCACCGCACTGCAGCCGACTCACAGCAGTCGGGCGCTAACAATATTTAGGCGCGAATCCAACCCGACCGAACAAACATCGTAATCAAGTTCGTACAGTCTCAAAACTGACGTATTCCTCTGCCATTCACCACAGTTTCAGCCTCCCTAACGTGCATAAAAGAAAAACTGCGGCCTTTTCAAGCAATGTGACGCACTACTTCGTACCCGAACTACTATTGTACCACGGGGGTCGCCCATTAATACTGTGTTCTGCGACCTCAATAGCGCCAGTTTCGGCTGTTCTAATGCTAACAAGTCGGGATTTCATCCATGTCTCTGAAGTAACTGGTGCCGTTAGAAAAAGGTGTAAAGACATACTTGTCAACCATTTATTCTGCGTAACTGTTCTGGAGGAGAGGGAGGGGCGAGGGAGAGAGAGAAGGAGAGAGAGAGACGGACAGAGCTTTCATTACAACTGTATTTTTATGCTCGTGGTGTATCAGTTGTGGAAGAAATGACAGTGTCATAATTCATGTCCCTGGTAAACGTTAACATTATCTGGCAAAGGTATGAGATCATGACATTCTTGTTATTGTTTCATCAGGACGTAGGTTGTAGATTTCAGAAAATAATAATCTGTAGATGGACTATCTGAAAGGGAAACGCAAGGCTGTGGAGGAGACCAAGAGGAAGCAATCGGTTAAGCCGGCGTTAAAATTCATGCGAGCGTCGGCCGAATTTGTAGATCGCCCGAAGCTCGCCGAATTTCCAAATCCTACGTGCGTCGACCGTATTTTCCAATGAAAATCTCGAGTGACTTCCTTCGAACACTAAAAACTAAAAATCCCCCATGAGATGGAGATCTCTTTGACATGATGGACAAAGTCAGATTTGACTTACCTTACCTGTTAAACGGCCAATATTTGGATCAACTTTGATTTCTCCTCATAATCGACAGGACGTCGGCCGTGCTTCGGCCGAAAGTGCACATTTGAAGCCCAACAACACGTCGGCCGACCTGAATTTCTTATTTGTGACGGGGGCTTAAAAGACCTTTAATAAACCTCACCTCCTTGGCCATGCTGCTTTGCAAATCTTCTGGTCTCACATTCGAAAAAGCAAAACTAATATGGATGTGTAACAACGCTGCATTGAGTGTCATATAGAGTTTTTAGACACAGACACACAGACACCAGAACTGCGTATGTATCACAAGGATGTATAACAAAGCTGGAATCGGTACATCTAGAGTTTTTAGACTGATAATCTTCCAGCGACGGGTAAACGGACCTGACACGACATACAGGAAGATACATGACTTGGCAAACTCTGATTGGTCTAGAGGTGTCTATATTTGAACATTTCCTCACCTAGTGCGTGATGTGTGCGTGATAGACGCATGTCGGAAAGGTACGAGAGCAAGGATCTCTGGCGCCAACGTGGGAAAATGTGTGCCTCTCTCAAATCTAAGAATCACAGTGCGAATATTTGTATAGGTGTAGGAATAACTCTTTTAGGAAAAAAACATGTCTAATTTTTCTAGAAGACGAGATAAAACACCGCATAATTGTTAACATTCTTCTTTTCAATGTTACTAGTCTACGCGATTCCAGGTCTTCTAAAACATGTACCAACACATATGAAGACTTGAGGTACAAACAAAGCAGCAATGTTAGCCTCCAAATCAGGCGTCGAAGGAGTGCATTACTCGTGCGGTAACCGGTTATGCAATATCTACATTCGCGCTGCTTCTTTCGAGGCAGGGAAAGAATATTCGGAAATCGGACATAACATAACATTGGCACAAATTATAACGCGGCATGTTGTAAGAAACTACGTTTTGAACAGCGACAAGTCTGATTCAGATATTAGTTGATGTTCGTTGCAAGACGTCATACTTAATCTGTAATTACTCTGTGATGCCAGTTTCGGCTGTTCTAATACCAACAAGTCGGGATTACATCATGTTTCTGATGTAACTGCATGGTGCCATGAAAAAAAAAGACGAAACATTGCCCGCAATTTATTTTACGTAACTGTTTTGAAGGGGAGGGGCGAGGGAGAGAGAGAGAGAAGGGGAGACAGACTTGCTGAAAAAGAAATACAAGGCTATGGAGGAGACCAAGGCGAAACAGTGGGTAAAATACCAAGAAAAAAACATGGCAATCGGCGATGGCAGACTTCACCTCCTCAGCCACTCCGATTTTAGCCCGGAAACCATACCATTGGCGGTTAACCGATATCTCTACGGCGCTGGGAGTGACCCTGGCCCGCCTAGAGAGCTTAGCCCGCTCGGGGTGTTGGTTTACGGCCTTGGATTTAGTTAGCTCGCCGCCTACGGTTGCGGCGAAACTACGATGGCTGCGAAACTATATATGGCAGCTAAGAAGACAATCTGATAGAAACGGGTCAAAATAACAGACTAGGCCCGGGAAAACACATCTCACTCGTTCTCATTTAAATGTACACATTTTGTAATCTCCGTTACCGTTTGAAGTAAGACGTTCCTGACATTAAGATATGCCACATATAATGTACCAAACTGCCGTTTTTAAAGCTAGAAAAGTTTGAAGTAGTCATGAAAACTACAGTTTGACATCTTATATGTGGCATATCCTAATGCAAGGAATGTCTTATTTCAATCGGTAACGGAGATTACAAAATGTGTACATTTAAATGAGAACGAGCGATCTACGCCTACCCGTAGAGACTGCTGACCAGGCTACTCTGATTTGCAAACCCAAGTAATACCGAGGATGTTTAACAACGATGCATCAAGTATCATTGAGAATTTACAGACACAAACACACAGACATCAGAACCTAAGGTGTATAACAAAACTGTATTGAATATTTTTTTGTTGTTTTCTAACACAAAAAAACAGACGGACACATTATATAGACCCCATGTGGGGTCGTGTGGCACGACGGCAGAACGTTCGACCAAGAGGTCCCGAGTTCGAATCCTGTCATGTCACCGATCTTGTGCCCTTGGGAAAGGCACTTAACACGACTTTCCTCACTCCACCCAGGTGCAAGTGGGTACCTGACTTCGGTTGGGGAAGGTCGTATTGAGGTCATCTGGTGGCGCCGAATGGCAGCCGCCCAGACCCTTGCGACAGTTTCACAAAATGCAAGTGTGGATAAGATATTATATAACTTTGTTGTGTATTGTGTGAAACCTGTAATAATACCCTGCATCAATTCAGCGCCAATAGGCTGCCATTGCGGGTAATTTCTGACCAATAAAAACCATTATTATCATTCACACAATTTGTGGACAAGAGATAACGACGTGCGACCAAAACGTACTATCTTTTTACGTAAGACTGCTTTTTCCTTAGGTTTGAACAGGCCCGCGCGGTCGTACGACAGGCAATGGCATCCATCTAACGGGATACATATATCCGCCGAGTGCGTTTGAGAGATCTCTAGTGCAGCACCCCCAGATATGCAGTTTATATATAGGAGGGCATTATATTGGGCTACGTTGTATTTGAGATCTCTTTCGACACATATTCTTACAGTTAGGGTGACAGATAAAAGTGAGAATTATGGGAGTTTCATAGTATCCAAGATCAGCTTTAAAGTACGAAGCTTGCTAGGTGCTTTTACCCTTTTTTGTTTTATACGTGCACAGTCCTATTTAAATTGAACACATAACAACAGGTATCTTAGAACTGTGCATTATGTTTTAATCATAGTAACATATTACATTTTTGCTAAACCATGTTGAAGTCACTACTCAATAAAGTATTGTACGTGCTAGAAAGCACACTTTCAAAGGTTTGTATACAATATGTACATAACAGAGGAGCACATCATACACAAAATGAACTAGGCATCAAGCCCAACATTCTACTAGTAGTCTGAAGACAACAAAAATAACACAAAAGTTTTCTACCAGAAATACGAGAAGCTTCGGTACTAGAAATAATGGCAGGACTGTACTGTACACTCTTTGTGTACTATGAACTCCCCCTACTTACAAGTTACAGCATAAGGAGGAAAGTACTAGAATGTAACTTTCAACAAAAAAACTCAAAAATGTGATAGTGAGATCTTACAGTAGTGGTCAACTTAAATATGAAGCTCCATTTTGTTCAAACGTGATATTCTCACTACACACACAGTTGGTCACAACTAAAAGGTACATGTACATGAAACGTTATTCCTTTTATTTTTGATACTGGTGAATGTAGACAGTGCTTAAATGTAGTTAAAAAGCCGGAAGGATGTCACTCAAATGTCTACAAACATCTTCAACTGTAGATATACAAAATTTGCGTATCCGTACATTTCTTGTCTCTTGTACCTAGACTGGCTCTCATGCCATTGTAGGCCATTCTTTGAACAGCACATAAGTCTGCACTACAGAGACAGTTTCACTATAATTATCATCATATTACAGAAGTAGCCTGACTGAATTAAGCTTCTAGCTGGACTCTCTTGGAAAGAGGCCCAATCAGTCCCTGACAGCGAGACAATGTGTAACACAGGCTACTACAGCACTTAAAGTTGAAAAATTGTCTTTCAATGTAAATTGTAGTTGATAAACAATACATGCCACACTTGTACAGGATAATTTCAAATCATAATGGCTTACTAATGCTAAATTTACTAACCCATATTAAGACCTAAGATCACATTTTCGAATTACTGTTTTGCACATTCATTGATAAAAATTTATCAAAACTTATTCCTACACTCATTGTTCATGGCTTGAACTCTGTTCAAAACTATTTCTGTTCATTGTACATTTATTTAAATTGACATTTTTCTGTCACTAATAATTCTTGTATTTTGTGCCATAATATAGTTGCAATACAATGTTGTCGGCAGATATACATGTACAAATATGGTTTATATGAACTTTAAAGTCTGTCAGTTTGTTTTCTTGCTAGCGAACAGTTTGTCAATGACATTATCTTCAAGAACATTTTTCTATTAGCTTACCATATATATAGCATTTATAGTTATTGTTCATACAATAGTCATAGAAGAAAGTTTTCAAGACCAGCACTTATTAACTACAATTTTGTAAGACAGCAAAATTGTGTCTGTCTAGGCTGAAAGACCTAGAGCTGTCCTTGCTAAGACACCTGAGGTGCCTGTTTAAAGTGACGCACTCTATAGCTGTCCTTACTAGGAAAACTTGTGCCTGTCTGGTGGCAGGAATCAACCTTACTCCACATCTTATAGAATCATTTCTAAGGTCCTTAACACAGTGTTGTCTTCGTCTGACTGTGGGGTCAACAACCCAGTGGTCATCTACAGTGACCCTACAACCTACTTTAACCCTGTAGAACTCCCAGCATGGATGGAATCATTCTAACAAATATATTTGGGAGAATAGCCATAGAAGGAGGAAAATAAATGAAAATTTAATAAATAAATTGGGGAGGGGGATTTTCTCAGGATTTTTGGTGTTCAGTATATATATAGAATGAGGGACATAGGCCACACTGAGTTGATTACATGGATGGCATCAATGCATGCATCAGTTTTTGTCTGTTTCCAAAACTAAAAAAAAAGTTTATGATCATACAACTGTAAATCGTACAAAGCTGCAAAAATATCAGAAAATGGACACTATAGGCAACAATTTCCAAAGTAAAAGAAGGCATGAAAGAAAAAAAATGTGTTTATTGTCTGGTTTACCATACGTTCTGTGCGTTCAGTCATTTGTTCAACCTTCGTGACCAGTCAAATTTCATAATGAATGCAACTTTTGTAGCCCATTTTTTTCTTCCCACGCTCGCACCAGTTTTGGGGTGTCAAGAGGATGTCATCCATATAATCAAATCGGTATGGCCTTGAACAAAAGTGATTACATTTTCTCAATAAATCATTTTTACTACTTAAACTACAGGTTGGTAGTAGGGGAGGGACTGGAAGGGGAGGATTGGGGAGACTTCGGGGGGATTTCTAGTAACTTGAGGGAGGATAGCAGCTGGATGTTGACCTCCATCAGTCGATGACAGACGCCGGAGAGGTCGGTATCTGCTCGGGTCATCACAAGGACACCTGGAAAAGGTCAGAGGTGAGAGGTTGTGACAAAAGCAGCAACAGCAGGTGAGAGGTGAGAGGTCACAACAAAATCGCCTGTTAGTCTGTTTATTTATTGCTATATATAGAGATCATTTTATTTTCACTCAAATTTTATTTCGCAGTAGGAGTGTAAAAAATTTTTTTCAGTGTTTCGGGTTGTCATCAAAACAATACTGTGGCAGAGAAATACATTTTGCGATGTCATGATTTTTAGGTGGAGAGACACCACAAGAATTGCAAAAAATATAACCACTGCAAACATTTCAAGATTTATACTTTTTTGGGATTATTCTGCAAGTGCATATCATGAAAATTGACAATGTAAATTTCGAACTCTTTAATGACTGGAAACATGCTTTGATCCAGGCAAACAGCAATGATTTTATCTTTATAAACAGACTAAAATGTCAGTATCATCCATTGATTTGATAATTCTTCAAAAGGAAAAGTATCAAATTAACGTCATTCATGAGTTTTTTCGCCCCATAGGCTTACATGAATTATAATACGTCTTTTATATGGGCTCGCTCGTAATGAAGCTATAGGAAATGTACCAATGTACTCTTGAGTATACACGCATAGTAAAACAGGAATAAGACCTTAAGGCAACACTTTTACACTGCAAAGAACACAGCTGAATTATGAGGTGTGACACAGCAGACTAAAGGGAAACAAACCTGTTTTATTGTCGGCCACATGTTTACAGAACAGTGCCAGCAGGTACTCCATGTCATCTTCATCCCCAGAACCAAACACCAGGTTAGGCCACATGGATCTGGAATTACAACATAATATGTAAGTTAGAAAAGTTAAAGTCTTTTTGAGGCCGTAGGGACAGTGGGTTGTTATCCACTGTGTCTAGGGCACGATAATGGAAGGTGAAGCCCATCCCTTTCCTTCCTTCCACCTTTTACTTCCCCTTCCGAAGTCAGGTACTCAATTTACGTCCAGGATGGAGTGAGGAAAGTCATGCAAAGTCAACTTTTCCTAAGGACACAACGTCTAGCCAGGAATGCTAGGATTCAAACCAGTGACCCCTCAATCTCATATCTACTTAGCCTATAGCCACGGCAATCAACACCACCGTCAAAAGCATGTACCTAGCCTGTCGGTAACTATATGTACATGTGGCTACAGCACTACATCTACACACTTATATCATACAGCTGCTATGAATAAAGAAAGTTGGGCTAAATGGGTCTGTGAGTAAAGCAATTATAATGTGTAAACCAAATGGCCAAAAGTAAAACAGCTTAGAATACATCTACAGAAAGGCTGACATTCTTTGCAAAAGACATTATACTATCATTGATATCAGCATTTTCCTTAGAACCACCAACTTCCTTTTGATTGGAATGAGGTTTTATATAGCTGTTACTTACATGTACTACAACTGCTAGTACTAACAGTAACTACTACATTGTACTTACTGTGCAAGGGACAGCAGATGCAAGGGCATAGACAATGCTAAAAACCACACTTGGACTCTCTTTGTTTTAGCTTTAAGAAAGCTACACACAAAGCAAAACTAGTCTTGGAGTGGGCTTGAATTAAGTTCTAAATGGGAACTATGCAGCTACAGCATCTTTTCTGAAAATGTAGCGTGTGTATTGTTGACTTGAGGTTGTCCACTACTACTTACCTACTACTACTACTACTACTGCATGTCAACAGCTAGAGGAGAGCTAAAAATAAAACAATAAAGAGCAGCACACCTGAATGCCCTGATCAGCTGTACACAGGTGGTCAGCTGTCCGTTCTTCAAGTTCTCCAGCAGGCTCTCCTCCGCCACCTGGCGCGACAGCGATACCGTGTCCACCTGTCCCATGGACGACACGCTCCCGGTGTCCACGTCGTAGATGGCCTGTTGGAGACGCGCCTTCAGGTCCGACGCATCGCGGGAGAAGTCCGTCACCTGTAGCGTGGGAAGTACAGAAATTCATGGGTATGCAGTTTTAGCTACAGGAAGGTATCCTCCCAGTCACATATGGATTCCATTAAAACACCCTCCAGTTTGATGTAGAGTTTATTCATTTATCTATTTATTGGTTCAGCATGTACATGCCAGGGTTGTCAAACTAGCCGGAGGCTATAATACGAAGGGCGAACCCATGTGCGGCCATAGGACTGTAGGTTTTAAACCACTCACACCGGGAAGGACCCCTACTCTTTTTGATAAGTCGGTGGGTTCTTTAACAAGCTCGAGGTGTGACTTTCCTCAAACATGAGACCTCTATTTAACATCCTATCCGAGGGACGTCCCTAACCGAAGATAGGTACTTATTTACACCTGAATGAAGTGAGGAAAGTCCTGTGTGAGGGGCATTTTTCTTATCCATGGCATCTTCCGACATCTTAGATCTATTCTTATCTTTGACATTTGGCTGCTGGGGGTAGGTGTAATATTTTCAACTGGCATATATTAGGACAGGTATGAAGAGGTATGTTATCACAACCCCTAAACCTGCATAAGTGCATTGTGATATCAAAATGGTGCTCTCTACGTACCTGAGGTGCATTTGCCGCTGTGGACAGCAGTTTGACCAGCTTGGAGTAACTCTGGAACAGCAGCAGCAGCTGGAAGTGCAGCTTGTACAGGTGCCGACACAGCTCGATTTGCTGTAAAAACAAGGTCAGACAAGGTCAACATTTAAACACTCATGCCCAAAGCTGATATCAACAGCCTGCTTTGAGTAGATTCGTAGTTAAGACATTTATCTTAGAGTTTCTGAAACGATAGTTGTTCATTCGATTTCAAGGATTTGAGAAGTCAGAGAAGGGCCACATGCTTTTTTTATAGATTTCGAAATCACGAAAATTTAAAAGCTTTTTCTGTCAATGTAGCCTGCATTTAGCAGAGCCACAGCAACCTAGCTACAATGTTTTAAGATGCTTCAAATTCAAGCACTGCCCATATTGCACGCATGTGGAACATGTATAAAATATACACTGCGCAGAGGTATTGGACACTGGATGGCCACAACATATGGTGGAATGTGTAGAAAGTTCACATCACGATTCACAACATCAACTTACAAGACACAGTTCCTGGTGACAGAGGCAGTGGGAGGGGGGTGGAAAGACAAAAAGCATCAACAGTAGGGGTGAAAAATTCGGATCATCCTTCTTCACAAATATGTTGCTACCTACCACAGATATATACGCTAATAGTGCTGCGTACCAGTATTGTGTACTGGTACTGTACCGTAAAATTTGATTCGGTGCAGGTCCAAAATACCGGATCATGAAGTACCAATATAAATTTACACCAAGTACGTATGTGCTTATTTTGTGACTGATCTCCTGACCTTTTGCAACAACAAACATGACCAAAGTGATCGATATCTTGGAACAGCGTAACTAACATGCAACAGATCATTCAGGCAGGCAGGGTGTTTTGATAGTTTAGGCCAATGGAGTTTGGCGGTAGGAAACCAAGTTATGTTCTTTGAATAAAGATACTGACAAGTTGAAAACAGTCTATGTTTTTGTCATTGAAGAAGTTCAGAAAAACATATGTTAATTTTCAAATTGTTCAGGTACAGATACAGGTCCGGACCTGTACCTAAACCTCTGTACCGGTACCTGTACCTGTACCTGTACGTTTAGGTACGCAGCACTATGAGGATGAGCACCTATCAAATAGTCTGATTTTTTATTTGCAGTATGGTGGGAAACTATTTGGGGTATTTCACTATCTTACAATCACATTTTATGTGAAAAATACTTGAACCAGGTCTTCATTTTGTACATCTAATCAGTAATTTAAAAGTTCCCCAAAAATACCAACAAAAAGTCTTTAAAAGCAGCACACAATATTTTGAGCTAGTCTAAAATGATATAGATACAGAAAAGGATTGCGTGAATTTTTGTGGTTACTACCAGACCAAGTACAGGCTGATGTTAGGTTCGAACTTTTGTTATCTTTACTGAACGTTATACATTGAAGAAGTCGTGACACGAAAAAAAAAACAGACATCGCACAGTTGAGACCGATCAGAATGTACACATAATATAGACCTAGGGCCTACACCCGTATGTTCATACACAACATTACATATCAAAGCAATCTCACCTGCTGTTCCCCATTGCCTCCAGCCTCCTGTAGTGACAATGAAAAACAATGAGTTAGATCAAGGAGGTTACCTTGGTTAGATCAAGAGAAACTGAGGGAAATGCCTGAAATGCAAACTGAGCCCTTTTTAATCCCAGTATCATTATATTTAATCGATGGCCGATGAACATACATTTCCAAACATTTCATACTGAAAATCTTGAATTATTTGCACTTTTATATTTTCGCAGTACCCATATCAGTTTTTTGTGTTGTATACATGTTTCGATTGAAAACGATTATCACCAGGTACAGAATTTGCCTTTTTCCCCTTCTGCAAAATCAAATACCTACAGTAAAAAAAAAAATCAAGCCTGAGTATAAGTCTGAGACAGGCCAAAAGGAATTTTTCTTGAAAGTGGCTTTTTGCAACTGAAGGTACATTTTATACATGTAACACAGGTCTTATATGTTTAGAAAATGTGATCCCTTTGCTTTGAAGTTGATTTTCAACCCTAAGTAACTGAACATACAAGTTATTAAACAACTCACCTCTCCAAGTGACTGTCTTTTCAATGACTCCTTGATCTTGTCAAGACACTGAAAAAGACATGGCTAAATCAGTCATCTTTATTCAGTATATAGCTACATCGTCAGAGTCACATACTGCTGAGAAAAACATGCAGGCACTCACAAATATTCTGAGAATACAGCCTGGTAGTTTAATGTTAGGTATAAAGCACTCTATGACACTAAATTACATGTACATATGACACTAAATTACATGTACATGTATCATATTTGTAAGTTACAATTTTGTACATTAAAATTTTACATTTTGTACCATCTGACCAGTGTCCTATAACTCCATGCATGTCACATGTGTCATGCAACAGGATCACGACTGTCAATTTGGGAAAATTTTTGAGAGTGTACGAATCAGCTTTTCGTGACGAAAATGTTGTTATTATATCCTAATTTGATGGTCAGTAACTGATCTATTATAGCGTTACTAATTGCATGATTTGGATGGGACTAGGTGAAGGTGAATTTTATAAAAAAAGAATCAGACAATTGTACATGTACTTGACTGAGCCTTAAGTTACATGTAACATCCCCAGTTTCCGTACCTCGACAGTGGCGTCCCTCTTGCAGATGTATGTGTCATAGTGTTCCTGTATCTCCAGAACAGCAAACTTGTGTCTCTCCAGGAGTTTACAGGACAGGATCTGGGCAGGAAAAACAACATCAATTCAAACTTCATAGACATTTAATACTTCTCTACTAACTTCAACGTTAGCTAAGAATGAAATACCTCTTATTGATTTTGTTGTAACATAATATATACAGTACATGTACTGTTGTTGGAGTTGGAAGATTTCCTTTTGCTATAATCATAATATGGTCTATCCAAATCATACACATGTAGCTGGCCTGAGTTTACAAAAAAAAGTCCTGTAATTTTGTTCAGTTCAATAAAATAAAAGTTATGTTCAATAAAATCTAATGCAACACAATTATTATCAATTTAAGATGCACAAATTGCTGTCAGAAATTGGACTAAACGCTCACAACATACTAGTAGACTAAGTACATTTTTAAAATTACTTTTAAATTGATGTAGCGTGAAGCAGTCTGAATGTATACAAAGTCATATACTGTATGATGTACGTACTGTTTCTGTGTCTGTGAAGATGTGCGGACACTCTGCCTGTGATACCAGCAGCTCCAACATATTCAGTAAGGATGGTCAAGGTCACACAACGAAACAAGGTCGAATTTAACATATTATACAATACAAATCTGCCGCTTATTAAACCTTCCACAAGATAAGGGGAGTTCAGAGGAATATGGAATGTAAAAAATCTGTTTGATTACAAAACATCTTGTTTGGATTGATCCTAATGTTTAAATGTATTTACTGTTGGTCCATCAACTCGGTTGCTAACAAAACAAGGTCGAATTTAACATATTCTACACTACAAATCTGCAGCTTATTAAACCTTCCATAAGATAAGGGGGGTTCAGAGGAATGTTGAATGTAAAAAATCTGTATTTACTGTTGGTCCAACAACTCGGTTGCTAATATTAATTAAAGATAAAAACATTCTGATTACATGAATATCAAAGACAAAGTATGTTGCAATATAGTTACTATGTTTTGAAACTATGTCAGCCGTAGGCAACCTACCTCACATTTTTTTTTAAAACTAATGACTAACAGATTAAGAGCTGTTGCTCAGAGAAAGGATATGGAACTGTGAGGCGATGCCTCGGAGCTTGTCCCCCAGGTAGTTACAACATTCCCTCGTCAGGTTGTAGAACCTTCTCCTGGTGATCTAGATAAAACACAATTGGAAACACAGTCAGCATCATACATCTTCCAACCATATATCCCTCCATTCATCTCATCTCATCATAGATCAACCCACCCCTCCCTTCTTCCAACCATCTTCCTCAGGGAATTCGTAACAACATTCTCTAGTCTACCAAAACCACAGCAAGTCGTCTGGCACATAGGTTCATATGGTTCTATCCAAAGAGCGGTTGTATGCAATGGCCGTTACTCTGATGAAACATTGGCTAAAGAGGATCAAAGAGAATCAGCAAATATAAATGATCATAATTTTGGGACTGGTTTGGATACCAGGCTATGTACTGTATGCACATCACATTCTGGGTACATGCTCAAACCCCACCTACACAGCTTGCAACCCTGTGGTGTAGTGCAAACTGGAAGGCGTCAAATTGTTGTTGGACACAGTATTAGACCCACTGGCACGAGCCCCCCTCCCCAACAAGTAACCTTTCACTTATTAGTACCTCTGACAGATCGTCCCACTCAGTCTCATCCTGAAAGTCGAGAAAAGTTGGAAGATGTTGACTGCACACCTCACATTGTTGTCGGAGAGTATCAGCCCCACTGGCATGAGCCCCCCTCCCAACAAGTAATAACCTTCCACTTATTAGTACCTCTGACAGATACGCCCCTTTCAGTCTCACCCTGTAGAGTCATGCGAATACATGTAGCTTGAGGGTGTTGACGACACAGGTGCCATAATGATTGTTGTTGGGCAGTATCAGCCTCACATGCCTAAACCCCCCTCCCCCAGGAGTATCCGTCCACAAGTAAACCCCTCTCACCCTGTAGAGTCGTGCGAACAGCTGGAAGGTGTTGACGGCACACGTCCCGTTGTTGTCGGACAGAATCAGCCCCACGTGCGTGAGCCACACCTCCTCGATCTCGTCCATGGAGATCGGCAGGAACTCCGACGTCAGCGATGAGAAATGCGGCGACGTGCCAGGACTCGTGTCTGCGCCGTCACCCTCACTACACACACTGGAAAAGACATAATGCGATTAATTGTGAGAGCTAAAATTTGAGTCCATACCTTGGTTGAATGTCCTTCACACTTCAAGAGAAGGTTTGCTTTTTCTAGTATGTAATCTTATAATCACTAAATAATAACTATATAATACAAATCTGAACTGTGTACCACTTTCTGAACTAGACATTACAAGGTCACAAGACTGAACTTGGACTGGACAGCATACTGGACTGACCTTGAAATGCAAGAATAGCACAGCAGACTGACCTTGAAATAGATCAGACTCTGGTCTTATACAATCTGTCCTTGAAATATACTTGACCTTGAGATGGACAGGGCACTGGACTGAGCTTGAAATGAACAGCATACAGGTCTGACCTTGAAATGGACAGCATGTTAGACTGACCTTGAAATGGACAGGCACTAGACTGGTGTGTCTTTTAAAATGGCTAGCATCCTAGACTGACCTTGAAATGGAGAGGGCGCTGGATTGGTCCTTGTGCACCTCCATGCTGATTGGTTCAGATGGCAGCTGGTCGTCGGTTCCGTCTGCGGTGTCCGCCGTGTTTGTGGGGTGGTGCGGCTTGTGTTCCGCGGAGGCGCTGGGCAGGTTGTCTATCGTGGCGGGCAAGGCCTCTTCACTAGGGGAGATACTCTATACAAAACACACGTACACATCAGTCAGTCAGTTATACGAAAACAAAACTAATAGCTTGAACCAATTTATGCCATCATAGTCCATTGGGCGTCAGAAGGATGACGGCTGAGACACAACGATTTACCGGTGCCGACCTTTTATTCAAAAGTCTTCATCAGAATGACAAAGAGTGGTATCGCACTTCCTTTTATAGCCTCTAGTTGAAGTTAGGTCAGGGCACTCTACTCCCTGATTTAGTTTGGTCAGGGCACTCTAAGAAATAGCCAAAAACCTAACAGGATTTCACTTTGAATTTATTCCATCATGTTTCAGTTTGCAATGGAGACAATATTGCCGACATTTCTGAATGTACAAATTGTCACAAATTTTCATTTGACACCAAATACTGCTTCATATAAGTACAACACATGCTCCAGGATGTGAATTGTGATTGATCGGGGAATCAGAAACAAAATTAATGGAGAAACCTGAAACCTACGACTCAGAAAGCTTACAAACATGAGATATAAATGCAATTACTATTGAAATTTGAATATTCGCTTCTGTTGCATAACTTGTCATCACTAACGTACCTCGTCATCCGAAGACTCGTCCTTCATGTCGGCGGAGGCCAGACTGGGCACGCTCCCGGACAGCTGACACCCCTGCAGCGACCCATCGCCGTTTTCCACGCTGTCCAGCGACCGACGGCGTACTCCCCAGTTAAAGTTGTCCAGACCTTCCGACTAATCGGTAAAAAAAGTAGACACAGCGTTAATTTTCTCGAAAACGTCTCTTTCATTTTCGCCTTCAGTCTGTACAAAACAACCGTCATGAATACATTGAGACACAGCACGGCACACATACAATGTATATTGTATTGGTGGTCAAAGTGCACAAGAACAAAAGCAGTGAAAAACAACTTGTCATTATGCAACATCACAAAACCCAGTCTTCATGTCCGGTATTTTGTCAGTCAGTATGTAAATAATGATCCATTGTGAAAGTCACAAACTTCAAGGTCACTTCCATGACCTTGTTCAAGGTCGAGAACCATCTTAGTCACACAATGGCTTCTTGCTTCTGACTTTTTTGCACAAGACAAGAGGGCAAGCATTCCTTATTTTTCAATTCGACTGAAATGCCAAGATGCCCTGAAACCACGACAGAACAACTGTCCACTTCAAACAATACCACTTTTCAAGATCTCACAATCAAATGATCAAAATGCTTGGAAACCAGCAGTGGAAAATTAAAGCGGTGAAAGACTCGGGATGTTAGATTTGATTGATAAGTGGAAATGCGCCACATCGCACACCGTGGTGACGTTACCATAGCGACATACCTGCCGTCCGCTGGAGTTCTGTCCGACAAGAGAAGCCAAAGGGTTAGAGAAGAGAGAAACGATTAGTGGGGAAGATAGAAGTGCAAAGGTTATACCCTCGGAGGTGTTCTACAGAACCAACAGCCCAAATGCATCTTGAAACTACCTTTTGTACGTATAGAATACAACCCAGTGTCTTTCGTATTGCCCAAGGTACCAGCCCAACTGCAGGTAGGATCGCCAGGCAGCCAAAGGGCGATCTGACCCGTGGGAGGACTGAGGGTGATGTGGAATACACCGTGTTGTATTTCATTTATGTCATACCCAACAGAAAAACACACATTTCAATGCAGAATGCAGAATTTTGTGTCCTCGAACAAAAAAAAATTGATTCCAAAGGCCGGCGGCGCAACCAGTGCACTCGAAGCGAGTTTTGATTGTTTGAATTGAACTAGCTATACTGTAAAGAACCAAATCGAAGGTCATCGCGGCCCGGGTATGATATAAAAGAGGGGAGTTACTAGCCTATCTTACATTCTACAGAACACCTGGTCCATGCTCTAAGAGGGTACATGTAAGTGCACCTACAGTGAGCTAGATGATTGTAGAGTCAAGTCTAACAGAATGCTACATTGTACAGTAAAAGATGAAGAGATATAATCATCAATACAAATGCCTTTCTGAGTTTCATGGATAAAGAAAAACTTTAAAAAATGTTTTGTGCATTTTGTTGTCTTTGAAATCTTATACATCTTGCATCCTATTCCAATTGAGGAATCAAGGGTCACGCAAATCCAATTTTGGGTGCTGTACGGTAGCTCAGCGAGTGCAATCTAGCGGAAATGGGGCTAGTATAGACACACACAGATGAGATAGGCACACATACATGTACATGTACAAACATTGTACACACAGACAATGCTGGGATCATATACATTTCTTTCATTGTAACTTCATGTTCACTGTTTTAACGGTCACCTCACCTCTGTACCATGAACTTATAATCACCGGAAAAAAAACCTGTTGCTATTACTAAATATGATTCCTTCACACATCCGTTCTGTAAATCACTTGCCACCACCGTGAAGTTAAAGCTCAGTGAAAATGGCCATTTTCCTTACACTGTGAAATTTTGCTACCGTGAAGATAAAGTGAATTACAACAAAATACCTTTAACAAACACTACAGACACAACACTTATCACACACAAAAAAAAAAACATGTTTACCTCAGCCTCCTCTAGTTCTGCATCCAGGAAGTCAAAGTCCTTAAAGATGAAGTGTTGTCCGCTCTCGCCGCTGGTACCTTCCTCCATCTTGTTGTCGCTAGGCAACAGGTCGGGCGGGGACACCTCGTCGCTGGATGAGTACATGCTGGTCTGTCGGTCCAGCGCCAGGTCACTACTGGAGCTGAAGATCACCTAGAGGATCAAAGGACATTATAATATATAATTATAAGTTAAAGGAACTTGTGTGTGTCACCTAGTATTCTTCTTACATATAAAGCATATTGAAAAGTGCCTTTGATAAAAATATATATGATATGTTGTTAAATCTCTGCCTTCAAACAGTTAACAGTCATAGAATCAGAAATGTTTCAACTTTATAAAGAACAACTGAGTTGGTGTGTTCAGATTATTGGAAGTAGTGGGGTTTGAATATAGGATCCAGTGAGCTACAATGAGTTACTGTATAAAGTTCATGGAAAAAAAAACTAAGAAAAACTCAATCCTGCGTTGAAGCCTCATTGTTTGAGAGAGACTTTAGTAGTTAGTAGACTTTAGCAGACTTTGGCCAAAACAAAACAGAAAGCCTGATGTTGTTTGCAAAGTTCACAGTTTTTAGACGCATCATGTTGTTTAAATGGATGACTCCAATATGAAGTTTGAGACAGTCACTATATAATTGTACTCACTGAGGGACTCTTGGGCAGACCAACATTTTGCCCACAATTTGACAGCACGTTGACAAGTCGCTCCCTTGTTCTCCTCTGGAAGGTAGAATCAAACAAAAAAACATGGTTAAAATCTTCCAGTCCAGCAGTAGCCTTGTAAAGTGGTCAAAGAAGCAAGTACATGAGAGTAGATATCACAAATGGTCCTAAAACAACATTAACATTCATTTCATAACTTTCTTGGTTTTAAACATGTTTTCAAGAATCAATTGAATCATGCACAATACCTTTCTAGGTCATTTTTGTGCTCAAACTTTGTTTTCTTTAATTCAAAGAACTTCAAGGTACAAACTGTAAATATCAAAATGTTCACAGTGGTTTTATTTTCAAATTTTTGTGATGACCTCCCCACTACAACATCATGACACCACGAATATATGCTACTTTAAAAAAAATTACTACGGAATTTCCAACTCAGGGGATTTAAAACAAATTTCAGGTCATAATAGTAGAAATACCAGGAAACAAGAGCCCAGAATATACGTCATGTTTGTCCAAAAATGGCCCCAAAAAAATTAAAATATTACTAACGGCAGCTGTACTACAGAATTGTTTCAACTCAGGGAATTTAAAACTAATTTGAGGTCATAATTATAGTAGAAATACCAGGAAACAGGAGCCCAGAATATACATGTTTGTCTAAAAATGGACCAAAAAACTGAAAATTTTACTAACTGTAATACAAAATTGTTTCAACTCAGGGGATTTAAAACGCACCCAAAAACCTTTTCCCTTCTACGTACCGTAAAATCAAATCCCAGATATATAAATTCACTTTACTCAATAAATGCTCTTTCCATGATGTTTTTACCTGAGACAGATGAGGTTTTTTCCAGCAGACAGGGATCATACAGGACCCGTGCCCGACCGCAGTGCTGGCCGACGACAGAGTCGACGTGTTGGACGAGGACTGGCGCTGGCTGGAGCTGTCGCCGCTGTCGTGCGTCGCCTTGGTGTCCTCGTCAGCGTCGCCTGCGCCGTCCTCTATAGTGATCTCCACCACGTCGGGCTGCGCTTGCGGGGACTGGCCACGACGGCCGATAATCGGTGTCTGTCCGAGGAGAATATTAACAAGATGATGATCAGTATACCAGTCCTGCTGTACCACTACTACCGTAAAATCCCCATTTACGTACGCACCCCTCCTAACGTACGCACCCCCGATTTGGGGACGATTGCAGGCCTGACTCAGTGAGTTGAAACGTTCAGGGGAAAACCCCTCCTAACGTACGCACCCCCTCTCCAGCATTTCAGTGGATAGTTAAGAGGTTGACATGATCATCCTTCCAATGATGGGCAGTAGTAGTGGGCAACCTCAAACCAACCGTACACACTCACACCACATCTTCAGAAAAGAGGCTGTAGCCGCGTATAGTTCCCGTTTAGAACTTTATTCGAGCCCACACCGACATGTTTCGCCTGTGTGTGGCTTTCTCAAGGATCAAGGCTCGAATGAGCACAAGTACAGTGTGTTCTGGCTTTTATAGGCCATTAGTGCAAGATGCCCTAGGTGGCTTAACCAATGCTTCCAATGATGTTTACCAACTTAAAGGGTTACTGAGAAAATATTCCTGGGTAGAAAATATCAAACAATTTAGATATATGTTATTTATTCTTTATTACTGATTTATTGTGTGATAGCATTCAACACTTCATTTGCATGAAGATATACCGTACTCTCATGCTGATATGCGATTTTTCAGAGGAAGAACCCCTCCAACGTACGTATCCCGACTTTGGCGTTGGCCTGGAGCACCTGCTTGCAACTTGAAAAGTTTAAAAAGTGCGTACGTAAATAGGGATTTTACGGTAGGCTGTTCATGGTTCCAACTGCACATGCACAGCAAGATGTATTATGGTCGTGTGGCGTTAACGGCAGGGTTTTCGGCCCAGCAGTCCCGGATTCGAATCCCCTGGTGCCACCGATGTTGTGTCCTTGGAAAATGGCACTTTACACAACATTCCTCACTCCACACTCCGTAAAAACCGGTGTATTGTGTGTGGGTCATGACAACAGCAATAGCTGCCTGTGTCCCACGTGTATTGCACTGCTGCAATTCTAATAACATCAAATCAAATTATGGGCATTGTCAAAGGTGAAAGCCCTGAGACATACATGTAAACTAGACATGTATTAAGCATGGTCAAGATGAAAATGTTAACCTTCACCTTTGACATATGTATAATTATTATAATAGTATTTCCTGCAATCATCTGACTGAATGTGCACTTGAAATCATGAATAGGCGTATTCTCACACATTAGAACTGTAACAGTGATAGTTTCTGAATAATGTCACATTTTGTGACAATCTAAAATGATTTCAAGCAAGCAGCTATTACTAGTATCAGAAACAGCAAAGAAATATTTGAGTCTGTTTTACATGACAATTTTCAAAATGGAAGTTAGAAGACAAAAATCCCTGAACCCACCTGTGAGACATCGAAGCGGAACTCCAGTGTGGGACCCGGCAGGTCTCGTTTGACGGGACACACGTCGATGTCGGTGAGGGACAGCGAACTCTCCTTGATGTCCTTGAGCTCCGGGATGTCCTCCGGACTGACTAGCGTCGACGACCTTTGAACTGCAAGCTTCAGGATATTCAGCGACTCCTGCCAGTGGTTACTCTGGAGTAAATTCAAACAAAGTGATTACTCTGACTACTAATCTAATTTAAAAAAGAAATCGAAGATATCATACCAGTACAGTATCTCGTGAAATATCTCGAGTTTTTGTCAACTTTTTGACAAAATATAACACAGCCATGTCCATCTCACATATCTAAAAATGTTCCTCTTTCATATCCCAATCCTAGAGTTCATAGGGAACAAACTTGGACCTAAGCAAACTACGGACACACACCAACAAAAACAGACAGACTGAAAACTGTACCAGTTTTCACAGACTCTGAGGTAAAACACACAAAGATTCTGCACCAAATTTACAGTACATGTACGTACAACGTAACATAATCTATAAAGAGCCAAAACTAATCGAGGCCTGATCAAAACAATTACAGTTTCAAACTGAGATTCCAGAATATGCAGTGCAAAGTAGTAATCTGAACGCTACAGGTTGAAAACATTTGCAATGACAAGCCACAAAAGTTAACATATTAAATTGACTTAGGAAAAACCTGTAACACTACATTCCTGACCTTCACAAAATGTTGGTGCTACACTCAGGTGAAAATGAGTACCTAGCTTCGTTTAGGGACGTCCCTCAAAAAAGGACTTTAAATGGAGGTCCCGTGTTTGAGAAGAGCCACATCTCAAGTACGTAAAAGAACCCATGGCACTTATGGAAAAGATAATACGTAATAATAATAACAATCAGGAGCTAGTATGTTGAATACCTGGACATATTTGGCGATGATGCGCAGTAGGTCGGCGTTCATCTGGTGAATCGGGGCGGTACCGAGGTCCACCTGGTGCAGCAGGCTGTAGAGCAGCTGCAGCACGGCCTGCTGGGTACCTAGCATGCCCTTCTCCAGGATCTCCACCAGGAAGGTGAGGAGGGTGAGGCTGATGTCGGAGTAGGCGTCGTGGAGGTACTTACACACGGCCGACACCCAGGACTTACACGGCTTACCGAACGTGTGGTTACTGTAGAGGCTCATGATGTGAGCGAGGTTGTGGAGCTTCTTACTCTTCTCTAAACAAACCTGAGGAAAACAGATAAACAGATAAACAAACAGTCATGATGTGGGCGAGGTTGTGGAGCTTCTTACTCTTCTCTAAACAAACCTGAGGAAAACAAATAAGTCAGTGGGTGTTATAAACTTCCTGGCATGTCTGACCAATTGCTGACGTCATTATCCGTAATGACACGTGCCATTAAAGTCACGTGTCTGTAACTCTCACGAGTTTATGTTCGGCAGTGATTGGTCATTATTGATCCTGAAGAAGGCGACAGCGCTCGTCAAAAAGTTGATATGTGAATACTTTTAAGTGTTAAAGAAAGTTTAGCACTATATTATGATTACTACCAACATAGATGAGCTTCCATGATAACAATAAACTTTGTAAATTAACAGTCATGAGGTGGGCTAGGTTGTGCAGCTTCTGTTTCATATCTGAGCTAATTGAAAATAATCAATCAGCCATTATGCACAAAAGATTGATATTATATTGTGAAGTTTCTTACTCCTCTCTAAAGGCCCCCTTTCTGCTATACAAAGATTGCTAAGCAACCATTGAGCGACCAAAATTGGACTTGTGTGACCCTTGATTCTATTGGAATATGGTGCATGATGCAAAAATTATGATTCAAAAGACAACAAAACACACACAATGTAAGAATATTTTTTCTTCGTTTATAAAATTTGTTGGGAGATCTACCAAATGTTTGGTCGCTTTGTGGTTGAAGGCTCTAGTGCAAAATAAAAAAACAATCATGATGTAGGCTCAGCTGCACAGCTCCTAACTGTTCTCCAAGCAGAAACTGAAATACGACTTAATCTATCACTCTACTCTAGACTCACCTCTGCAATGTTCTCAGCACACTCCGTACAGAACTTGTCCGGACTGTCGTAGTGGTTAATCAGGTATGGCATCAGTGCGAGGACGTTCAGTGGAAAACCTGGATGAAAAAATATAAAATCTGTTAATCCACAGGCTGCCGACATCCCTCCCTAGCATCACATTGCAACTTGGCATGATGGTGAGGGATAGAATTAATCATAAACAGGCTGGTACAAAAACTTCGAAAGCTATTTTTTTAATTTGAAAGACATTCGAGGCCCTACATTTCACCTTAGGATGTAGCATGAAGTGTAATCTGGCATGAGGGCAAAATGGACACTCCTTTATCATATAAGGCAAAATATGTTATATATCTGAGTGTACATTCATGTATGTAACACTAGTCACATTAAAAATAGAAATAATAATTATATTGAATGCCATAAAATGTACAGTAACTGTTATCATTTAGTATGACTAGTAGACTGTGTGAACTTGACTTTAGCTGGATACTCTTAAACCATAGCCTTGCATAGATGATCATAATAATCTTCCAGTGCAAGAGCTCTAATTCAAACAAACATAAAAGAAATATTGCAACACATCCTAACCTGCGGCCTCGGAGGGGTCAACGACCGGCAGGGTGGAGAACACGGTCAGTTTGGCCACCATCTGGAGGGTCAGCTCCGTGGTCAGCGGGGAGGTGAAACCCTGGAGACAGTAAACATAAACAATAAACACAAACACAGCTCTGACATCAGGGGCAACATAAAATCCTTCAGTTATGGAGCAATGAAAATTAAGAAACAGCATTGTGTGTGTAACATGTATGGCATTGGGTGGGCCTAATATACTCTCTTTGCAGCCAGGGGCTGAACTGCGAAGAGCTTCCAATTGGCGAGGCTAGATCGCAAGGTTTTGGAGCAGCTGCCACTCAGGAAACCTTAACAGTAACAGCCTTTAGATACATTGTACAACCATAGGACCACAAATTGAGCCAGACACGCAGGGATAGACCCCTACTCTTATCCAAAAATGCACTTAAACACTACTAATAGAGAGTGAAGACAAACAACTGTAACAGTTGTACAATTAGAGACGTCAAACATAAACTAAATACTAGTAAGAGTACAATGTAAATGTCTGTGCAAGACATATTATAAGCAACTATACTTTCTTAGGTTGGGTAACTTGCAATTGAAACCAATTTGTTTAATTATATAGTTTTTACCTTGAAGAGCAGCATCTGCATGCCGGGGAAGTTTGACCACTTGAGTTTGTTCCTGACCCTGTTGACCTCGTCCACACAGTCTGACCTATCCAGGGGCAGCTCATTCAGCAGCTGGAGCACAAGTAAACAAACAAATAAACACAAATATCAACAAAGTCAACATCTCATGCTGAAGCTACAACACAAAATAGAGTTATACCAAAATAGCATAATAACCCAGTGTTCAGCACCAAGGACAGAAAATAGCATAATAACCTAGTGTTCAGCACCAAGGAAAGATGTGTTTACCTGTGTGTAATTTTACCTCAGAGAACGGATCAATCAAAATCAAGCATTGTAATTAGCAAGTATAATCAACTGTAGCCCCTGCGCAGGCTTTCAGAGTGGCTGTGCAAAAAAAAGCCATAGAAAGGTCTGTTCAGGAGGCTAGTCAACTGTGTAAAAAGAACACCCTGCATGATAGACTCACTGGCAACAAAAGTTTCTCAAGCAGCTGAAAGAGTTTTGTATATTTTCAAACAGTTGAGTAATTTTTGCATTATGTATCTTTAAGTTAATATCTGATCAAGAATGTCTCACCATCATAAACGTAGCTGCAAGAAATTTCATCACCAAAGTTTACTTTATATGTGACGATATGAATAATTGAATACGATGATAATATACTGCTCAAGCTCAGATTTGCAATCTTAAAGATATTTCTACATTTTTAGATGCCAAAGTGTGAGCAGTTTCTAAATGATTTTGCAGCTAGCACTGTTTTTGTAAATCAAACTGTATTGCTTACAGTTTAATTTATAGCAGCATACAATCTAGTTCTGTTTTCCCTGTTCAATTCTTGTTTTCTTCTTCATGTCAGCACTATCACTGAAGCTGGTGTGTTGATTTGATTGATTGATCTTATTTATTTGCACATATTAAAATCAATTTATAAAACATACAACACTGTAATAGAACAATAAATACATGAACTGGGGGAAGAAAAAAGCCATCATGGCTTGTTCAAGGTCTTCCCCCATCTAAGTTAACAAATAATACATAAATCTAGCAATTCATAACATAACAATAATAGACAATAACAATATAGCAAATCAGACAATAATGATTATAGTAAAATGATAAAAATTGATATTTAATAGCGTATAAAAATTACGCCAAAATGACTTTATCCGACCCACGGAAGGGCTGGGACCGAGGGTGAAGCAGAGGACACCCTAATGTATTTCATTTATGTCATACCAACCAAAAAAAACACACATTTCAATGCAAAATGCACCTCAAGTTGAGAGAGTTTTGTGTCCTCAAACAAAAAATTGTAACAACCTCCGAATCCGGAATTCGCATTTTCGACAGCAGCGCAACCAGTGCACTCGAAATGCATTATAAATATTCTATGGAAGCCCGTGTGATACAACTTAGAACCCCGTGTGATACGAAAAATTATCACCCGGTACAGAACACCCGTATGGAACGTTTTCGGGGCCCAGGTATGACATGAATACAGAATGATATAGATATCACGACTCACCCTGTCCATGAGTTTGAGTGCCAGTAGGAACTCGTGGTCGTAGTCAGACTCCAGCAGCGACACACAGACCCAGAACAGCTGACTCAGCAGGTTGTGTCGTGTGTCGAACTTGTCCGCGGCGGACTTCATGGACTGCGTGCTGCGGGACCGCGGCAGCGTGTTGTAGCTCTGCGTACGTGTCTCCACCAACATACGGTTACTATGGTGATCTGAGACAACAACATCATAGAAAGGTAAACATTTTGGAGACATCATAAATAAGGACTATCAAAACAAGTCACCTTTAAAGGGTGAGAAAATTCATGGTGAGTGCCCTTTGTGTTCAAACAAAGCTCAAATTGTGCAACTATTGATTCTTTAAAAAGTGAACACAGATGAGTTTCGAAAATAATATTTGATAGGATGTTGTTAAACTTATTTGGTGGGAAGAGGACAGGCCAAATTCAATACATGTTCCATTAAAAAGTAAACTTAAGGTAGTCCAATAGTTTTTTTGATGCAGAATGGGCAGTGTGTTGTTATCCACTGTGTCTAGGGCACGGCATTGGAAGGTGGAGCCCAACCCTCTCCTTCAACCGCCTTTTACCTCCCCAATCGAAATCAGGTTACGATTTGCACCTGGGTGGAGTGAGGAAAGTGGTGTTAAGTGCCTTTGCTAATGACACAACGTCTAACCAGAGACGCCAGGAATCAAACCCGTGATCTCTCGATCTCTTGTCCAGTAGCTTCTAGTAGCCACTCGAAAAGGATGACGCCATAAAAATCCAAAAGTTCCATAAAAATCGAGTTCTACATTGTGTATAACGAGCTACAGCAACAAGCATGATAAAAAAAAACATAGCCTACAACATGAGGAACCTACCAGGCTTTTCAATGGGTGAGGCAAGGTGCAGCTTGACCTTTGACATGGACGCGGAGCGGTGGTGCGTGTAAGCGGCGCTGTTTGGCCGTCCCGGGATGCTGCACATGCTGGTCCGGTGCAGGTTTGGCGTGGAGTGCAGGCTGGAGATTGACTCCGAACTGGCGCGCAGCCGGTCATGAGCGCCATAGTCTGGCGGGCACGCCTCCGGGGCGATCTTGTCGAGTAGGGACTCTAAAGTCAGGAGGATCTCGGTGACGTAACCCTGCATGTCCTCGCCAGGGTCCGCAACCGTCTCCACCAACCGCGCCAGGATGTCACACAGGAGGTTAGAGGTCACAGAAACCTGAAGCGCTCGGAACATCTGCAAAGCAAAGGTAAAGGTTAGGGTCACAGCATTTCACTGCTGAACTTTTCATATCTGTTAATTCTTTTTATTGACATGTCTAATTGTCTGTGCTTCTGTATTTCCATATGCTATACACATATGGGTATATCTTGCCACAGGGTTGCCGGAGTTACAGGAAATAAGCTCTGAGGTGGTAGATTTAGTCCATTTATCAAGCTTGTATGGCAGCTGACAGACATTCCGGGTCATGGGGTCAATGGCAGAGGCTACTATTTCATGGAGATGTATTGTTTATCAGCTGTCTGTGTTTCTAAATATTTGCCATATGCTAAGTCGCGTTCACCGTTGAGGGAATAAATCGACAAAGAAGTGATCAATGGACACGTGTAATGTTAATCAAAGCCTTCTTTTCTATAATTAATTAACTACAATTAAGCGACATACAAGAAACTCTAAGTATTTCCGAGAGATATGACATCTTTGAACTCTAGCCTTGGTATAAGAGCAACGCTGTGTCAGGAACTGAATATACAAAAATGCAGCAGAAAACAAGTGTTACCAGTGCACCATATCCTAACTGCACCAAATGAATAAACAAACAAACAAACAAACATCCCCACCTGGAATGACCTGCCAGCGTAGTGTCGTGAGGAACATGACAATGCCATGTGGAGTGCGATCTGACCCCAGCGCTCCTGCAGGTGAGACCCGGGCAGCGATTCGCTGAAGATCCGTACGACATGGCGCAGGAACGTGCACATCTGCTCTGCACTGCGGATGGTGAACTGGCGCGACGTTAGATCCTCATAGCACCACAGCGGCCGACACGATCTGGGGGGGTCAAAAATGGAGTTGTTGATCTTCATGAAAAACAATTCATTTTACAGGGAGCAAAATAAGTAAACAGGGTACGTACTTTGTGAATATTAGTCATCCAGGAAATTGAAGAACAAAATTTTAATTCAACCTATACCACTGGATTACACCATGGAAATATCAGATACCATCCAACATCTTTCTTTTGATTGTGATAATCGAAAAATGAGCATGACTGTTGTAAAATAGCTTCTTTCACAGTCTCATATAGATAAGGATGGCAATCATGACCTGTGGTCCCACAAAAAGAAAACATATATATATAATTTTATGGCACCCCTGCATGCCATTGGTTAATTTTGCTACTTAACGATCAATATATTTCGTTGTGAAGAGAGCATGCAAGTTTTCTTAAAAGCTTCTTAAACACAAAGCAATACAAATTTGGTGTCGAATGGCTATCTTATGCTACAGTCTCAATTGCACTAGTGCCGGTCTGGGGTGTAGTCCCGGTCGGGCCCCAAAGCCAGAAATTTGTCCCGGTGGACTCACACGATTAGCTCACAGCATCAATTTGTTACCGGGTCCCGTGTTGAATTTAAGGCCGAGTTAAAGTCACCGCGCTGCCCAGCCGGGCCCAAAAATAGCCCGGCAGCCGCAGGATGTCTTAAGTTACGGGGCCACGTAGGGGTCATGCCAAAAGTGCCAAAAAACAGCCCATAAACTACATGTGCCCGGTGGGCCCCTTTTCCCAATTGACAGTGAAGCATTAGCAGGCTGAAGGTTATACATTAATTTTGTACCTTTAACGGTGTTTTATCAATTTGACTATGAACTGGTGACTACTACTGCTGCCACTGACTGTGCAAAGGTACCAAATTCAATATACATGTACCTTGTTGTGATGAACTCAATGAGAGCCTTGGCACTTTCGTCCACCTCGGAGAGCGTGTTGACGTCCACCATGTTGGAGTCCGCGGGGGGCGGGGGCGTGGCGCTGCGGCCGCTGATTACGCTGGAGGACGGGCTGCTGCTGCTCATTCCGGAGTCTGACGCCGGCGTGGGGAGGGCGGAGTCACCGACATGTGGGTCTGCTGTAAGAGGACAGGAATATTTAGATCATACAGTCACACTTATATCTGCTTAGTGTACCCTGATCATGAGTGATGTGTGACTGTATGTGTGTCTGTTTATGTTTATGCATTTATGTTCGCATGGTTTTGATTTCACGGTCGGGAAATAATTGAGTGTTCACAGTGGTTTTTAAGTTCGCGTTTGAGACTATAGTAGACAAGGGGGTAGGAGGCCAAAAACATTTGCGGTGGTATTAAGTTTGCAGTGAAAATCTTACCGCAAAAACTGTGAACATAAAACCACCGCAAACATTTCTACATTTACAGTAACTATTAGTTTTCCTAGATTTGCATACACAGCTTTGGCCTAAGAAGAAAGTCATGGAATCTTGCAGTTAAAATGAATCGAGATCCCAGAATTTTGCAAACATATATAATACTTGCTGATGCAACCAACCAGGGGAAAGTCATTTAAACATTGTACAGAAAATCATGCAGAGTACATGTACAACAGTAACCCACTTGTTTCTGTATCACTCTGTATTGTGTATGACCAGTTTAACCACCCTTTTGACATAACATACCGGCTTCCAATTCAGGTGGCACGACAGCAGCTGGTTATAATACACTGAACAATCTGTCATACCTAGCTATAGCCTTTAAAGTTTGTACATCTCGCTGCAAGCATTGTTTAAAGCTACAATGTACTAGTGAGGATTTCTATGCTGTACTTGGTGGTAACTAGTTCCACTCGATAGTTGTTGCTGCCTACCTATGAAGTTGTAGTCCTTGGCCAGCGGTGGTAGGACAGACAGACAGTGGATCTGGCTGAGGATGCGATTGGTCAGCAGGGTCCGCGCCACGCTCAGGTAGTCGTTGTGAGAGGACAGCACGATCAGCAGGTTGAGTAGTAACTTCTTACAGTGCTCGTGCACCATGGTACGGGAATGGTCTAATCCTGTGGGAGGAGAAACAGGATTACAGAATGAACAAGACCATAGCACGTCCAGGTCAAAAGATACAAAAACTGCAGTACCAAGGTCACATACCAGAGGGCCCAAATTGACCTTAAATTTTGGCTTCATAACACCCGCCCACAAATCAAATATCATTGTAATCCATCAAGAGGTTCTTGAGTTATGCTGACTACAGTAGTGCAGAAACACAAACACAGAGACAGACAGACACACACACACACAGACAGAACCAAAACTATATCTCCATTTTTCATGGAGATAATTATCTAGTTACAGGATTATCCAACAGGATTGTCTAACATTTCAACGCCTTACAAAGTTCATTGATGCTTAAGTCACAGTTGAGCCATCTGGGATTTGTATTGCAAAGAATGCTAGGAAGTATACCAGACTTCCCCTGTACAGTGTATACAAGCTAACAATTTGTCAGAAACGAGATTATCACAGGATAAGCTACATGTATATAACAGCTGCTTATTAATATAGGTTATTGTGGTGAGGAATATTCTGGCAATTGCTTACTGTAACAGTATATTACTTTTAATTAGTACTGTAATTCTTGATTTGTTAATTGTAACTTAATTTTAGCTGACTTAACGGTCACTAGTCAACAGCTAAAATTTCATCATCACAAATATTTGATCACTAATTAAAATTAATTCCACCATTAAAATCAAGTGCCGTGACCTACTCCATTTCCCCCAACCGATATATTTTCCTGCCGCTATATTAAAGTGATTTACAGTAGCTTCATAAGATGCTCAAAGACTGCAGACTTACCCAGGAACAGTGTGTGCAGCATGAGTGGTAGGTGGACGGTCCACTCCACCTGGACTCTGTCCAGCACCAGTTCAGCCAGCAGGACAACTCCCAGGTTACACCTAAAACCATGGTTCAAACAAACACAGCTTGAGACACCTGTCATAACAGTTGCTACAGTTTTAAATCAGGTTTCTCCAGTATACTAAGACTATTTTTAGTAATAGTTTCAAAACATCTGACATTTTTTCTTAACACTGTAATCATTTTCTGGCCTGTTTTGGCCTGTCTTATGGATTGCAAACAATTTTTCTCCCTTGGACAAACTGAAAGCGATTTGCAACAAAAACATGTTGTAGGTGTGCCTTTTTAAAACATTTGTGACCCCCAACTAAAACCACTAAGAGATGAGAGTAATTCCCCTGAAAGTATTGACAAAGGACATTTATACGTCTCCCCTCCAAGTTGAGGTGACTGTTCTTAGGACATCACGAATAAGTTTGCAGAGTATGATTATCAAACCCATCACACAAGTGAAGTATGGTATTACCTGCTGAGTCCAACCGGCACCGTAGCTGTTTCCCGTAGGTACTCTGACAGCGGACAGTAGTACCCTCCGTTCTCGGGCATGGGGAGGGGCAGAGGACCGCCACCGCCGTCAAACAGCGACTTCCACTGGGCGTACAGGTTCCCTACTGAATAGGGTAGAAAATTTTCCGTTTCTTTTAAACCGTCACTCATTTCTTTTAACTACCGGAGGAAGGAACATTGGATAGACTTGTGCAAACTTGAAGAAAGCATAATTTTATGCAAGCCATGTAAAGTATCCTTTCACATAGAAAATCTTATTAATAACTAATACATCAGGTGAATGCAATAATCTTGACTAATGCTATCACTCTTTTGTATGAAATTAACTGTTTTTTTAATCATCATCATATCTTAGACCACAATTTATGAAAATGTGAGTACATGGTATTGCACTTTACCATAACCCCACTTGGCAAACAATATCAATTTTTGCTTTTCAATATTGAGTCAGGGTCAGCTATTTTCCTTCTGTATAACAACACCTTTAACAGCATAGCTTATTCAAAATCTTGGCATTCCTTTTCAAGAAGGCCCGGGGACCATAGAAAAAACAAGAACATTGTAACCAGTAAAAAACAATAGAATCAGTGACTGCCTATATACTGACCTTGTTCCTTACTCCTGTCGGCCTCTGCTGCAGGCTGCTGGCGCATCATCGCCTCGTGGGACGCGGCGGACATGCAGGACGATATGGAACCCTGGGACGCCGTACTGCGGTGGGAGCTCACCGAGTCCGACCTGCTGACACTAACAAACACAATGTCATGATCATTATGGTGCATTACCATATAGCTAGGCAGTGTGGACCAATTCCTGTTTTTAATAATAATAATGAATATAGCCATAGTGTCATAAGCATCGGTTAATGAAGAAGAAAGGCATGCATTAATAATTATAGTAAAAATAATATGCACTTAGCCTTGTATTTGATACAATTATGATTGGATTTCATCTTTTTCGCAATTTCCCTGTCAGTTTGAATTGGCAATTAATTAATATAATAATGATGTTTAACTTATTATAATTACCCACTTTTTCCATTGGTGTTTACAGTAACATAGATGTCATCTATAAGTACCAATACACCATCGAGTAAGCAAGGTGTTTTTTGAACTGCCATTGAAATTTTCTTCACTCTTTCTCCTTCACATGCCACATTTATGTTGTGATTCATCGTTTATTGCCATATAATATACTCTATGACGTATCATAGTAGAGGGTCATTAGCCCTTAAATGTGAAGTGATTTCCTACCCCGTTGCCTCCTCAGTTTTGTGCATGGAGTGGGAAGAGAAGCGCCGACTCGAGGTGTCCCTCTCCACGCCCAGCTCTCCATGGGGCAGCTCCCCGGGACTCTCCGTTCCCGCAGAACCTGTGCTCGCAGACGAGGTCTTCCGACTGCAGCTCAGGCGGTAGTATGGCGGCTCCGCTATTCGCTCTGCCACAGCGTTCACAATCTCTACAGACTGTAGTAGAGGGTGGGAACATGACATTTAACCAATGACATAACCAACTGTCACATCTTTTCTCTTATTATCTCTTTTACTAATTTAACCAATTTTTTGAAGAAGTGTTTTGAATTCTATAAATAAATAAAAGTCTATTTAGCTCAGTTTCAAATTGCTGATTGTAAGATTGTTGGTAAGTGCTTTACTTTATGTACATAAATAGCGTATAAAACCTTTTTAATGATGATGTCAAATCTTTTCTCCCTTTTCAATATTTTACTCATTCTAGATCTTAATGAAAAAAGGCAAATCTTTAAATCACTTTTCTTTGGCCTACAGCTACCAAGTCATTTTGAGTGTACAACCTTTAACTCATCTGAACGTCTCTAACTCCTAGCTTCTTAACTCCCTCCATATCCCTTGACCTCTGAACCATTACCCCTAACCTTTAACCCTGACCCACCTGTAGTTCGTTCATCAGCTCCTCCACCATCTGGTCTGGCTTGGCACGGCACAGGTAGATCACAGCTCTTTTCACCTGGTAACGAGGAATAGTCATTGATTAAGCACAGCAATCACATGGGTTATAACTGCTTGGAAATTTCATTTTTTCATTTTTTTTAGGAAACCAATGCAGTGGGCAGGCAAGTGGGAAATAAACAGGCTTCCTGAATCATATAAACCGAATTACTACCACAAGAGCCACAATCTTGAATGTTGAAGGAATTCATATAAAAACTGACAACTGTGAAGACAAGGACTTTCTTTGACTACTGGTGCTAAAGATATATTAAGCATTTTGGAGTCGAGTCATATATATTGGATCATACATGATTGTAGACGTGAATCTTTTTTCTTCAGATTATTTTCTTCAAGTATGGCATAGTTTTTACATGTATCTAAGGAAAGGCATACCTTAACAAACTTTTAAAATGCATGTTACTAATAACAATGCAATAATGTGTTGAACCGGGTGATTCTGTTGAAAATTCTGGTGAGCGAAATGTTTGCGTTGGAGTTTATTTGTCCTTATGCCAGCAAGCTACAACAGAACCAACAGCGGCCAAGAATTGAAGACAGTCTTTTCCATAACAAGACAGCTGAATTTTGTACGACATATAACGTTACCAAGGATGCCATCAGTTTGTGATCTAACAATTTGAAAGAAAGTACTACAAATATGACTGGGTCCTTACATAAGGTAGCAGGTCCGGCTGTGTGGTGATCCCGGCCATGTTTGTACTTACATAAGGTAGCAGGTCCGGCTGTGTGGTGATCCCGGCCATGTTTGTACTTACATAAGGTAGCAGGTCCGGCTGTGTGGTGATCCCGGCCATGTTTGTACTTACATAAGGTAGCAGGTCCGGCTGTGTGGTGATCCCGGCCATGTTGATGAGATACTCCAGGATGACGTGCAGGTTGTTGGGCCAGTGTTGGACCATCGTCGCCCAGAACTGTTCAACAGCACGCGGGTGTTCATCTCCATACTACACAACAAACAAACAAACAAAAACATAACAGCATCCAGGAAAGGTAACCTTTGATAACTTTGATTTCACTTCCTGTCAGTCTGCTGTGAGACGTTGTCAGCATTTACCCCACCTGTCCCTTAGCAAGCCTGACTAAATCACACTTCTGGCAGCTTTTCCACTGGTCAGGCCACTAGAAGCCAGGAGAAGTGGAGACATCCTAATAAAGCCTGTTGATTTAAGCAATATTATGTGCTAACATGAGCAAATTATTGCCAGACATAGAACTGTCTTTTAATCTGGTGTTGGAGATTGTGATGACTGGTTTCAAGAGTGACAGAGAATTCTAAGCTTCCATTGGGCAGATTTTGATAGTAACAAGGAATCATGAGCTACTATTGGAAGTACTTCTCATTTTCAAATCAGTATCCTGTATTAGAGGTGAACAGCCACAAACACTGGGGAGAGTTTCAAACAGCCCTGGACAGTAAGAGTCTGTGTTACACAGACAGGTATAAGCTCTATAGAGCCTCGGACAGGGAAGTTGTGATACACAGACTAGTCCCTTATAGCATCCTCTTCCCTAACCCTAACCCTAACCCTTAACCCTAACTCTAACCATATAAATGTGGTTTCCACAGTTAAACAACCGAACATTACCTCCTACACTGTAAACTTTATACCACCCAAAGAAGAACATGTACTATACAATGTTATCATTCCTTTCCAATATTAACTGAACTTCAAATACTTAATGACAGTTCATTATGTTCTCTACTGTTACGCGGTTCCACGTCACTCTCACACTTACAAAACTGTAATATATTCGATATAGTTCACACTTACATCCATTGTACAGGCAGATTCATTTCATGATAGATACCAACTTGTATTGTCTATTGATATTTTCCTTTTATCCATTTTGTACTTAATGTAATGTCATTATGTCTCTCTTTTGTATGTTAAGTAGAAGGCTTTGAATAAGCATTTGCTTTCTGCCTAATACCCAAAACATATGCGAATAAAATAAAATAAAACAAACTCTAACCCTAACCCTACACACACTCCCCTCCCACATACATAAACCCTACTCCCATACCTTGGCGGTTATGTACAGCAGGTTGTTGAGGATCATGTTGGTGGCCTGCACCGACCCCCACCCCTCCCCACGCAGCACCCGGTCGCCGCGACGATCCTGGCTCGACACGGTCGACGCCGGCGAGAAGAACTCGTCCACCAGCTCCAGGTTCTGTAGCCATGGCAACAGGTACTCCATCATGACCTGCCGACCCTCGGGGTGAGCACGGTGGAGACGATGGCTGATCTCTGTAGAGGAGATGGGGAGATGGAGTTCCGAATGTATAATTGCTCTGGCCTAAAACGTGTAATTCACTTTATGGTCACGGTAGCAAAATTTCACGGTGTAAGGAAAATGGACATTTTCACTGAACTTTAACTTCACGATGGTGGCAAGTGATTTACAGAACTAATGTGTGAAGGAATCATAAATAATTACAACAGGTTTTCCACAGTGATGACGAGTTCACGGTACAGAGGTGACCATGAAAACAGTGAACATTTAAAGTTACAGTCACTGTGAAAGAAACAAGAATAACAGAGTATAGTCTAAGGTTCTCTGAAGGATCCGTCCCTCCATTCCCAAGTTTAATAGGACGGACATAATTTTCACAAAAAAACAGGACTTGAAATTAATGATAAAAAACGATAGAACTAAGATCAAAATTTAACGACATGGGCCACATTCCAATTGATTAAAATTTTGCCATTTTCAATGCCAGCGATAGATAAATGAGCATGTACACAGACCGCCCCCCTCCCCAAGCAGCCAAAAATTTAAACAGAGACAGTTATCGTCTGTGATATTTGTATGTGACTAAACTTAGGTGTAATTGGACATGTACAGCTTTCAGAACATGCACAAACTCTGACCTGAGAACATGGGTATGGTGAACTCCGGGTGTTGTCTGGAGAGCTCCTGGGACAGAAACATCTGAGACTTGGTGAAGGTCGCCGGGAGATGTGACCCTGTCAAGGTCACGGTGCTGCCGGACAGGTCTTCGGGGTTGTCGGGTTCGCCGAAGAAGCGGTTATCGAGAACCTGTAGCAGCTGTAGCGCCATGTCCCGGATCTCATTACAGGGGTCACCCGTCTTAAACAGGGTCACGTTCAGGACGGACACCATGTCACATGGGTAGTCCCTGCAAGGTCACCAAAGAAAAGGTTAAAGGTTAAAGATCAGGTTCTGGATCTGCAAGGTCTGCACAAAGGGATCAACTAGATGTTTAAGTACAGACATCTGAAGTGAAGGTAAGAATTGTTAAGCAGTGCAACCGAGGGCAAATTAATATGTAATCTAACTGGAGAAAACATCATTTACACAACCTCTACCCATCTACATAATATCATGAGAATCCATCAGATTTTTCTACAGTTTCTCGAGCTATGCTGTCCACAAACACATAAACAGACCCACAACATAACCTTCATGGAAAAGGTAATAAAATTCTTATTAATAATCTTATAACTGATGATCACAGGCAAAAGACAGTTGACTGTTTTAAAAACTTTGTATTGGGTATCTCATTACCTGGATGTCTAACCTTCACTGACATCTATTTATGAGCTAAAGAGCTTAAACATATAGCAAGACTTCAAACATGCAGATAAAAAGCCTTATAACAGGGTTGGCCCTGACCTTTCACACAGTATGGCTGCAAGCGCGTGGAAGCAGCCGGCCGCGACCAGTCGTGACCCTGTGTAGCAACGGTCCACGGCCCAGTTCAGCACTGTTGGCACCTCCGGGTTCAAGGTCAACAGAAGGCCAACGGTCTCTCTCCCCAGCTGGTGAACCTGTAGCAGAGACGCTGGTGTCAAAATGGCTCCATTTTTACCCCCCTCCCACCCAGCAATTCGTAGGCAAACTTATTCTACACTCAATATGTGAATCATTTGTCTAAATATGCCAGCATCCATGTAAAAAATTATTCAATTTCCAATAATCTCAAAAGATAAAGCTTAATAAGCATGATGCCGTTTTGTTAGCTGATACCACAATGTGACTTAGCTACGGCTCGCATATTTAGCCTAGCTAGCACGTTTCACCCAAACTCTTCTATAAGTGTGTTGGTGTGTGGATGTGTGTTGGGTTCTTGTACATTATTTCACCCAAAAAGGAAGTGAAATATTGTTTATTTGCTTGTCGGTCTGTGGTTCTGTGAGTGTGTGCATGTGTTTGTGTGTGTGTGTGTGCGTCTGTGTGTGTGTGTGTTTCTAACAAAGCAGTATGAGTGATTACATCATTGGCTATGAATGATAATTGTAAAAGGGGTGAAGTAGCCACTTTTTAATGTCTTGTTGGAAATGGTTTGCCTAGTAAACATACATGGCTGCCAGAATCTGTTTGAAGGTACCCATCTCAGAGCAGTGTAAAGTTGTAACTGTCACTTAATATACGTATCAATACCTGCACTAACCAGGACCTCACTTACATAAGTTTTTGGCAATATAACCTAAGTAAGAAGGGTTGACACGATAGCCTTTGCGTGGATTTGTTTTTAAGGTGGATGACAGGTTGCGAATTTGAGACCCACACACTTTGGGCATCCGTCTTCTCCAGCTGCACCAGTTTGAGGGAGACATGCTTCAACTGGCAGACGAGAGCAGTGCCAGGTGGGCTGGCGTTATCAAGGCGGACCTCTAGCGTAAGAGTCATCCGGCAGCTTGCTGCAAGCATCCCAACAAGAACCATCACGTCACAAACATAAGCCTGTCACTAACTAACCATCCGATAGTAACCAACTTCCTCTAACTCACCCTGTCATCCTGACAGTCCAGTATGGAGTCCAGCCAGTTGTACAGGTACCCGTCTTGTGACAGCGCAGTGCTGTCAAACACCGGCCCCGAGCACAGCACTGCTGACATAGCCTACAGGGAACAGCAATGCTGTGTCAATACCTAGATTAGCAAAAACTACGATAAAAGTCTTCATATTTGCTGTGTCTTTTTTAATGCAGGCTTGATTGGTGAAACAAAGGAAATCAGTGATTAGTGTAGGCATTTTTGTTGAAAAATCGGATATTCTAAGATTTTCAAAATGGAAAGGATTCATTGAAAAAATCAAATTCCACTTGACATGAAGCTCACTTAGCTGTAATGGAAGCACAGAAAGTATGTACAGTAATAAAGCTTTTATTTAGTTTAAAGCATTGGGAAAGCCTGCTCTTTAACAGGCTTGTCGAAAAGCGGCCATATTACATCCTTGTCGAAAAGCGGCCATATTATGGCCGAACAAGCATTCGAAGTAAAATAAAGGCTTTGACTTGACTTGACTTGACTTGACAGGTGCAATGAACAACAGAATATGATGGCTTGACATTTTCTTGGCAATACACAAAGAAAGTACTTTTGTAAGAGAATGTTAAATTTCCTTTTGCTAAATGTTTGAAACGATTTACACTTTGTGTCTGCTGTTGAACTTTGTGAGAGCACTTACACTGAAAGGATTTCTGGTATACACATAATGGACTATGTGTTGTATAACACAATCTTCTTCTATAAAACTCGTAAAGGCGTAATGCTTGACACGAAGCGTACTGCTTTTTCCGTAGCTGACAGTGAAACGCAGCTTGCTATAGCCAAGCACATCGGGTTGACCCTACACTTCTTGATAAGCGTGTTGGGTTATTTTATGTTTGAAGGTCATGATCAGCATGAAGGTCAAATGCAAATATCTCTACAGCTGAGCGTACTTGACAGTTCGTTGCTGTAGGAAGCAAAATGAATGGCTGTGTGATTGAAAGGGGATAGAAACGGTTCAAGTTCAGTAGTTTGTTTGTCATCCGAGCCACCCTGAACCCTGGAAAGAGGGAGAGAGAAAGAGTTTGTTGAGAAGCAGGAGAAAGCCGTATAAAGCAACTCCACATGCAGACAGTAGGACTGGGCATCAAGTCTACAAAATCCCTTTTTCTGCATAGCATATTTCAAAATGTACTTGCAGTCTGGTGCAGGTAAAGCTGGCATCATACCATCAATGATTTTGACTGAATTTGTTGACCATCAAATGCCAGGTTGCTGTATTCCAATTTTTTTTTCACCTGATATCTAACCTAACACATTGAAAAGGGATTGGTGAACTGTGAGCATGAAAGAATGCATGCCTAAAAATTGCTATTAGTAAGTGATTGAAAGGACGAAGATATCCTTTAGAGCACACAGATTCATCGAGCAAGCTACATTCTTGCTGTGTGATGGTTGCTTCACGTTTAAAATTACCTGCACCAGACAAAGTTCAAAAGTTTGAAGAAACCAAACAGCAGATTACATGTTTTTCAGATCAACCCAAGTTTCAGTTCAACCCAAAAAAGTCAATCCTACACCCGCCCCCCTCCCCAACCCCCAAGGTCGTGCTTAGAGGACCAGCCCAGTCTTAGATCTGCTCTTTAAGCCTCAACCATCGTCCTGTAAGACATAAGAAAGCTCAAGTCGTCCTGCAAAAGACAAGAAGGTGCGAGAGTCAGACAGCCAAGAAGCACCAAGCAGCCACAACCGCCAGGACCACGCCTGGTTACCACCAGGACCCCGCCTGGTTACCTTGAACGACGTCTTCCCAAAGTCTTCAAGACTCTCGTCGAGACTGCAGAACCGGCCGGGAGGAGCCCAGGTCGCTGTCAGGGGAAGGTCGTCTGGCAGTTTCTTAGGGTGCAAAAATATTTCTTTAATATCAACATTCTTGGTGCTTATAAGTGCAATTTACATTTCTATTTTCAATCATGAGTCTAGCAAACATTAATTGTCTTCCCGTCATCCAAAAGTCCCAAGGAGGGTATCAAGTTATTCCGTCGTTGTGTACAAATTTCTGTCATTCTATTCAAATATTTACATTTAAATATTTTTAGTCAGCAATTTTGGTTTGTCATGGTTATAGGAATGGTTGTGAAATTTCCCATCATTCATACGCAAGCAAATTTATGTCAAATGACGGGATGAAAAGTGCTGGATAGAGCCCTGTATTCTATTGTTTTTAAAGAGAACTATCCCAATTGGAACAGTATCCACCATATTTCCTGCTTGTCATCAGTCTGCAAATGTCACTGGTGTAATTCAATTACAATGTGACCAATCAGAGTACCTGAATGCCTACAATACTCAATGTTACATGAGTTAACATCACAGTGTAGAAGGACAGTAAATGCAGCTGATTGTGTACAAATTTTCTCTTTGTTTAAAGAGAACGATCCCAGTTGGAACAGTATCCACCATGTATCCTCCCTGTAATTAGTAACTAAATGTCACCGATGTAATTCAATTACAAAGTGACCAATCAGAGCACCTGAATGTTTAAACTTCTGAATGTTACTGTTAGTAACAAGATTCAATATCACAGTGTAGAAGGACAGTAAATGCAGAACATTGTAGCCTGACCCACCTGTAAAGACGACAGTTTGAGGTCCTTGTTTGCTTCCGTGCGACCGGATAACGTGCTGTCAACAGCGCCGAACGTGACACCGAACCGCCCGCACCAGTTCGCCAGCAGGAAGAACAGGCTGTAGCGCAGCTCCTGGGTCAACAGGGGGCGCCGCTGGTCCACTAAAGACAAGTGAAGTCAAACTGTAACCATTTCAGGAAACTACTGTAACTACAGTTAAGTTACAGTAACAGCAACCAGACTGCAATTCAGCTCATGGTTCAGTAGGGGGCACTGCTGGTCCAATAAAAACCACTTCAGGTACATCTTATTACAGTAACTACCAGTGTAGTGCAGCTCCTGCTTCAACAGGGGATGCCGCTGGTCTGCTACAGAAAACAAAAATCAAACTGAGGACACTTCTGAATCAGGTAACTATGGCAAGAGCAGTACAGTAAATCTTGAAATATTTTTGGTGGTTCTATTTTCCCAGTTTTGTCTTGCCTCTCTACACCAAGTTTCTGTGCTCGAGTATTGTTTGAACCAAAAACATAATTTACCACAAAAAAAACTCCTCTCCACTGTACCGTAAAACTAAATCCATGCAAAAATAAATGAATTTACAGTAACATAAATAAGACCAGTGTAGCTCTTGGGTCAGTAGGGGGCCTTGCTGGTCCACTACAGATACCAAAAGTAAAACTACAAATGTATAACCACAACAGGTAACTACTGTAACAGTAACTGAAACAAGACTGTAGTGCAGCCCTGGGTCAATAGGGGGCATCGCTAGTCCACTACAGCCATCTCCCACTGACCTGGTATAGAGCGGATCATCTTGTGCACGAAGCCGCTGAAGTGCAGCCGGATGTCCTGCAGGGTGGGCGAGTCCTTGTCTCCCTCCGACTCCAGGAACATCCTCATCCCGTCCATATACTCCACAAACAGGGGCACCAGCATGTTACTGTCCTTGTCTAGTGTGCCTGCACAACTGGGGGGGACAACAAAAAAATCATTAAATGTCATAAGATTATTGGATGCTAGACAAGGCTCTAACCTCTCTACCCGTAAGGCCACACCATTTTAATTTCTTGGTTAATGGAATTTTCAAAAAAATGCTAGATTGGAAAATCAACAGGAAAACAGAATCTCAGAGGAAAGTTTGTACTTTGGTGCACACAATTTCAGGGAGTGAACAGGGTCAGGTGCAAGTTTTCACCCCAGCCTTCTGTTTCCATGATTTTTGCTAAAATTTATAAAAAAATCTGTTAACCAAGAAATTAAATTGGTGTGGCCTAAGTCAAGCACAATGTCATGTATCAACATTTATGTCATACCTGGGCCGCAAGAACGTTTCATACGAGTGTTCAGGTCCGGGGTGACAACTTTGGGTCATCACACGAGCTTCCACAGAATATCTTAGAATGCATTTCGAGTGTATGGGTATTGAAAATTACTGATTTGGTTGTTGGAATGTGCGGCTGTTTTTTGTTTGAGGACAACTTTTCTCAACTTCTGACGAGACTGTAACAATCAAGACTGTAACCATGGCAACTGTAACCATGGCAACATTACCTGTCTGAGAACACCCCGCTGTCTGCGACCAGCTCCAGGATCCTGCCCAGCTGGACCCGCAGACAGTCCCGCCTCCGCCGGCGCCGCATGTTCTCCTGTTTCCTCTCCAGAGCCTCCTTAATCAGGGAGTGCATCTCTTCTATTAACTCTCTGGAACAACAATTAACATACAACAACACATTAAAAACATTACACATTACACATTACAGTACTATCAACACATCATGTTCTCCTGTTTCCTCTCCAGAGCCTCCTTAATCAGGGAGTGCATCTCTTCCACCAACTCTCTGGAACAACAATTAACATACAACAACACATTAAAAACATGACATATTACACATTACAGTTACTGTAAACACATCATGTTCTCCTGTTTCCTCTCCAGAGCCTGACCTTAATCAGGGAATGCATCTCATCCACCAACTCTCTGGAACAACAATTAACACACAACAACACATTAAAAACATGACATATTACACATTACAGTTACTGTAAACACATCATGTTCTCCTGTTTCCTCTCCAGAGCCTGACCTTAATCAGGGAATGCATCTCTTCCACCAACTCTCTGGAACAACCATTAACACACAACAACACATTAAAAACATTACACATTACACATTACAGTACTGTCAACACATCATGTTCTCCTGTTTCCTCTCCAGAGCCTCCTTAATCAGGGAATGCATCTCTTCCACCAACTCTCTGGAACAACAATTAACACACAACAACACATTAAAAACATTACACATTACACATTACAGTACTGTCAACACATCATGTTCTCCTGTTTCCTCTCCAGAGCCTCCTTAATCAGGGAGTGCATCTCTTCCACCAACTCTCTGGAACAACAATTAACATACAACAACACATTAAAAACATTACACATTATACATTACACATTACAGTACTGTCAACATCATGTTCTCCTGTTTCCTCTCTACAGCCTCCTTAATCAGGGAGTGCATCTCATCTATTAACTCTCTATAAAATAGATAAAAGTTAAGCTTAGGATTGTTGAACACTGAAAAGGTTACTAAGAGGCTTCTTGAAAGATTCTGTGTTTGAATCCCTAGCAGTGTTGTGCCCTTGGGAAAGGCACTTTGCACCTATTTCCTCACTTGATTCAGGTGAAATTGAGTACCTTAGCTTCGGTTAGGGTCGTCCTCTCGAATGGGACATAAAGTCGGAGGTTCCACATTTGAGGAGAGCCACGCCTTTAGTACATTAAAGAACCCACCAGCCTTAATGAAATGAGTAGGTGTGGAGTGGATCTAACCTTACAGTCTGATCTCTTAGTGACTTAAGCTGAATCGAGATCCTTTCTACTTTCCTTACACAAATAAAGCAGTTCTAGAAAGCTGCTACCTATAGCTTCTCATTTACAAACATGTACAAAAATGTATCGTGATGTACTCAGGTTAGAATACAATATCAATATATCAATGTCAATATCTTTCAGGCAATTATTAGGAGGTTACCAGTTCTCATGATGTAAGAAGTTAGACCTTACCTGAAGACATGAGCGTTGGTTCTTCCGAGCCCGGCCACCACAGCCCCCTGTACATCAACACTCTCCGAGCGGATCAGCGGCACCAACAGTTTGAACAGGTGGCTGCCCGAGGGGGAGGGGGGCACAAACTGGGGGAACAAGGAAATAAGATGAATGAATAAATGATGGCACCTAATTGCATGATATTATTTTGTTCCAATGACAAATTTACAAAGAAAAATCTAATGCATGGAACACAAGTAGGACTTCTCTTAGCTCAGTGAAAAAGATCTTACTTAGTTGTACATGGAAAAAAAGTTAAAGAATTTTGAATATGACAAGTGTAGCTGGGATCTTAAGACAGCAAACAAATGATTTTAGACCGCTCATGTGTAATTTGTATGTATTCTGACATTTGAATTGTTTATATCTGTGTACCACTATTTATGTATGTATGTATGTATGTATGTATGTATGACGTGTATACACGTAAATGTACGAACCCTGGAAGATTAGTCTCCTTGGGGGCTAATGGGTATCTCAATAAACTACTTAACTAACTAATTACATGTTCCCACCTTGTTATCTGCCCGCTCCGACGACAGACTATCCGGCGAGGCGCTGAGAATGTCTGGAGACACGGGCCTGGCTACCAGCCCGCAGCTGGGCGGCGCGATGCGGCAGGCAAACACGAGATAGTTCCGCCACAGGCCGATGTACTCGTCCGTCGCACACGGCATCTTCTTGGTGCCGCGCAGACTCCCACCCTGGTTGGCTGGGTTGCTGATGATAGAAGAACACATCAAAAAGAGATTAAAAATGCCATAGTACACAGCCAATCAGAACAGGCAATCATAGATACACAGCCAATCAGAATAATGCTGGATGATCAATTTATCTGCAACAGGGAGCCGCACAGACTCCCACCCTGGTTGGCTGGGTTGCTGAAGATAGAAGAAAAAACATCAAAAGGAGACTAGAAAATGCCATTGTAAGTACACAGCCAATCAAAACAGGCCATCATAAATACACAGCCAATCAGAATGATGCTGGATGATCAATTTATCTGCAACAGAGAGGCAGTCAGTGCATTTTTGGAAGATTGATTGTTACTTCATTTGTTTTCACAAGAATTTTATGTAGTCTTTTGATCCAAATTTTGCAGTAAGGAAATGGAGGGTTTCCAGTGTTTTAACTTTGCAGTTGAAACATTTCTGTATAACAGTAGTAATGGTTTGTTAAACATCCACTGTGCCATGATTTTGTTGTTTGAACCTTTGTTTATTCATGATAAGCTCAAATCGGCACGCAGGCCGCTTTTTATTGAGGTCATGAGGGAAGAGGTAAGGGTCAGATACAATATAACAGAGATACACAGTCATTTGAGTCCTAATAACTCTAACAACATATATCATTACATATTCATGGTACAACAATATACAATTGCTACAACATACAACATAAAGTAGGGTGAAAGCTGGTTCATGGTCCGTGTCCGTTCGTTTAGTTGAATCACCAATAAAATTGAAAGAAGAAAAAAAATAACCACAAACATTTGAAGATTTAGAACTCACTTTGGGTCGATGTGTGAGAACAGCGTAGTAAGACGACAGTAGCTGTCAGGCCAGGCATAACTGACGGCCGCCGGACAGTGAAGGGGGAGGTTCTTATACCACAGGAACCCGGCGAGACACAGCGACCAGGGATCGTACACGTACGCGCTCCAAGGCGGGGGCACAACAACCTTTGGGTGGGGCTCTCCGACCGTATCATGTACGCCGCCGATCCACGCTTGTCTGTCAGCCAACCACTGCAGGTCTATGGTGGGCGTAGAAAGGACAGCAGCCTGGATCGGAAAAAAAACAACATTTTAACGATATGTGTCATTCACACTGATATTCACACTGCACTGTAAATGTGTTGGTTTTATGTTTGCGTTTTTTTACGGCGGCCTTTTCACTGCAAACTAAGAATCGAAACTAAATACTGTAAATGGAGAAATGGTTGTGGTGGTTTTATATTCGAATTTTTTTGCAGCGACCGTTTCACCGCAAACTTAAAACTACTGCAAACGTTTATGTCCAATGCTGTAACAGTATGTGACTATAGCACTGCAGCAAACTTAAAACCACCGCAAACACTTAATTTTGGCAGAAATAAAAACCACGCAAACCTAAATGCATTTACAGTATCCTCCTACAAAATTCACACTGGCCCTGGCCCTGGTGCTGAACTTACAGTGACACTAATTATCCTTCTACTTACTTCACACTGGTCCTGTCCCTGGTGCTGAACTTACATTCACACTGATTATCCTCATACTGACTACACACTGGTCCTGTCCCTGGTGCTTAACTTACATTCACACTGATTATCCTCCTACTGACTTCACACTGATCCTGTCCCTGGTGCTGAACTTACATTTACACTGATTATCCTCCTACTGACTTCACACTGGTCCTGTCCCTGGTGCTGAACTTATATTCACACTGATTATCATCCTATTGACTTCACACTGGACCTGTCCCTGGTGCTGAACTTACATTCACACTGATTATCCTCATACTGACTACACACTGGTCCTGTCCCTGGTGCTTAACTTACATTCACACTGATTATCATCCTACTGACTTCACACTGGTCCTGTCCCTGGTGCTGAACTTACAGTAACACTGATCATCTACTACTGACTTCACACTGGTCCTGTCCCTGGTGCTGAGCTTATATTCACACTGATTATCCTCCTACTGACTTCACACTGGTCCTGTCCCTGGTGCTGAACTTACAGTAACACTGATCATCTACTACTGACTTCACACTGGTCCTGTCACTGGTGCTGAACTTATATTCACACTGATTATCATCCTACTGACTTCACACTGGTCCTGTCCCTGGTGCTGAACTAACATTCACACTGATTATCATCCTACTGACTTCACACTGGTCCTGTCCCTGGTGCTGAACTTACATAGTTTATTCTCCATTCAACAACACTAAAACCTTTGTTGTCAGTATTGTTGTTTTGTGAATATGTTTATTTGTTTGTTTGTTTACCTTCTCTACTGCTGCCAGGAATGGTAAACACGTCTCGACCACTGCAGGGCAGATTCTGTCCATCACGTCTATACAGGTCTCATCCTCCGTCTGTGGTACAGCAATGTAAAATGCACTTTTCAGTCATTGATGAACAATAATACAAACCTCAGCTATGCTATTATTGCTACTGTCTTCTACCTAAAACAAGACGATCTATCAGGAACATATTTCTAATCCAAAAGACTTCACACGGGTCCTGTCCCTGTTCTAATCTAAAAGAGAAAATATTTTATCACAAGGAAAAAAAACTGCAGTAAATATGCATTCAGAATCATCACACCTGAATGATAATATGATGACACCTTTGATTATTCAATAATTGTCCTTTACATGTGCATTGGACATCCCTATTGCATGAATACAGGATTGCTTCACACTATGCCACAACACCACTAGGTCAGGCAAAGGTGTTCATATACACTGCAAATTCATTTAGTTTCGTGGTAGAATTAGAAAAGAGGTTTTGTGGTGTATTGAGTTTGAAAGTTGATACAATTCTGTAGTACATTCAAGTTAGTAGCTTACAGTGAAAAGATCACTGTGAAAATAAAACCACTGCAAACATGTCCAGATTTCCAGTACTTACACTAGACCTTCCTGTTGTCCCCAGTAGTGTGCGGACTTCCTTGAGGATGATGACCCCCAGTTTCCTGGTGACCGGTCGACAGCTGCACAGGATGACCAGGGCGAACCCCTCCACACGGTGGAGCACCCTGGAGTGGGGGCTGCGGTCAAACGGCATGTGGGGGGCCAGGTCAGGGGGCCCGTACATCTGTAAAAAGTAAATGCAGGGCTCGAAATCATCACCATCATCATCAGTCGACGTGCTTTCGCTACGATGGGGTTATACCGCCCTTTTTACGGGGTGACATACCCTATCGTTGGTTGTCGTACAAGACGGGGATGTGCCAGGTCTCCTGTCCGGGTGAATGATGTAAATCACCGTATGGCTGATACTAGACGGAGGTTCGCCAGGCCTCCATCCAGGTGATTTGTAGTGAATCACCAACTCTAGACAGGAGGATTTGGACCATCGCACAACGGTGCATTCCCCTACTCTTTTTTGAAAAGTGTGGTGGGTTCTTTTACGTGGGCGGGGTGTGGCTGTCCCCAAACACGGGACCTCCATTTAACGTCCTATCCGAGGGACGTCCCTAACTCTAGATGAGCTAGGTACTCATTTACACCTGAGTGAAGTAAAGAAAGTTGTGTTAAGTGCCTTTCCCAGGGCACAACATTAGGTTGCAAGTTAGGACATGTCTCTGGGCACAACCCGGGATTGATCCCGGGTCCCATTGTTTGACAGCGGCGCATTCTACCACTTACCCCACACGAGGCCACTGAAATACAATGAAGCAACTTGCAATTTGCAAGCACTTTTCCAGATTCGCAGGTAAAAATAAGATGGACTTACAATTTTGCAAGTTGAAAATACTGGTGGATTGTGTAAGCACCGGCCTGTAAGCACTGCAAAACTTCCGAAGTTTCAGTCATCATGAATATTAGAACACTGCTAGTCCTAAATGATGTTTATATTTTGTTTAGTACAATGTCCTTCTCGTGTATGATGTTTGTTTCCTACCCGGGTGTCGTAGAGCGCCTGGTCCGCAGTCCGCCAGTGCGTGAGAAACTGTACCAGCATGCGCAGCGAGCTGTCCAAGATCAGGGGGTGGGTGTCATGGACCTCCTTCAGCACAAACGCAATGAAACCTGGAATAGTACAACAACAGGATTAGAACGGTCTGTAGATCATGAGCTCTCTCTAAAAATAACTTCAAAGCTGAAGTCGTCTCATAACACACTCCGATTTAAAGCCCTTGGGCCACACTGCTTTGTGCACTTTAGTCACTATAGCAGGGGGCTAGTCTACAGGTAGTGGTGTGTGTCCAACTCCGAAACTCTTTCTGAAATGCTGTGTGCTAAGCAGGGAAAACAGTATGTACCAAATCTTTGGTATGACTCAGCTGGGGATAGAACTCACAACCTACTGAGTGTAAGGCGAACACTCTATTGCACCGCTCAATAGCTTGTCTTTATTTCAGTAACAGTATTTTTCAATTTTCTCTTTTTTCCTTCCTTTCATTTGTCTTTCTCTCTCTTTTATTCATTACTTTTGTCCCTCTCTCTTTCTTTTACAGGTACCTAACAAACAAAAACACAAGAATACATACACTCATGTTGGCATATCAAAACTGACTAAAATCTTATTGACACTGCAGTGCCACCTAGCAGAATGATTGCAAATTACAGTCCACACAAATGTACAGTGTAAGGTCCAGTTCACATACCATTTAGTACATCCTCCCTCCAGGCAGGGAAGTCCAACACAAGATTCTGCAGCGCCGTGAAGGCGAGATTACGCAGTTCCTCGTCCATGTGCACGGTCAGGCGCGACAGCATGTCAATCAGCTCGGCTTTGCTCATCCCCTCCGGGATCAGGCGCGGGATGGCGGCCACGCACGTCCGGAATAGATCAATCTTTGGCTTCCGCTCCCCTCTGTAAAAATCATCATCTTAGGTCAATGTTTATAAAATGATCTCAACAGTCAATCAAAATTAGAGTTCAACTAATAAGAGGGCAGCATTTCAATTCTACATTCTGATGGACAGGGATAGATGAAATTGTTCCATTTTTGTGGATCTATATCATTTTTTTACAAAATCAATATACATGCATGTGCGCTCTATACTGCAGTGCCCCCTAGCTGAATGACTGCAGACTGCAGTACTCTTATAATCAAATCATCCAGTTATTGTTCACACACTGGACATTGGTCTATTTCTGTAGATCTATGAACACATTTCTAAATCAATGTTAGAGTACAGTGTTTATTAAATACTGAATTATCACACACTATACTGCAACGCCCCCTAGCTGAATGACTACATACTGCAGTAACTACATGTATAATCATATCCTTCTTTCACACACTGGACATTGGTCTATTTCTGTCAGCACTTGTCTTACCAAATCACTGTTATAGTACAGTGTTAATTGAATGCTGGGATACTGAATTACCATACACCATACTGCAATGCCCCCTAGCAGAATGACTACAGACTGCAGCACTCACGTGATCATATCCTCCGGCTCCTTGTTCATACACTGGACATTCGTCATGGACATGGACCGGCCCACTTGCAGGTCAAGAGCGCGTAGGATCCCGTCCAGCGATTTCCGCACGGCAGGGTAATACTGTTGGATCCCGATCTGTTTGGCTGTGTCATCAGTCAACATTTTGTTGAGGAAGGTTTTCTTGACGCGGAGCGTGTTTCCCGATGGGAGTACGCCGACCGTGGATGGCATCGGGGGTTCGCCGTCCTTCTGTTCTAGACTGTCCGCAATCACCAGGAACGCACGCAGGCCAATGTTCATCCTCTGTGTGGACAAGAGCATAGTTGAACCTAAATAAAGGGTTTCAACTTTTTGACTAATAGTTCAAAAAGACTGTACAACATTACTCTTTGTTAGCTTACAGTGTTGTCCATTCTGTAAACATGTTTCCTACCTTTAGTTACACATCGTAGCATAAGATTATTGCTCTACAAGTACAAATATTGCAAGACATGATCTCTGCTTTGAAGCCCGTCACATATAGCTTTGGCTGATTTTGTTGATCGCAAAAGGGTTGACAAATCTCAAAATCATCCAAGAATCAAGCATATTTTTCGGCTGAAAATCTATGACTGTACACCTTGAACAGGGCTTGTTGTCCTATATACAAATGTTGACCACAATTTGTGTCATCTAGAGCTAGCAAACTCATCAGCAAAAGTGTACACTGTGTACAAAATATAGATAGGAAGTAGCCTTAATGATAATAAATGAGAGATAAACCAATTATCAATCAATTGATTAAATCCTGTCAGGCTGTCATCGTGGTTAATTCCTTATTGGTTCAAGGTTAAAGCTAAGTACTGACCTCTGGGTAGAGTGCCAGTTTTGAAGGTCGTCCAACACACAGAAGGTCAAACACAATCTCCCGCATGGCGAAGTCCAGTCTCTCCTGCACCAAAAAAAAGACAAACCTGGCCATCAATATTCATACTTACAGGGTACAAAAAAATCATGGCATATGAAATGACACTGATGCCACATCATTCTAAAACAGAAACAAACAAGAGACCGAAGATCTCATTTCTCTGTAAAATACCTAGAGTTTCTTGTTATGACTTGTTCTATTGTACTTCCCTAATTATGCAAATAAAATTACATGAATTGTGACATCCTGTCACTCTACAGTGAACGTGACTAGCATATCAACAGTTACGTTCAAAACACAGACTGACGAAAAACATTACATCCCTGTGAAATAGTAGGCTCTTCCATTGACCCCATGACCGGGAATGTCTGTCAGTTGTCAAGCAATGCTGACAAATTACTCATTCTGCCAACTCTGAACTCCACTTCCTGTTACTCCTGCAACTTTGACCTTTGTCCTTCACTTCCTGTCACTCTGTGGGGAGGCATGCTTAGTAAATGGAAATAACTACAGAAACACAAATGATCACACTAAAAACAATACCTTCCTTCATAGAGAAAATAAAAAGGTCTGACCTGTGCGATGAACTGGATGATCTTGACAAAGATGTTGAGCGGCGTGTCGCGGGGGACGACGTTGCGGGAACCTTTGGGGAACAGACTGTTGACGATGTTCTGCAGACGGCTCTGGGTCTGGGTGTTACTCTCACACTTTATTCTGATCATGTAGACCCTAAACAAACAAACAAATAACTTAGTCTCTGAGTGTTGCTACCACACTTTATTCTAATCCATAGATCAGACCAAAACCAGAACAGAATGTCATCATTATGAGGCTGTACAAATCAACATGAAAGCATGTTGCTCTCACACTTACAGAGCTTTCATGATTATAACTTCTGCATCTTTACAACTTATCACTCATTTGATGTAAATGCAATAGTTCTGAAGGCATATGAAGTGGCAGCTTGTAATATAATGTTAAGGGTATATCCAATGACCCAACTGTATTTGATGACAAAATCACACTGCATTCTAGAAATGGTACAGTCTGGCTAGTTTTCATCCATTGCTTTTCTTACAAATACTCACCACAGTAGTCTGTACAGAGACTCCAGTGCCACCCGGGACATCTTGGGATCACGATTCTGTGTGACGGATAAAACAAAAAAAATTGTAGACTTCATATCTCTGTGATATATCTAAAATTTTATTAATGTTTTGACAAAATATAACAGAACCATGTCCATTTCACGTATTACATGCTCAACTCTCTGGCACATGCCATCTCGGGTTCCTGATTTTTGGCCACTTCCTGCCAGCATGCCTAAGAAATTTGGACGCAGGCAAGCTCAACCTTCACATCCTGTCAGTCTACAGTTACAACTCACCGGGAACAAACTTGGACCCGGGCCAGCTGGAACAAACTTGAACACACACCAAGACAAACAAACAAACCGAAAAAGAAAACGGAGGTAAAAATATCATATATACAAGTTCTGTGCTCTAAGTTAATTGTCAAAACGAGCTCATTTCCTTCTCTGTTCCCGCATTCTGCTATTCCCTTGGGTTGATCTATGGTGCACTGATCCTTACGTTCTCATGCTGTTTTTGTGCAGCATTGATGCCGACTGCCATGGTAATTTCATGTCAGTATGGCTGACTGAGTTATGATAAAATACAGATAATCTGTATTTTTAATGATATAAGAGATGACAACAATAAAAGTTAAGCCATAAAATGATCCGATTATATGGTTACCTAATTGGACTCCCATAACAGATGCGAGCAAGCAACAAAAAAATTCTTTCAATTGGCAATAAAGAGTTGCCTTCATTGTTAAGAATGTTGAAAAATGACTGTACACACAGAACATAAAATGTTCATGCAAGGAGCAAGTTTACGACAAAATCATAATGATTATTTTTCATATTAGGAAAAGAGGTATTTATCATTGGTATACTATTCATTTTCCAACATTCTTCATGCAATAATATTCTTGCGACAAAATATTTGATCATTTTGCAGCTCCGAACTCTTTGTACAATTTACAGTATGGTTGCAAACTTTTATTAAAGGGGGGAACATAAAATTGATGCACAGATGTCAACCATATAATCCAGTGTGGCCTTACTCCATATAAACTAACCAAACTGTTTGTTCGCACCTTAAGACCAGGAAAAGTCTAGTACGTAACATCTTACCTTAAGATGAGACAGACAGTTGGATAAGAAGTAGTGCCAGTTGTTGAGGAAGAACTGCTTCTGACTCACGCACAGTAAACAGGTAACCAGGGGAAACAGGGCCTGCAACAAACAAACAAACAAACAAAGGTTGCATGATTGTTTGAGAATTATAGAACTCGACACAGTTCTAGAAAAGCACAGTGGTACATGACTGTACATCTGTGTATGTCCAATGTCCCTGAGTAAAAAAAATCAAGTCTTGTGGCCTCAACTAGGTAATCACTGTGAAATAGAGGTCAACAGATTTAAAGTATATAATGGCAGTCACTTCAGTACTACTTTGTGCTGCAATGAGTACATTTTCATATCATTAAGTTCTAGAAATTCAACTTTGGCTGTAGGAGAATAGTTGGCTCCCTAAACATATTGTGGTCCTGTAAGGCCCCAATTCTACAGAACAGTACCGTCTGGTAACTGAGCAACCAAAAATCCCTGGTCATTAAGACGATTGAAAGATCATCGAGAGATCATTGGAAGACTTGGAGGCCATTGGAAGGCCATTGGAAGATCATTGGAAAACCTGGGCAAAAAAATTGGGCACCATTAAGAAATCTGAAAAATATTTTGATGCTCTCTCATGTGGCAGTATGATCGTCACTTAAGTTACAATAAGTAATACTGATTAGCATTTTATTTTAAACATAAGTTTGTACTGACCAGAGCATGTTTCTTCTTCCCAGACATCTCTAAGGTGTGCTGATATAGCATCTCCACAAAACACTTGATGGCAGGTAGGTTCAGCATCACGTCATTCTTCACAGCCTGGACAGCAAAAAAATGAACAAACAAGGTCAAACCTACACTAGTCAAGTTTTCTTTCGCAACACATCATAATGATCAAATTTCATATATCATTTGATTTCATTTTGTACCTTGGAATTCATCTTATTCAAGCTCCAGTTTGCTATTCTATTAGTCTGGCCCCATTTCCATGAAACATTCACCCTATTTTGGGTATATGAATATTGATATTTCTCAAAAGCAGTATAACAGAATTAACATTATACCGGGGCCGTGATAACCTTCGATATGGGTGTTTGGATTGTACTGTACAATTTTAAATTCCAACCCTTCAACACCCGCACTGATTATAATTAGTAATACTCATTTTTTTTCCTCTACTAGTCCCCAAGTGGAATGCCCAGTGGAAAAGTTGTAACTAGCCCCCACGGTTGGGTCGTTAAGAGCCAGGTTGGAGGCCTGCCTGCCCTCGCCTGGGGCCTCCACTTCCCCCCCTACTCTGCCCCTGATGGGGTTATCTGGGGGTAAATAACAAGAAGAAGAATAAGATACAAGGCTAAAAATTTTGTAGGAAGTCTGAAGTGTGTTTACCGCAGCGACCGGGACCAGGATCTCTACAAAGAGCCCAGCGAGGGCGTGTTTGATGTCCTTGTCTTTGACCTCCAGGAAGTACTTCCCACATTCCTGCATGAACTGGAAAGACGCCTCTAAATCCTCCACCGGGAACAGCTGGGAAACAAACAAAAATGATCATTGTGATTCATTCATTTGTTCTTCATTCGCACATTTGATTGACTAATGTGTGTTCGCTTAATGGTTCTGTTGTTCTTTCGTTTGATTTCTCGCTCCCTCATTGGCTTGTTAGTTTGTTCATTGGTTTGTTCATTGGTTCATTCCTTCATTCAATCATACATTAATTCAATCAGACATTCATCTATTCATAAAGGAAGCTTAAGGATATACTGAGTGACTGTTAAGAATTTGAGTTTCCTACACATTTTGTGAAAACATTGCATTGTGACATTCATTCATTCATCCATCCATATTCAATTCATCCATTCATTCATTCCTGCATTCAGTAGGACAATACCTCAAGGTCTTTTACCAGAAACAGTTGACCTGGAAGGACTTCCTGAAAAGGTCAATGACCTACCTTGACCCGGAAGAACTTCATGCCCATGATGAGAGCGATGACCCCCTGCGTAGTGTGCATGTTCTGCTCTTTGCTTCTCAGCTCCTTTAACTCTGACATGAACCTTCTACGCACCGAGTGGAACCTAAGAAAGTAAACAAACAAACAAACAAACAAACAAACAAGTGAATATAGAACTTCTAATCTAACATCATATAATCCAAACAAGAAATCTCAAAAAGACCTCATACATCTGCAAAATATTTTCAGTTTTATGATTTTTTTTCTTATAATTGAAAATTTCTCACTGATTCTCTCTCTTGCTAATTGTTGTCGATTATTCCAATTAATATTTCCCACTGGCTCTCATAAGGTAACAAACAAGCATATAGCAAAGAAATTGAAGGTAGGAAATGAGGTTAACTATTCTGGGACCTTTCTGGGACCTTTGACCTAACTTCCTGTCAAAGCCCTCAAGTCACCTAGCATGTGGAAACCAATTACTCTATTGCATTTGAATAACTATGGACACACAAGGAAACAAACACACTGACACACCAAAAACAAAACCGTCACACACAGAGCTAATAAACTTCTAATGCTTACTAAAGGACATCAAAAGTTCTTAATATGTATATAAAGCTAGAGACCCAGCCTACAAGTACAAGTAGTTTGTACTCACTCAGACTGTGTGAGAACTCCGATGACCTCTGCATACAGGTCAGCGATGATGTGAAGGTTACTGGCATTAACGGAGGACTGTTGTCTGGAGGGGTAAAATAACGCACAATACAATCAGTTGTTATATTCAATACATTGCACATGTAGTAACAGCCTAGTTGCACTTGCATACTGCTTTAAAGGCAACCTAAGCAATATTAGGGAGCTGAAAGTCATATATTCAAAATCAATTTTTTTCTGATTTCTATCCATAGTAAGTTTAGATAACACTATCCCATTGTATATCGACCATCATGGAGCAAAAAGGTGATGTCGTTGTGCGGTGGGAACTCATTGAAAATCTGAGCACTTGGAGGCCAGCCATCATTTCAAATCTTCCGAACATGCACGATTCTGACCGATAAGACCCGAATGCTTCCGAAGAAATAATCACATGGTCATGGCTCAATGTGCTTGGGCATTGTGACGTCACGCGGCCGGAAGTTACCGAAGATTGTCGACAGAAAACGGTTACGGCTGGATTCTGGGCTAATTTTTTGGGGGACCCAATAGATAAAATACTCCTTTTGTGGCTTGCTTCTGTACTATTTTTAAACGCCCAAAGTATGAAATAATGATGCAGATGTGCTAATATAGGGAAGTAAAAGTTAATTTCAACCTCACCAAACAGAATTGCTTTCCCCAGAATATTTCAAGTTTTACCCCCTGAAATTGCTTAGGGCACCTTTAACGTATTACAACAGTAGCTTACAGGCCTGGTTTAAGACTATATGGACCAAAACTCTAAAACAAAAGCTACAATTGACTCTAATTCACAAATCAAAAGTCATAACCATATACCATGCATATGTGTCCAGAACACAAGATAGGAAAACCAGACGTTCTGCTGCAGTACAATAGAAAGTCACTGGAAGGCCCATAACTAATTATTAAAATTTGTCCTTTGTTTTGGTTTAGAACCTCCTTGTTTTTGCCAACACTAAATATCATACAGATCCGTCCACAACTTTTTAAGCTGTCCACAAAGTTAACACACACATACAGAGGGTACCGAAAACACATTAACCTTCTTGGCAAAGGTGATAATGTCAAATTCTGGTACATGACATACATTGTATCATATAACATCTACTAGTAAAGTTAAACACAATTCGATCAGGATACATAATTCTGCCACAATGAAAAGATACATCCAAACGGATCTCCTACCTAACTTCCCCCAGTATAATGCACTCCCACAGTTTGATATAAACTGTGCATATGGGGGTTGCTGCACTAGAGATCTCTCAAACCCACTGTTTTTCAAAGTAGTAGATTTATGTCGCCTGGCAGATTAATGTAATGAACTTCAAGGTTGCATCGGTTATAATAATATTCAAACTACTCATAATGTAGTAGCCAGTGTCCCTACCCTTCCCTGTGTCTGAAGTGTTTGAAAGCGAGGTTCTCGATGGTTTTGACTTGACTGTCGGGGATGGGGTGGATGTGACTCTGGAAAACAGCAGGGTCAAGGTTAGGTCAAGGGCAAAACCTCGTTATGATCTCTAAGGCCACACTAATTCAATTTCTTGGTTAACAGATTTTTTTAAATCATGAAAACAGAAGGCTGGGGTGAAAACTTGCACCTGACCCTGTTCACTCCCTCAAATTGAGTGCACCAAAGTAAAAACTTAATTCCTCTGAGATTCTGTTGTCCTTTTGATTTTCTAATCTAGCATTTTTTTAAATTCCGTTAACCAAGAAATTAAAATGTTGTGGCCTTAACTTGTTTCCATACAACCAAATTTTTCTTGCCTATCAACATTCTGTTAACAGCATGCTCATATTCGTCTTTGGTTGTCATACGATTTTGAGGTCATAGAATTTTCAAGCAGGCTGTGACAGAAGCAACCACTGACAAGGATCTAAGACAATTTTTTCCAAAACAAGACATTTGTATGACACGACCATCCCAAGAACGTGCTCAATTTGTGATCATAGGATGATCATACGACAGATTGTAACGGGCCATAACAAGCCTAAATTTAGTCAGTCATGCAGAAGCCTTTTCAGCATATCTCCCTGCATCAATCATAATGCATAAAGTCGTTAGAAAAATTTCTGCCCTAGGTTTGTTTTGCCACATTTCTGTGCCTCAACAGAAATATAATATTTCATAATAGAATATTTCACCTGTTTCAAAACCTCTATCAGGACAAGGCAGAATATGAAATCCACAGCAAGCTGAAATTAAACAAAATACAATCATTGTAAACAACAACAAATACAAAATATGTCTAATCAACAGTAAATGCAACTGTCAACAGGACATGTCAATTTCAGGGAAGAATTAAATTGACAGCAGCATTTGTTGTGCATACTTACATCTCTCCTTTCATACAGATAGTCTTTCTCTTTCTCTCTGAAGGAAAAGAAAATGGAACAGATATATGAGACCCAGCACAAGTTCTCCATTCTTTGCATCAAAAAGGCACTCTTAAACTCAAAGCAAATTTGTCAGATATCCTAAAAGCAAAAGCTTACGGATTAAAAACAATCTTTATTGACACAACAAAAGTATAGTCACTTTTGCAAGGTCTACATTCTATACAATCATGTAAAGAAGCAACTTGATACAAAAGAAGTAACCTACGTTCAAGTATATGCCATGGGATAATTTAACATGTTGAGTTTGATATACAGTACGGTACCAACGTTTATCATGTGTTGTACTCAAAACTTTGTAATAACAAGTCAAATTTGTTGTGGACATACATAAAATAATTACTCAAGCAACTGTGGATAAAATTTTGAAACAGTCAGACATTTCAGACAGCATCCACTGTCTTTCGTCAGTCACTGACACTGATGAAAGACAGTGGATGCTGTCTGAAATATCTGACTGTTTCAAAATTTTATCCAGTTGCTTGAGTAATTATTTTTGGCGTATCTTACTACCTGGATGTCTAACTTTCATCAACGTATACATAAAATAAGCACAAAACCGTAAAACAAATTACTATGAATCTCAAGGTTGTCTCCTTCAAACCCCACCTGATATCGGTGACCTTGAACCATCAATCTCCCAGAAACAACACAAAGAATATGACCTTGAACCGCCGTACCCTTTCCCACTCTTGGTGTTTGTCCGGGGGCGTGGCTCCTCCATACCGCCCTCCACGGCTTCCCCCATTGGTCCATTCTGTCGGTCGTACCACTCGAACAGCGTACGCAGTAACGACGGCAGGCAGTGTTCTGCTACCGCGTTCAGTGAACTGAGCAGCTGGGGGAGGGGGGTAATAAATGTTAGAGGTCGGCTCAGCAATCCACATAAATATAAACCAGTTATTGTGAATGAGGTGACAAGTTCGGATACAGCAAAATTTTAATGTAGCACTAAGAAGCAACCCAAGAAAGTGAGAGTGAAACCTGGCTGTTACCTGGTCAAACTGTGGGTCCTCCCCCCTCTGGAGGGACTTGGACAGCGGCCTCTCCTGCAAGGTCAAGAGCAGGTATTACTACCAACCTTGGAACTGTTATGAACAAGAAACATACCTTCATGATATGAATAACTTTGAAATTCATAAAACTTGGTATAGAATCAGTTGTCATAAATTGAACAGAAACAGGGAGATATCATAATGTAGCCCCTGACCAAAGATTTTGCCCATTTTGTCCAAGCAAAATATAGAGAAGTCTAGCTGAAGAATGCATGGTTTATTGGTCAGGAATTACCTGTGCAATGGCAGCCAGTGCTGAATTGCTGCAGGGTTTACAATCACATAATACACAACAGATACATATTTGCTCCACACTTGCATTCGGCGCCAGCAGGTGACCTCAATACAACCTTCCCTAACCGAAGTCAGGTACGTATACCCATTCACACCTGAGTGGAGTGAGGAAAGTCGTGTAGAGTGCCTTTCCCAAGGGCACAGCATTGGGGCATAGCAGTGGTTTCGAACCCGGTAATGTTACATACCAATGGCTCTGCGAGCACCACCTCTATCTTCCTCTCGGCTTGGACGGTGAACTCGGTGAACAGGCTCCGTAGGACGTATTCGCCAGGTTTGATCTCGGGGTCAATGTTGGTCACTGCCCGCAGTGACTGCTTCTCCCGTACCGAACCCACGCGTTGGAGCGTCGCCTGTGGGGTCACGGGGGCACCAGAGATCCCGCTGGTCGTACTGCTGCCTGTATGGATCAGATGACCAACAACCAATCATCAATGCTGTGTATAGATCATGTGACCAATAACCAATCATCATTGCTAGCTGCATGTAGATCGCATGATCAACCAATCATCAATGCTGCATGTAGATCTCAGATAACATGACAAACAACCAATCATCAATGCTGCCTGCAGATCACATGGCCAACATCCAATCATCACTGCTGCATGTAGATCACATGACCAACAACCAATCATCCCTGCTGCCTGCAGAACACATGCATGACAAACAACCAATCATCAATCATTTATACCTGAGCAGCACATGATCAACAACCAATCATCACTGCCATATGTGGAACACATGGCATACATGTATAACCAACCATTCCTGCTGCCTGCAGATCACATGACCAACAACCAATCTTCGGGCCAGCTTCCTGGAGCTCATGATCAATAACCAACCATCACTCCAATCCTCCATACTGCCTGCGCATTGTAATCACATACTATTAGCCAAAAACCAATCATCGTTTTTAATTTACCAGTAACACTAAATATAAACTTCTTTCAGCTTGCAACTCAAAGCACTCGCCAATATCAACCTCCTTGCCAATATGAACAAAGTCATGTATATTGACAATACTGTTTAATTTACCTGCATGAAAAATTGTAAAAGAATTTTTGGGGGTGACTGTGTCTTTATGTGGGTCTGTTTGAGTTTCCAAATATTTGTGGTCAGAATAACTCATTAATAATAAGCAGGTTTATATGGATAGTATGAAGATATTGTGAGTAGGTCTTGGGAAGACGAAGGCAAGGTTCATTTTTGACCATGCATATATGGGCCTCATTTGCACAATTAATGCAGCAATGCCATAATTGCTATTCTGCTAAGTGATGGGAATTCATTCTTTTGAAATGAGTAAGTTATTGAATGGTGAACATTGCTATGCATAGATTAATATGGATGTCACTTGCACAAACAATTATGAAATGTTATATATGGAAGTCTGCCAAACAATACATATAGTTCTTTCATGCATACAATGTATTAAATTTGTGTAGATAAGACCATAAATCATAATAGATAGAGCCTATCATATCTATGAGACAAGATGAAACAAGAAATTTACAAAAGCTCTGAATAACTCAAGGAGGTATGAGGTCTCCGAACTCTTGTAATTTGTAAGTCCATCCACATCTGGCTGTGCGACCCAGACACCTGAACTCCCCCCCCCCCCACCTGTCCATACAGATGGAACCCCCCCACCTGCAAACACACCTTCATTGCTGGGTTCCTCCCTGTCCAGGTGGAACAGGTGCGTGTCGAGCAGGCTGCACCTGACCCAGCTGACCAGCCCCTGATCCTCCCCCTGACCTTCACCTGCCTCCGTCATCCTCCTCTTACAACAACAAAATGGCCGCCTGCCTTCCAGCTGCAGGAGGCTATGATTGGGGTTCTTCAGCACCCCCGTCATAAATTAATATTTCTCATCAAGGACAAAATTCGCCAAATTCAAAGAATCTCTGATGAATATTTTGTAAAACAATTTCTTTCTATGAAAAAGGGATAATTATGAAATTATTAAACCTGTTTTGCAGGGGACACAGGCTTTGAATAATGAGATTCAATATTGCTTGGTTTGCTTGGTCCGTAATTCTGTGTTCCCTTTTGGGAGCCTCCTGCAGAGATAATGCCGGCAGGTCCCGACAGACGATGACGTCAGGTGATCTTCATGACTATATTTGGAACACCTCATTCGTCAGGGTGGGGAGGGGGGCAGGTGGGACATCCAAATATGTAGAATTTCCAGTCTACTGATCCCAAACAAAATCGTCTACAAATTCTTCTCCTCCTTTCAAGATTTCCCAAAATACTGAATAATTAACTATCTAATTTTCTTGATTGCATCATGAAGCACTTGACTCATACTGATCGAATGAATACCACAATGATTATTACATGAAGTAATAATCGACAGACAAAATCAGCCAAGGGAATAAAGAGAAAATCACCTCTGTGAACATAATCACTGTAAAGCATCGCATTATCATGAATGGTGTCAAGTGTCTATTAATAGATAACATGAACCACTTTGGACTGATGTTGCAAAAAAGCAGAAAATATATATATTACGAAAATAAAACCATGACAAAAATAGCAAAATTATGAGACAAAAATGAAGCACCCGTACATAATAAACGACTGATCATAACTTGACATCTGGTATCATAAAATATCTATTTATGTGAGGATATAAAAGCTACCATAAATAGTATTCGGCAAATAAAAATAAGAGCAAAATATCTGGTTCACAAAAAAACAAGAACTATTGACCATAAGAATTTAATCTCTCATTAATATGATTGATAATTCAATAACATCAAAGTTATCGAGCAATCTCATGAATACTGCATTTAACACCTTTAAAAATTTAGTCACGTAATTCCCAACGGACCTAACCTTAGTGACACTGATCTATTCCCAACCGTTTATCCAATCAGATTGCCCCAACCATGATTAGATTAAACCACAGCCAACCAGTCCCTTGTGCACCTCTCTTAATCAACCCTTTACTCCCTCTGCATACGAAACAAAAATCTCTTGTTTCTCTCAAATCTCTAGCATATAAATAGAGGGTCAGTCTTTTATCTTGCAATGCTATTAGCGAGGCAGTCAGAGACGGCAGACTTCAACCCCATACCGCTTTGCGACCCACAGACAAAAATAGCTGCACTGAGGTGGTGCAGCAATGCCGTAAATGTATGTGTATATTGGGAGTAGCAGGAACACACAGACAGACAGAGAGACAAGTAAAAAATATACTTGAAATAAAAATCATTCAAGTGAAATTTCCTGGACCTTGACTTAAAATCAAATGCAGATCTTTCCCTTTAAACCAACAAACACTGGTAAAGGCATTACATCCTTGACAAAAGCAGTTAAAGGCCGTCACCATCAAGTACTGTTTAAACAACATTGAATCCGTGACTATCTGATAGTACACACACTTCCATAATATCAACAGTGTAGATGTGTTTATTTTCACAGGGACTTACATGTAGATGCACCTTCATTGTAGGAGTTGAAAGGTCAGAGTTTTGCAGTGTTTTAAGTTCATGGTCGAAAAAATTCTAAAATATAGACAAAGCAATACAATGGAAATGGACATTCGCAATGTCATTGAGCAAAACCACAGGAAAAATGTCAAGATTAACAGTATTTCTATGAAAATCACTACAATATGAAACTGCCTCAATTGAGAAAACAAAGTTGCATCATTCAATATATTGATTTCTGAGCCAGAGTGAGATACAGTATATACATGTATGTAATACTGTAAATGCAGAAATGTTCTCGGTGGCTTTATGTTCGCAGTTCTTACGGTGAACTCTTTACCGCGAACTTAAAACCACAACGAGAAGCCGTTTCATTATGTGACTGTAGCGGTACTATTGTTTCAAATGCGAACTCAAAACCACCGCGAACACTACATTTTGTGCCTACCGCGAAATTAAATCCCCGCGAACATTTCTGCATTTACAGTACATCGCTAATGTTGTTGAAAGCTTTTAACCTTCTCCCTGCTACCTAACTCTATCAACAATAGGGAATTGGGTGCCAAACGGCTACTTCAGTCTGCTAAAGGTTAAAAACTAAAGGTAGCCAAATTCAGTTTTGAAAAATGACTACATTTTATTCTTTATTCTTTATTGACTACAAAAATGACTACATTTTCACTTGATTTGAATGACATTATGTTGCCAATTTTACCTATATCTTCTTACTAAAATCTTAGATTAACTGTTCACCAATAGTTTTCATGATACTGTAAAATGTTATTTGTGGGAGGGGGGTGTCGTGGGGATCTCTTACATGTAGGACAAAATCATGACACTGCAAATAGGTGAAACAATTAACGTTGAAACACCACAAAACTTCTTTTTCCCTCCAAATGTGAATCTAAGTCCCTGTGAAAATACATAAAGCTATTAGTACTGAGTTGAAACCAAGTGATATATTTTCAGACGTATACGCATGACCAGTCACATACAAATACACAGGGCACGGTATTATTATGCCCCACCCTTTAATAGATAGTTTAAGCCCCACCAAAAAAAGAACTGTGTTTAGAACATAGAACTGTGTTTAGAACTGTGTTTAGAACATAGATTACGTCTAGACGTTTCTGTCATTTCTATCATTAATACAAAATAATTTCTGTCCTACAATTCTAGCTTCTACAATATAGTACAGTACTGAGTAGTCATGATCATATCCTCCGTTTCCTTAGTAGTCATATAGTCCTTACTAAATGAACCTTTAATAATTTTTAAAACTTCTGTATGGAAATCATTTCCAGTCTGATAGCAATTAATTACAAAAGTGGGCCTGTTTGTTTTTGTGATGCAAAAATACTGAAACGAGTGTATCACAGACTATTATAACATAATTACAGTGCAACGGCCTTGGGCTATGGAACATATCATCTTCTGAGAAATAAGAATCTGACCATAACTCCAAGACACAAACTAAAGATGCTATTGAAGAGGGCAGTGACACCTTATATATACAGCACAGGTAAATACACAGTAATTACTGATTAGACTGGGTCTTTCTATAGTCGAACAGCAGTAGAGTGTTTTACACGTTCTTATATGGTTGTCTGGAATACGACGTCTTCTGAGAAATAAGAATCTGACCAAAACTCCAAAACAGAAACTCAAGATGCTATTGAAGTGGGCAGTGACACCTTATATACAGCACAGGTAACTACACAGTAATTATACTGGGTCTTTCTATATTGGAACAGCAGTTGTGCTTATGTGTATCACATGTTCTTATATGATTGTCTGGAAGACGACTTAAGAATGACAACATCTTGTCCAGGTGACTCACCTGTGGTGTAATACGGTAGGTGGGCCTCGGAGGGCACCGGTTCCTCCCAGTCCAGCGAAAAATGCGACATTTGGGTTAAACTTCCGCGGACGACATGCGACATGATAATCGTGTTGTCTCCATGCTGCAAAGTGGTGCGAAACAGGTAGACTAATGTGCCACACCACCTACAGCTATACTGGGACAATGGGCGGACTCCGCCAAAACCCGGTCCACCCACTACACAACACCCAGACAACTTTACACCAACTCAACAAGTCCGAGACCAATGCAGGAACCTGCCATAACACGTCACAATTTCCACACGTCCTGGTGTCAAGCAACAAGTTTGTTTATTATTTATCATAAATAGAGGAAAAGCGGTCCTACTGCTATCTCACATGATAGACCACATGTTATGCCCCAAGCTATGTGTCTATTGGTGGATCAATTATGTATATGACAGGTGGGACCACTGGGTCGTACCACGTAGGGAGAGAGGGGGGGCAGGATGCACAGCTGTAGGGCAACACCTTTTGTGCATTTCTTGGGCCAAAGTATCACACTTCATTGGACGACAGCAGAGAATATTTCAATTTTACCAACAATAAAGTTAACAGGGAAAGGAAGGAGTAAAAAGGAATACACACCCCTACAAAATATGTGGAATCACCCTCTCCACTTGAAAGTCTGACGTTATATTAAACGTTAAAAAAATGTGTAAAGTATTGATGATCTGCAAAGCTGGTAACGTCACCAACATGTATGAAGTATGTGCCCTTCAATATATAAATATTACATATCATTAAAAATATAGTACAACTTTTAGCATATCTCAAACTCAAAGATACTAAAGATGTTCAGTATGTATTCTAGTTTCCCAAATACTAAAAATTCATTTTTGCAGGGATTCAGTCTTACGGTAGGAGGGAAAAGGTTTTCATGGTATTTCAAGTTTGTTTCTGTAGTACAGTAGAAATATGTAGTACTAGTGGAAATGAATATTCGCAGTGTTATTACTACCGGTATCAGTAACTTTTCTTACCAAAGCTGTTTCGAAATGAAACCTTCATGCATACCCCCCTCTCAATTTTGTCTATGGTACTTGCAAGCTAGTAAAATCTTTTTATCAAATTGAATATAAAGTTTTAAAAAACTAGAGTTAAGCATTTGTGCTACATTTACTTCAGGTTTGCTATGTTAGTTTAGAGATCTTAAATCTTAAATATCTGGTATTGCATTTTTCTTTTTATTTGAGTTGAATGTGTGATAGTTGTGTGCCGATTCGTTAAAAATAGAGAGAACGCTAGCAACCACAAAAAAACACCCCTCCCAATAAAATGGTATGGCGAGCCTGTGACGTCACAATTCAAGATGGCGGCCACCACAAATGCCAACGAATCAAACAAAGGTTTTGCTACGCAAACCTGTAAAAAGTTCCCTTTTTACATTTCATGTGTGAAACTTGTGGGCTACGAAAACAGAACCTTTAACAGTTTTACTTCTCTGATCATGACTAGTCAAAATGCACTATGACAAAGCAAGTTATAATAGCAGTAGACTGTCAATGTACATAACACTTTGCCCTTTCCTGGATCCAGGTTATTTATGAATTTGTAACTAGTTGCCATGGCAATGAACATGCCTGTGTCACCTGGCCTAGTTATAATTACAAGAGGCTCTAGCTACCTTATTTGGGCACTTAAAAAGCCTCATACTTGGTAGTCCAATGTTAAAAAGATCTTAAATATTTCAAGCAAATTCGAAAATTCCAATGCTATCCTTCAGCTAAACTTTGACTAATATTGATTTTAAAAATATTACATTTTCAGAGATGTCCTGCTCTCGAACAAACACAGATAATAAGGAGACCAGAGCATATCTAGGTCTAAAGATACAAAAACAGAAGTTCTGCTGCATTACCAATGTTGGCCACCAGGAGGCTCAAACTCTACCTTGACCGTAGGAACACAACACCTACCCACATGCCAAATATCATCATAATCCTTCCCAAGGTTCTTAAGATATTGTGACGAACATGAACACACACAAACAGGCCCAAAACAATACCTCCATTTTTCATGGAGGTAAAGTAAAACAATTTTGATTGCTATTTATCGATATATGACAATAGTGTGTGCAATATTTCCTAAATGTATACTATGCTATGTTATCAGTTTCCACTTTTACTTTCTGTTTTGTATTTTTTACCTGATGCAAAAAGTCCCACAACAAATACATAGATAATGTACATAACATGTCCTACAGGCTGGACACGCCCAATTGTCTGATTGGTCAAGATAGCTCAGGCTATGCATGTAAGATTACAACACTGTGCCTATTGTATAATACACCTGAGGTGACTACGCCTCCTTGCAACTAAGGGCTGAACTGCAACAGTTTTCATTCAATTAGGCTGCAATGGTCCGGACCAGTTGCCATTCAGCGCTACCTCAGGTGACCTATGTGTACACTGTATACATACTAGTACTACTGAGTTCTTTAATGGGCAAATATTGGGTCCCTCCTTAAACATGGGAATTGGTCTGAAAAGGTCTGACATTCTTCTTTGAGGTCTGAAATTAAAGTAAGTACTAGTCATCATTGGATCAAAGAACAAGCTCCTTAGCTGGTATGGTGACATACAAACTATGTATAGTTGAGTACCTTTTAGGACATCCATATTCTGAACATTCTTGTTCGAATTCCTGGGTAGCATACAGTTGCAAACATTAGATTCCAGTGGTTAGCGACCCTACCTCTAAATCTAGAGTTTAGGAGTTCAAATCCTGACGGTTAATGTGGTAGCTCACCAGACATGCAAGCTACGGGAAAGGGTTACAGCCCTAATATAGGACAGGACGTTAAGCTGTGGTCCATTGCTCTTTGTGCTTGTCGAAAAGAGCTTGGGGAATTTTCCATTGTAGAGTGAACCTGTAGATACTATACTGTACAAAGCATCTGTGTTTACTGTCACAACCAGTGGAGGATTCATAAGCTCTAAAGTCATCTAAAACTGGGTGGAGATTACTGAAATTCCTTTCCCTTTTCCTGCCACAAACTTGAATATAAGTTTCAGGCACTAATAAATGGTTAAGCAGCCGACCACACGATGAGGTGAAGCGTTATGCTTTCTCTATGCAAGTAGGACAAAATGTGGCTATGCTCTTGCTCGCATCAAGGAGCTTTAAAATCATAGCTTTTTGCTCGCATTGAAAAAACCAAGCACACTGTTTCACCCCTACACTTCTCAATAAGTGTACTGGTTTCTTTTAATGGTTTGATGCCCAAGGCTCCCAAACACATGGGACCGGAAGCTTAACGTCTTCTCCAAAGGACAGTATGTTTACATACAACTATTTTGAGAACTGCACAAACAACAATTTGTTGAACAAAGGTCCTAACCAGACTGGGCAGAATACCAGGCCACCAAACACACTGCAGTGATTGTCTTTACATTCCCAATAATGGCGCCCTAAGCAATTTCAGAGGATAAAGCTGGAGGTATTCTGAATAAGGCAATCTTAAGTTGACACTTACTTCCCCATATCAGCACATCTGCATCATTATTTCCTACTTTGGGTATTTAAAAAGAGTGCAGCAACAAGCCGCAAAAGGTGTATTTCATTTATTGGTACCACCCAATAATCAGCCCAGAATCCAGCCGTAACCATTTTCTGTCTGTAATTTTCAGTAACTTCCAGCCGCTTGGCGTCATATCAAATGTCCAATGACCACATGATTAATTCTCCAGAAGCGTTCAGGACTCATCGGTCAGAATCGTGCACGTTCAAAAAAATTGACAATGGCTGGCCTCCAAGTGCTCAGATTTTCAAAGAGTTCCCTCAACACAACATTTGCTCCATGATGGTCGATATGCAATGGGATAGTGTTATCTAAACATACTAGGGATAGAAATCACTAGAAAATTGATGTTGAAAATATGACTTTCAACGCCTTTAAGACTTCTTGCGTAGCTTTCTTCCATACACTGAGAAGTGCTAGGAGGGAGGGCCAAAGACTAAAAGATATCAAGGGTTATCAATGACAAATACTGGTGCTAAATCATGCTGTGCCAAGATTTTCCTCTAGGTTTATGAATAAACCCAATCAGTATTACATGACATTCAGAACGCCCTTAACCTTGAAGGGTTTAAGGAGGGTCTGCATGGGGGATCCCAGCAAGCTTTACGCTGAATTCAAAAGTACCCCAGGTATGTATTACGCTAAAATCAAGGTGGGCAATACGACTTTCCCTACGAATTATAGGAAACAAAAATAGACTGCCTACGCTTTATGGAAAAGAGATGCAGACCCTCAGACTTTAAGATACTGTATTTCTTGATTTGTTAACTGTAACTTAATTTTAGCTAATTTAACGCTAAATCATAATCGCTAAAATTTCATTACGCAAATACTTGATCACTAATATTTGGGACAGGTAAGTTTATTCCCACCGTTAAAATTAGGTGCTATGACCTTCTACATTTTCCCCCAACAGCTATATTTTCCTGCAGCTATATTAAAGTGATTGACAGTAGTCACAGTACTAGTACTACCATCTCTGTATACAAAATTACTATCTATATCAGAGGTTGTTTCCAATCAACAGCAAGCGTCCTTGACCTCCAAATTTCAGGGGTCTAACATTGGCCCGACCCCATATCTGTATCTAATGCCGTAATGGGCATGGGGACAACTCAAAAATTCTGCCCCTGTCAGTCAGGACAATTTGGCAGCATGCCCAGGACAACTCATCAGGTTACGGTTACAGTTAGGGTTGAGGTTGGGGTTAGGATTAGGGTTAGGTTTGAGTTAGAGTTAGGCTTATGGTTGAGAATTAGGAGTAACAGCAAAAGGTTTAGAAACCGTCCTAGCTAGGCATAGTGCGGAGTTGACCTGATTTGCTAGGGGCAGAGCTTTCAAGGTACGGAGTTGTCCGACATTCTATACAATGTACGTACTGTGTACATGAGCAGATATGCTTGCATACGCAGTGCAGATATAAATTGCTGTATACACATACGTACACGCATGCAAACATACACACAAAGGCACACACATGCACACAATGGCATAATCACACACTCACACAAAGGCATATACACACACATGCACAAAATATTGCATACCCATAATGTATATATCCACATATGCATGTTATTCATCTTTCTTAAGTGTTTGTAAATATGCTAATACTCACCTTCCTGGGCCATCCCGTCTTTCTTTCTTCTTAATATGACACCAGTACCGTCTTAAGGCTGACTCAGAAGTCTCAAGACGGTGTTACCAACAGCTTAGGGACAGGAACCCACAACAAAGGCGCCTTGGCACATGACCTCTCACTGTGGGTAGAAGGACGGAAATGGTTCACAGCTCACGAAAGGCACTCTAAACACACAAACAACCAAAGATAGCAGCAGTCAAAATTAGATCTAAAGGGTTTCACAGTTTTACCGCGAAGCCTGCCCTCCCTTCCTCGGGGTAGCTCGCTACCTCCGCCGCCTGCTCTCAGCGGTGCCCCGGCACCTGTAGGTATACGGGACAGGTTGACAACAAAGCGGCTGGAATAAATCGTTCGATGAAGCGTAAGCTGATTTTTGGCCCCAAGGCGGAGGTGCAACAGGAAAGGGTTGGCTCCTCTTGTGCACTTTCCCGAACCTGCGCACTGATTCCGCCAACTTCCGCTGATAACCTTTGACCTCTCAGTCGAATCTGCGACAATGGAATATGCGACTATGCTTACCTACGGCCATACTGATTTGATTACGTGGATGACATCAACTGGGCACCTCAAAACTGATGCGAGCGTGCGCAAAAAACGTTAAGCAAAAAAAAAAGTTGCCTTCATTATGAAATCTAAGTGATAAGGAACTATAACATTATTTATTTATTGGTTTGGCTGCTTACCAAACAATGAATTCTGAATTTTTGATATGTCACGTCTTATTCTTTCTTTTTTTTTTACTTTTAAAGTTTTAAAGAAAGTCGAGATAACGTTACATTTTTATCATATTTCAGCTGGGTTTTTTCCGCGTGGCGCGTTGGATACACCCGATCCCTCGATCTCGGAAGTTAAGCAACGCGTGGTCCGGACAGTGCTTGGATGGGGGACCAACCAAGGACGTCCGGATTGCTGTAGCCTCACGAAGCTTTCCACGAAATCGTCTTCCGGGAGGGACGTAAAACGGGGGTCCCGTGCTCGAGGAGGTGCCACGTTAAACAGCCTCATTACCCTACACATTGGGTACCTGCCTGTGGCACTGGCTGCAAATACACCTGATATTATTATTATTAAGTTGTACTGATAAAGTGATAGAAATTGCAAAAAAAATATAGGAAATAGGCATTGTACGACAAAAGTATCCGTTTTCTGATATTTTTTGTTAACAATTAATAGAACAATTTTTGTCATTTTTCAGCTTAGCTTCTTTGTATGATTTACATTATGGTCGCGTCAGGATGATCCATATAGTCCCATGACTACGGAATCAACAGAACAGGATGTGCGGCTAGCTTTACATTACAGAATCAGCAGATCACGCATGTGTAGCTAGCTTTACTCCTACAAAATTTGAGCATTTCCACAGTGAACCGGAAAAGTCGCCAAGATGAACACTGTTTTATCCCGGGCGAACACGATTTTCGCCTTCACCTTGAGCGTGATGGCGGCTCTGACCTTCTGCTGCTTCCTGACCACCGCCATGAACGACCACCTGTCCCCCATCAAGATAGACGTCAACAAAATCATCGTGTGAGTAGCCGCCCCCCTCCCCCCTTCACAACACGCCTTTTCATGTAGTACGTGGCCGCAGCGCATAGGTCCCTGTAAAATTATGAATATTACCGACTATTGGAATGACTATGTAAAAAACACACATTAAAGATGACGTTTGAAGATAAATTTAGACAGCAAAAAATGTATAAAGTCGGTATATTCGTCTCTAGATGTTTTATAATTTGTGCAAACTTAAAACATGCATATGCAAGAAAGCAGGTCTTACAATATGGTGGCTTCTGTATTATTCTGTTTTGATGGTTAGAAGTGTTTTTCTCTAAGCTATGGTAAGAATCTAAATATGATGAGTTTTGTGATTAAGCTTAAAGATAAGTAACTGTTCTGTAACGTAAATGTTGCCCAACTTTAAACAATGATTTATGTGTAAAGATGACGTGTACCTACCATATGGACAACGAGGCTACTGTTGTCAAGGAGGTTGCTGTTGTTGTTGTTGTTGTTAGAGTCTTGCTTCTTCTAGTAAATCTGAATGCACTTTTAATGAACTTATATTGACTTTTGCACAAGCAAAGATTACTGTAGATTATACAGAGTAGACAATGGACACACATTGTGTGCTTTTACTTTAGACATAGTTTTATGATATTAATTTGATTGATTTATCCCCTTTTTCCAGGAAAAATGTCCAGGATTTCAGCACAACCAGAGACAAGAACGACCTTGGCTTCATCACATTTGACCTTCAAGCAGATATCCTTATACTACTGTTATAGTTACATCACATGTTAGATGACATCATGTACAGCTGTAATTGTTTGTTTGTCATCAATGTCAATAGAATTATTGTAAGTTAGTCAGGAATTAAGCTGTCACCACATACTAACTTGACAGTCAATGAAAGCGACCACTTTGTGATGCAAAAGTATATCTATGTTTAATTAATTGCATAACGGCATTAAGCTGTGTGTGCTGTGTAACTTTCACTTTCAAAGTCTTGTTTTTCAAACTAATCAAAGTCTTGTTTTTCAATGTGTGAATCACCTGAAACACAGGATTAACAAACAATAATAGTCAACTTTCTATTAGAAAATATCGATTAAAATTTGCATTGCATGTTTATACTGTTGAAGTGTATATTTACAATTTTACTGTATGTTTGAGTTGTGTTTTTCCTTGACCAAACGTTCACATCTCCAGCACCTGTTCAACTGGAACATGAAGCAGCTGTTCCTGTACCTGACAGCAGAGTACACCACTCCAAACAATGTAAGGCCATGTGCTAGCCTTTCAATCCTATTCTAGTTCCAGTTTACTCCTCTGATTGCTCCCATAAGTTTACGTAAATATACGCTGGTTCGTGCTTTAACCTTTCCCTTGCTGCCTAACTCTGTAACTACATGTAATAAGAAATTGGATGCCCAACAGCTACATACTTCAGTGTGCTAAAGGTTAAACTGAGCATAAACTGTGATGCATTGTGGGGACTGGGGAGTATATCAAAGTTGAATGCCCTTGAAGCAAGGACATTATATAGGAAGGACTGAGCACGAAGTCAGTCCCCCGCTGCGCGCTATTGTACAGACATATATAATGTCCTTGCTTGAAGTTAGAATACATCTGGACCTGGTATGTACCAAGCATGGTCTAGATAAGAACTGTTTACAAGTTAGAGGCCTTCACCTTTGACCTCGCTCATGTGCAGTTCAAACTCTGAACCGGCTTATTGATTGAAACCAGTTAGTTTGGGAGTTGTTACTCTTTGAATTTGCATGTCCCCGTGGCGCACTAGCTGTAATGCAACCCCGCTGCTTTATCGCCATCTGGATCAAATTCCGTGGATCCTAGGGCCCGAGTTTGATCCTAGGGTCGGCTCAGCTCCGATATGTTGTAAGGGATTACATTCGTCATTTCGGATGGTGACGTAAAGCCAATGGCCCCCTCGTATGAAGGAGCTTCAAAGGGTCAAACCTCTGCACGTTAAAGAACCCAACACACTTATCGAGAAGAATAGGGGTGACCCGGTGTGCTTGCCCAAAAATGCGAGCCGTGGTGAAGCTGCATTGCACTACCACTAGCTACTTGAAAAAGCATCATGCTTCACCTCAATTGAGGATGACTGCTTTACCCTATATCTCTCTCAATGCCCACCTGTAGAAGCTGAACCAGGTTGTTCTATGGGATAAGATCATCAGGAGAGGGGAGAACGCCCGGCTGGACTACCGCAGTCTCCACTCCAAGTACTACTTCTTTGATGATGGGAAGGGACTCAGGTAACTATTGGTTCAACCATCATTCTCTCTTCTGTCAAGTCAGCTTTAGATTTTTCCTTCATCTCAGGGCATGCAAAATTAGTTGGACAGGAGAATCATACAGTTCTACAGATGTTATGTAGAGCATTGTCATAATCTAGTTTACATGGCCATTAACAATTTGTAATTTGTAGATAGATGTAGCTTGAACAATAAACATGGTTTACCATTGTTGTGAACGTATGTTGTAGTCGCTATCCTGAATGGGATAGAGAAACTTTCAATAGGCGGTTTACAAATGAAATTGCGAGAGGATCAAATCTTAACATATGCATCCCTAGAAGTAAGAACATGTACATGTAATTACTATATTACTTGATTTTGTGATAGAAAGAGAAGGTTTTTGTGGTGTTTGAAGTTTGCTGTTGGAGGAATTTTAGTTCAATACTAATACATGTACTTGGAAATACATATTCATGGTGTGGAGAGATAATCGATACAAAAACAAAACATAGCAAACGTTTCAACATTTACAGTATGTCGGTTAATCATGAACTTGAAGTATGGTTCATTTTCCCACAGAGGTAACCAGAATGTGACCTTGACCCTCTCCTGGAACGTCATCCCCAATGCCGGCACCCTGCCCAGAATCAGCGGGGTGGGGGCCAAGACATTCCAGTTTCCCGAGGAGTACACGCCCGGCAACGCCAGGATATAGAGGGACACGCCTGACAACACCAGGATAGAGCGGGACATAGAACAGAGCTTGGGGGGGGGCTGTAAACCTTGAATTTCATTGCAATAGTAACTGGAAAGTGTCATAGGAAATTGTATATGATTGTTATGAAGGGAAAATAATTTTGTTATTGATCGATATTGTTCAGAGATGTTCATAACTTCTTTGTGACAGTGTTGTGTTCTTCGTTGTTTTGAACAGGCTCAATTGTCTTTGTAACGCAACATACTTACTGGTCACTTAGTGCTGTAAAGCCTTTAAATTTCGCAGGGGTGTAGTTTCATGGTAGGGATAAAATGGAGTGTTCTCGACGGTTTAAGGTTCGTAGTTGAGACAAGGGGGTAGACGGGCAAAAGATAGAACGGGTATTTTTGCGATGAAGAGCTCACCGCAAAGAAAATGTGAACATAAAACCACCACGAAAGTTTCAACATGCAGTATTTAGGAAGACATTGAAATGTTGGAAAAACATTAAAGTCAAATATCTTCTGAATGTAAAATTTATAACAGAAATATGAAGATGCTACAACATAAAGAGAAATATGTTCCTCAAAGTAGTGAAAAATGTTCAGAAGAAAACTCTAAGTGATCTGAGTAACTTTTATAGATTCCAATAGTTCTGACACTGTTGGGTTCTTATTTATTGTAATAGAAAATAAAAATAAGAGAATAATCCAAGTTCAGAAAAAGGTGTTAGATAATTTCCAAGCACATGAAGGGAGGCAAAATCATTACGTTTGCCTAACTGCCCTGCGGAGGTAGTTTGTAACAAAAATGGGCAGCTAGGAAAATGTAACAATCTTGCCTCCCAACATCTGCTTGGAGATTAGATGGTAGAACTTTGTTTCTGTGTTTGCAGTAAATAAACCCTTCCTGGCTGTCAATCAACATTAGCGATTCAGCCAAAAGAAGAACAGGATTTGGTACGAGACTATTAGCGGGCATTTTGTCATGAATGCCCAAGAAAGTTGTTTTGCCAAAAAAAACGTCAGTACTGTATTTTGTATGGATTACATTGTGAAGACATCTATTGGTTTAGAGTTAATAAAGTCAGTCTGGAATACACTTTTGAATGTGGTCATTTTTAAGACACAATATATACTGTCATATTTACATTTCACTCTCTCTCTCTCTCCAAAAATATAGGGCATTGGAATGAAATGGTCATAGTTTTACTTCACACATACATGTAGTACATCCATGCATAGCATAGTATAAATTGCAAATTTTTGGTATAATGATGAAAACCAGGGATCTATCAGTCTACTTCTTAGCCCTAATATCATCACAGCAAACCAAGATCAATGGTTAATTGGTATTACAGCCTAAAAATCAACATCAAATACAGGCTCAAGTGTTGTCCCCTCATTAGCATAAGTAACTATGGAAATCAGCTAATTTTCATAATATATGACCTCCAAATCACACGCATGTGTTACTACTTTTATCAATATACGGTATACCATCATCTGTAAACAAGGTGAAATGTTTGCATTAATTAGTCAAATTAGGTCTTGTCTTGCATTATCTATATCGATTAATGTTCCTCTCAAACAAAGTTACATAATGTAATTTGTATGAAGTTCCTGTCGTTTGATGATCCACTGTATTCTGCAGCTCAGGTACGTAGTTGTAGAATAGCGCAATTGAAATATTGTCGTCATCTATTCCTTGTCTTGATCGTACACGACACCAGAAGTTTGGAATCTGCAAAATGCCATAAACACAGTCTATGTATGTTGTATTTTTACATACATCTATAACTATATTGAAGTGATACGCCAAAAATTATTACTCAAGCAACTGGATAAAGTTTTGAAACAGTCAGACGTTTCAGACAGCATCCACTGTCTTTCGTCAGTGACTAACGATAGGACTGAGAAGACCAGTTTTTATACCAAAACTCTGAATAGGTATGTTAATGAGGTTAAGACAAGGATATAGAGGTTCTTTGTACACAACCAGGTAATCTTACCTGCTGACGTTTCGGTATCTGTCAGACACCTTCTTCAGAGCTTCTGACTGGGGTGCTGCTTCTCACCGCTATAAGTAGCCGATGTAGGTGGCGCTTTTACGGTGAGAACACTGTCCCAAATGCGGCTGAGTTTGTATGCCCCCTCGTCTCGGTTCATCACCGGTGCTGTCTTCCTTATCCAGACCGCCTCCTTAATCCACCGGGTGCGTCTGTTGTCCTCTCTGTCGATGACCTTGGCCCCCTCCCAGTCAATGATGCAGTTGTGTCTGGCAAAGTGGTCAGTGATTGCCGATTTCTTGTCTACTTGTTGTGCTTGTCTTTTCTGTGACCTTGTGTACTTTACCACTTCAATGCTGTCGGCTTCTTTCTTGTGTTCGTCCAATCTAGTCCCAAAGGTCCTTCCTGTTTCACCTATGTAGACTTCGTTGCAGCTCCTACATGGAATTTTGTACACACAATCAGTTTTTACTAAGTCATCCAGTTTATCCTTAGAGTGCACTAGCAGGCTCCTGAGTGTCGTTTTCGGCCTAACTGCTGTGGAAACATTGTGTTTCCTGAAAACTCTCTCCAACGGCTCCGTGACCCCTTTGATGTATGGGATGACCACCATAGCTCTTGCTTTTTCTTCTTGTTTCTTACTCTTGCCTTTCTGTTTTGGTCTGCTCCTTTGTTGTTCCACTTTCTTGAATGTCCACTGGGGGTAGCCACAGCGTGAGAGGGCCCTTTTGACATGTTGTGTTTCGAGCTGCTTGTCCTGTTCTTCTGTGACCACTGCATTACATCTGTCCAGTAATGTTCGGATCACTCCTAGTTTTTGGTGCAATGGATGGTGGGATTGAAAGTTCAGGTATTGGTCCGTATGTGTGGTCTTTCTATACACCAAAAGTTTGACTGTGCCGTCCTCCTTGCGAACCAAGAGGGTGTCCAGAAACGGTAATGTTCCATTCTGTTCCTCCTCGTATGTGAACTGAATGTTCCCCGTAGGCTAGGGTCGGTGGCATTGAGGTGGTCTGTGAGTTCTTGTTGGACTCCCCTCTTCACTATCTCCATCACATCATCCACATATCTTTTCCATAACTTGGGTCTACATGTAATGGGTGCCGTGGCTATGGCCTGTTCCTCCAACCATTCCATGAAGAGGTTGGCCAGCACCGGTGGATTAAGGAGGCGGTCTGGATAAGGAAGACAGCACCGGTGATGAACCGAGACGAGGGGGCATACAAACTCAGCCGCATTTGGGACAGTGTTCTCACCGTAAAAGCGCCACCTACATCGGCTACTTATAGCGGTGAGAAGCAGCACTCCAGTCAGAAGCTCTGAAGAAGGTGTCTGACAGATACCGAAACGTCAGCAGGTAAGATTACCTGGTTGTGTACAAAGAACCTCTATATCCTATATTCTACCAACCTGATGAAATTATTTTCGGAGGTTAAGACAATTAAAGGATGTCTTGAAGTAGTCTTTAAAAGAAGATTAATTCAAGACAAAGTTGTGTGCCAATAGTTCAATTAGCTACTGTTGATTTTCACTGCGCGAAAGGGGTCCATTTCCGGACAAATCCGAAATTGACACATCACTGGGCATGTCACATATTCGGACCGTTTCCAAGTACTCAAATCGATACCTAACATATTCGGAAATATTTTGATTCAATATATTTTTGCAAGCAAATCCGGAAAAATACAACATTTTATTTTTCCGGATACTGTTTAGGGTCGTATCCTAACTCCAGATATGTGTTTCTGTATGTATACGGAGATATTCATTGTTACGATACTCCGGCAATCCATGTTGTATTCTGACTCTGTCGTGAAAGGTCAGATATCCGTGAATATATTGACTCCGAAAATGTTGTTATCCATTCAAATAGTATTCCCGGACAAATCCAAAGTTTGACACATCACTGGGCATGTCAAATATACAAACCATTTGCAAGTACTTTTTCGACCACTAACATATTCGGACATATTTTTTGTCAAGAAATGTTTCCTAGCAATTCCGGATAAATATGACTTTTCCGAATTCTTTGGATACATGTATACGGACAAATCATGAGTTTGACACATTATTGGACATGCCACGTAGTAGGCTGAGCGTTTCCGGACATTTTGTCGATATATAACATTTACGGAAATATTTTCAATCAGGAATTGTTTGATTGCGTATGCAGAAAAATTCGACATATGATATTTGCGGATACTGTACATGGGCGTTTTGTAACTCCGGATACGTGTTCTTTACACATACAGAGATATCTGTTAAGATACTTCAGCAATCCATGCTGTGTCATGACTATGTCAAAACACGCTACATATCCGAGAATATATTGACTCTGAAAAAGTTGCTATCTTTGTTAAAGCAAAGCAAGTGCTCCTGATTCTTCCGAATACGTGCCATGTGCGTTTGCGGGAAATATCTGAAATCCGTATACGTAGCATATTTTCTGAAGGCGTTCCGGACTCCGAAATTGAACAGAATCAATTGTCCGGAAATAAGTCGGAAATGACAATTCATAGCAGAGGTGGATTGTGGGCCACTTAGATTTCCGGACGTGTTCGTACGTATCACGATCAGGATACGGTTGGTACAATAATATCTTATGCCTCTAGGAGGAGCTTTTTTGCCTCTATGCATATCAATCAAATCAATCAGCAAATATACAATTTTGGGTTTTTGGTAGTTTTTAAAATCTTAGAAAATATTACAAGAGTGTATTATGTTAAACTTGAAAATTGAAATACAACATATACCTGCAATATTCAAATATTGCTACTGCATGATGTGAATTCATTGGTAATGCTTGTATACGTGTCTACAAGCATGTAGCCTGCCCTAGAAATATATAACGGCACCCTTCCAGCACAGTTCTGTGTTAATACCGGCTTGCCTGTCTTAAAGATTGAACATTGTGCCAAGAAACGCTCTGGTATGTGTACATCCGGGCCACCAGATGGACCCTAGCATGCCTGATTTCTGATTGGTCCGTTTGTATAGTAGTGTATGTCTACCACGCATGCCTGGAATGTGAGCGCGGAACTTAACGGTTAGAGGAAACCGGGGTGTGCCGATGCTCGGTATCTGCCGGAGTTCAAGTCCTCATATTCTCGATATGATCTGACGGATTACACCGTAAGATTCTTCTTTTTTGAACTGGGATGACGAGAAATGACCTGCATGAACTCGGGAGTCAGGACCGAAGTGGATGGAGCGAGGACGGGGTCAGTGTGCAAATTGACCTCAGACGATGGACAAGCATGGACAAGCCGAGAACACGGTAACTTCGAATTCCATTATCCACTGTTTGGTGACGTGTTAAACTAATACCTACATCAGAAATTAGTTATTTCTCCCTAGTGTGTCAATTTGAAGCTAGGAGAGTTTCACAGACATAATGTTTTTAAGCTCCAAGTTTTGTGCAACACAACAGGCCACCCACAGGCAGGCTTCGAATTCCTATCTGCCCGTAACAGAAAACATGTGTGCCACGTGATAAGGCAGGTATACGGAAACATCAGTGATCATAATTTTCCCGGATACTATATATGGTCATTTCTTTACTCCGAATACGTGTTTCTTTCTGTGTACGGAGATATCAGGGGTTGAAATACAACCGAAATCCATGCTGTAACGTGAATACAGAAAAGTACCTGACAAAATGATTAGAATATTCCGAATATACTGATACTCAGCCCTAGGCAAATGCAGTACACCTGATTCTTCCGTTTACGTGTCATGTACCTTTACGTATACGAAGTTTATTTATGTGGTTCTCTCTACTTGCCCTCATATCCGGAAATACTAGTATGCCGTATATGTAACATATTCGTTCAATGTACGGAAAGGGTAGATTTCCAGGCAAATCTGAAGGTTACACATGTCGCGTATCTGGACCGTTTCCAAACAGGAATTTCGACACAGCATTTCCTGAAATATTTCGACACATCATTTGCTTGCCCGGAAAATTATCTTAGAATATTTGTTGTCCGTTGATATTACATTTTTTCTGATGGTATCCCCAAATCCATGGGTAGGCGTTCCTATCACCGAACACCTTTTTTTCATATTCAAAGTTTAACGGATTCTCTGAGGTTGAAATACTCCAGCAATGCATGCGTACTCTCCATAAATAAGTCCGTTGTACTTGTGTTTTATCCATATGTCCCTTGTTGTTTCAGTGTTTCTTTACTCAATTGATCGCAAAGTTTATCGATTTTGTGTTTCACGAGCAGTCGACCAAAAGAAAAAGTTAGAGTTAGCAGATTTGGGAGGGTTGAAACACTCCTTTATACATCTTTTTCTTGGCCTGACTTTGTTCACTTTACCTTTTGCTATAGTTATTTGATTTGATACCCTTCACTGTGTGATTTTTTTAGAAGGAGGGTGCTTATTTCAGGTAGTAGATCTAGCTCCGTCTCTACATTTAACTTATTCTAGTCGCGATTATTTTTCAGCATCTTCCGCTGAGTATATCGGGGTTTATAAAGACAGTTCCAGTGCAGCAACACCTGTGCAGCGAATCAACCTGTGTGACTTCCGCACCCCCAATTTGGAATATAGATATGTCTGTTAGTTACACCGGTATGTTTGAGAATCAGTACTATTTGTATGAGAACCTTCCTTTACGTGTCACGGATATCATGTTAGACCCGGTGCCTAACGAAGTTAATAATTCCGTACCGTACTACTGTTGCGGGTGTGCCGTAAAACACCCAGAACGAGTAGAATGATACGAAAACACATTGTAAATGTTCATATATATACTACGTATACATCCCTTTACAGAATTTGTATGATTCATACTCTGATGTAATTATAAAAGTTACAGAAGAAGCTATAATCGTTATAAGATCACTTTGCGTACATTCTATATTCATTGAATCTACGGAGTAAGAGATTGGTATGATTCCTTTTCAATTTGAACTCTATTCAGAATATTGACCTCATATGTACGTACATGTATGTATTATATCATTTATTTGTGTATTGACCTTACTTGTATATATTCTTAACTTTTACCTTGATTCCCAGGTCTTATAACAGCAATGCTGTGTACATGTATTGAGCAATCAAGAATGTTCAAGAGGTTTTTTTCTGTGCAGTAAGTTATAGATCTATTTCTGCTGTTGAATATCTGCCGATACCAAAATTTATGTGCCCAACTTGAACCATGAAACAGTCCAGAAATGTTGTATATAGGAGTTAAACAATTACAGAGTTTGTCATTTAAGTATTCTTGTTACTGTTCTTTTCTTTGTCATGTATATGTCACAGTAGAGATTGGAATCCAGTAGAGTCCGGAACTCTACTAGTAGAGATTGGAATTCCAATCTCTACTAGTAGAGACTGGAATTCCAATCTCTACTAGTAGAGTTCCGGATTCTACTAGTAGAGATTGGAATTCCAATCTCTACTAGTGGAGATTGGAATCGGGATCTGGATATTGGGATTCCATCAAAATGTTTTGGAGAATAGACTGAATCATTTCACACCTAAAATTGCAGCATAGCTAAGCCTACATTCACCATTACTCATCACTATTTTAGGTGAATTATTTCATATTTTAGATATCTGATAACTTTGACATCAATTTTGGAACTGGCTTGGCAGGGGTGAATTAGCTCTTATAATAACTTATATACCGAGTCACTAACGAACTGGAAAAACTGGTTGAGCATATTGAGTCACTAACCCATAATGGCCGTATGCAAATGTATCTGATTGACATATCAGTGGCATTTACAAATAGCCATTGACTAAGGTTGGACCGGACGGCAATCCGCATGGTTACAATGTGTCTGGACAGAAGGTTTATTAGATATCTAAAACATACAGTATTTAACCTAAAATAGTAATGGTGAATTTCTAAGACTAAATTTTAGGTCTGAAATGACTCCAAAATGATTTCCAAAACATTTTGATGCAATCCGAATTTCTTCTATCAGAATTGGAGATTGTCCTGGTAGAATTCCAATCTCTACCAGTAGAATCTGGAATTCTCCTAGTAGAGATTGGAATCCCAATATTCAGATCCCGATTCCAATCTCTACTAGTAGAGATTGGAATTCCAATCTCAACTAGTAGAATCCGGAACTCTACTAGTAGAGATTGGAATTCCAGTCTCTACTAGTAGAGATTGGAATTCCAATCTCTACTAGTAGAGTTCCGGACTCTACTGGATTCCAATCTCTACTGTGACATATATATGTTCTATTCATATATGATTTCAGGAGCGCAATAACTCCAAATGCCTCCTGGTTACATTGCGGACGCAGAACTGCCTGAAATGTAGCATGTTCGGTGTTACAGACGTGCCGCATTTCAAGGTAATATTCGGAAACTAAACTGTAGCATACCTGCGTCCGGATACGCCGAGTGGAAATTTGTTCCCGTTTCCAATCATAGATATTTATCCGTACACACTGGCTGTCCGTCGTAAAACAACTCCGTATACGTTGCGGAAAACTCGGAATAGTAGGGTAATATTCGGAAACTAAAGTGTTGAATATCCGAATTCGGATACGCCGAGTGCAAATTTGTTCCCGTTTCCAATCATAAAAATTTATCCGTATATGCAGGCTGTCCGTAGCAGAAAAAATCCGTATGTGCTACCGGAAACTCGGTATTTTCGGAAAATATTCAGGAAATAAAACGTTACATATCCCGGACAGGATACGCCGAGTGCAATTTTGTTCCCGTTTCCAATCATAGAAATTTATCCGTATATGCAGGCTGTCCGTAGCAGAAAAAATCCGTATGTGCTACCGGAAACTCGATATTTTCGGAAAATATTCAGGAAATAAAACGTTGCATATCCCGGACTGGATACGCCGAGTGCAATTTTGTTCCCGTTTCCAATCATAGAAATTTATCCGTATATACAGGCTGTCCGTAGCAGAAAAAATCCGTATGTGCTACCGGAAACTCGGTATTTTCGGAAAATATTCAGGAAATAAAACGTTGCATATCCCGGACTGGATACGCCGAGTGCAATTTTGTTCCCGTTTCCAATCATAGCGGGTGCACCCATACAGACAGCGTTTACAGTAACTATGGGATAACGGTGTGCACCGTTAGTCGGTAGTAACGGGGCTGAGATGTCCTCCTTTCCTCCGGAGATGACAGCGTTAGTCGATAAAGTCGGGCCAGGATTAACGGCGGCCCGTATAGTGGCGGGCTAGTAGAGGCACGATGCATGTCGGGAATGACGGGAATGACCCCAGCTAGAGAAGTGACCTCAAGATGGCCGCTCTCGGATCGCAGCCCAGTCCTCGGCGCTTTGAGGAGCTAGCGTACTGGAACAAACGCCTGGATCTACCTTTCCAAACATATTCATTTCACTTAACCCCAACTGCAGGTAAGTTAGGTCTTACTCCAGGTTCCACTTAACCCGTTGATGACAATTACGCATGGAACTATCCTTCCAAACCAAGGAGGATATATACTTGTCCAAACATATCGTAATCTCTTAATTATTAAACGGTTAGAAAACAAAACAAAACATGTCACCAAGAGTTACATGTAGAGACAATTGACTCGTAACTGAACCAAGCGTAACCCAGCACCAAGAGACCACGTCTAGCGATATAATAGACGTTAAACAAGGACCACAACAACAAAAAACAATGAACGTTAAAAACATGTAACACGTTTAAATACTAGTATTACTACAGCGTCCAGCTGTAGTTTTCTAATTGTCTAATTCAATCGTAGGTGGAAATAAAACAAGGAGCCCTGGGTGACCAAGATTGCCCTGGAATTGGGAAGCAGTGAACAATTTCATGTTACACTTACAGATAGCCAAGTCCTTTTAACTATAATATAGTATCTTGGCATTCATTTATTTATCTATAGGTTCAGTACGAAGCAGAAACACTGTCACAAAAATCGTATATATGTTTTTAAAAAGGGACATGTTTTTTTTATAAGGGGGCAAATTAAATCCACATATGTTTTGAAAATAGGGCCGTTTTTTTAAAGGGGGCAAATTAAATCCACATATGTTTTGAAAATGGAACATGTTTTTAAAAAGGGGGCAAATTAAATCCACATATGTTTTGAAAATGGGACATGTTTTTAAAAAGGGGGCAAATTAAATCCACATATGTTTTGAAAATAGGACATGGTTTTTCTTATGGGTCATATCTTTTAAAACAATATGCATCTTACAAATAACCAAAATGAGAATATGAGACGAAAAAAAAACATACACCATTTTCATTTTGTACCGTGTATAAGTTTATTCCCCAATCCAGGAAACCCACCGGTTTGCAAAGTGGTGCTTTCAAAATGGTCTATCGTTTCCGATTTACCCCCCATTTTGATAGTGGTGCTTTCCAGTTACGCCGATTTCAAACTGGTCGATTTCAAAGTGGTCGATTTCAAAGTGGTCGATTTCAAAGTGGTCGATTTCAAAGTGGTCGATTTCAAACTCCAAACGGAAATGAAATGACGTAAGTCGGAAATGACGTAAGTCGACGCTCATCGCCAGAGAAGCCACCAAGTATCGGTGATCGCTGTTTACGTCCTTGTTTTCACCGTCTTGTACGCGTTTTCTGATCAGCTACGTGTCCCCAGGATATACCAGGTTTGTGTTGACTTTTTCACGTTGTAATAATTTTAGAGTTGCATGTTTAATCGGTACTTTATAGAATGTAAATCGTAATGCAGCCGTATCGTTTGGAAGATTACAAAACTACGCAAATTGCGTGCCGAGCTAGCTATCGAGGAACTCTTCACTTTACGTTGTAACAACTTGAGACGATCAATGATATGATATGTGGTTCAATTTTCGTTGATATGAATTGTTAAAATGTACAAACTTACGATAGTTTTGCTCCGTAGTCAGTGAGGGGAATGGGGAGGGGGGCGAACGGCCGGCGCAACCATGTGCAAGTTCGGACACGATTTTTGTAGTCTGATACGAACCCAGGAAGCCACAAAAATAAATTTGTGTTTCTTATTCTGTTTGTTAAGAGACCTTAGCGAGTATAAATTTGTATGATCGTGCATTAGTTTGAAAGGAATATCTATCCAGATTCCAGACGAAGATTAAAATTACTTGTCCTTGCTGGCTGCAAGGAGGTTACCTTGCTGGCTGGCATGTTTTTCTCAGGTTTGTAAAAATATGCATAGCGTGTAAATTTACCACGTATTATTCATAGTTTTTTAGACATTTTGAATAACTTACCTTGTTGCCACTGGGAATTGTTGTTATGTCCATTTGAACGCATTTTCCTTGTTTCTTACTAATAGTATGCTCCAGAGGATCGGCACTGTAGGGATTTTCCCAGCCCTTGCTGCATATACACAGCACCTATGAGTGCTATGACCATACAATGTAGCTGTTGATGCATCATGCTGTCTACACAAGGATGAATGTCATGCATATGCACATGCATGTGTCAAAGTCTTTCAACCAACGGTTGAACCAAGGATATGTATATAAATTATAATGTATTTGAAACAACACACATTGACAGTTTAGTGCTTTCTGAAGCAATGAAAACATGTTGATTTTCATCCCTGCTGGATACAAGTATCTGTAAGCACATCAAAGTATGTGTTCTTATTTAATATGCGTACCTGATATACCTGGTGCTTTATAATATTGGAGATAATTAAGTTTGATGCGAACAAAATTTTTGTATTTGCAAATGATTGTAGAATATTTTGTAAGTGTTGGATTCCTCAGGGTAAATGAATTGAATGAATAGCTAGTACATGTAAATGAAAATTGATCCATTTCATGTAATGTTTCACAACACTCAGTCTCTTTATAAGAAGCTATGATTCTTCAATCTAGTTGTATCTATGTAGATGATGTCATTGTTTAGAAAATATGAACATGATGGTGTAGCCTAGAATGTCCTTTGTTGCCTGTATCATACTTATTCCGACCAGTGATATTGAATGAATCATGAGTAAATGATAAAGGTGTGATATCTGTGTGTGTTCTCTGAACTTGATCTAATTATGTACTAATACATGTAGTGGGATGTTGTGTAGAGGTTCTCATGTATTTTTACTGTACGGACAAGCATGGTCTGTATGTCCTAATTGACGGAAAAAAAATCACATGCAGATTGTACATTTTGTAGATTGTTCAATATTCATCCTTTGTCAGATGGCAAGGGTTTCTCCTCAAGTTCCTTTCTTACCTATTCTTATTATACTTATTCTTATTAAAAAATTCACCACTTTGTGTTTCAATATACATGTACGCTTTGGTGTCACTTTCAGTTTGTGACAGACTGTACATGTACATCCATCATTGGAGTATATGAATAGACCTTGGAGTGTATTTTCCATTCCCATTGAAGATGAAGATTGTGCTTTGTGAAGAACGTTGCTGTACCTTCAATGTATTGTGCAATGCAATGTACTAGTAGAGTAAAAGTTATCATCAATATGTAAGAAGAACTTGGGGGATTTCCCATGTGTCTCATATCAGTCGGACTGAGGCATGAAGTTGCAGGAAATGGATTTTTAATAATAATTACACTATAATAGTTAACATATTCTACGCAAAAGGCTACAACACTAATAGTATTTTTCTTGTGCAATAAAAACCTTACTTATATAAGAAAACCGTGGTTTCTTACATGCCTAAAGTTGAATCTTAGACAAGGCAATGATGTGAGGCTAAAATTGAAGGAAACATATTTGTGTTATCTTGTCAAAATACAGTAGTCAACACATCCTAGAAAGAACTACTGAAGTCAAACGCAGGGGTTGGAGGGGGAAGTTCCGAACACCAAACGTATGGTACATACCTTTATACTTATACTAGTTACAGTGTTCACTATCATGTATACACCTACTGAAATTGCATTGAAAAATTTGAATGTCTTCAGTTACACAAAAACAGTTAACATGTCCATGGAAGGTTGAAGCTGCTCCACAGACTTGTAGAATTTCGCTCCGAGTCAACAGTTCTTAGTGGCATCTGACTCCAGTCCTTGACTCGCAGATATGGCCCAGCCACTTTATTGCTGGTTTCCATAAAACTAGCAAAGAACAAAAAAAATATACACATATATTGACGAGCAACAGTGAAAGCTGATGAATAAATAAAATGTAACTAAATCGAAATGTTTTCATGTACAAACTGGGATCAAATTATGTAGCATGTGTTCATGTTTGCCACGTTCATTACACAATTCTTTTCTCTCAAGAAATAGCCATACTGTTATCCTTAGATCATACACACAAATATTATAACATAATAAATGACAGCAACAAGGCATACACATACGAGGCTCAACCTTTCTACCATTCTTCTTTGTATATGTTTGAAGTTTCCCGTAAGAATGGCCAACTATCCTGGAAAGCAACACCGTTTCACCAGAAGGTCTAGATGTGTCCATTATGTAAGCACATGCACACAGATTAAACATTATTACTAGTAACAAATGGTGGTGTATACGCGTGGTGAACATGTATTCGTACGAGTTCATGCCCCCCTCCCCCATCTGGCGTCATTACAAAACACGCATTTCCAGTCGAATTTAATCATATTTATGAAACAAACAAGACTTTATATAGTCTGAATTCAACACAAACCTGGTATATCCTGGGGACACGTAGCTGATCAGAAAACGCGTACAAGACGGTGAAAACAAGGACGTAAACAGCGATCACCGATACTTGGTGGCTTCTCTGGCGATGAGCGTCGACTTACGTCATTTCCGACTTACGTCATTTCATTTCCGTTTGGAGTTTGAAATCGACCACTTTGAAATCGACCACTTTGAAATCGACCACTTTGAAATCGACCACTTTGAAATCGACCAGTTTGAAATCGGCGTAACTGGAAAGCACCACTATCAAAATGGGGGGTAAATCGGAAACGATAGACCATTTTGAAAGCACCACTTTGCAAACCGGTGGGTTTCCTGGATTGGGGAATAAACTTATACACGGTACAAAATGAAAATGGTGTATGTTTTTTTTTCGTCTCATATTCTCATTTTGGTTATTTTTAAGATGCATATTGTTTTAAAAGATATGACCCATAAGAAAAACCATGTCCTATTTTCAAAACATATGTGGATTTAATTTGCCCCCTTTTTAAAAACATGTCCCATTTTCAAAACATATGTGGATTTAATTTGCCCCCTTTTTAAAAACATGTGCCATTTTCAAAACATATGTGGATTTAATTTGCCCCCTTATAAAAAAAACATGTCCCTTTTTAAAAACATATATACGATTTTTGTGACAGTGTTTCTGCTTCGTATTCAGCATGCATGTACGTACATGCCAGGGTTACCCAACTAGCCGGAGACTATTACTATGGGTGAACCCATGTGTGCTCATATGACTGTTGGTTATTATACCATCCCTGTCTTAGGAAGCAAGGAGGTTAATTCAGATTTTAATAATCTTGATCTTATAATTAGCTTCCTTCGTAGACTTCCTGGAATGTCAGCATATACATTTGATATATTTGGGGTGATGTAACGTGATTTCTTTATGCCGGCTTAGGGTGTTTCACCGCCGAGGGACTTATGTTGCCTTAAAGTTAAAGTGGGCATTAGTATGGACCTTTGGCCCATGTAAGAAATCGTGTACCCCCCCCCCCCCCCCACAAAAAAAAATACTAGAAGTATACGCTGCTGTTGCATGAGGACTTTCAGAGGCTACCCTGCCTTACCTAATCTCCCAGCAGATCTATCAGTGACAAGGCAGTATCAACATGGACAACCAGTATCCCATTAGCTGCAACCAGTTTCAAAAATGCAAATACAGTAGAAGCCACTTAATTGCACGACGGATTAAAGCACACTACACTAAATTGCACCGAATCCCAAACCGGGTCCCATTCTCTCTATTGTATGTTAGTGACTCCACATATCTGCACGGAGCATTGTCACTTATGCCGGATAACTGCACCAATTTTTGTGTGCTTACAAGTTCATACAGCACACTGAGGTTTATAAACTATCGTATAGCTAGATTTCGTTGACCAATCAGAAGGTTCCATCTGCAGGTCTGTAATCTTCATTTCTGTGGCTTTGTAAACTTCTTACGGACCTGCGGGTCTTTAAACTTCGTACGGACCTGCGGGTCTTTAAACTTTGTACGGACCCACGGGTCTTTAAACTTGGTACGAACCCGCCAAATGGAACACATGTTCCATTTGGCCGGGTTACCAGAGGTCACGTTGCAGGAACACACAAGCAAAACATCCATTATTGCATGAGGAGGGGGTGAAATATGCTGTATTTGTTCGGTAGCAAACATCGGCCTTTCTTGTTACAGGTTTGGGTAGCAAAACCTTTGCTGGTTTTGTCGGCATGTGTGGTGTCCGCCATCTTGATTTTGTGACGTGGCAGGTTAGCCATACCATTTCATTGGAAGGGGTCTTTTTTTGGGCCGCTAGCGTTCTCTCTATTTTTAATCTAACAAATTGGCACACAACTATCACACAGTCAACTCAAATAAAAGAAAAAAATACCAATTCATATTTATAACTAGAAAGGCAACATTTGCACGAGCAAATACATCATGTATCGCCGATTTCCCTCCCCATGTAAAAAGCAACTGTTCTAATGCAAAAATGGAGCATTCCAAAATAACATTCAACTATTATTAAGTAAGAACATATCAACGCCATCCAGGCTAACGTTTGTTGTATGTCTGCAATGTTGGTATTTGAATAAAGAATTGAATTGAAGACCAGTCAGATCTCTCCAGTCTGAAACCCTATGCATGGATGGGCTCTTCCAGGCACCCATATTCATACTGGACCATTCAAAAAACAAACTGGACCTTTTTAATAATCAACCAAGCCCAAAATTGAATTTTTGAAAATGTCCCCCTCATACAAGAATGGACTCTTCCAGCGGTGTATGGACCAACAATTTCAGAACTAGAATCCTGATGAAGATCTAGATTTCTTCTGCGGAAGAACTTCCGCAATCCGAGAGTCCAGACAATTTGTCATTACGCAACCAACAGTTCTTCGGAAGCAACTGAGGTTTTGCAAAAATTTCACGAATTTCTGCTAAACGTACTGCAGATTTCTGATGCATGTTTCGTGATCATGACCGGTACTGTAACACAGACACTTTCCACCATTAAGAAAATGTTACTAAAGAAAGGATCACAACCATTTTTTCCCTTTTTTTCATATATATACTAGGACTGAATTAGACAATTGTATTGTGGATGGCCCACCATCCTGGATTATTGTTCATTGAAAGCCCCCCCCTCCAGACTCCAATGGTTCTAACCACTATGATTCAGAACTTACAGCCATACCATCTTGTCTTTACCCACTCTGCCCTACTGTGCAGAGACTATTTCATTGTTAGGAAAAAACAAAAGAAACTTCGAAACAATCAACTGCCAACATACAGGGCTCCATGTTTTGCCCTCTTCATATATTCGTTGTAAAGGATTATATATTGCATTTGTCATTTTGCATGGTGGGCAGGTGTCCAGCAGCTCTGTGTATGAGGGAGCTTCAGGCATAAGCTTCAAGCGCCAAACGTCTGCATGTAAAAGAAATGACCCAACACACTTATCGAGAAGAGTGGGGGTGACCCGGTGTGATTGTTCAAAAACGATAGCTGTAGCAAAGCCACATTGCAATGCCACTAGCTGCTTGAAAAAGCATCATGCTTTAATTACCCAATATGCATTATTAGTAGTGAGGAGATTTTATAAACATGCTGTGTTCTGTTATAGGACTATTCAAACACGTGACAGCATTTCGGAAAAAGTGGCTACCCCAGGGCTTAGCTAGTGGGGTGGGCGCCTACCCTTTCTAGGCTTTAAGGCTATGCATGGGGGTTTGGCCTCTTATGGAATTTAGCTTGAGGAGAAACTGGGTCAAGCCTCGGGTAGGCTGGAGCAAGGAGGTTAGATATTTAACCTCCTTGGCTGGAAGGAAGGCAACTGCTGGGGGGGATGGGGTAAGGAGATTACTAGTATAGTGATTGATCTAAAGCTGTGTACCGGTACACTGTATGGATACAGTACCGGGTACAGTCAATTAGGGTACAGGTCCAAAATACCTGAACCCTGGTGGACCGGTACTGGACAGGTACTAATCAGGTCAAGCCTGACTCAGGGGATGGCCACTTTGACAGATGAAATTACTATGAAATTACTCTGGCAGTGCACTAAAATAAAGCCACATCTACATAATATACTCCAGCACATAAAACACATTTGCAAGGCTGGAGTCAAGTTTTCATCTCTGTTTTCGTAAAAAAATAATACCTAGCACAGATAAATATTATGTTGTTACCAGTTCAAACATGCTTTTGTCCTTATTGAAAATCTACCATTTTCCGAACAAGTAGTTTAGGTACAGGTTCAGGTGTGGACCTGTACCTAATATAAACCCGTGTACCCGTACCTGTACCTAAAATAGGTACATGTACACAGCTATAGCTTGGTCGCAGCAATATGAAGAACTCCACCAATACTACTAAGTGGTAGAAAAGCCACCAATTTTGGATTCTTTATAAACAAAATTCTAAGTACACAATCGAATGGAATGGAATGGAATGGGAGGGGAGGGGTACAAGGGAAAGTAAAGAAAGCTGGAAGTTTGATGGGCCAGGCAATGAGTGAGGCTCTGTAGACTGTATGACTCATAACAGAATTGTCTCACACCTTGAATACAGATATACAGACTGTATTTAATTTAGTGTTTGTGAGTATGTGTGATCCTGGTAGTGTGCATGTCTGTATGAGTATTGGTATATAATATGTTGTGTGCTTGTTGAATGTATACTGTGTGTGTGTGTGTGTGCATGTCACCACGCCCATCATAGGTCCATCAATATCATCAGTTTTTCCAGCCTACCCATAGATTGCCCCATCTTTTTCTAAAAGAAATTCCATTACAGGCCAAACCCCCATGAATAGCCTTGGGGCCATTTTTCGGGAACCCAACATGTGACATATGTAACTGAGAAAGAGAGGGACATTGGGGCCACAGCAATTTAATTTGTTGGTTCTTAGATGTTTTGAAAATATGCTTAAGTGGAAAACATCTTCTTAGTGTTGAACTCAGTTGGTCTTTATTTCTTTGATAATCCTGCAAACTGTTCCCTGTTACCATAAAGCAACATGCCTCGTCCTAAGTCTGATCTGATGATGTTTCCTGTTATACCAGTCCTGGTATTTATTGGATTATTCCCATCCATACACAGTTTCCTTTAGTTTAAAAGTCAGTAGTATTGTCAGAAAGCTAAACAGGATCCATATTCCCACAGTATAGTGACTATAGTCTATGATGCAATTGTCCTTGTGACCCACAAAGCACTGTGCACTGTTTCATCCTTGGACAAGAATCCCATCAATATATATGGTGAAAGATATTCAGACTCATTATGATCAGATTTTGTGCTCCAAATTTCACCTAAATTACATGTAACACAACCTTTACTGTGATATTTCATATCATACAATTTTTCAACAGGATTTGAATGGTCCAAATACTAGTATCAAGCTCTGTGGGGGAAGGGGGCTTACCTCAGGATTAATCCTGATTCTGACCATTCATCCCTATACCAGGAATCCTGAATAGGAATCAATCTCTGACTCAGTGCCTGGGTAAACCCTGGTTCACAACTCCTGGTATGAACAGAGTCTATGATCTGTTACTTATATGTACAGTATGTACTTGCCTTCATTGTAAATTAACTTTTACTTTACAAGTATGCAGGGGCAGCTGGTTGTACTATAGCCAATAAGCGAGTGGCAGCTTGCCCTGTATTCATACATACAGTGGTACTCAACAGACAATATCTTATTCCATTTTATAATAAAATTGTGGGAAAGAGCAAATTTTCACACAGGAAAGAGCATATCTAGCTGCATGCATGTAAATTCAGTCTGTCCTGAAATGAAGGACTTGTTAGTTAAAATGACAATGATACACTTACTACTTTATCGGTCTATTTTACAAGCAGAAATAAATCCAAATACACTGAGTCACTCACCCTTCCTTTTAAATAACATAGTGATACATACACATTAGTATGCAGATGATTGAGGTGGTACAAAACAAATCAATTTCTGTATTTGTGTGTGTTTGAAAATTGTGTGTGTGTGTGTGTTTGAATATATATTTATATATATATATGTGTGTGTGTTTGAATATATATGTGTGTGAATGAGTGCATGTTTGTGTGAATTTGTGTAATTGTGGGTGCATGAGTGTAGCTGTGTGTGTGTGTGTGTGTATGTATGTATGTGTATATGTGTGTGAAAATGAGCATTTGTGTGTTTATAATGTGTGTGTGTGTGTGTGTGTGTGTCTGTGTGTGTGTGTGTGTGTGTGTGTGTGTGTATATATACATATATATATATATATATGTTTGTGTGAATATGAGCACAAGTATTTTTGTGTGTGTGTTGACAAATCTAGATCAGAGTTCTTGATGAGTGAGCAGTCACAGGGACAAGCGTCAAAGGCTTAACTTGCCAAGACTATTCTCTGTAGTGTATTAGGTCTTTATAGTTGTCATAAGATTATAAGACATTAAACCTTCACCTTTTTTGTTCTTCTTTCTATAGGTGCTGAGGCTGCTGACAATATTCAACCCAGGCAGCCCATCAATGTCCTATATCATGTATATGTACACATGAGATGACAACAATGGATTACCTGATTCGACTGCATGGAGGAGTCATGTATCAACACCAACCAAGTCCTATCTTTTATCATGCATTGAGGCTTAAACAATACATTGAGTCTGTCTAACAGCTAGGAAAAGTTAACCCATGTAGAAATCCTTCCTGCAATTTAATTTCAAAATGAAAACAAATGTGATGATGATAATGTTAAAGCGGATGACAAAATGTAAATTCGAGGCATTAGATTGTGATGTAACTCTCTTTTGTGTATTGTTATTTTTGATTTGTATGTTGATGATGTACGAGCCCCCTTTCTTCGTGGAATCGACGACAACATCAGGCTGACAAACTGATTAAAAAAACATTTAAAAAATTCCCTGTGCATTGTACATGTGTATGTAGTTATTACAATGGCAATGACTCTGATCCAGATGCTTTGAAAATTCATAGGTCTTTACTAGATTGAAGATGTATCATTAATGCACAGTTGTGGGCACCCAGTTTGCGTGTCTCTTATAAGTAACAGTCAATATGCATTACAGGACTACAGTAACCTGTCAGTAAGTGCAATTGTTCAAGTATTTGACAGCTTTCTTTGTACCCATGCATGTATTTCTATATGTAATAACACAGTACATAACCAATTTCAATTGCATTGTTGTTTAAGCTACTAGTAATCCTTTAGACTGTTATCATAACAGAAGTCAATGAGGGTGAGGCCCCGAAAAGGCACGTGGAAAAAGCATGTCAGTGGCACCACAGTTATGACTGATTCAACAAGGAAGCCAAAAGTCTCTGTTATATATATATGTGTGTATGTACTATGTATATATGTTCTATAAATACAGCTGTCATCATGGTTGAGCCTATTAAGAACATCATTGGTCTGACTCTGACTGAAGAGAATATATATAAAGATGGAATCAACACATAGAATGGTTAGAAATAGTACAATATATGTCTGTGTTGGTTTCAACTTTGATTTGATCCTTTTTCATGCCTAGTCCTTTGAGTGACACATGTTTAGAAATAAGTTGCTAAAACTGTATAAAGCATATAGTGTATCCGTATATTCGGCTCAATATTTTGTATTCTGTTGGTAAGTGTAATACTGAATGGTCCGATAATACTGTAAGTTTGCTTCTCCCATAGGAGTATTCTTGTTTCTTTCACTGAAACTTTATGTTCACTGTTTTCACGATTATCTCTGTACCATGAACTTATCATTAAAAAAACTGTTGTAATTATTTATGAGTCCTTCACACATCCTTTCTGTAGATCACTTGCTGCCACCGTGAAGTTTGGGTTCAATGAAAATGTCAATTTTCCTTACACTGTCAAATTGTGCTACTGTGAAGATAAAGTGAATTACAGGAGTACCAGTAACACTTAATTTTAGAACAGCTATTAAAACTGTACTAGCCCTATTCACTCTATTGCTTCCAATAGCTTTTGTGTGCATTGTACATAGCTATATTTCATTTCGAAAACGTCGCATAGCTTCTTGAGTTATGCTGCGAAACCACATACATACATACAAACATAAAAATTCTAGAATAAATGGCCTCTTGGCGAAGGTAACAATAAATTTTTTGTTATTCAGAAAAGCTATCTGACACCTGTCGAGTGTCATGTGATAGGTACGGTGTTTTGAAAACATGTGGAGTCATGGTCAAGTGCGTTTTCCGTCATAAATCAGGAAGAAATGGATACTTTTCAATCAAAATTTCATAAAAGTAGAGTAATATGCTCATCTAGAGTGAGTTCAGTGTAATTACTGCTGTCTTTCTGAGTGTTTTCACCCAATGTTTCAGCTTGCGTTTTAAAGTTGTGCCAGAAAGTATGATTTGTTATCGGAAAGTTAACTGTTAGTAACTCCATTACCAATTGTACTCATCGCTTGGGAATTCATACAATGACTTCCATGAATATGTCAGCTAGATTCCTTGCATTCCAAGAGTTCGCAGTCTCGGGCAAAGCGAGGCCGCTATCTTTCACATTGACTTATCTAGCTCGATTTTCGGAACTGCGTTTTCCTTCATAAAAGAAGAAGGAAGTGATATCTGTAGATGGAACTTTTACAAAAGTAGGTCAATATGCTCATCTGTCTGTGCTTTTAGCAGTTTTGCTATTCCACGTTTCTGCTTGAGGATATAGATTATCAAAATATCGTTATTTTGCAGCACGGTCAAACGGAAAAGTCCGACATCATAAAAATGATGCAACTTAGTGATTTACATCGTGAAATCGACACAATTTTTCATATAAATCTGCTGAAAACGTTTCGGTGGTATCAACCATTCCTTTCTGAGTGTTTGCACTCAATAGTTTAGGAGAAATGTAAACTTTTATCGTGAGGAAAGTGTTGCCAGAAAGCAATAATTCAATGAACGAAAATCAACTGTTAATAACTCAATAACCAGTAGCGGTAAACGCATGGGAATTCATACGACGACTCAGTAAGCTTCATGAACATTTCGGCCAAATTTGAGAGAAATCCGTTGTTTTCTAGGAGAGATTTGAAAAGCCAAGACGCCCAGTCTTGCGAAAACCGAAGCCGCCTTACAACGGCTGTCTTCCGCATAGACAATTCTGTGTAGATTTGAGTCGCACCTAACGGAACTCCACTTTGCTTTGTAAAACGAGAAGGAAGTGCTAATTTTCGATGAAACTTTCACAGCAGTAAGCTAATATGTTGATCTATCTTCGATTTTAATACTTTTGCCCTCCCGTCATTCTTCTTGAGAATATACGCAATTTATCTGTCTTCATTTTTACCTACAGTCGTGTACAGCACAACGCATTGTATTACTTGCGTTCATTGCCGAGTTTAAACCTTTTTTTCATCAATGATGATGTAGAAAATTAGTAAAAAAATCGTTATTTGATTTTTCGATCTTCCTAAATCCTTTTTGATACGTTTGAAAAAGTATATTTCCAAAAAACAGTTTATGGTATCCTAGCGACTTTTAACTGAAGCGCATGAATCAACTGAATTGGCGCTGTTAGCATGTGTTATTGCCGTCTATATTTCCAAGCGACTTTTGACTGAAGCGCATGAATCAACTGAATTGGCGCTGTTAGCATGTGTTATTGCCGTCTATATTTCCGCTAACGTCATCGAATTTTTAAAAAAATCTAATTTTTCATTCAGGGTGGTCCCCCTAGAATATGTTACATCAAAATGAATATTTCTGTGACCGGCATGTCTGGACAGACTCAATGACACCCTTGTTGGCTGAATCTGTTAACGTCATCGAAATTTAAAAAAAGAAATCAAATTTTCCCTTCAGGGGGGTCCCCCTAAAATTTATTACATCAAAATGAATATTTCTGTGACCGGCATGTCTGGACAGACTCAATGACACCCTTGTTGGCTGAATCTGTTAACGTCATCGAAATTTAAAAAAAGAAATCAAATTTTCCCTTCAGGGGGGTCCCCCTAAAATTTATTACATCAAAATGAATATTTCTGTGACCGGCATGTCTGGACAGACTCAATGACACCCTTGTTGGCTGAATCCGTTACCGTCATCGAAATTCCAAAAATTCTAATTTTCCATTCAGGGGGGTCCCCCTAGAATTTATTACATCAAAATGAATATTCCTGTGACCGACATGTCTGGACAGACTCAATGACACCCTTGTTGGTTAAATCCGTTACCGTCATCGAAATTCTAAAAATTCAAATTTTCCATTCAGGGGGGTCCCCCTAGAATTTATTACATCAAAATGAATATTTCTGTGACCGGCATGTCTGGACAGACTCAATGACACCCTTGTTGGTTAAATCCGTTACCGTCATCGAAATTCCAAAAATTCTAATTTTCCATTCAGGGGGGTCCCCCTAGAATTTATTACATCAAAATGAATATTTCTGTGACCGGCATGTCTGGACAGACTCAGTGACACCCTTGTTGGTTAAATCCGTTACCGTCATCGAAATTCCAAAAATTCAAATTTTCCATTCAGGGGGGTCCCCCTAGAATTTATTACATCAAAATGAATATTTCTGTGACCGGCATGTCTGGACAGACTCAATGACACCCTTGTTGGCTGAATCCGTTACCGTCATCGAAATTCCAAAAATTCAAATTTTCCATTCAGGGGGGTCCCCCTAGAATTTATTACATCAAAATGAATATTTCTGTGACCGGCATGTCTGGACAGACTCAATGACACCCTTGTTGACTGAATCCGTTACCGTCATCGAAATTCCAAAAATTCAAATTTTCCATTCAGGGGGGTCCCCCTAGAATTTATTACATCAAAATGAATATTCCTGTGACCGGCATGTCTGGACAGACTCAATGACACCCTTGTTGGTTGAATCCGTTACCGTCATCGAAATTAAAAAAAATCTAATTTTTCGTTCAGGGGTGCCCCGCTTGAGTTTCTTTGGTCAAAATGTACGTTTCTGTGACTGGCATGTCTGGACAGACTCAATGACACCCTTGTTGGTTGAATCCGTTACCGTCATCGAAATTAAAAAAAATCTAATTTTTCGTTCAGGGGTGCCCCGCTTGAGTTTCTTTGGTCAACATGTACGTTTCTGTGACTGGCATGTCTGGACAGACTCAATTGCACTATTGTTGGGCAACGTTGTCCACAAAAGACACTTGAAACGATAGCGTGAATAGAGATAGTTTTAATAAATGCTCCAAAAACAACTGTTACTCCTATTGGAGAAGCATACTTTCAGTATCACACTTAGTACTGATGGTATAGCAGGGTGCAAAATATTGAGCTGATACAGAGTACATTCACTATATGCTTTATACAGTTTTAGAGACTTATTCCTAGACATGTGCCACTCAGAGGACTAGGCATGAATGGGACCAAATCAAACCAACAGACTTTTGGTATTTTACAGTTCATTATGACACTCTATTTCTAAACCATTCACATGTCGATTCCATCTTCTCAATATTCTCTTCAGTCAGACCAATAATGTTGTTACTAATTAATGCTGGTGCCTTGACCATTCTAGACAGATGACAGTGATGTATAAAGAGCTCCATCTCCCATTTCACCTTTTCAGACATCAATCCCTGGAGAAAAAAAAAAGAGAAATGTTCTGAGTTATGTACTTCTAATAACACACTTAAGTTAACACCCAGTCACCCGTGCAAATGTCAAGAATATTAATCCTGTTCCCAGGTCTACAAACTATGCAAATATTTCCTAAACAATACCTTACCTGGTGTCCAGACCAAAGAGCCATACAAATATCATCTGTGCAGTACCTTACCTGAGGAGTGTGACCAGAGAGATAGCAGTTTTATATGTCTACCAACTGTCAGCTGACCTGCATTAACTACTAGAATGTCTACCTCTTGCTCTTGTTACCAACTTCCTGCAGTGGTCTTTCTGGAATGTGACTGTCCCTCTTTTTTCATTGCAGTACAAAAATATGTTTTGTCTTTCCATGTTAGAATAAAATGTGTGTTTTTTTTCTGCAAAACCAAGGAAAAGCAACCAATTGTGGAAATTTTGGCTATATACAACTGAACTTACTACATCTGTCTGACACCTGTGGCTGACTGTCCCAGTTTTCTAGGACAAATGCCCCCAGGGGGCCTGGATGACTCACTGTCTGCTATTACAATTTATGACTAACATTCATGCAGACTAACATTAGGTGCACAGCTTCAATTTTGGTAGCACAAAAGTGCACATGACCCAGTATTTCCAGCACTGGCTGGTGTCCAGACCAAAGAGTCATGTATGCATACAAGTGTTACACATACAGTACCTTTGGTGTCCAGACCAAGGAGTCATGCAAATATTACATGTACTAATTAGCCATGTAAATATTTCCTCACAGTGTCAGGTGACTCATATCCCACCAATAACTTGGAAGTTTGAGAACAGCACTCCAATGATCTTCTGTGGTACCCTCATATTAACTACATTACTAGTAATAGTTATGTAGATAGTCAGGTCCTGTGAGTCATCTGACGGGTAGGCGGAAAGACTTGTCCGGTCTGGACAGCAGAAAAACCTGTCCGGTCTCATTAGACAGGTTGAGCTTCCTGGAAGAAGGCGATAGAATTGCAAGCAGTCCTTCGTGTTGCATGCCGTATATCCTAACATGAAGTGCACTGATTGGATGATTGGGGGTCTGCATGCAAATCTCATTGTTTACACTGGATTCTGAAAGATTAGCGAGAGTGTAGTCTTTTCAACATTATTGGTGACACAGCTACATATCAAACTAACTCATTGCAAAGCATACATCTTGAAATGACTTATTAGCTTAAAAATAATTCTTCGCTTGCGTGTGCGTTTAATTCGAACACTTTTGAAAGAGTCATATCGAACAGAGGGGTCCTGTGGCACAAATACAAGCCCATAGGCAGTAGGATCAGAGTTTGGGTGCCGGGCGTGCCTCACATGGCCCCGCTAGTTTCATTGTGTGAAATAGGTGGTCACATGATAACAGCAGATTTAACGAATCATGGTTGCTCTCTTTCAAAGACGTTAGCTGTGAATGATATCTAGTAACACTTAAAGGATAAGTCAACAGACGGCGAGGCGAGTCTAGTTACATGTAGAGACAAATTGTGAACCTAAAAAATCATATCATGTGCCCATAGTCATTATTACTTTTTGTTTTAGCTTTATCATGATAAGCTAGCAAATTCTTAGAACTGCTGAAAACTGTTAAGCCTCTAAAGTAGGATCATTTGTTGGTCATGATGTCTAGTTGTCAATTACATTGTACCCCAAGAAGGACAAGTTTCCTCTGAATCTCTTTTGTGAGATAAAAGTTACCTTGGAATAAAATGTTTTGTTACATCTTTGTTTCCTTTCTGCACATTTAATAGTGTGCACTGAAAATAGCTATTTCATTCTGACATACAATTTGAACATAATTTGTAGGTCTCACTATCTAAAATATAATGTACTGCTACACTACTTTAATCTGGTACAGACCCACTGGACCTGGACCGGAAGTTTCTGTAACGGTACCCACCCCTGGTGTGAAACATGCATTGTTGATACGTGCTGCGTGCTGCCCCACGCAGGCTTGTATAATAACGCGTGCCAGCGGGAAGAAGTTGTTTTTTTGCTAAGATTAAAACACCACTGATAACACAAATCAGTCTCCCTCTTAGTATTTTGCATGATGATAATCCACAAAACCTCGTCTGTCATTGGCTAATTGTGGTGACACTCCGTGACCTGCTAGCAGCCATATGATCAGACCTCGCCAGAAATTTACTGCCTGCCTAAGCTGTGTCGCCAAGGAAGTTGAAAAGACAACACTGTCGCTAATCTTTCTGAATGCTGCATGTATAATGACATTTGCATGCAGAACCCCATTTATCCAATCAGTGCACTTAATGTTAGGATATACGGCAATACATCAGATGGTCAGGGGGCTCCATCTGTCTAACCAGACTAGACAGATTTCTCCGCTGTCCTGATTGGACAGGTCTTTCTGCCAACCTGTCATCAGACACAAATTCAGCCGTCTCCCAAGACTAAAAGTCACTTACCATAATGCGCTGGTTCATCTGCACTAAATATAGTCTAGTATAAACTGTAAATGTCTCTAGGATGAGTATGGAGGAGGAGGAATTATCACAGGGAGCAGTCTACAGGTGGATTGTTGAAGTGATCCCTTTAATACCAAGCCTGGATTAATATTCACCTTTTTCACACTTCCCAAGATGCACCTCCAGGGTGCCGCAGAATCAATTTTACAACAATTCTTCTAAGCGTGAAAGTAAGGAATAGACTCTGCACGCTTCAAATTGGTAAGCACGGTTTATTCATGACTTCTAATCACCTAGAAATCAATGCAATGCTCATTATTAATAAAAGTCTTTGGAAGGAAAGCATTGCCGGATTTGAAATGAAACAGTTCAACTTATCAAGATAAAACCTCCTTGTATAGACAATCACCGCTAAAACCTTAAAACATTGTTCTCCCCCAGTATAAAAAGTATTGTAATTATGGCATATTTGATGAGAATTAACACAAAATATAATGTACCTTCCTGTGTTCTACCGCCCTCCTACTTGGGTTTTCTGTTGGTTTTTCGCACGCTAAGAAGAATTGTTGTAAAATCGATTTTGCGGCACCCTGGCATTGAATATTGGAAAGTGTGAAAAATGTGAATTGTGGTGAATAGGGCCCTAAAAGTGGAGGGAGGTAGCCTGCCAAGGTAGCCCACCATTCCTAGCTTAGTCACCTTTTCTGGAAACCTGTTGAAATACAGTTCAGTACCTTTCACAGTGATGGTGGGGGGAGAGTAAGTATCAATTTGAGATTGAGAATATATCCCTGTCTCTGGACCAAAGAGCCATACAACTATCTTAATAGCAAATTAATCTAAATTAAGCGCCTTCATGTTAACTGGTCTGCAAAATACAAATATTGTATGGTGCCTTACCTTATCTGGTCCCGGTAGACTTATTAGAGCCATGTTATGATATCACATGAGCCTTAGGCCTAGGGAAAAAGTGCTGTTTCCAGTTTTGGTAGCTAGGTATTCTGTTTGTTATTTCTTTTTCTTTTAGATTTCACTTGAAGCACTGGTATTTTCGACATAATATTATTCAGAGAGATATACTAGTACTTTGCACAAGCACAAGTATATAAATAAAATTAACTTAAAGTTAACAACAAAAAAAGGAATACACTCCTACATAAAACGTTTGAAAGTTTGAGTTTGAAATACAAGAAGTCTATTTTTAAATTCATTACTCAGATGTCAGATTGAAACTATTGTGTCCCTTGCCAGCGGCCACCAAAAAAGCTAGGGTTGTCAGTTTTTTTGCCAGGGTCAGTTGAGAACCCGGATTGAGAAAGCATGTTTTTTCTAGGCCTTTACAAGTATACAATGTACTAGATCCCTCGACCAAAGAGCTATGCAAAATATCATCCAGCTTAGCTAGCAGGGCTTGAAATTCAATTTTGAGGATAGGTGTGTAGCACCGGTGCACCCAGCCTAACAATTTAGGTGCATAGAGAAATCTTTGGGTGCACAACATTAGATTAAATAGAATGCCATCGCTCTTGTTCAGAGCTGCAGGCAGAATCTGGAAGTTGGTGCGAGGTACTTGGTGTTGGCATGCACAGTAGCAGTGCTTTAAACAGTTTCGAGCAGGTCTGCCTTTTTCCCGGAATACACCAGAATACACCGGAATACACCAGAATACCCATAAATGATAGAGCCTTAAAGGAGGCTGAAATCTACCAGAATACGCTTTGAATGAGTAAACATCAGACTGCTGTATTTTGGCATGAAATAATGTATTCATGGCCCAGGGAACAAGAAATCATTGAATCACGAAGTTACTGATGGCAATGGCAACCCGGCCAGGTGACATGTTTGTTTTCATAATTTGTGGATTACAATCTTTGTTTAGCGGGGTCACAGTGTGGAATACAAAAAAGGAAATTTCGGAACTATTCAATAAGTTAACATCGCAGGTTGCTATATTTTGGCATAGAAATTAGAATAACGTATATATGACCCTGGAAATCACTATACATGTAATAATAAATAACTGGGCGACTGAACATTGTAATCCGCAATAAAAACATGGGGGCCTGTTCGGGTCGCCATCACCATCAGTAGTTTCAAGATCATAGTGATTTCTTGTTCCCTGGGCCATGAATACACTATCTAATGCCAAAATATAGCAGCCTGTGATATTTACTAATTGTATATATATTGTCTAATCTTCATCGACGTGTGATATTTACTGATCAAAGCCTAGTATATTCCGGTAGATTTCACTCTCCTTTATACATATATTTGCGTATTCCTGTGAATTTTGGTAAAAAGGCAGAATGTTTCGAGCTCAGGAAAATTGTGATGAACCCAAATTCTTAATCTATTAGATTAGAAAAATATACTACCAAGGCTTTGTTGTCCTTGCCCTTTCATCACCAGTATGAAAAGGCCACCAGACCTAGTGCAGTTTTGAATGTTGGATTATTTTGCAGTTTTGGATACTGGTTCAGTAGGCCCTTACTGCCTTGCTACTGATAGATCTACTTGGAGATTAGGTTAGACGCCAGGTAATTATTACTATGGCTAAAAAGGCCCTGGCTATCTGTGACATGATTTAGTTTACTCAAGGTCATTATATACATTGTAGGATGTCCTTGGTTTACGTTTACTGCTTCACAATCCTACTATTCCAAGGTCAACCTTGATCACCTTGTTGTTTCTATTTCCTTCCACGAATAAGTTGAATTAGACAATTAGAAAACTAGACCCTGTGGAAACTAGACCCTGTGGTAAGATCTACATGTACTAGCCGTGGCGAATGTTGCAGGGCTTGTTTATAACGTTATATATTAGTCCGGTAACGCTATTATAACGTTGCATGTTTTGTTTTGTTACCAGTAGAAAACGTGAAAATGATATGTTTTGAAGGATAGTTCCAGGCGTAACTGTTATCAACGAGTAAAGCTGACCCTGGGGTTAGACCTAACTTACCTGCAGATTGGGTTAAGTGGAATGGATATGTTCGTAAAGGTAGAATTAACAACACACAAGAAACACGGGCTCTTTGTGGCATTTGACACCGTCTTTAATCCAAGTTCCAACTCAAGACTGACATTGTTCATGAGAGGTACGGTGTCAACGGCCTAGCTAGGGTATAAAGGTCAACGCCTAGACTAGGCAATCCAACGAACTACTTTACAGAAAAAAGGTTCGTGATATAAAACTTGTGCGATAAGACAAACGACAGTGTGACGGAATAGGAAAGTATAAAAAGGCAGAAGCTGTGTGGATCTAAGAACAATAAAATTTTCGTACGCAATGTCCCCCTTTGTACTAGCAGATTACTGACGGGGAGTCGGTCTAGTTCGCCGAGAATTCTCTAGCGAGGCGTAAAAGTTTCAGAGAGCATAAAAAGCGTAACAGCGCTGCTCCACACTAGCCACTTGTTGGCTGTACAAAAGTGAATTATTCTAATATGCTATTGGGCTACTCTAAATGGTGCAAACGAACAAAGAAATTGAGTAAAAACTTCAAGTTAAAGTTCTAGAGCCCGATGCCGGGGTTGGTGGTGGTAGAACGTTCGTGTCGGCTCAGGAGTTTCTCTGCTTACTGCGTGACGTCACCGGGCCAGTTCTCGTTGCCTCTCGTGGTCTCGCGTGATTTAATTCCCCGCTATGATGACATCATCATAGCGTCATAATTAACAACACACAAGAAACACGGGCTCTTTGTGGCATTTGACACCGTCTTTAATCCAAGTTCCAACTCAAGACTGACATTGTTCATGAGAGGTACGGTGTCAACGGCCAAACCGAAGGAGCCAAAAGAGTCCGATATGGAGTGGAAGGGTGTAGTTTCCCCGTGTGCAGGCAAATCTCAAGTCCGTTGAAGGATGGGACGACGCATGGCTGCTGGCACGCGTAGGCCTTGTTCCACGGGCGGCGCGAGGTCATCTACATGTGTCAAGGTTATGCTCATGTGTCTAGTTCATCTGCGTGTGTCTGAAGATCATGCGGAGCTCACCAGGTGTGTGTAAACTCGAACCACGCTGGCTGGACTCGTATGTTTGTCCAGGTCTCCTCTGCAGTTTCGGTGTAGAACTGACGCTGGTAACTCGGGTTTGTGTGCCAGCGGCTCAGAGCATCTGCCAACCTGTTGTTCGCTCCCGGGATGTGGTACGCGGAGAGCGCAAAGTCGTGGCGAGCTTGAAGGTAGAAGAGTTCCCTGGCACATGCTTGCATGAATGAGTCAGTTGAGCGTCCTGACAGTATGACTTGCACGGTTGGTGTGTTATCGCATGCTATGCAAACTGTGCAACCCGACCATGTGTCTGCCCAAGCTTTACAAGCCACGATGATTGCTAACATCTCCAAACGATGGATGGGGTGGTTTTGCTGCACGATCGCATATGGGAAGGCAGCATGAAAATACTGTCTGTTGAATGTGCCTCCACAGCCGGTCAAACAAGCATCGGTCGTTGGTGTGTCTGGCAATGTACGACGTGTGGGATCCTTAATCAAGGAGATACCGTTGAACTCGGGTAGAAATGTATGCCACCATTGAACGTCCTTCTTAAAGTCGCTGTTAAGTCTGATCCGATGATGTTGTCGCCGAAGTCCTTTCAAAGACGCTATGATGCGTGACAAAAACGTTCTGCCTGGCTGAACGCACACGGAGATGAAAGACAACTTGCCCAACAATGCCTGTATTTCCTGCTTACTGGCTCTCTTCTTATTGAGCCACATGTTCAGCTCGCGGAGAGTGTCTGCCAGGCGCTCTGCTGTCACGCTCTTGGACATCTCTACGGTATTATAACCGATTCCTAAGAAAGTCATGCATGTCGAGGGGGGGGTTGCCTTATCTGCAGATTCCGCCAAACCAAGGTGGTCAAACGTTGAACCCAAGGCGCTGAAGGCATGATGAGCCCTGTCTGGGACCTCGACACCGCCAAAGTCATCAATATAATTCACGCAGCTATAGCTATGGCCCTGTGATGCATGGATAAACGAGACGGCGTTGGTGGTACGCTGACACGCCATGGCGGCCGATCGAAGCCCGAAGGGAAAGCTGGAGTCGAAGTAGACGTTGTCGCGCCATGTGAAGCCTAGCAGATGATAGTCGTGTGGGTCCACGGGAATCTGCCGGTACGCACGACTCAGATCCCTTTTAAACATAAGACAGCCCGGGCCTTTGCGTCTGATCAGGGCTTCAAAAGCTTCGTGACTTGGAAGCGTGAGATGCAACGGGTCGCCTAAGTACTGCTTTGCAGGGATTCCATCGTTGACCGACCGCCTGTGGGGGAAGCTGAGGTCCACTACAACTCGTCTCTCACCTTCGCTACCCTTGGGGACAGTCTGCAATGGCGACGTTGTAAAATTGTGCCTGAACGGTGGTGAGGGAAAGGGCCCGTGTGTGGCTCCCAGCTTGACTTCTTTCTGAATGTATCTGTCTACTGCATGTGCGTAAGCCTCTGCGCTTTTGTGGTTCTGTCTTGAGCAAAGAGGCAAAGTGTCTTGCTCATAGCCAATGGGCCAGCCAAATTCGAGGAAATCCACAATGCAATTGTCCTCATAATCTTCCAGGGCTGCTCGCCAAGCCGGAATGTTGAGGTTGGTATGTACCGGAATCCGCAAACTCCTTAAGTTGTACTGTCCTGACGAATGAACGGCTTCGTGTAAGGAACATAAATCCTGTTGACCATTATTCACGTGTGTTGAGTATATCGGTATGGTCTCTTGAAACCGTGAACTTGTTGTCGTACTTGCCGCATGTGTTGGTGGGTTCACGACGGGCGGGAGTAGAGAGGGCGTCGGAGTTGGATTCCCCACGTGCCTGCTTGCCGTCTTTCTCGATGAGGGCTTCAGAGCGTATGAGTGCTCGCCGTCGTTTCCATGAGAGAGGGCTTGAGGGTAGGAGGTCACGCATAACTGATGACCATTATTCACGTGTGTTGAGTATATCGGTATGGTCTCTTGAAACCGTGAACTTGTTGTCGTACTTGCCGCATGTGTTGGTGGGTTCACGACGGGCGGGAGTAGAGAGGGCGTCGGAGTTGGATTCCGCACGTGCCTGCTTGCCGTCTTTCTCGATGAGGGCTTCAGAGCGTATGAGTGCTCGCCGTCGTTTCCATGAGAGAGGGCTTGAGGGTAGGAGGTCACGCATAACTGGTGACCATTATTCACGTGTGTTGAGTATATCGGTATGGTCTCTTGAAACCGTGGACTTGTTGTCGTACTTGCCGCATGTGTTGGTGGGTTCACGACGGGCGGGAGTAGAGAGGGCGTCGGAGTTGGATTCCCCACGTGCCTGCTTGCCGTCTTTCTCGATGAGGGCTTCAGAGCGTATGAGTGCTCGCCGTCGTTTCCATGAGAGAGGGCTTGAGGGTAGGAGGTCACGCATAACTGGTCGCCGTTGACAACAGGGTCGGCGGCTCTGGGGTGCTGCTCCGCGACAGGTGGTGGAAGGTGACTGCTCGCCGTCGTTATCTTGGGAGAGGGCTTCGGAGCAGGTAAGGAATTGCGAATGCTCTTTATTGTGCTTGTGGAGAGCTTGTGGGTTGAGAGTTCCGGAAAGTGGATAAATTTCGTACTCGTATGTCCGGTCGATGTCGTCGCCAGAGTGGTTGCGCCTGGACTGCAACCCGGTGTTAGTCAAGCGAGGTTGTCGCGAGCAGCAAAGTGGTTGTCACCTCTTCCTCTGTCTCTCTTGTATGGACAATTCTTGGCTGGGTGATCAGCATTCACATCTGGCCGCAAACGTGTGCAGTACTTGCATGCATGTATGTGTAGGATGCCAGATGCCGCCACGTGATCTGCAGTGAACTGGCAGGTGTTTGCTTGAAATCTTGAGCAGTAGTATGTGCTTCGTCGATGTCCACTCTGTCCTGCAGACGTTGCATCATTCTGCATTGCATTGCTTGTCCTTGAGTCACATGTGGGTCGGCGAAGGTGATCTTCTTTGAGCTTGTTGACTTCAGACAGGGTGCTGCTTGAATCAATGAGCAGCATACCATGCTCCACGTGTATGAACAAGACTTTATAAAAGTTCTTAATTCCAGCGAATGTGTAGGTGGGTAAGTCTAGCATCAACCCGCGCAGAATGTGCCCCCTGTTTGTGCTCTCCATGTGATTGGTTTGTTGGCTCAAGATGATTGCCATTTCACCGGCGACAAGTTGATCTATGGTCAAGTTCTCATGTGTAACGGCTGCGGTAGCTGAGAATACAAACTCGTGTGGCCATGCAACTTCTCTGACAACTCTATCGTGTGACTTTCTGGTAAGCCCGCTAGTTAGCTTCTTACCTTGCGGCTGTATTTCGCTTTCGTGGTGTTGAGTGTTGCCCATGTGTGAGTGCTTGTCCGCTATCGGCACGGCGTTAGAAGCCCGATCCCCGGCTCGAAAACCCCGAGTGGACTGTGGAATCTCCGCTGGCTTCTTATGCATCTGCTGGAAGGCCCTGACCTCTCGCAAGGTTGGGAAATCGTGCTGGGCTGAGGAGATGGATCGCCTATCGCCGGGGAGGGGCCGCTGTTGTCTGTGGTGGCGGCCATCTTGCGCGTTTGGCGCTAAGGCTTCTGGGTACCTCATCCGGGGACTGCCTACGTCATCGTCTCGTGGGGATGGGAGGGGGGTATTTCTTGCTTCCGCGACTTCGGGGTCGACGTCTTGCAAGGCAAGTGAGGTCTTAAGCTTCTCGATTTGCCTCGAGACGTCCAGGAGCTCGTTGTGTAACTTTTCTGACAGTTCTGTCGGGGTGGAATGCCAGTCAGCGTTCTCCGTTGGGGAGAGCGCGAAACGCGCGGGAAGTCGAATTGTCCGTTTTCCGACGCCCTGCATACTGGCGAAAATTGTACGTTGACTCGAAGCGGAGGTAGATTGTCAAGAAGAAAAAACTGGTAGGCTTGTCTGGAGAGTACAGGATCCTTGGTAGACAGTCCGAGGCTCACGTTTTTCGCAGGAGATGTTTCGTGCGAGGAAGGAGCGCTGTACGAACGTTCGTGTCGGCTCAGGAGTTTCTCTGCTTACTGCGTGACGTCACCGGGCCAGTTCTCGTTGCCTCTCGTGGTCTCGCGTGATTTAATTCCCCGCTATGATGACATCATCATAGCGTCATATCCAGGCGTTTATTCCGGCTGTACGCTAGCGTAGCCGATCGCCGAGAAGTGATGAGAGAAGGGTCGCCATCTTGAGGTCACTTCTCTAGCTGGGGTCATTCCCGTCATTCCCGACATGCATCGTGCCTCTACTAGCCCGCCACCATACCCTCTGTGAAAAAGAAACCGTCTCAAAATGTTTGGACGCCGTCTGAGTGCGTCTTTATGCGTCGGAGCCCGTCCCAGGCCGTCTGTCCTGTCAGAAACGGCGGCGGACACGTCGCGCGCGTCCAAGCCGTCCGGTCCGTTTGTTAGTTGGACGCCTGGGTGGCTTCCCTGGCCGCTGGAAACGTCAGAAACAGCGTCGGGCGGGGCTATAAAATAATTATTCACCCGACGCTTCCGTCTGTCGTCATTTACAACGTGCGAAAAGCACGTGTTTAGCTTCTGCACATGCGCAAATTTGAGCGGTAGTTTGGATTTGACCGTTAACGGTAACAGACCATTTGTTCAGTCGGTACACGTTTTGCTGTATTTTTTGCCCATTTCTTGGATTTCTCGCAGTCTTGGAGGATGGAATTTACTTCTACAAGCAGCTGTATCTTTCAACAGCATCCGGGGTTTGGTTTTATTCCAGTGAATGAGTTTATATCGCCAAACAAGACGTCGAAAGTTAGAAGAATCATGATACGAACATTATTTGGCGTGGCGGGCCGCTGCGATCTTGGATCGAAAGTCAACAAACTTCCGTCGGCAGAAAAAAGGGATATCACCAAAGAAGCTGAGTTTTATCAAGCTGGCTGAGTTTATTTTAGCGGAGACTGGTAAGTGAACAAGTATTTTATGTTGATGTTTGGTTACAATGATACAAAGGCAGATCTTTGATAGAGTTACCGTCGACTTCTCACGGTGCCCTCCCCACTTACGAAAGAAATGATAAAATAGGATGTTGTTATTAAATACCACAGAATAAAAAGGCACATTAGAACATCGTAGAATACCTGTATACAATATATGTTGGTTTGATAAACAATGACGATGCTGTGAAAATGTATATTTAGACAACAGAAAACGATTTCAACCCACCAACTTGCGGCACGTCCGGCATACTTGCCGCCCTTCCGACTCCGGTTACGGGGTAGCAATTATCAAACTGAGGATCTTGTTTGGACTCCACAAAATAAAAATAACATAAGGATACTGTAGAATACATACTAAGAATATCTCCTGTCTTAATTTAAGACTGATTGTGCACATTTATGAGACAATAGGGCAGATCAAAACATTTTTTTTAAATTTGCACCCACCCTTGATGACTTGTATGCGCCCGTCCACTTTGCCGGAGCACGCAGTCAAACTTCAAAGGCAGGATTGAATTTCACAAAGCTGCGCCGCTGTGTTAAACCAATGACATTATTAACGTTTTTTAACCGCGGAGCAATGTTATAAGATATACACGTTGAGAAGAAATTCGTTTAATTTAGCTTCCAGTTTGAGGCCAAGGTGGCCGTGGGTGGTCTTCTACACCAGTCTGGCTGCACATTGTGTTGCCCCAAGCGGCCATAAAAATCATAACGGGGGGTGTCCATAGTCCGGTAACTGTTCTAAGTGAATGCGCATGTCTTTTGTCATCGTACATTTTGCCCTGAACCCACCAAAAACAAGCTTAAATCTTGTAACAGGCATATAACTGTGATTAAAGCTACACAGGCATAGTTTTCATTCAAACAGTAGCGTTCCGAACTTTGTTTTATTACGCACAAAAGTCACGGCAGTTTTGGGGTTTGCATTCTAGTGGAACGTTCTAACACAAAAAGGGGGTCCAAACTCCGGTAAGGTGACAAGCAGGTCATTACCGTGGATGTTTAAGCATCCCATGTAAATAGAATTATACTAAAGCCTTGCAATATCAATTCTTATAGCAAACATGTGCCATATTTTGTATTACAGTAATTGTTCAAATACGGTGGGATAGAAATTTCCCTTGTCACGGTGAGATCAACCTGCCGCCGAAAACAAAATGGCGCGGGACATTGTTTACGTTGCCTGCGATCGTATGCCTTTACGCTTTCGGCTTCATTGATGGTCTTTTCAACCTTGTCATTCATAGCAGCAATATCTATGGGATTTTTCAGTCGGTATACGGTTCAATTTTCTGTAATGGTCGGCGCTCTACCGGCGGGTTGACTAATTTAATTGTGTTAGGCACCTCTTTTGGCTGCCGTCATACGTCATTGGTAAAGATGGTGGAGCGACAGGATGAACACTGCGGCGTTATTTTAACTCCGATTATCCAACTTTAAAGGCAAAGATGGTATATAGGTTTGTTCTAAGAGGAAGTCTAATGAATGTCCTTCCTATATGTGGTGGTATCTTTTTACATGTTGTTTTCTACGATGAACAATTAAAGAGTTTCGAGGGGCATGTTCTCGATGCGTTCGCTCGTCAACCCGCACGGAAGGCGTCAAACTATGCAATTTTTAAATTCTTTATCCGTTGGGGCTTACCAACTTCAACACATACTCCAACTTCGTGGTGATTTACATGAAGGTTTAGTCCATAACTAGGTGTACTTATATGCAGCTACCCATGCATATCTCCGCAACAATGATTTTAAAAACCTTACCGGACTATGGACCTTACCGGACTATGGACACCCCCCATTAACCATGCCCGGACGCCATCCCTGGCGTTGTTCGGCGCCCGTCCCTAGCGCACCCGGGCGGCGTCTGCAACCCGGCGGGGGGCAAGCACGGACGCCATCCAAGACGTCTGGTACGTTTTCTACGGTGTCAACGACGCCGTCAAATGAGCCAATCTAGACGCGTCCGCGTCAGAAACGCCGTTTGCGCCCGTCCCTGGCGTCGTTCGGCGCCCGTCCCTATCGGCCCCCGGGCGGCGTCTGCAACCCGGCGGGGGGCCCGCGCGGACGCCGTCCAAGAGGTCTGGGACGTTTTCTACGGCGTCAACAACGCCGTCAAATGAGCCAATCTAGACGCGTCTGGCGTTTTTCAGGCCGTTGAGACCGTCCAAGACGTGTCATCAAGAGTTTTACAACCCGTCCAAGGCCGTCTGCCGCCATAATTCAAGACGCATTGAATTTCAGTGGACGCCTGTCACAGACGGCGTTCGGCCGTTTGGGACGGTTTCATTTTCACAGAGGACGGTCCGCCGTTAATCCTGGCCCGACTTTATCGACTAACGCTGTCATCTCCGGAGGAAAGGAGGACATCTCAGCCCCGTCACTACCGACTAACGGTGCACACCGTTATCCCATAGTTACTGTAAACGCTGTCTGTACCGATCATAGATATTTCTCCGTACACATAGCATATCTATATCAGGAAATTTGATATTGTCGGAAACGTGATGATTTCGGGAATTTTCATAGTATTGAAACCCGGACATGACCCCCTTTCGCGCAGTGTTTAGTACAGTAACTAAATGTTGTTCGTCCGGGGGTTGGGGGTGGTGGTCAGCACATTATCCCAAGTGCCTGAAAGTTCAACGCGTAGACCCCCTAGCCTTTCCTGTTGAGGGCGGGGTTGTACATCCTCTCATATATTGCTTCTCTAATTCCCCGTTCGAACCAGCGTTCTTCACGATCTAGAATGTCCGTGGATTCAAGATTGAATGAGTGTCCCTGGTTGTGTTTTAGATGGTGGTAAATGGCAGAGGAGTAGCGGTTAGCGCTCTTTCTGCAATGTTCCTTGTACCTTTCCTTTAGTGGTCGACTTGTCTCCCCAATGTACATGTTATTGCAGTTCGGTTCTTCACATTTCAGTTTGTAGATGACATTGGCTTTGATGCCTTTTTCAGGCCTGTCTTTTTGATGGACCAATTTCTGCCTGAGAGTTGAGTGAGGTTTGAAGTTAGTGGCAATGTTGAAGTTTTGGAAGATTCGTCTGAGTTTTTCCGATACTCCTTGGTCGTAGGGAATGGTAATGTGTACATTAGTGTGGTCATTGGTCATCGATTGGCTTCAAAACTAGACTCCCTTTCTAACAGACGAAACATTGCCTCCCTGTCTCTATTTTATAGATACTTCCACGGCCAGTATTCTGATGAACTTTCACTGCTCAGAGTCCCACCACAGAGAATTTTTCAGCGTACTACCAGGTTCTCCTCTGATTCACACTACTATACTGTACAACTACCAGCCTCTAAGTCATTCTACAGTAACAGCTTTTTTCAACGAACTGCAAAACTCTGGAATGCCTTCCCAGCCCATTGCTTTCCCCCGCCGAATACAACCTACAAACCTTCAAAACAAACACACACCGCTGTCTGTCACCTATGCCACATTAGTTCAATTAGTTCAATGCCGAGAAGTGGCCTCTTACGGCCTTGCATTGAGCGAGATCGTTTAAAAATAGGGGAGGTAATGTTGTCTCGCGGGGGTGGTATGGTAGTAAGTCAGGGAAAGTTCGACACGCAGACCTCCTTTCCTGTTAAGGGTGGAAGTGTACATTATCTCATACATTGCCTCCCTAACCCTTAACTTGATTAGCTTGTAGACTACAAATCTTTCTTAGCCACTGACGAAGTAAAAAGATGCTACCTGAAACGTTTGACCGTTTACACATCTATATCCAGTTGCTTTAGAAACATTTATATTGTGTATAGTTATAGCCTGAATATAATGTCCACCTAAACTTCATCGAACTTGAACACAATGTATTGGGGATAACCAAATCAAGAATTGGTGGTCCATTCATCAATACTTCTTGAGCTAAACTGAATAAACCTAAGTGTTGTTGACAATGCTAAACCCGCTGGCTTGTACTATAGCATTGTTGATAACTCTACATACGGGATAGATTATATTGTGTGATATAGTACAGTAGATAATGTATAAATATATATATGTATACGATTCTACGCAGAATTGAGTGTAATATGTATAGCTGTGTCCATATATCTATAAAGATATATTGCTACACAAAGGCGTACCATGTACCGTAGTGCTGTTTAAAATGTCTTCATACAGGCCAGATTGTAAAACTTTTCACCTCTTAAAACAAAATTAAAATGGAAAAGATAAGTTTGCGACAATCGTATCTTGTTGCCATCTTGCATATGTCTCTGACATAATGATGGCCTTCTTGCCAAGTCGCCTGGTCGCTCTGACAACTCTATGAATTTTTGTCCATGGTTTCCTGGATCCAGTCCACGAATTGGGACACCCGAGTGTTCACACCGGGATAACCGGGATGACCACAGCTATAACCCCGACCGACCAGCCCGACTAGGTAAGCAGGCCCTTCGGACGGGAAGACCACCACGGGACCGCCGCTGTCTCCCTGGCACGAGTCCACACCGCCTGCATCGTAGCCTGTGCATATCATGCTACTAGTACCATGAACACTAGTCCAGCATCTATAGGCAGATAGTACTGGCATGTCGGCTTGTAGTAGGACGGGTGAACCGGGGCCATGATAGGTCCTGCCCCACCCGGTCACGGTAACGATAGTCCCTGGCGGAGTCTCGAAACCTTGTTTAGGGAGGCAGATCGGCATGACGTGATCATTCAGAGACACGGGAGACTCTAGCTTCAGCAGGGCGATGTTGTCACCCATTCTACCGGATGAAAAGGTGGGATGTGTAATGATCTTTTGGACTTTTACAGACTCCTTCCATTCCGGACTGTTGTTCACATCGTGCTCACCAACAACCGCCACAATTCTAGTAGTACTATAATCAAGAGCGCAGGGCTGCGCGGTGGTGACAACCCAGTTCTCGTTCAACAAAGCACCGCCACAGAAGATGTTACCTCTAAAAGATAATTTGAGAGCGACTTGCCAAGGGTAGCTGCCTGGTGCCGCAATGTTTCCTCCCACGATCTTGTTCCCGGTGTTTGGTCGGGTCCAAGGCGTCCTTGGGACAACGGGGCGACCGCACTTGTTGACGGTGTACGCCGGAGTGATGCTGTCAACATCATCATCGGTCGGCTGCAGCGTAGTTGACTGTAGGTTTGTACTGTAAGTGCCCCTGAACCCAGGGAAGACCCTTCTGAAGTTACTTTTGAAAACCACCGTAATTTTGTGGGTCTCAGACGTGAAGACACGGCCAGGGCTGATTTCCTTTCCGCAGAACGGGCCTCCAATCAGGTTGTCCCCGTCGTAAAGCCTCATCCAGTCCATACAACGTCCGGGACGGGTCCTCCAGTTCCTCCACCGGGGCTCTAGGTGGAAAGTGGGGAACTGCAGGGCGATGGTCGACTCGGGCGGTGCCCTGATCTCGTACACACAACGGCGTCGGTTTGGGTAAGTATGGGGCCAACTAGGGGACTCGATGGTCCCATTGTCTCCCGTATAAACACCGCCGCAGTTGAATGTCGGTGCAGCGCTCAAGACGAGCCCACAGGACAGAGACAGACACAAGACATGAACCAGGAGAAACATTGTGGCCGAAAAATACGTCAAGAAGACGCTAGAGTTACAAGAAAACGTCCAGAAGGTTCTGATGTTGAACAATTTCTGAAGACGTCAGCGCCCACAGAAGTCCCAACGTGAAGGTACGCGTCGGACAGGTTTTGACATCATGGCATTGGCAGTCAGGTGGAGAGGGGAGGGCGCCCTTGACTTGCAGCTATCAGGTGGTTTGAACGCTGTTGGTGTCTTCTAATGGCCTTTTTCAAGCTGAAAGTTACTGAAGATATCCTCAGTCGACCTCATATAATTCAGTCAATTTTGACAAATACACGCGTCGTATCTCATGCTGCAAACAAAAACACCTAACGTCGTTTATTTTTTGCAAGACACCCCTCAATGATTGACTCGTCCAACATGCACTCTTCGTTGCACATATCAAATATACTCCACTGGCCATGACAAAAGAGGCCTAGGTTTGTTTGAATGCCAGTGCACTACCAGAGCGTAAATTTATGTAACACAACCACAAAGAGTCTTTTCTTATGTATAACACTTGTTATTTTTCATGGTGAAACGTGGAGAAAAAGTTGCATTCGATCTGAAAACTAGTGGTCATTCAAGTTGAAGAAATGTCTGAAGACACAGAACGTGGTAGAATAGATAAACATTTTATCTTTAATTTTGTTCTTTCACATCTTCTTCTTTGACTTTACGCTCATGGCTCGAAATACGAAACAAAACAATATTGGAAAAAAAATTGTCGTGGAATCCCTTTTTTAACAGATTTTGTGTGCTCGGTCTTTTTTTCAACGTTCCTGACCACTTTCACTACGAATGTAACCTTTTTTTTGCCCAACGTTTCTTTTTCGAACTCTCGCATCAGGTTTGGGGTGCTCAGAGGATGTCATCCGTATAATCGAATCAGTATTGCCTTAGTCCCTATTTGATGACAACTACGAGTACGAGTGCACATGTATTGTGTCTGACACCTGTATTGTTAGTGTTCATGGTGAAACCAGCAGGACAGGTACCCGCATCACCTTTATCTAACCTTCTTTATGTTTTCGTTATGTTTAATTGAGGGGAACAAACAGAGGCGGCCGCACGGACTTCAGTAACCTTTCACCGCGTTTATTTTTCTCCATTCTCTAGGAAGTTTTACTTCTGTCAGTAGAAGCATTAATAACAATATTTCAAACTATGATTATATGCTAAGTTAACAAATGTTGACGTACTACTAGGTAAAACTGTACTACATACAAAACCAAACTAGCAAAAGTCAATACAAGGTTGATACTGATGGCTTAGCTAACCCCCTGTTGTACAAGGATTATACAAGGGGTAATGTTGTCTCGCGGGGATGATAGTAAGTCAGGGAAAGTTCGACACGTAGGCCTCCTTTCCTGTTAAGGGTGGAAGTGTACATTATCTCATACATTGCCTCCCTTACCCTTAAATTTGCTTGTAGACTACAGACCTTTCTTAGCCACTGACGAAGTAAAAAGATGCTACCTGAAACGTTTGACCGTTTACACATCTATCCAGTTGCTTTAGAAACATTTATATTGTGTATAGTTATAGCCTGAATGTCCATCTAAACTTCATCGAACTTCAACACAATGTACTGGGGATAACCAAATCAAGAAATGGTAGTCCACCCTTCAATACTTCTTGAGCTAAACTAAATCAACTTAAGTGTTGTTGACAATGCTAAACCCGCTGTCTTGTACTATAGCATTGTTGATAACTCTACATAAGGGATAGATTATATTGTGTGATATAGTACAGTATATATGTTTAAATATATATATGTATACGATTCTACGCAGAATTGAGTGTAATATGTATAGCTGTGTCCATATATGAATATAGATATATTGCTACACAAAGACGTACCATGTACCGTAGTGCTGTATAAAATGTCTTCACACAGGCCATGGTTGAAAAACTTTTCACCTCTTTACAAACACGAGTAAAGTTCGCGACAATCGTATCCTGGTGCCATCTTGCATATTTCTCTGACAGAATGATGACTTTTTTGCCAAGTCTCGTGGTCGCTCTAACAACTCTATGAATTTTTGTCCATGGTTTCCTGGATCCAGTCCACGTAAGAGGACACCCGAGTGTTCACACTCGGTACACCCACCTCACCACATTTATAACCCAAACTGACCAGCCCGACTAGGTAAGCAGGCCCTTCGGACGGGAAGAGCACTATTGGGCCGCCGGTGTCTCCCTGGCACGAGTCCACCCCGCCTGCACCGTATCCTGTGCACATCATGCTACTAGTGATTGCAACATCCAGCAGTTCCTTGCATCTATCGGCAACCACTATTGGCATGTCGGCTTGTAGTAGAACGGGTGAGGTGACGCCTTCAAAGGAGGTTCTGCCCCACCCGGTCACGGTAACGATAGTTCCTTCCGGTAGTGTCCAATATTCATTTTTTGGGGGGAGGCAGATTGGCATGACGTAATCATTCAGAGACACAGGTGACTCTAGCTGCAGCAGAGCGATGTCGTAATCCAAATAGGGGGGTTCGAAATAGTGGGAATCTATAATGAACTGTTGGACTTTGACGAGATCCTTGTACTCTATTTTGCTTACATCGTGCTCGCCAACAACTACCCAAAAATCCGTTGGACGTAACCCATCAACGCAGTACGCGGTGGTGACAACCCAGTTCTCGTTCAACAAAGCCCCGCCACAGAACGGTACAGCAGAATCAAATATCGTAAAAACATTAATGAGAGCAACTTGCCAAGGGTAGCTGCCTGGTGCTGCAATGTTTCCTCCCACGATCTTGTTCCCGGTGCTCGGTCGGGTCCAAGGCGTCCTTGGGACAACGGGGCGACCACATTTACTGCCGGGCGACGGTAAGTCTGTACTGTAGGTTCCCCTGAACCCAGGGAAGACCCGTCTGCGGTTACTCTTGAAAACCACTGTAATTTTGTTGGTCTCAGACGTAAAGACCCGGTCAGGGCTGATTTCCTTTCCGCAGAACGGGCCTCCGATGAGGACGTTCCCGTCGTAAAGCTTCAGCCAGTCCAAACAACGGTTCCTCTGCCGGGGCTGCAGGTGGAAAGTGGGGAACTGCAGGGCGATGGTCCGCCCGGGCGGTGCCCTGATCTCGTACACACAACGGCGTCGGTTTTGGTAATTACGGGGCCAGCGTGGGGACTCGATGGTCCCATTGTCTCCCGTGTAAATACCGCCGCAGTTGACGTTCGCGTTGCCTTCGTATGTCGGCGCAGCGCTCAAGACGAGCCCGCCGGACAGAGACAGACACAAGACACGAACCAGGAGAAACATCGTGGCCGAAAAATATCCGACGAGAAGACGCTAGAGGTGCAAGAAAACGTCCAGAAGGTTCTGCAGTTGGCAATTTCTTAAGACGTCAGTGTCCCATCAGTGTCACCTAAGGTGAAGGTTCAGTACCCGTCGGGCAAGTTTTGGCGCGTCATGGCAGTCAGACGGAGAGGGGAGGGCGCCCTTGACTTGCAGCTGTGAGGTGGTTCGAATGCTGTTGGTGTTTTTAATGTCATTTTCAAGTCGACAGTTTACAGAGAATATCCTCAGTCGACCTCAAATAATTCACTCAATTTTTACAAATACACACATCGCATCTCATGGTGGAAACAAAAGCATGTAACGTCGTCTAAGTTTTGCAAGACACCCCTCAATGATGGGCTCTTCCAGCATGCACTCTTCGTTGCGCATATTATATTTACTCCACTGGCCATGACAAAAATGGCCGAGGCCAGTGCACTATCAGAACCAAAATTATGTAACAACCATAAAAAGTCTATGTGTAACACTTGTTATTTTTCATGGTGAAACATGGAGAAAAAAGTTGCCTTCATTATGAAATCTTAGTGGTCATACAAGTTGAAGAGATGTCTGAACACATGGAACATGGTTCATATCGGAAAACAGATACTAATGTCGTGGAATGCCTTTTTCATCATATTTTCTGTGTGTTAGGTATTTTTCAACGCGTTCCTTACCACTTCCATTATGAATGCAACTCTTTTTTGCCAAGCTTTCTTTTTTTTGCACGCTCGCGTCAGTTTTGGGGTGCCCACAGGATGACATCCATATAGTCGAATCAGTATTGCCTTAGTCCCTATTTGATGACAACTACGAGAGTGCTCATGTATTGTGTCTGACACCCGTATTGTTAGTGTTCAATGTGAAACCTGCAGGTCAGGTATGCGCATCACCTTTATCTAACCCTCTTTATGTCTTCGCCATGTTCAATTGAGGGGAACAAACAGAGGCGGCCGCACAGACTTCAGTAACCTTTCACCGCGTTTATTTTTCTCCATTCTCTAGGAAGTTTTACTTCTGTCAGTAGAAGCATTAATAACAATATTTTAAACTATGATTATATGCTAAGTTAACAAATGTTGACGTACTACTAGGTAAAACTGTACTACATACAAAACCAAACTAGCAAAAGTCAATACAAGGTTGATACTGATGGCTTAGCTAACCCCCTGTTGTACAAGGATTATACAAGGGGTAATGTTGTCTCGCGGGGGTGGTATGATAGTAAGTCAGGGAAAGTTCGACACGTAGGCATCCTTTCCTGTTAAGGGTGGAAGTGTACATTCTCTCATACATTGCCTCCCTAACCCTTCAATCACCTTGTAGACTACAAACCTTTCTTAGTCACTGACGAAAGTAAAAAGATGCTATCTGAAACGTTTGACCGTTCACACATCTATCCAGTTGCTTTAGAAACTTTTGTATTGTGTATAGTTATAGCCTGAATGTCCATCTAAACTTCATCGAACTTCAACACAATGTACTGGGGATAACCAAATCAAGAAATGGTAGTCCATCCATCCATCAATACTTTTTGAGCTAAACTAAATCAACTTAAGTGTTGTTGACAATGCTAAACCCGCTGGCTTGTACTATAGCATTGTTGATAACTCTACATACGGGATAGATTATATTGTGTGATATAGTATATATGTATAGATATATATATATGTATACCATTCTACGCAGAATTGAGTGTAATATGTATAGCTGTGTCCATATATGTATATAGATATATTGCTACACAAAGGCGTATCATGTACCGTAGTGCTGTATAAAATGTCTTCACACAGGCCAGATTGTAAAACTTTTGACCTCTTAGGCTCTTACAAACACAATTAAAATGGAAAAGATAAGTTTGTGACAATCGTATCTAGTTGCGATCTTGCATATTCAGTCCCTAACAGAATGATGACATTCTTGCCAAGTCACCTCGTCGCTGTAACAAGTCAAGTGTTTTTGTCCATGGTTTCCTGAATCCAGTCCACGAATTGGGACACCCGAATGTTCAAACTGGGATAACCGGCACTACCACAGCCAACATCCCAACCGACCAGCCCGACTAGGTAAGCAGGCCCTTCGGACGAGAAGACCACCACGGGGCCGCCGCTGTCTCCGCGGCACGAGCCCACACCGCCTGCATAGTATCCTGTACACATCATGCTACTATCGATTGCAACATAGTAGTGCACTTTCTTGCATCTATCGGCAGACACTATTGGCATGTCGGCTTGTAGTAGAACGGGTGAGGTGACGACTCCAACTGAGGCGGTTGTGCCCCACCCGGTCACGGTAACGATAGTTCCTGCCACTAGTGTCCAATATTCATTTTTTGGGGGGAGGCAGATCGGCATGACGTAATCATTCAGAGACACGGGTGACTCTAGCTTCAGCAAAGCGATGTCGTAATCCAAATTGGGGGGTTCATAGTGGGAACCTTAAATGACCTTTTGGACTTCGACGAAATCCTTTAATTCTATTTTGCTTACATCGTGCTCGCCAACAACTACCCAAAACTCCTCTGGACGTAACCCATCAACGCAGTTCGCGGTGGTGACAACCCAGTTCTCGTTCAACAAAGCCCCGCCACAGAACGGTACAACAGGAACCGCAGTAACCTTAATGAGAGCAACTTGCCAAGGGTAGCTGCCTGGTGCCGCAATATTTCCACCCACGATCTTGTTCCCGGTACTCACCCTTGTCCAGGGCGTCCTGGGGACAACGGGGCGACCACATTTACTGCCGGGCGACTGTGAGTCTGTACTGTAGGTTCCCCTGAACCCAGGGAAGACCCGTCTGCCGTTACTCTTGAAAACCACCGTAATTTTGTTGGTCTCAGACGTGAAGACCCGGGCAGGGCTGATTTCCTTTCCACAGAACGGGCCTCCAATCAGGTTGTCCCCGTCGTAAACCTTTAGCCAGTCCAAACAACGCCCAGGACGGGTCCTCCGGTTCCTCTGCCGGGGCTGCAGGTGGAAGTTGGGGAACTGCAGGGCGATGGTCCGCCCGGGCGGTGCCCTGATCTCGTACACACAACGGCGTCGGTTTTGGTAATTACGGGGCCAGCGTGGGGACTCGATGGTCCCATTATCTCCCGTGTAAATACCGCCGCAGTTGACGTTCGCGTTGCCTTCGAATGTCGGCGCAGCGCTCAAGACGAGCCCACAGGACAGAGACAGCCATAAGACACGAACCAGGAGAAACATCGTGGCCGAAAACTATCCGACGAGAAGACGCTAGAGTTGCAAGAAAACGTCCAGAAGGTTCTGAAGTTGGCAATTTCTTAAGACGTCAGTGTCCCCGCCCTAAGGTGAAGGTTCAGAACCCGTCGGGCAAGTTTTGGCGCGTCATGGCAGTCAGATGGAGAGGGGAGGGCGCCCTTTACTTGCAGCTGTGAGGTGGTTCTGCCTCTATTGTTTTGTTTTTAACTGGCCTTTTCAAGCTGAAATCTACATAGGATATCCTCAGTCAACCTCGAATAATTCAGTCATTTTTGAAATGTACACGCATCGCATCTCATGCTGCAAACAAAAACACCCAACGTCGTCTATTTTTTGCAAGACACCCCTCAATGATTGACTCGTCCAACATGCACTCTTCGTTGCACATATTAAATATACTCTGGCCATGACAAAAGAGGCCGAGGTTTGTTTGAATGCCAGTGCACTATCAGAGCGTAAATGTACGTAACACAACCACAAAGAGTCTTTTGTTATGTATAACACTTGTTATTTTTCATGGTGAAACGTGGAGAAACGTTGCATTCGATCTGAAAACTAAGTGGTCATTCAAGTTGAAGAAATATCTGAACGCACAGAACACGGTACACTAAGTAAACCTTTTATCTTAATTTTTGTTCTTTCATATCTTCTTCTTCAACTTTTCGCTCAGGGCTCGAAATACATTTTTGCAGCTTGCTTGTACTGATGCACATGGTAAAAATGACTTGCACCAAAACATTTTGCATTCGCAACACAGGCCTAAATAAGCTTGCAACAGAATAAGCACGTTTTACAAGAATCCATTTTCCGATATTTATGTTTTTAAATCTACAGCAGCATATATTACCTAATTTTGCCGCTTCTTTGTATAATTTACAGTATGGCTACAAATGTTTTTGCACCAAACGAAAATTGATGCACGCGCGGATGTCACCCATATGAACAAGTCAGCATGGCCTGATAATGCTTTGGTCCCATTTGCACCGATGACCGTAGGGGGTGTACATGTGGCTCCGGCCGGGCCCCGAAGTCACAAATTTGTCCCGGTGGACTGACGGACACCGGAAGGGTACCTCTAGGTGTTCTCACAATTTTTTGTTACCGGGTCCCGCGTTGATTTTAACTCCGTGTTAAAAACCTCCAGGGCCCCGGCCGAGCCCAGAAAATTGCTGCTTCACGGGACAGCACCGCGACAGGACTTCCGGGATTCAGATCTCATGGTCTGTCAATAAGCGGCGTACGTTTGGCCCCAAGCCTGGAAATGCAAATGAAAAAAAAAATCATGACCATCCATCTAGCCCTTCTTGAGTTATTCCCTTTCAAAGTCTGAAGCAAAACCTGCTCCTGCAGTAAAAAAAAGCCACTAGTGGGCCCAAACCTATAGCACTTACTCTCTGTCCAAAGAGCTTATAATCTACCACTCAAAAACCAGTTCCAAAGCATGTCCAGAACAAGAGATATCAAAAGAGGAAGTTCCACTGCAGTACCGTAACAAGCCGCTAGGGGCCCCAAGATCTACTAGCAATCATTTCCTGGTCTCATCAAGACCTACCCACATACCAAATGAAGACAATTCATCCAAATCTTCTTTGGTTATGCTGGTCATTCCCCCCCCCCCCCACACACACACAAACAAACAAACACAAACAAACAAACACACACACACACACACACACACACACACACACACACACTTACAAACGCTACCCTATGCATAGGCGGCTTATAATACACCTTTTGCAGCCAGCCCGTAAACCATCAGCCAGCCTGAAACCATTTTGCAAAAGACAGGATCAGAGAGACAGAAAACTGACAGATAAATCTGTAGTGACGTCGACGTATTAAAATTGATATTTGCACCAAATTTCCAGTTGGATAAAACGATAAACTGTGTAACTGTATAAGCATTTAACCTCGTCTCCCCACCGTGTTGTTGCGTATGCGCAGCTGCATACGTGACCGAACGGTCAGTCACCCCAATAGTGACGTCAAGGGTTCAACGTGCTAATGATCAGAAAACAAGTTTTGGCCGGAATGACGTATCCACACATATCAAGTGGAGGGGTCTGTGGTCTCCTTTAATATATTTTAGAGGTCGCCATTTTATAATCAATATACGTTTTCTTACTATATCGGCTTGACTACACCTTATTAATCTTGTAGGAGTTATCATCTACATCTACATCTACATCTACATATGATACCCCCAAATAGCCCCTTCAGGGGCAAAGTAGGGGGGAGTTGAGGTCCCGGGCTAAGGCGGGCAGGCCTCCAGCCTGGCACGGAACGACTCAACGGTGGGAGCCGTCGCAACCGTGGCAGGCAGGGTGTTCCACTGAGGGATGGTACGGGGAAAGAAAGAGTGTTTATATGTGTCGGTTCTAGAGTGGATGGTGTGAAACTTGAGGTCGTGGCTCCCCCGGGTGCGCCCCTGGGCTGGTTTCAACAAACTTTAAGTGTCTATATTAATGTGGTTATTAACAAGTTTGTAGAAGAAGGTGAGGCGGGCGTTCCTCCTCCTTTCAGAGAGAAGGGGCCACTGCAGGTCGTTGAGCATTTGTGTCACGCTGCTAGTCCGCCGGTAGTCATTAAGGGTCACGCGGGCGGCCCTGCGCTGGACGGCCTCCACCGCCTGTATCCCTTTGGTGGTGTACGGGTCCCAGACGATGGCACTATAGTTATTTTCTGGAAGAAAAAGAAACATGACTTTGAAATGAATGCTAAATGTTGTTTAAGACCTGTGACCCCTATCGATGTAGTTTGGTACCTTCCAATTGTATAGTTACAGGTTTGCGATAGCAAAACCTGTTCTGTTTTTGCTTCCAAGGATGGGGGCCGCCATGTTGGATGTGACCATTTTATTACGAGGGGTGTTTTTTTGGTCGCTAATGTTGGGTGTGACCATTTTGACGGAGGGGTGTTTTTCTTGCTAGTTTTCTTTTTTTGACTTCTTGCTAATGTTTTTCTGGTTTTGGGTTGGGTGTGACCATTTTTACTGGAGGGATGTTTTTCTTTGCTAATGTGTCGGTGTGATAGATGGAAGTTATTAATGTGTTGGTGTTGTGACTTTGCCGTTGGTACAAATGGACACAAGGCCCACTGTACTAAAGGACGAGCAAGGTCCACTGAGCATCATGTTGTTGTGGTCTTGTCGAAAAGTAAGGGACGACAAGATCCCCAACGATAGAGGGTTAATATAGATGTGTTATTTAATGTGATGTTGGATTAGAAAGTGTTGGAATCGATAATATTGGGGGTGGTTTTTGTCGCTAACGTTGGTTCCCTATATTTTTCCTAGTTTTGGGTTAGGTATGACCATTTTGACCGGAGGGGTGTTTTTTGCCACTCATTGTATGTGTAAGAGATGAATGTTTTTAGTGAGGTGGTGTTGTGACCTTGCCGTTGGCACAAATGGACACAAGGCCCACTGTACTAAAGGACGAGCAAGGTCCACTGAGCATCATGTTGTTGTGGTCTTGTCGAAAAGTAAGAGACGACAAGATCCCCAACGATAGAGGGTTAATATAGATTTCTTATTTAATGTGATGTTGGATTAGAAAGTGTTGGAATCGATAATATTGGGGATGGTTTTTGTCGCTAATGTTGGTTCCCTATATATTTCCTAGTTTCGGGCTAGGTGTGACCATTTTGATTGGAGGGGTTGTTTTTTGCCACTCATTTTAGGTGTAAGAGATGATTTTTTTAGCGTGGTGGTGTTGTGACCTTGCCGTTGGCACAAATGGACACAAGGCCCACTGTACTAAAGGACGAGCAAGGTCCACTGAGCATCATGTTGTTGTGGTCTTGTCGAAAAGTAAGGGACGATAAGATCCCCAACGATAGAGGGTTAATATAGATGTGTTATTTAATGTGATGTTCGATTAGAAAGTGTTGGAATTGATAATATTGGGGGTGGTTTTTGTCGCTAATGTTGGTTCCCTATATATATTACCTAGTTTCGGGTTAGGTTTGACCATTTTGACCGGAGGGTTGTTTTTTGCCAATCATTGTAGGTGTAAGAGATGAATGTTATTAGTATGGTGGTGTTGTGACCTTGCCGTTGGCACAAATGGACACAAGGCCCACTGTACTAAAGGACGAGCAAGGTCCACTGAGCATCATGTTGTTGTGGTCTCGTCGAAAAGTAAGGGACGACAAGATCCCCAACGATAGAGGGTTAATATGGATTTGTTATTTAATGTGATGTTCGATTAGAAATTGTTGGAGTCAGTAATATTGGGCGTGATTGATCGGAGGGATGGTTTTTGTTGCTAATGTTAGCTTACGACCACATCAACGATAAAGAAATGACACAAAAACAAGGATTCCCGCACACTTAGCAAGGTGCACACTTACCGTCATAAAACTGACTGATTGTGACTTCATAATGTTGGCTAATTACTACGATCCTTACTGAAGGTCTCTATTGCTCTTTTGACTTAAACTTCATTGCCTTTGAAATCTATTGTCTTTATACTGTCTAACTCTACTCACAGCATTGATTACTTTATCTCTTTGCTGCAGTTCACTTAAACAAACGAATAACCGTCAAAGACGTCAAAGAATGATAATTATGGCACAACAATAGCAGACTAATTTTAAAGTAACCGTTCCAAGTTTGGTAAGGAGTTGCACTGTAACTTCCTGGACATAAGTGACGGAGTGAAATGTTACTGCAGCTTGCAATTGCATACACATTCGTATGGGGTTTCCACCATTCGTACATCCCGTTTGATTTGAGCTGTCGTCGGTCAGGTTAATCACTTGTATTTTCTTTGATATACATACAAAATCAGCCGATAAAATTTGCACACTGAAATAAACAATAGTATAGACAATACGTATTCGTTTAGATGAAATAACGTGGACAACATGTGCACGTCAGTGTGTGAATTCTCAAAATCGTGTCAGCTTTTCTCTGGCTGTAACAGCGCAATCATTTGGCTGCACATGGCTCTGATGCTGGTCCGGAATCCCCCCCTCCCCCGTGGCCTTCCTCCTTCATGTTCTTGGCGACTCTAGAAGTAGATGGTTGATTCTGTGGAGAATTTGAACATAAATATGGATGGCATTGTGTCTTGGGACAAAGGAAATATTTTGATGAACCTTCGTTGTCTGAGAGAGTTGAATAAATTGATGTTAGAATTTCTACGGTATAAAGAAAATATTAATCTGATTTAGTACACCCATGTGACACACTTACTTACTCTAAGTCTTCCTATAGTATGTATGGCAATTCGGAGACATGAAATGTAATGATTCATGTCAAATAGTTTCCTATAGTTGAAAGTTGACGATGCTGTCTCATGAGCAGTTTCAAAAATAGTCAAAATCTGATCAACAACAAAAATCTACACAGGTAAGACGATTGAAAGTCACATAGTATATGCAGACGATATATGAACTGTTTTGCATTATTTATGCAAATTGGACATTCATTTGAAAAATTAACATTTAGTTATGCATGTTCTTAATTGACATATCCAAAATATGTTTGGAGACTTACGTTTTCTCTAAAGCCCATATATATATGTCCCCTAGAGGCCTGGTGTGCCCCAGTTTTGGGACAGAAATAGTCGGGATAAAAAAAGGGGTTATCGAAGCCAATTAATTGAATACGGACGTGAGAATTGCCGGTACAGTTATCTGAAAAGTGACATTCCCATAAATTGTATGAGATTGGGTCATGCATACAGATTGCCGACCTGAACAGGATATTTCTCTTCATCTGGATTACACATGACAACATTTACGGATCAAAAGAAAAAATACAGATGATTTGTTCATGTTTAGTATGAATTATGCAAAATAACGTTTGGATTTGTCTTTTTTCGATATCAAGCGATGTCCGTGTTCTCCTTCCTTACACATGTAACACGATTTAAAACCCTATAATGAATGCATATGATTTATGAACTGTTTTTGCATTATTTTCATTTGTAAAATTAACATTTAGTTTTGCATGTTCTTGATTGACGTATCCAAAATATGTGTTGTACAGGTACTGTTGTGCGTCGTTTGGAGACTAACGTTTTCTCTATAAACCATGTCCCCTAGGCCTTAAGGTCTGGTGTACATGTGTCCCAGTTTTGCGACAGAAATAGCTGTGACAATAAACAAAAAGGGGTTATCTAAGTCAATTCATTGAATGTGGACGAGATAATTGCTAGCACAGTGATATCTGAAAAGTGACATTTCCATGAACTGAATGATATTGAGTCATACAGATTGACGACTTGAATGGGAAAAGATATTGGATATCCCATGTTGTTTCTCTTCATCTGGATTACACATGGGACAACATTCACGGATCGAAAGAGCAATACAATACAATACATTTTTAGTACGAATTATACAAAGCAACGTCTACTTTTGTATAAAAAAAACTTGTGTGTCCCAGTTTTGGGACAGAAGAAGTCGTGAGAATAAACAAAAAGGGGACGGGGACGGATACGCAAACGCACGACTGCTGTGAAAAACATAAACTTATCTGTGAAATTAATAAAGCGAGTCCCAAGTACCTTAGCTGAGCTCCTTAGTTCCTCCCGCGCCTTTGTCGCACATCGGTCTGCCTTTTTCCAGCTATCTCGGTTACTTGATTGTATTACGTACCTTCGTTTTCCGCTCACGATCTCTTAACTTCCGCTCTTCAGATGCTGGCTTTGGCTACTTCTTTCTCACCATGTTGTCATGAGAAGTTAGAACTCTCTATAATCGCTAAAAATGAGTTGTTTTCTAACACACACAAAAGTACTGTTTGTTCTCAGACGTCTAGACACCATTGTAGCTGTGACCTTTCTGCTCGCTCTGCCTCAGACGGAAGACCACAAGGCCGGTCATGTAACTTATACCCCCATGGGTGCTTCCATGTTGCCGCTAGAGCCCTAGTGTGCCCCAGTTTTGGGACAGAAATGGTCAGGATAAACAAAAAGGGGTTATCTAAGCCAATAAATTGAATACAGACAGTTATATCTGAAAAGTGACGTTGCCATAAACTGTATGACATTGGGTCATACAGATTGACGACCTGAATTGGAAAAGATATTGGATATCCCACGATGTTACTTTTCATCTGGATTACACATGTGACAACATTTACGGATCAAAAGGAGAATATAGATGATTTGTCCATCTTAAGTATGAATTATGAAAATTAACGTTTAGTTTTGTAATTTTTCTATATCAGCGATGTTCCTGTTTACTTTTAGTACACAGGTAAGACGATTGAAAGTTAAATACTATATGCAGACGATTTATGAGCTGCTTTGCATTATTTATGCAAACTAGTCATTAATTTGCAAAATTAACATTTAGTTATGCATGTTCTTAATTGACATTTCAAAAGTATGTGTTGCACAGGTACTAGGTGCCAGTATGCGTCGTTTGGAGACTTACGTTTTCTCTAAAGCCCATGTCCCCTAGAGGCCTGGTGTGCCCCAGTTTTGGGACAGAATAGACGTGAAAATAAACAAAAAGGGGTTATCTAAGCCAGTTTATTGAATACGGACGACATAATTGCCGGTGCAGTGATGTCTGAAAAGTGACATTTCAATTAACTGTATAACAATGGATAATGAAGATTGACGGTCTTAATTGGGAAAGATATTCGATGTCCAACACAGTTTTTCTCATCTGGATTACACATGTGACAACATTTACGGATTAAAAGAGGAATACAGCTGATTTGTCCATTTTAAGTATAAATCATGCAAATTAATGTCACACGATTGAAAGTCCTACAATGAATGCAGATGATTTATGAACCGTTTTGCATCATTTATGCAAATTAGACATTTATTTGCATAATTCAGATTCAGTTATGTATGTTTTTGATTGACGTTTCCAAAATATGTGTTGTAGTACTTATACAGGTGTGGGTATGCATCGTTTGGAGATATTCGATGTCCCACGTTGTTTTTGTCATCTGGATTACACATGTGACAACATTTACGAATCAAAAGAGCACTACAGATGATTTGCCCATCTTAAATATGAATTATGCAAAACAACGTTTCCTTTTGTAATTTTTCGATATAAAGCGATGTTCCTGTTTTCTTTATTACACATGTCACACGATTAAACGTCCTATAATGTATGCAGATGATTTATGAACTGTTTTGCATTATTGATAAACATTACATAATCATTTGTAAAATTAACATTTAGTTTTGCATGTTCTTGATTGACGAATCCAAAATATGTGTTGTGCAGGTGCTGGTATGCGTCGCTTGGAGACTAACGTTTTCTCTATAAACCATGTCCCCTAGGCCAGGAGGCCTGATGTGCCCCAGTTTTGCAACAGAAATAGCTGTGACAATAAACAAAAAGGGGTTATCTAAGTCAGTTAATTGAATGTGGACGAGATAATTGCCGGTACAGTGACATATGAAAAGTGACGTTTCCATGCACTTTATGATATTGGGTCATTCAGATTGCCGACCTGAACTGGAGAAGATATTCGATATCCCAGGATGTTTTACGGACAACATTTACGGATCAAAAGAGCAATACAGACGATTTGTCTATTTTAGTACGAATTATGCAAATTAACGTTCACTTTTGTTAAAAAAAAACTTGTGTGTCTCAGTTTGGGGACAAAAATAGTCGTGAGAATAAACATTAAGGGGACGGGGACGGACACACACACACACAAACACACACACACACACACGAACGCTGTGCAAAACATAACCTTCTCTGCGAAATTAATAAAGCGAGTCCCAAGTACCTTACTAAGGTACTTGGGACTCGCTTTATTAATTTGACCTGAGTTCCTTAATTCCTCCCGCGCCTTTGTGGCACTTCGGTCTGTCCTTTTCCAGCTATCTCGGTTACTTGATTGTATTACGTACCTTCGTTTTCCGCTTACGATCTCTTAACTTCCGCTCCTGAGGTGCTGACTTTGGCCTCTTCTTTCTCACCATGCTGTCACGACTTTCGACGAGAAGTTAGAAATCTCTATAATCGCTGGAAATGAGTTGTTTTCTAACGCAAAAATGCTGTTCGTTCTCAGACGTCTAGACACCATTGTAGCTGTGACCTTTCTGCTCGCTCTGCCTCAGACGGAAGACCACAAGGCCGGTCATGTAACTTATACCCCCATCGGTGCATCCATGTTGCCGCGGCCTGGAGAAGTCATTAATTCACACTAGAGTCTGGGAAACAAAAACCAAGCAGATGTCGGGTGGAAGCTCTATTAAATACTGGTATCGGCATTGCAGGAAGTTATACTAGTATTCCCTTTATGGTCCATGCTACAGCTAACATATGTCATGTTTGACCTGTAGGTACATTTTGGAAAGTTGAATACACCGAGATATAAATTATTCTAATGAGGGCCTCATGTGCATAATTTATGTTGAGCTGAAAATTGATATCCAGTCAAACTTCCCATCACAATTGTACCATCCTAACTTTGTCATGCCATTTGTGGTCTATATTGCCTAAAAGACCTAAAGTTTGGTCAGAACAAGATATAACATTGACGGTGCATTAAGGGCAAGGGTAACGGATTAAGAACTAGGGTGATGGATTAAGGTTATGGTGACGGATTACGGGTAGGCATGATGGATTAAGGGGAAAGGTGACGAATTCGATTCTCTGGTGACAGATTAACGGCTATGGTGACGGATTAGAGGCTAGGGTGATGAAATAAGGGCAATGCTGAGGGATTAAAGGCCTTCGTGACGGATTAAGGGTTATGGAGACGGCTTAAGAGCAAGAATAGCTTATCAAGGTCAAGGGCAGTGGATTAATATCTAGGATGACGGACTAAGGGTTATAGTGACGGATTAAGGGAAATGATGACAGATTAAGGGAAAGGGTAACGGATTAAGGGCTAAGGTGACGAATAAAGGGTAAGGATGGTGGATTAAGTTAAAGGATGACGAATTAAGGGATATGCTAACGAATGATGGAATGCAGTGACGGTATAAGGGCAATGCTGAAGAATTAAAAGCTCTCGTGACGGATTAAGTATTATAATGATGGATTAAGGGCAAGATTGACGGATTAAGAGTTATGGTGACGGATTAAGGGTTGTGGGGACGGATTATTGGCTATGGTGACGTATCAACGTTATGATGACGGATTAAGGGCTCGGGTGACGGATTAAGGGTTATTGTGATGGGATAATGGTAAGGATAACGGATTAAGACAAAGGGTGATGGAATAGGGTTTTTGGTGACGGATTAAGGGTTATGCTATCAGATAAAGGGTTATGTCGACGGATTAAGGGTAAGGCTGACGGATTAAGGGAAAGGGTGACAGATTAGGGTCTCTGGTGACGGCTTGAGGGAGTTGCTGATGGATAAAGGTTTATGGCGACGGATTAAAGTTTATGGTGACGGATTAAGGGCAAGGGTGACGGATTAAGGGCTATGGTGACAAATCAAAGGTTACTGTGACGGATTAAGGGCTATGGTGACGGATTATTGCACTTCACAAACACTATGCAGCGCAAATGACAGCTTCTTCAAAAGCACATGTTTTACTTATGTAAAATATCATGCATTTTCTTGAAAATGTTGCCTTTGTACTTAATTCTGCGTCTGTATCTAAATGGGTCAATTGGTACAACCCCCCTTAGACTTAACATATTGACCTCACGTGTGAACAATTGAGACTTATAATATTAATACTTTGTATTCATTATGCGAATTAGGCTCTGTAATTGTTATTTACAGATCTTACACCTGGCATACATGTAAATAACATATCTTACATGTGTCAAAGTCCTGTTGTAGAAGATAGCGGGCTTGTAGGATTTCCTCATTATTTATGCTAATCAGCTCCAAATCTGAATAACTTACATTGCATTATGTTCTAGCCTCTACCAGGCTCCGCCGGATGGCTGGAAAAATAGTAGAAATTGGCCGTAATAGAGTGAATAGTGTGCCAAGGGAGTTAGCTACGGAGGGAGTACAGTCGATGGCAGAATGTACTCCCTCCGTAGCTAACTCCCTTGGCACACTATTCACTCTATTACGGCCAATTTCTACTATTTTTCCAGCCATCCGGCGGAGCCTGGTAGAGGCTAATTATGTTCATCTTTGTCTAAGCTTCATGGATATCTGTCTTTCCTTTATTCTGCAATCCTCTTTGAAAGATTTGAACAGAAAACACCCCTGCAGTTCCGAAGCAAGCTGCTAAGGGGCCAAAACTTACACCACTTCTTTCTTACAAAAAATTCAAAAGCGGGGTGATAATGCAAAAGTCCATTTTTTAGTGAAAATATTCTTGACCTATTGCGTTTTAACTGAAGGTATCACCGGAAGAGCTCATTCTGCGAAAATATACCGTTTCAGAACAGTCAGTTTTTGCAAGGGAGGGAGATGAAGTGAAGTATTCAGGCATTTCAATAATTTGATTGCAAATATTACCTTTCCAGTTATGTTCATCTCTCCCCAGATTAGTTACACTAAAACGCAAACCTGTTCATATTTGCTGAAGCAGCTAATATTTATCTCTAGTATTCTTCTTGGGCTTTCTAGGTCAGTTACATAAGTTCTGCCTTAGAGAGAGTGGGCCAGCACAGGGCAGAGACAAACTGTATGTAAACCGTAATTAACGTTTTCACGACTTTTAACGTTACGCAGCCTGTCGAAGTACAGGGATGAGTATTTTGCAGGAAGTCGTGACGGCTGCTCGTCACTATGCCGACCTCCCGACCTGTCTGGTGGCTACATGCGTGTGTCTGTTGGCGTATCTGTATCTCCGGCGGCCCAGGAACCTTCCACCCGGACCCAGGGGCTGGCCTCTTGTTGGGAACATCCCCATGTTTGCTAAGGTGAGCACGAGTCGCCAACACAGTTAAGATCAGTTAACACTGGCGGTGGGATAGATATAAGATAGCCTGGATGCCAGACCTCCAAACTCTAAAATATCTAACGTGTGGGGCCACACGATAGATATTTCAGAGTTTGGGGGTCTGACATCCAGGCTAGATATAAGACCACCTTGGGGCCAAATGGTTACAGGCTGCCAGCTGCACAAAAGACCCAGTACAAAAAGAAGTCATCAGCAAAAGTGTATCATAAGCCCCCGAAAAGGCCCCAGAGAGCCTGCTATGGAGGCTATTGCCAGAGAGACTCATACTTAATTTAGCCGGCCTCCACTACGTACGTTTTTGCAAGCTTGCCAAACTAGTAGCAGCAGTACCAGTACTTCTTATTATAGTGCGAGAATGTCCACCATATACGGATGGACATTTAATTGCCAACGATATGATGGGGTGGCTAGTGGGGTGGGATACTAGTAGTAGTCGACATTTGGCTACCCCCCTTTTTGTGCCCCACTGGCTCGGACTTTTTACCAATGGTACCCTTCCGGTCAACAACACATTTCCGTCAACTAGTTAGGCAAAAGCGGTAATCTTCTGTCCGTCCATTCCATGCCGCTGTACTGTTGATATGGGTTACTAGTTGGCGCTTAAGCTTGCAAATAGATAGAAATAGAAATGGACTTTAGGAATGGAATTAGGATTGATACCGAATTTTTGAATTGTATATAATTGTGATCATTGTGTATTATGTCTGTGCATTGTATGTGTATCCAGGGAGCCTGAAAAACAGGTCAAGAGACCTGAGTGTGTCTTCTGGTAAAATAAAGAAATGAGAAATGACATACATCTTTTAATCATTTTCTTTCCAGTCCGAGTTTCTCCCCGCCACTCTCACCGAGCTGTCCAAACAGTACGGTGACGTCATGACCATCTGGACCGGCGGGGTTCCGAACATCGTCCTGACTGGGTACGAGACTATCCGGAACGCCCTGGTCAAGAGAGCTGAAGATTTCTCCTGCCGCAAAATCCCACCAGGAGTGGTGGATGTACGCAGTGATGACGCAAACAATGTTAGAGGTAACTTCACCTTCCATGTTGTAGACATTTTATATTGTTTACTACATGCCACTTATTATATAACCTACATGAAATGTGTCATGGAGGTTATATTTTCAGCAGCGTCCGGCTGTCTGTAAACAAGATAACTCAACAACGGCTGGATGGATTGGTTTCATACTTAGTGTGTTGGTAGGGCGTGACGAAATGATTAGATTTTGGCCCCCTATCGGCTTCCCAAGGTACTGCAGCAAAACTGTCGGGTACTGGGGTACCTCCCGGTGTTCGCACGGTTAGCTCACGGCGTCTATTTGTTACCGGGTCTAGAATTGATTTTAATTCCGAATTAAAATGATTCGGGGTCCCGGCCGGGCCCGAAAATAGCCCGGCAGCCGCAGGGTGTCCCACGAAGCCACGTAGGGGTCACGCCCAAAAGTGCAATTTTGGTCAGAGCCATCATTTCAAATGAATTATACTAATTACAACCTTATTTTCATCATTATTATCAATGAGACAGACGTACATGTCACAAACGCACTATCTATTTCCAGGTGTCATAATGGCCGCCTACGGACCACGCTGGAAGCATCAGCGCAAATTCGCCCTGATGACTCTCCGAGACTTCGGCGTCGGCAAGCGGAGTTTGGAGGGCAAGGTCACCGAAGAAGCCAACGCGCTGGTTCAGGAAGTTCTGTCGCAAAACGGACAACCATTAGATTTAAAAGTCATGATGCAAAACGCTGTTTGCAACGTCATTTGTTCGATTGTCTTTGGGGACCGATTTGAATACGGTGACCCGGATTTTTTGCGACTGGTTGGCCTTTTGAACGCCTCAGTTGAGGCAAAGCCTACATTCAGTGATGTTCTTTCAATGCTTCACCCCGTGTTTCGTCACCTCCACCTCAGCAAAGTATCAAGGCAAGGGAAAATGGTGGAAACGATTCTGGCTCTCCAAGAGTTCGGCGGTGAACAGATAGAGAAACACAGGCAGACCTTCGACCCAAACGACATACGGGACTTTATCGACGCCTTCCTCCTTGAGCAGCAGCGGGCTGAGGACGAACAAGCTCGGGAAAACTTCGCCGACAAGGAGCTACAAGAGGTGAATGAATGAGTGAGTGAGTGAGTGAGTGAGTGAGTGAGTGAACGAACGAACGAATGAACAAATTAACGAACTAAGGAACGAATGAATGTATGTGGAAACATTTTCTATTATATTTCACTCCCCATATAGGTAGAGTGAAATATATTATCTCCCGTTGGCCAACGAACACGTATTCCATTTAGGTTACCTGAGGTCATGTTGCAGTAACACCCACCTAAAACGTCCATCATTGCATGGGGAGTGAAATATGCTGCATTTGCTCGGGAGCAAATGTCGGCCCTTCTTGTTCGTGACTGAATTTTGTTTAACATCCCAGGTACTGCTAGACTTGTTCGTGGCCGGTACCGAGACCACCGCCACCGCCACACGCTGGGCCCTGCTGTACATGATGACAAACCCGGAAATCAAGCAAAAGGCAAGTTTCCCTTAACTTTTAGTAATATAACATCGTAAATAGCGCATTTTTAAACTTCAGTTTGTTAGTATGGCTCAGTTTAGGTCAGAAGCAGGATGGCGCAGAAAAGACGTTTGATATGGGTGTTCCAGACCGGCCTACATTCTAACGTTACGGTATTGCCCGGCCGGGATTCGAAGTCGTATTGCAAGAGCTTACATGGAATGATTCGAACGCGCTTTTTGTGCGCCGTTTGCGCCGCTGTCGAAAATTCGAATATGTAGGACTCCGCAGCCTAACATCTGATTAGAGTCCTTAATTGAAGCCAGGCATCAGACAACGGGTGGTGCAGCTATTCAAAGGACGACACACCAAACCACCTAACATCTGCTTAGCACAAAACCTACGACCGCATAGCCTCAAAACATGTACGAGATTAGTGGCCTGTTCCACATGCCCGTCAAGATGGGTGCTTTTGAAATATTACATAAACGATAAAAGCTCTTTAAAACTTGCATCATCATGTGCAATCTAGCGGACGATATGCCAAGTTACATACCAATGCAGCAATGGTATCGTGAGTTGTAGCTTCGAACGTGCGCACAACACCAGCCTGTATTTACACAAGCTCTCGGCCGGAGGTTACTGACCCCCAGCCGTTACAGGATCGGCTGGCCTCTAGGAGCGCGATTCGTCAGGCTAAGCACAACACCAATTACAATACTCCTTCAGGAGATGACCCTCCTTCCCGGAATAATTCATCATGCATATATTACCACAGGTTCATCAGGAGATAGACTCTGTGCTGGGGCAGACACCTCCGTCCTACGCACAACGGGACCTGCTGCCCTATACGAATGCGACCCTAGCGGAAGTCCTGCGAATGAAACCCATCGTGCCCCTCGTTGTTCATGGTATGTCCAGGGACACCACCCTCAATGGCTACAACATCCCTCAGGAAGCCGCCATTTTGGTATGAAAAATGTTTGTTTTAGTGTTTTTTTAGAATTCTATCTATTACATTGATCCTTCCAGCAATCCAAGTACTTATTTCTGTATTTGTTTTAACCTTTAGGCCACACCAATTTAATTTCTTGGTTAACGGATTTTTAATTTTAATTTTAGCAAAAACTAAATCATGAAAAGTACAGAAAACAGAAGGCTGGGGTGAAAACTTGCACCTGACCCCCTTATTTTTTCATTCCATTAACCAAGAATAAATTGGTGTGGTCTTTGCAAACTGAAATAGCCGTTTGGCACCCAATCTACCTACCCAATGACGTATATACCCCTCCTTCAGGCAGTCCGTACCTCCTTCCATTCTTTCCAGTCCACTCTTTGAGGATTTTTTTATTCATCAATCCATCCGTCCATTTACATTTTCACCTATCTATCCATGTTTATTCCTGTCCCGTTTTTGTCCCTTTGTCATTCATTTATTTAGTCATCGGCCCTATCCTAGAGTGAACTCGTTACTGTCATGAATACTGTAGAGGCATACACATTCGACATCTTTAAACAATGTATGCAGTTAGAATCATTATGGTAGATGTGTTTGTTAGGTCGTTCTGTGTAATACTATAACCAGCTACAGCCGCTCCGCGTGCCTGTGAAACGGGTGTGTAACAATTATACATGCTACGTAGATACAGATACAGAGGTCCATTCATGTTAAAAATCCTCCCATACCATTATTGATGTATAGGGCGGTGCCCATCTCTGTTTCATAGCCCTGGGCCACACTGTGGTGCAATCAGTGTAGTAGGGGGCTAGTCCACTGGCAGTGAAGTGTGTTTAATTTCCATACTGTTTCAGAAGTTTGTACCATTTTTATAAAGTCTTTGGTATGACTCAATGCGCCTCTTGTCCAGAGGTGTCCTACCTGGGACTTGAACCCCAGTCCTTCTGGTCCAAGTAATTTGAACCAGATGTGGTGAGTGGAACAGTCTATCGTTCACCCATCCATGTAATACTTGATGTGTTACAGGTCAACCTGTGGTCCGTGCACATGGACCCTCAGCTGTTCCCGGAGCCAAACCGGTTCCAACCGGAACGTTTCCTGGATCCGGACGGAAACTTCGTCAAACACGAGGCGATCATCCCGTTTAGTACCGGTGAGTCATCTGTATCCACCATGAGCCCACGTTGAGGCCATTCGTTGTATCTATCTACCAGTTTGCTTTGCTCACTCTGTGTTTTTTCATTTGTCATTGTTGTTGTTGGTTATAGCAAATGGCCCGGCGGTTTTATTTAAGTTATCACCATCGATATAGCCTATCCACCTGTTTACCATTTTTTTGTTACCTGTTGGATGGACACATCACAATTCTGACCTGTTACCATTTTTTGACATGATTGGACGAAATTCTGATCTGTTTACCATTTTTGTGACGTGATTGGATGGACACATCACAATTCTGATGTGTTTACCATTTTTGTGACGTGATTGGATGGACACATCACAATTCTGACCTGTTTACCATTTTTGTGACGTGTTGGATGGAGACATTGCAATTCTGACCTGTTTACCATTTCTGTGACGTGATTAGATGGACACATCACAATTTTGACCTGTTTATCATTTTTGTGACTTGATTGGATGGAACAATCATAATTCTAACCTGTTTACCATTTCTGTGACGTGATTAGATGGACACATCACAATGCTGACCTGTTTACCATTTTTGTGACGTGATTGGATGGAGCAATCACAATTCTGACCTGTTTACCATTTTTTAGCTGTTAGATGGAACAATCACAATTCTGACCTGTTTACCATTTTTGACCTTTTAGGACGGACACATCACAATTCTGACCTGTTAACCATTTTTCTGACGTGTTTGGCTGGACACATAACAATTTTGATCTGTTCACCATTTTTTTGTTGACCCTGATTTCTTCAGGCCACCGAGTATGTCTTGGTGAACATCTTGCCAAGATGGAGCTCTTCATGCTGTTCGTCACCCTGATGCAGCGTTTCACCTTCCATCTGCCAGAGGGCGCACCTAAGCCATCTATGTTGGGAACGCTCAGGCTGCCCATTGCGCCCATCAATGCGCCTTTCCCCTTTGAACTGTGCGCCGTTCCACGCGGATAGCTTCAATATGAATATTCATGATGCATGCAGAAAATAAGTAAAACCATCCAAATAGCTCAAGTAGAAATGTATAATCAGAATACATGTCATTTCACTTTTGATTCATTATTAATATAGTCCATTTTTCTACTCTGTCAAGTATATACAACTTTTATATCAGTGTTTTGTTTGCAGTTAGTCTACAGGGCTGGTTTTGCAATAAAATTATCATTATGTTTATCATCATCATAATTAACATCATTATTCTTGTAATAATTATTATAATCATTAGATAGTTATTATTACTAGGATTAGGATTATCTTTACTAGGTTATTTGTGGGGTTTTTTGGCGACGCCTTAGGGGTGAACCTAATGGTATATATATTGTGTGTAGTTTGCAAGAATTCTAGGAATTGCACAGGAATGTGAAAGTCCACGGGACAATAACTCAAGAATGCCTGGATGGACTGTCTTCATATTTGGTACTGCAAGACATACTCATCGAACAGGACTGACCCCAAAGTTCGGGCCGCTCAGGAAAGCATGTTAAAATACACTGAAACAAGGCTTCATTTAAGTACTAAACCAAACTTAGATCTTGAAAACTCCACTAGAAAGTCACAAGGGTCTAGTTGATAACCATGCAAAGAAAACAGAGGGTCGTACAGCTCAAACTCCGAGGAAAGCTGCCAGTTTCAAAGAAACCCTACTTTTGACCCCAGATTTCTGATGTATCCATCCGCATGACCCAACAACTCACATCTATCCTTACGCCAACTAGAATGGCAAACTGAACAAATTTTAACCAAAATGCAAAAGCTCAGACACTACCTGTTCCTTCTAACCCAAAAAATTCTCTAGATTGGGCAAACATTTTCAAGGAAAAGGATTTTCTAGGATTTTAGGTGGTGCTATTTTGGGATCAGCCCAGGATCTTCATAGCAAGGAGACACTAGTCATTAGAACGGCGACAGTCAAGCTGTTGAAACGTCGGCGGAGGCAAGTCACCTCCGTCCTGCAATACTGCGACAGGGCTCTCTGTTCAAACGTTTGTGCTGGCGATGAATATCCGGCAGACACTGTTTTTCATATCGAGCTATAAATATATATTTGTAGAACTTGTACTTTTGTATTTTATGCAAAGACAGCTATATTCCTACTATAGATATATTGCTAAGCCCAATGTTTACAATGAAAGGTACTGCATTTGTTTTGAAACAATTGTGTCCTAAACTGTATACAGGACTACTTAATGGTGTTCTAAACACTGCAAATATGTCACGAATGTCTTCTTCAGTACATGTATACAGGGCTGTGTTGTAAACACAGTACAATTATTGAATACATATCTATGAAGTGGATAGTTGGCTGTGTTGTATTCCTTTTCTGAGGTATGTCTGAAATGCTAGGTGTTGCGTGGTAGTGTTTTGGCTCAGAACTCAAAGGTCTTTGGTTCGAATCTGCTCACATACCCCGACGTTTCACCCTTGGGATTAGCCTCCTTCCCAGGCTTCCTGGAACGACGGCGTATATATTTGGGGGAGGGGGGTGATGCGATTTCTTACACGGGCCAAGGTTCTCTAATGCCGGCAAGGGACTTTCGCAGCCGAGGGAGTTATGTCACCGAGGGACAATCGCCTTTCCAGTTCCTTGGCGACATAACTCCCTCGGCGACATAACTCCCTGGGCGGCGAAAGTCCCTTGCTTGCATTAGAGAAATTAAGCCTGTGTAAGAAATCGCGTCACCCCCCTGCCCCAAATATATACGCCATCGTTCCAGGAAGTCTGCGAAGGCTACTTCGGATAGGCACTTAACACGGATTTCCAAACTTCACTAGGGTGAAAATGAGTACCTAGCTTTGATTGGGGACGTTCCTTATCGAAAAGAGTATGGGTCCTACACAGTATGAGTGGATCAAATAAATCTGTCCTGATATGCAGCTTGTACTCTTCAGTACAAACCTACTAGTAAGGTGTTTACTAGGTGGTTTACTAGGTATGCAATACAAACATAGAACAATTAGCAGCTACTAAGATAATTAAGACACAGAGAACATACTGGTGAAGGTTTGTCTGTGTTTATTATCTCCAAGACATGACTGAATTAAGCGATGAACTCGTATGGGATGGGCTCCACCAGCTGGGGCACGTTGTTGGTGCTGCTCACCATGTGGCCGGGCCGGGGTCCAGTAGGCTGCAGGAAAACAACAACAACAACAAACAAGGGTTAAAGTTCAGCTACACAGCTGTAAAAGTTCAACAGTAACATGAGCCCTGATTAGGGTTGGATACCGGTTCGGCTTAATAAGGTCCAAGTTTAGGTCCAAAGATTTAGGTTCAGGTCCGGACCTGAACCTGGACCTGATCCTGTCCAGTTGATGTTTTGTTTCATTAGACCAATATTAAGAATAGAGAATTGATACTAACACACACGACTATAAAAGTTTCTACGTGAGGAGACTTTCAAGATAAACCTGTGTTTGACATTTGAATTATTTCGCATTTTATTTGAATGTTGCACTTATTTTGAATGCCTTTTTCGTCAGAGGGGAGACTCAAAACACTTTTTATCAAACAAAATAGAAACATAAATTTGTACTTTGTTCAGGTTTTTTTGGACTCAGGTTTTTGGCTTTCAGGTTTTTTGGACTCGGTTCTTGGATGTTATAAAGGTCCGAATCAGGTCCAGCGAACCGGTATCCACCCCTAGCCCTGATGCATGTATCTATAGTTTGAGAAACAATTCATACAAGTCACAGAAAGGTTCAGGCCTTCAGGGTAAAAGGAAAAAAGGAAAGTGATCTTGAACCAGTTTAGCTCAAATGAACGCAATGAACAGATGGGCTAATCTTCCACTGGTCGTGACAGGAAGACAGACGTTATGTACAGTATTTACAGGTTCATTGTACCGGGGAAATTCCCCTAGCTCTTTTCGACAAGCACAATGAACAATTAACGTCCCATCCTAAGGACTGCGACCCTTTCCAGTAGCGTGCATGTCGGGTGAGCGACACAGCCGGGGTTGAACCCGGGGCTTCTAGTTCCAGAGGCAAGATCGCTAACCACTGGATTACGCGCGTTACTAAAGTAGAGTAGGGTAAAGTAGAGTCCAAGAAATACAGTAGCATCCGTGAAGATGAAAATGAATCTTCACCTCTCTCTTCAAGATCTTGTAGACGCCGGTCTCCTTGTGCTGCTTCTTCAGCTCGTCGTTCTTCTTGACGCGCTTGAGGAAGTCCTCCCTGGAGCGGGAGTGCTTCACGTGCTCCACGCGGAGGTTGATGCGCTTCGGCTTGATGTGGTTCCTGTGGAAAAACACACGGAAGCAAAACTCAGAAAACTTTCCACCAATGGCCTCAACTGAACTTGAATTACTATTCAAGCCTCACAGGAGGGCTGAACACTACTACTATTTTCTTGTCTATATGATGACTTGCTCACAGCATTATGTCATACCTGGGCTGTAAAAACGTTTGCTGCGGGTGTTCCAGACAGGGTGATAACTTTGCGTTATCACACAGGCTTCCATAGAATGTTAAGGATTTGGAGTTCGCCGCTGTCGAAAAAATTGAATACTGGATTCGGACTTTGGAATGTGCGGCTGTTATTAATTTTTTGTTTAAGGACACCAACTTTTCTCAACTTCTGGCGCATTTCGCTTTGCAATGCTTTCTCGGGTGGGTATGATCACCCTCCGCATCACCCTCGGTCCCAGCCCCCAGCGGGTTGGATCACCCGACGGAATACCCCATGTTGTATTCTATATATATCATTATGTCAATGTTGAAGGCCCCTGGAAATACAAAAGTCTCATTTTGGAGTTTTTTTTAATTTTTGGGCCGACCTGACTCTTTCTCCGAAAGGGGCTAGCGCTTCTTCAAACAACGTTTTCCAGCAAATTTAATGTTTTTGCATGTTGTTGAAAACCTAGGATTTGATTAATATTTTTAGGGGAATTCTCTTGTCATCCGGTCACATTTTATCATAAACTGGAACTATAAAGAAATGGCCAGGGGGACATTAATCACCCACAATACATCACTCTGCACATGAGCACTTTATACCGTGAATTAGCTAATTGTGAGATACTGTAATTCACTTTATCTTCATGGTAGCAAAATTTCATGGTGCAAGGAAAATTGACATTTTCCCTGAACTTTAACTTTAACTTCACGGTGGCAGCAAGTGAATTACAGTACGGATGTGTGAAGGAATCATAAATAATTACAACAGGTTTTTCACGGTGATGATAAGTTCTTGATACAGAGGTGACTGTAAAACAGTGAACATAAAATTACAGTGAAAGAAACAAGAATCACAGTATGTCTTACCCTACTCTCTTGTTGACGATGACACCGACGGCGTGGTTTGTGACGTTGAAGATACGCCCGGTGCGGCCGTGGTAGACCTTGTAGGGCATACCCTTCTGAATGGTACCCGTGCCCTTGACGTCCACGATGTCACCGCGCTTGTAGACATGGAGGTAGGTGGACAGATGGATGGGGCCTACAGCGGACATAACACATTAGAATTCTGTATCTATAATATCCAACCGTTGACTGTTAACTTCATTAAATAACTTCTTTTAATGAAAAGTTCATTGCAAGTTCTTGCCCATAGGCTAATTGCAAGTACATGTTACATGAAAAGGATGGACAGACAATGATGAACAATATAGTGTGACTACTCTAGTCTAACTACTGACACTACATGCTGACTTACTAGTATTGGGTTCAACTTTTTTTCCGAGACAGTGGATGACAAATGATCACACTTTTCCTGTAATGTGTGGGTTTTGTGATGTTAAGAGGAGAGTAGTTTTCTTTTTGTCTGTAAACGTGGAGAAATTAGGATGGAATTTGATGGCCTTTTTAAACAGCTTTCTTTCGTGGTCGTAGAAGGGGCAGATTGAAATAAAATGTGTTTTGTTCTCCACCATGTTTGACTGGCAGTATTTGACATGCAGTTTTCCTATCATTAGTATCAAATTAGCCTTCATGTACATCTTGGTAGGCAAGTTGCATCGTGTGGTGTAATGGATAGAACATTCGGCTGTCAAACAAGGGGACCCGAGTTTAATCCCGGGTTGCCTCCAGACATGCCATTTGTCTGGACATGCGCCCCAAGGTTGTGCTCTTGGGAAAGGCACTTAAAACAAATTTCCTCACTTCACTCAGGTGTAAATGAGTAACTCTCTTTGGTTACGGACGTCCCTCGGATAGGACTTTAAATGTTTGGGAAGAGCCACACCCCACGCACGTAAAAGAACCCACCACACCTTTCGAAAAAGAGTAGGGGCATGCCCTGGTGTCCGATGGTCTAAACCTTACAGCCTTTAAACCTTTATAAGGTCTAAACCTTAGATAGGCTACATAATCTTCAGCAAGTTGAAGTTGGTAGCCTCTGGGGGCTTTACTCCAACAAAGGGGTATTGCCCAGTGCCCGATTAAGTCTGGAAACGACTAGACTGGAACACCCGTATCGAACATCTTCATGGCCCAGATATGACATAAAATGTAGTTATCTGATATCAATCATATCATAATCTTTTTTTGCTATATATCAGTGACGAAATACTCACCACGTTGCCTGAATTTGCGGCTGAACATATACCGCGTACCGCGGCGATAACCCTTGCCGTTCGTCATCTTTTAGCTGAAATGAGAAAATGAATATCATTTCATACACGGATCGAAACTGGGGGACAGGAAGGTAGATTTGCCAATTATTCAAGACACTTAATATATTAATCCATACTTAGTAGACGAATCACGTAACTTAAGACAAATTAATTTATCTACTTTATCTTTTTAGCAATCGGAACACAATTGATCAGTTCTACCAAGTAACCATGTAAGGGTATTTCTAAACTATATTGGCCTTTACTGCTTTTCACAAATTGATGTACTAGTACTAGTAAAGCACCTACACTAACGCCTGCACATACTAACGTTACTGTAAAACTCATATTTAGTATTCAAAGATTGTGTCACTGAATTATTATATTATTACAAATTGATAACAAATTCGGAGCTATATGTTGGATCTAAACAAAAGGATAGATTTTCCTTAAGTCACAAAATTAAAGTAAAACCGGCTACTAAAACCACATGCTTTTTCGGCGGCCATTTTCAGTACGTGTCCAGCCACCGCATGGACAGAAATGGACTTTTATATAATATTAATGGCAGTTCCAGGCAACACAAACGATGTAGAGAGATGCTATATTCTTTTATTATTAAAATCTATGGATTTTATAACGCTGAAAGAGAGAATAATACAGATTTTTGCTATTTTCCGGGAGAGGCAACGACTCGTACCTTTCTCAAGATGGCCGCTGTCAAAAAAAGGACGAGCATGGGGGTCACGTGATCAACATCTGTGCAGCCTAAAATTTTGCTTTTGTATTTTTAAATTATCTGTAAAATTTCTAGATTTATGAAATATTTCATGATATTTAGAAGTAATGTGGCTATGATTTATGATTAAACAATCGTAAGTGGAAGAAAGTTAATCTGAAGGTTTTATTTCCGGGTCAGGTCAACTCAATAACTTGTGTAAAACTAGCGCGCGATTTGAGATAAAATTCGCTTCATTTTTAGGCAAGGAAGGATTCCTGAATAATTTCTGGAGAATAATGCAACACCACATACGTAATGAATTTGTGATTTTATTAAGCGCAAGGTTCTGTAGGTTTTGGTCCGACAGGGTCTCTAAAAAGACCTGGAAATGTTGGTCAAAGTGGGTTTGCTTGGTGAAAATTTACAACCATGTCTATTATTTTTTCAGAGATTACGAAATGATGAAAGTCTTTTCTTATCAATCATTAAAGCGTCAAAAACTAAGGTAGCAACTTTTCTAATTTTTAAAACCCAAATACGTACAAACAAAATGTGCCGCCCACTTTTCTTCAGGGAAAACGCTACGCGAGCGTTGCAGGGCGCTACATTTATCAAGACCCCCAAGCTACATAAATATCTACATATTTAGCTAAAGTGTTCTATATCAGCGACAATAAAACGATACTTTTGTACAATTATATCCATTATCTAATAACATTATACCTTAAGTTAGTAGATGATGACATTAGGAGTGAAATGAAGGTTTCAAAGAGGACTTATCTGGGGCTGATTTTCTACACCTTTGTAGTCTTGGTCGCACTAAGATGGCAGACAGGCAGTGAGGTCCTGAGAACTGGAGAGATGCATTGCGTAGTCAACATGGTAAAAACCTTCTCTTTACCTCTAACATCGACATAAGGAAGCTTTAGAAAACATGTACCACTCTTAGGAACCTTCTAGTGCTCTTTATAGGTTTTTCCGGCTCTATAAAATCATACGCCGCTGTTATATGACAGGCCAAAAATGGTGGGAAAAAATGTGGACACCTATTTTTATTTCCTTGCAAAATGGTTTATAAATTATCAACGCAAGAATGATATTTTACAGGGTCGAAATTTTGATGTCTATTCTGTCTAAAACGTAGGAAGCTTCGTGGTGAGAGAGAGTCTTGCGTTTTGTGTAAGATGTTCAGTCTAGTAGTTTTAGTGCACAGTTGTTGTTTTGGGGGGGCGGAACGAAAGTGGGAGGGGGGCAGACATATTTTTTTTACAAGCTACGGTTTTATGATAAAGCAAACTTGGACCAAGGACATTATATAGGAATGTTCCTGCTTTGACAGAACTGACATGAACAGATTCGTAGAGAGAGGGCGTTTTGTTTTGTGTAAATGACTATTGTGGATTTCATAAATTATGTTATGAATGATATAATATCAATAGTCAATTTGATAGATCCTAATGCCGATATGGGCTTGGTACAGGTTGTTTTAAGATATTAGAAATTAAGAGTAAGACCACAACAGGTAAATTCTATGGACGACATCCTCTGCAGACTTTAAATCTAATGCGAGGGTGCAAAAAGAACACAAGTCGGGGTAAAAAAAGCAAGATGCCTAAATTAGACCATAAACAATTTTTTAACATCGATTTAAAGCCACAAAACATTGTTTGACTGTCAGACAAATAAGTTATTTATTCCAGTATTCAAGAAGTGCACAATGTGACACTAGTGTGGTAGCATAGTATCACTCACCAAGTTGCAATTGTCAACTACGCTTAACTTAAGGCTACCACGCAAGTGTCACCTCTACAAGTACACTCATGGCTACGTCAATAGTGTCACCTCTACATGTATATTGTGCCATGTACAATCAATGGCAATGTGTGTAATCAATGGCAATGATAGACACCAACTTGTACTGTCTATTGTTATTTTCCTTTTGTCCATTTTGTATTTATGCATGTCATTATGTATTTATGCATGTCATTATGTCTCTTTGTTGTATGTGTTGAGTAGAAGGCTTCAAATAAGAAATTGCTTCCTGCCTAATACTCCGTAAACATATACAAATAAAATAAAATGAAAATGTGTGTGCTGATGTCATCCACAAAATTTACTTGATGTGACCTGAGATGTTTTTACAAACATGTGCTCCCGGACTGTGTGGTCCATTATAAGTGGACAGTGGCCTTCAATCATTTAAGACTCATGCCCATCGCTATCTCTTATAAAAGCAAGAACACTTGGCAGCTGAGAACCACTGATTGGTCACTGAACTGGAGTGCTATATTGAGTTTCTATCTCAGCATTCATTCATCAGCCACCTGTGAATTATAATGTCATGTATTTTGTAACCAGTGGTGCAAAATAGTGCAAATGTCTGTAGTTATGCCAAAAATAGTTACTCAAGGAACTGGATAAAGTTTTGAAACAGTCAGACGTTTCAGACAGCATCCGCTATATCTTTCCTCAGTGACTAAGGAAAGATCTGGCAGAACTAGGTTTTATACCAAAACTCTGAATGTCCGTAGTTATGATTGTTTATTTGTGTTTTTTTGTTTTTTGTTTACAGGGTGCAAATGCGTCTCAGCTTGAGAAGGAGATTGGTTCGGATCAATTCCCGGTGAACGAACACTACTTTGGACTGGTCAACGTGAGTAATAAATTATTCTCCAACTATGGCAAGCTACAATGTAACTTCTTAAAAAAACACTTGGAAAAATGTCAGTGTTCTCGCCAGAATTTTTTCACAGCATAGGGGTCAGGTACAGAAGGCCAACTTTACGCGGCGCAAGCTACGAAGAAATTACCACAGAGTAGGGAGTCTGGCTTGTTCCCCCGGAAAATGTTTGAATTCATAACCCAATGAGACACTATTTCCTGCATTTTGAGGGATAAATTTTGTGAAGTAAAGTTTTTCCTCTGTTACAGCCTCATTCTAAAGCCAAATATGAACTTTTTATAAGATTTATGAAGGGTCACATGGTTCTTTCCTGAAAGAAACATCCCTATGCTGGTTGAAACACAGCATAGGGGTCCAGACCACAGCATAGGGGGTCCAAATCACAGCATAGGGGGCCCCTATGCTGAAAAGGCCTGGCGAGAACACTGAATGTCAATGTCTTTGTATAACTTTGGTCTAGTTAGTAGGCCTACTTTTGGATCTTAAAAACATGGTGTTAGGATTTATGGTTTTGAGTTTGTTTGTTTGTTTATTTATTTAACCAGGAATACAGTATCGCCTGGCGGCGTTTTTCAACGATTCCGGGGGGGTTCAAACCCTTACATAATAGTACATAGCAACAATAAGAAGGTTCAAAAGTGTTAGATTTTGCCAACAAGAGGACAAGTACATTTACACATTTGTATATACATGACATGTATATGGTTATGCTTCACTCATTCCATGAAAATGTAAATACATATGGTTCAACCAGTTTTTGACAAAATCGACACGTGGTCTTCAAAAAGTAGGAATCTGTTTTCTAGCATACTAGTACATGAGTCTTCCTATTTCTACACTTCAAGTGTGGCTGTTACTAGTTAGTAAGTTCTGTAAATTGTGAATTATAATTTGCAGTGTTTTTATTCTTGTGGTTTTCAATGTGATCTCTCAGCGCATATTGCAAAAGCTCATCACACAGCAAACATACCACTGTATTGTAAAAGCTGCAAATGTTGAGTCTTGAAAGGCTGCTACCGTGACATTAAGTACATGTATCCGCAAACTTCTGTATCTGTATATGTAGCCCGTATAACCGCCCTTCGGCATAACACACCAGCCTCGCAGGCACACGGCACAGCAGCAGCTGGTTATATTACACCAAACGACCTGTCACCTGTCAAAACTTAATTATAAAAGGATGTTTGCTCTCGTCCACAGTTTGGGAACACGTGTTACTGTAACTCAGTGCTCCAGGCGCTGTACTTCTGCCGACCGTTCCGGGAGAAGGTGCTCCAGTACAAGGCGCAGCCCAAGAAGAAGGAGACGCTCCTCACCTGTCTCTCCGACCTCTTCCACTCCATCGCCACCCAGAAGAAGAAAGTCGGCGTCATCGCGCCCAAGAAGTTCATCGCAAGGTTGAGAAAAGAAAATGGTAAGATTTCTGCAAATGTGTCACAGACCTACATGTAGGTCAGAGATCTTAGTCTGTGTTAAACTAAAGGGCACAAAATACAGGGTGCATGTGCACCTAATTTTTTACATGCACCTAATTTTTTCACTGTGGGTGCACCAGTGCACCTAAATATTTCTATACATATGTACGTAGTATTGTACAAAACATTTTTGAAATTTAAGAACATAACGTATCTCAAAAAGTGATTTAGCCTTTGTTTACTTTTTGATACTTTGAAATTTTAAAGTTAGCTTTAGAAGTTAAGATTGGAGTTGGGCAGTAGGGTTTGTAAATACGTTTTTCTGACATTATACTTTATTGTTATGTTGTGCACCCAAAATTCTTTCTGTGCGCCTCAATTTTTAGATAAGGTGTACCAGAGCAGCTATTCCCAAAAATGTATTTCGAGCCCTGAGCTTTCATCATCCCGCCTTGGGCCAAATTCCTTGAGTGGGATAAGGGTACCAAATGTCAGAAACGCAAGAGAACCAAGCCTGTTTTTCCCTTAAAAATCTACATTGGACGGGGCTTGCTGACCCCCAAACATTGGCAGAACGGCCCGATCCTCCCAAATTCAGCAGTGAACGAGACAACACTCTTACTCTCTAGCTTTCTATGGTGCCCCTCCCTGTTTTGAGTTTGTGGCTGTTTACTTCTGATGAGCAAGTACAAATAGAAGTGTAATCTAGTCAGGCTTGTCCTGGCCAGTGTTGTGTCTTAGGCTACATACCCTATTGTATGGTATCAATGACATATCCTGCATATGTCGATAAAGAACCGTCCAGTGTCTTTCAACAGGCTATGGTCACTCTCTGATACCGTGGTAACAATTCAAAATCTAAAATCTTTTAGCACTTGCACATGTATGTGTGACATTAGTCAAAGAAAATATGTTTCTGCACGTCTTGCATGGGACAAATTTAGATAATTGTGGTATTTTGCTTTTTTCATCCATCCAGAGTTATTTGACAACTACATGCAGCAGGATGCACATGAGTTCCTTAACTACCTACTCAACACAGTAGCAGATCTGCTACAAGGTAAGATAGGGGAACATGAACGCTTGACATCATCATTATCTTCGCCGAGTACTAGTACTCGGGGAAGATTATGTTTTCGGTTGAAAAATCTGTTGGGTGGGTCTGTATGTATGTCAGGAGCATAACTCAAGAAAACTTCAATGAATCTTTATGATTTTTGGTAGGTGTGTAGAGGTTGTGCAAAGGAAGGTCAAGTTCGAAAATGGTTCATCTTGCGTTTTTCAACAGTACTGCAGCGGACTTTTAATTTTTTGTGTTTGTATGTAGGCAAAAAAAAGTGACGGAAACGTCGATGGATCTTCATGATTTTTTGCAGGTGTGTAGATGTTGTAGAAACGGAGGTCAAGTTCAAAAATGGTTCCCCTGGCATTTTCCGTCTTTACTGCAGCGGGCTTTGTGTGTATGTGTATTTGTATGTCGCCAACATAACTCGAGAAGCTGTCGATGGTTCTGTATGATACTTAGTGGGTGTGTAAGGTATACAGAAAGGAAGGTCAAGTTCGATAATGGGCCTTCTAGCGGGTATCTAAAGTATTGCAGCGGAGGTTCAAAGTTTGGGGTGAAATTTTCCGGAGGCGCCAGGTTCATGATTTTTTTTATAGTGGATGGGTCTTGGGGCAGGGAACAAGTGGTGTAAGTTTGGGCCTCTTGACGACTTGTTTTGAGCTGCAGTGGGCCTTTATGTATGAAACTTTGGAGGAGGATAACGCATGCAGGCTTTGGTGTATCTTTATTGCTTTTGGTACGCAGGTACCTTAGGTGATGATTAACATAATGAAATGTATAGTATGCAAATTGGGACTTCATTTACATAATTAAAGAGAGTAATGTATAATCCCATTGAAAGCTGTTACTCGACCTCAATTCAGGGACACTTGGAGGATTGCCTGGCTTGGGGTTTAGGTCACCCAGCTGTGTGCCAGCTGTGCGCCCTTCATTTGGTAATAACTCAAGAAGGGGTCAATGGATCATCATGATTTTTGGTTTGTTAATAGCTTAAGTTATAATTTGATTTAGATAGATGGTAATTATGCATATGGGAGCCAATATGCATAATTGATGAGGAAACACCATAATTCCATAGTGATCAATGGCAGGAATTCGATACTTGTAGCATCTGAAAGTTCATTAAACTTGTTACATATATCAGCACACTCTACACATATACTAGTCCTGTACCACCAAATGATTTTTAACACTATCTAGACTGGACTCATCCCCCCCCCCAGCATAACTTCCAAATGGTATGGTGCATGATCAAATTTGCAGCGGGTGATAAGCATGTAAATATTAATCACTCTCCATAATAAGCCTTGATTATTTGGCGAAGATAAAGTGTTCGTGGAACTCTAGTTCTTTATAATATACGTGGATGAATGTTAGACATCCGGGTAATAAGGTAACAGTTACTCAAGCAACTGGATGGCCCCACTGCAAAGCAACTTGTTAATCACTGAGCTGGGCAACCCTGGATAAAGATGACAGAAAATAAATGAATAAAGATATAAGATTTCCAAATCTTATTACTTGAATAACTTTTACCTCTGCGAACATTCTGATGTATAGAAAATGTATGTAAGTACATGCATGGGATCTTACATGTACCCTTGCCTACAGATCCATGGAATTTGGCCATATGGATCAAATTCTGTGGATTCGTGGGCAGGGGTTTGATCCCAGGGGCAGCCCCTACTTAACCATGTAAGGGATTGTACTCCTCATTTTGGATGGTGACGTAAAGCCGACAGCCCCGTATATGAAGGAACTTCATGGGTTAGCCTCAAGCGCCAAACCTCTGACTTACTTAGTCAGGCTAACACTTTTAATGTTTGCAGCAGAGAAACAACAAGCCAAAGGCATCAACGGGACAGACAACAACACCAAGGCCGACCCCACCTGGGTCCACGACATCTTCCAGGGAACGCTGACCAATGAGACCAGGTGCCTCTGTTGTGAGACGGTAAGTACAAAACCTATATGTTTATCAGTAGTAAAGTTGCAGACACCCTGTGGTGTTTGATTACATTATGTAGCAAGTGGCAGGACAGAGCTTGAGGGACTAGTCACCATATTTAGGAATGTTTTTGAGTATGACTAAACAGTGCAGTACTGGTTTGTTAGCACCACTAAGTTGCCAAGGCTGCTAGTAAGCGACTCAGACGCGGAGTACAACTCGGGAGCTTTATTCACACAACCGGCAAGGTCAACAAGATGGACATGACTGGAGAACACGTGATCCTAACTATGATGTCATCTAACTATGATGTCATCATTAGCATAACATAACCAACTCTATGGCGTAGGCTTAGACCATCTGAAGGTAAACATTATGTATTAATTTTGCTTTCAACTGTTACCTTTCAATGCGAAATGTTACCGTTCTATACCAGTTTATAGTATTGTATTCGATTGTATTCTTAAATGTGTTTGCACTCACATAACCATGATTGGTGTTCTTTTTTAAATGTTTGTGGTTTTAATATCGGAGTGACCTCACAGGGTGTCCCGTCCATAGATTTTAGAGCAGGAAAAAAATCGGATAAAGAAGAACAGGCATGTTTTTTTGCTTTCTTTCTGCAGGTGAGTAGCAAAGATGAAGATTTCCTGGACCTGTCAGTAGATGTTGACCAGAATACATCTATCACCCACTGTTTAAGGTAAGACAGTCAGTCTGTAGTGGCTTTTTAACCTTCAGTATATACTAAGATAGCTTGTTCAAGTTGTTTGCACCAAATTCGTATTGGTTGTAGATTTTGGAAGCACTGAGTTTAAAGTACAGGTTTGGTTTGCCTACTTTTGCTTTCAAATACTGTATTGCCAAGGAAAGTAATGGTTTGATTCGATTTTGATTTGGCTTGAGTTTACTACTAGATAGCCAACATTGGCATGCAGAGTATTTCCCTCACTGGCTTTTCAAAAGTGTTATCCATTTGCCACCACATGTACAGTTGCATCTGAAATGCCTCCTATTGATGCAAGAGAGTACTGCAGTCTGAGCACTGCGTGCTAAATTAACATTTTGATTACATCCAAATGGAAAAAATAAGATAGCAATAAGAGATGTGCTACTGTAACGTTACTACCTTGTGTTGTTTCCTGTACAGGGGCTTCAGTAATACAGAGACGTTGTGCAGTGAGTATAAGTACTACTGTGAGATGTGCTGCAGCAAGCAAGAAGCACAAAAACGGTGAGACACATGTGGAAATATCTTTCCTACTTTCTAAGACTTTTTATTCTAGAGTAGATAGTGAAGAAGCTAATCTAGTTAGTGTTGAGTACCCATGTCTATATATAAATGTATGTTGTATATATAGGGTTTGAAATGATTGGTGCTTAAATGTATTTAGTGCATTCAAAATTGGAGCTTTGCACCTAGTTTTTGACTAGGTGCACCTATAGCTAGATACCTTTGTAACTCAGATATACAGCACATTCTTGACACTTAAGTGTCAGAAAAAATAGTAAAACCTTTGTTTCATTACTTGTTTAAAATTTTGAAGTATTACAGCTATAGAATTTCAGATTCATTTGCATTCTCTAAAGAGTGGCAGTTAGGTTTATAATTAGGTTTTGCTGACATTCTGTAGTTATATTTCATGTTTTGCACACACATTTTTTTTCTGGGCACCAGTGTGCCTATTCCCAAAAATGAATTTTGAGCCCTGTATTATGAAGTTTGATGTTCTGTGCTATAGCTGTGGCATCCTATAGGGCCCTGGCCTGTCTTTAGCTAATATATGTAGGTTTCTGTAACATTCAGCTGATGAAATGGTTGTTTTTGCAGCATGAGAGTGAAAAAGCTGCCCATGATCCTGGCTCTGCACCTGAAGAGGTTTAAGTACATGGAGCAGCTACACCGCTACACCAAGCTGTCCTACAGGGTCGTCTTTCCCCTGGAACTCAGACTTTTCAACACTGTAAGTACTTTAGAATAAGAGCTCATGTGTTGGTATAGGTTGGTTCACGGTTTAAATTGTGCATGTACAAGGTCAAAGATGAAGGCCCCTAACTTGTAAACAGTTATTGTCTCAACTATGTTTGATACCAAGTCCAGACGTCTCAGGGACATTCAACTTCTATAGATTGCTCGCACTGCACGTGGACATGTCAAACCTTGAACTGGCTTATACCAGTGGACTTGCCCCCTGCTATAGTGCCTGAAAAACAATCTTGCCCACTTACTTAAATGGTCTCCGTTGGTCAATATTGCATGTGTCATACAAAATTCAGCTGTCTTGTTACCATAAAGGGTGTCATTTTTTGCGGTTGGTTCTGTCATAGCCTTATTGGAAATTTCACATGTACAACAAATGTCACTGCACTGTAGCTAAGTTTTAATTTCTTTCCAGCATAAGTAGTATACGTCAACCAAACTATCAGCCAATAGTTTGGAAACATCGACTCACTCACATGTTCGTTTGTTCCTTACATGAAGGACTCTCAACACCTGGTTTTGTTTGTTCCTTATACAGTCTGATGATGCAGTTAACGCAGATAAGATATATGACCTGGTGGCCGTAGTCATCCACTGTGGCAGGTGAGACATGTGTTTGTGCTCATCTTAAGAAGACATTGATTAAATTCTAGTCTTTGTTTTATTCAAACCTTGAAGTGCGAGTGAAATGAATTTTTTTCTATCATTCATGTAAAGATTTGGTCTTCTTTGAAAACATCTATGTAATCTTTTAACCGATTGTTTACTGTGTGCTCTTTGGTGGGACAAATATGCAACGAGTGATGACGTCACAGAAAGGACCTCATTACCCATTAGATTACTTGATTCTTTCAGAAAAGACCAAATTCCATGTGAATGATACAGGAAATTCCATTTCACAGTTTCTTGACACAATGATTATTTATTTAATGTTTCAAGAAACCGATTCTTCTGCGTCAATGACAGCTAAATTAGCAAATGAAACAAAGCAATCAGAGACGGAAAAATAACAATATCCATTGCAAGAATACTTGAAAGGGAAAAAGTGGTATAATGAAAAGAGAATTAGGTAAAACTCTGGCATGACCTGTCTGTAATGCTTTGAATTTGTGGTTTGTTTTACAATTACAGTGGACCTAACCGAGGCCATTACATCACTATTGTCAAGTCTCACGGCTTCTGGCTGCTGTTTGATGATGACATTGTGGAGGTGAGTCTACAAGCACTTAGAAAATCCTGGGCACCTGTTTGGTAGTGCTTTAGGGGTAGACTTCGCATTTCAGCCAGAGGATATACATACTAGTACTCAATTCCGATGTGTGACATAAAAGGGCTTTTGGCCTAGGAAAAGAATCCTGTGTTTTTGGTAACGGTCCTGAAAATGTAGGGTCGTTGGGTAGGAAATCTTTTTTTTTCTTTCCTTTAGATTTTGGTCGAAGTTATTCATCAATGTCAAACTGAAATACATCAAGACACTTTTTTTTTTCAACATCATATTCATAATTGTAACTATTCAGATATATATTGTACATGTACATTAAGTACATGTACATTGATAAACTGAATAAAAAAGAACAATGTTAACTGCACATTTTAGATCAACTGTTCAAAGCCTTTATATGTTTAAGAGTGTGAAATGAAAATTTGCATGACTACTTGGAATTTCCTTCTTTCTTTTTTTCATCACTCAGATGTCAAATCGAAAATTTTATATCTCTTGTCAGCAGTTGACCGAAAATGGGCTAAGGCTCAGGTTTTTGTTAGGGTTGGTCGGGTCACTGAAAACACAAAAACTTTTTCCTAGGCCTTCAACCAGTATTAATGGCTAATAAGGTATTGTAAGTATTCTGTGACATACACAAATTTTCAATGTGTAAAATTTAATGTTTCCCATGTCATGTGTGCCTTACAGAAAATCGACGCCCATGCAATCGAAGACTTCTACGGACTTACGTCCGACATCCAGAAGACATCGGAGTCAGGATACATCCTCTTCTACCAGTCCAGAGACAGTAGTTAGACATCTGCCTGTTCAGAAGATGCAGAAGAACAGAATAGGGAAACCTCGAGGCATATCATGGTTCCTGCAGTTCTGTAGCCTGCAGACCACCTCCATGTTTAGGACATGCCGAGATGAGAGTCGTTACGACCGAATCTGACTGTGATATATTGTAGACCAGTATCCTGGTAGTCATCCTATTCTAGTTCATGTTCACTGCTCTGATCGCTTCTACGCAGAATACTGTAAATGCATTTAAGTTTGCAAGGTTTTTATTTCGCGCTAAGGTGAAAATGGCATGTTCAAGGTGGTTTTAAGTTTGCCGCAGTCACATACTACTACAGTATTGGATAAAACGTTTGCGGTGGCTGAACGTTTGCGGTGAAACGGTCACCGCGAACATGAAAACCACCGCAAACATTTCTGCATTTACAGTAATCTGGCACCCATTAATAGAGAACGATTGGCATTTGAATATTTGCCTAGAATGTAGGCAAGAATTCTGATTGGTTCAATTATGATCCTTGTAACGTCATTGTAACAGGGTTCAACCAGACATTTAGAAGTTCTAACCTGTTACACTGCTTCTGTGAGATATTTGATTCCCAAAATAGAGCAGGGTATAAAGACCAAATGTTTCAATGTTCTGCATAGAAGGGAACAGAGGGGCGAACTGGAGCTAGAATAGGATGGCCACCAGGCTAGTAGAGCAGAGGGTGAAGTTGAACAGCAAGTCTTTAGGTCGAAAGAACGTCTCTGAGATTCCACCCTTTGTAGCATTGACATTCCATGATATTTTATTTGGCTGCGTGGATTTTACATGTATCACAACCTGATGCAGACAGTCCCGTCAGGAATCCGTGTGCTTGCAAATGAAAGTTCGACAAAGAAATTATGCGAGATAAAACATTTCTGGACTAGACGTAGTACCATATACATAATAGGTGGCTACTTCCGAATCATGTATAAAGTTTTATTTTGGAGATTTGTAAAGTTAGGAATTGGCAAAAATAATGTTGACGTATTGCACGACATTATGCCAAAGATACTCCATTTTGCACGAGCTTTTATTTTACTTTGAATCTCTTACTTTGGTCGATAGTGTATAGATATGGGGTGATGCGGAGAATACGTCATTTTACATCAATGCGACAGTTTAAAGATTACTAGATCTGTACAGCATAAGGTTGTAATGTCAAATCTCAAAGGTCCATCTTGTAAAGTCCACTGTAAAATAGACCATTGGGAACCGACTGTAATATGTATACTGCTTGGTGCAAAATGATATTTCACTGCTGAAGGAAAATAGTTGCATCATTTTTTGGCTTTGTCCACTTTTTTTACACACCTTTCTCACACCGCAGACATGATAGAATGAAAACGAGGCCTATGAGGCAAACAAACAAAAATTATTTACAAATTTTGTTTTCCTCTCAAATCACACTAAGTTTTAAGATATGACATCCAATTATCAATATTATAATAAACTAGCGTAATACTCAGAAAAGATGCAGTAATTTAGAGCCATGTGACCGATCCCATAGTACCACCCTCCTCCCTCAAAATATAGATATGCAACATAGACACTACCTCATTGGTCAATTCTCTAATTACCATGCTATCATTGGTTGAAAAGCTAATTGTGATGGACATTCAGGATCGGTCTAATGTTTGCCACATTGGCCTTGTTTTCACTCTATCATGTCCACCTTGTGAGAAAGGTGTATAAGAGGTGACCAGCAATAGTGTATAGTCCAGGTGGGGTGTTGCTGGAATTAGATACAGACCTGTATTCATAGTAGGAAGGAACAAAGTACTACTAAAACTACTGTAGGTCATTGGCTGGTCATGTATTTTTCTCTTTTGTTTTAACCATGGGGTTGGTTGTGGCTCCTGATTGGTAGAATGATGTGGGAAAGGGGTGATGTCATTGGATATGGAGAGGAGTGATGTGATTGGATGGGTGATTTCATTGGATGGCAGAAAGGAGTGATGTGATTGGATTTGTGTGATGTGATAGGATGGGGGTGATTGGATTGGATGGCAGAGAGGAGTGATGCAATTAGATTGATGTGATTGGATGTTAGAGATTGGATGTTGTTAAATCTGAAGCAAAATGTTTTTCTTATGAAACGTGTACACAAGTTGTTAGGTCACCACAACCAAAATATCTTTAAGTGAAAGTACCCACTGCAAGATACAAAACAGCCAAAAGTACCGGATTGCAAAACAATTTATTGACAAGGACCTACAAAAATACTTTGCAAATGTTTCACAATATCCATCGAAATGTAAATTGCCTTCTGAGGCTATGTACAGAATTGACGTTATCAAAGTGTAGAGCTTCGTTTGAAACCATCGGAATTCAAATAGCCTGGAATGTAAATGTAGAAGCTGCAGAGGGGTACAGCACTTTTTTTTATATCTAAATTCAACCTTCCCCCTGCTGCCTAACCCATTAGCCAACACAACTTTCTTTCCAAAGGGCTACCTTAGCAAGCTTAAGGTTAAATCGAACTTCCTGCTCATAAGTGTTATAACTGATATAAGTGTGTACATTATCACACATCTTGGGCATTTGCTGTGCTGTCTTAGGCCTTACCGATATGTTTCATGGTTCCCTTATATTGTAACCTTTTTCTCCTGCCTATAGCCAATATAAAGTTAGTACCAAATGGTTACCATAATAATAGGCTGAGGGTTAAGTAAAGTGAGGTTAGAGAACCAATTACAACCATGGAAACTTGTGTGTACCAGGATACACTCTTCTCGGGATAGTTTTTTTCATGTCGCTTGTTGGAGATCTGAAAATCAAGAAAATGAATTTATGTAGCCTTATTAGATGATTATTGCTTATGGTAATAGATAGCCCACGAACCATTCTCTTGCGCCATGCTACCGGTTGTATGCGTCAAGGAACTACCCTAGCGTACTGGCCTACGTTTCATCCTTCATGCTGTATTAGGACTGCCCAGCTGTCAACCAATCAGGTACTCTCCTTCCTGTTGTTGGAGGGAAAGTTACCAGCCAATCACGTTGCCGCTAGACCATAGGCGGCGACGTGATTGGCTGGCGAGAGCTGGCCAGTGCCAACGCAGCGAGAAGGACGAAACGCAGACCGATACACCAGGGTCGTTGCTTCCCATATACAAGGCCTGATATAAGGAGATGAGCAGCACATAGTGTACAGATAATTGGTAGCAAAAGGATGTCCAGAAGGATGCATAGACTGATGTGGTCTAGCAGAACAGCCAAAGAAGACTGCACAAGTGAATGTATCTGTTTTAGTGAGTATGCTACAGGAATATTTAGTCCGTGCTTAATATTTTTTTGTATGTGTTGCCAGCAAATCAATCGGCTCATATACATCTAATATAAATTTCTACATACTTACTTTATCACAAAGAATTCGAATGGTGACTGAGACTTTTTCACATATTCAAGAGTAGAAAAAACGTCGCTGTTCCAATATATGCAAATTTCCAATATGCAAATTCTTAAGCTTTAGCATCCTCCTAACGTTACACCACCTCAAGACTCTTCCAATGGACCTAAGCTAGATTGTAAAATAACCAAGAAATCCGTAAAACATTGAAATATAAGTAGCAAGGTTCTTAATAAAATGTGAGAGATTTGTTCATACAGATAGATAACGTTCAATATGAACGTGTACAAAATAAATCAGAGATGAAATTATGCATTACAATATTGCATCGTGTATGATACAACAACTTCTTTTAAAACACTGGTTATCAAATTGATCACTTCCATTTGTTCTTGAGTGCATTCTACTACAAACATTTTCATAAAATGTACAAATATCAATATCTTATATAAATATTATTTTTCCGAAGACCAACAGCAAATCTGTAATTATCTATATAGCCCTGGAAACTGTTAAAAGTTGGAGCTGCTCTAGGATATGATAAACTGCAATTTGTATAGAAATACACCGGAGAAATATACTGTAGAATTGCAATTGTATTATGTTAATCCCTTTGAAATTTACTCCTTAATCTTCTATTTTCTGGTGACACTCATTTACAAACGATGTCATAAATACTGACCTTCTTCTGTCTTACATTTTCTTCACTCTACGGCGCGTAAAATGACACTTTTACTTCTTTGGAAAACCCTGTTTTATCGTCCTGTAAGAGACTTGCTGATGATTGTGCGGGACGTTCTAAGACTTGTGCATCTCAAGCAATGACCCTGTCGCAACGGTCTGCGATACGTCCTTTTCGCAGCGTTAAAGCAGATACCCACCCCCTCTGTTGTTAGAGGGAGACCTACCAGCCAATCACGTCATCGCTAACGGTCAACGGGCAACGTGATTGGCTAGCAAGTTTATAATATCAGGAGTAGGAAGATCTGATTGGATGGTGGCTGGGCAGCGCTAACACAGGTCACAGCTAACGAAAATGACTGATCGAAGGCCGGTACGCCAGGGCCTTTGCTTGAGATACAAAAAGCATGACAGGATGGTCGAATGTCACTTCTGTAGTCACGGCAAACATGAAGATGACCTTTTTTTGACCGTTTACTAGAACGTTCAAAACTTCACATTTCTTGCTTGTTGTTCTTACGGTCACACTGTTGAAGTGTTACGTAATAAGTCCATCACCACTGCTGTTTTCATGGTGATTCTCAAGGCGGGCATTCTTCTTTCTTTTTAGCTTGCTCGTCGTCACTTCAGTAGCAATCATGGCAACATTCATTAGACGTTAGCTCATCCTCATGTCTCTACAGCAGACGTTTCTGAAGACTTCCATCTTCACCGTCCCTAACACGTCAGCTCGTCGTCACTGCTGTAGTCGTGCCCGCCCTGTGCCGCACTTGGTTTCCCGCCTTTATCGGACAGACTCTGCTCCAGTTTGGTCAGTCTCTTCTTCAGCTTCAGTTGTGTAGAGGCGTATTCTGAGAGAAGACGGGCAAATCTCGTCTGCAACGTGTCCAGACTCTGCTCCATTTTCTCTATCTTGTCTTCAGCGTCTCTGGGCGTGGCCAGCTTCCCGGCGTTCGGAACTGATTCATCCAATAGGCCGTCCTACAACAACAACAAAACACGGCGTGTCACAAGTTTATGTTGTCTCTGTTGCTTAAATTTTAGGAAAGTTTTATTCCAACGAGGCATGGTAAAAGGTTTAGTGATCCAGATAAGAAAAAAAGGCAATGGAACGTGACGTCATTCCTAAGGTAATGTGACATGTCAGAGACGGGGGCCGATACAGACTTCTAACCACCTATGAGCCAGTGCCTACGTCACACTTCCGGAAAGTGACGTGTGCATCCGGGTCCTTAGTTAACATGATGAAGACCTGAGGGCTGGTTGGATAATTTGGTTTCATTTTCTTGTGTGTTGGAAGAAATTTGAATCGCTTACCATGATTGAGGGAATGTAGACCTTTACCCTTGTCTTTTAGAGATCCCAGAGCGAAGGCAATGCACGCTTCATTTCGTATTTGCATGACTTGGTCGCTAATGTCTATAGCTAGATGCTGCCAATCATGTCACGTGTCCTCTACCTTGTATTCAGCACCAGCCAATGAAATAGACATGGGTTGTGTATAATCAACCAGCCAATGAAATCGTAGAATAGACGTGGATTGTGTACAATCAGGTTTAATATATGAATAGATAAAGAACCAACACCCTTTTCAACACCGAGAAACACTCCAAAAAACAATTTTTCTCACCTTCATGAGGATTTTCCTGCCACGGTCTTCAAGGATGTTCTTGGCGTCTGGATATTCCTTTAAGGCATCTAGTAAGTCGTCTTTAGACAGACAGAAGAGGTCCGAGTAGCCGATGGAGCGAACGTTTGCTGTCCGTCTGTTTCCGGTTTTACTGCCGGTTATGTTTAGAATGCTGACCTGAGAATATTGGTGAAAATGCAAAATCAACAATTAATCAAAGTTTAGTGTAATTAAGTTATTGGAGGTTAGTGTTAAACCGGTAAAACATACATAGAGTGCATACATAAATACCTGAAATATATATGGAGATCCGCCACTAGAGGGGTACGGTATTCTATAACAAATAGGTTCATGTCTATCTGAATAGTTACGGCGCGTACACATATTCGTCGTAGGCCGCCGTACGATTTTGACGTCGTCAATTTTCAATCAGGCTAAGAAAATACGAACCGCCGACAAGGATTAAAAACAACATTACATTTTTTTCCGTAACAAGACTTTTTGACGACACATGCATTGCTATCTCAAGCCTTCAGTTTCAAAAAGCACGACGACCGTACACTTACTAGCTACAAAGTACTTTTAGGTCGTTAATCTATATGAGAGCTGTCATTAAGCCACATTTTTAGCCAATGTAATTTTTTCTAAACAATATTGAGAATTAAAACAGGGTTAAAATGACACCTTCACCCGAATATACTTAAAACTACCACCAAGTAATATCTATACGTTATCTGTAAATCGTCGAGTTATCAATTATTACATCAATTAGACATATCAAAAATGTACCATCATCTCGATATTCTAGTCATGCACCAGAACGCCAGACAATCGTCTCAAGTGCATCGTCAATACCTTATTGATGCTCTCATTACGTGAATCTAGTGTATGAATAAATACCGACGTGTCATCTTTAGTATTCAAAATATTTTAATATCATATCCCACGCACCTCTCCAAAGTAGCTCCCGTCGCTGAGAGTGACAAACGTTGTGACTCCGTCGTCTGCGACCACAGCCAGCTTACCCTGTTTCACGATGTACATCTCCTTCCCAATGTCCCCCTTCCTGCAAATGTAGTCCCCTGGTGAGAAGACCTACAGCAGAACAATAGGGCATAAGATTCTACCTTAGTATTTCAGGGATGTATTTAATGACATTTCACAGCAGAAGTTCTTGGAAACTTCAGCGAAATGTTAAACAGTTCACGAGTCGTCATCACTATTGAAAGTATGCTATCTACACACAGTTGACAAAGTCACGCTTCTAGCGTCCATCCATTGGTCAGACCCCTAAACGCTTGATAGTCAGCAACTCTTGGTCAGGAGAATTGGAAACACTATAATCATGTTGTTTAAATTATGTATATGTGCTAACATGGACAATTTATTGTCAGAATGATAACTGTGGGGTTGAAGGCTGTGATGACTGACTTCCATGGTGACAGAGATCCCTGAGCTCATGTTAGCCCTTCTCATTTTTTAGATCAATTATCTGGCCTACGTATTGAAGGTGAACAGCCGCAAGCTCTCTAGCTCTGGCCTTGACAGCGAGACATTGTGTAACACGCTACATACAAGCTGTTATCGGTCGTATCACTCGTATAAAGTTTCTCTATACAGTGATGTCTATTTCTAGCTAGTGTGTATCTGCGTATACCTGTGATCTGGGTACATCTGTAGTTTGTATTAACCTGCAGTTTACGTTTAACTGTAGTTTTACTTTACGTTTGATTTGGGTTCATCTGTGGTTTTGATTTACCTGAAGTTTCAGTTTACCTGTGGTTCTAGTTTGTTTACCTGTGGTTTTAGTTTCAACACGATCTCCACCAGGAGTCCCGGCTCGCAGTCTGAGAAGATGGAGACTCTCTTCAGCGTGTCCAGATGGACGTGGATGGCGATCTCTGCCTTCAGCTTGTCGGGTAGGGACCTCAGGACCTCCTCCTCGTCAAGCGACTTCTGATTGGTCCACAGGTAGTCGAACCACTTGATGACCCTGTTTTGCAGTTCCTTGGAGACCTGATGGACAAATGGCAGAAAGACCCATGACAAACGAATCCGGTAGAAGGACTCCTTGGGTGTTTCTTTAAAATGGTTGACAGTTAAAATCATCAGACAAGTTTGAAGTGACCTGGTATTCATCTACGTATGAAGTAAAGGTATCTACATGCAATGCGGAACAGAAGTCTCACAAATGTTATGTCTATTACATTGATGCACAGGGACCTTAACTACCTTTAGTGCTGAACGACATTTCATGTCAATAGTGCTGAATGACCTTTCCTGTCCTTAGTACTGAAGAACCTTCCCTGTCCTTAGGGCTGAATAAACTTCCATGGCCTTAGTACTGATGGACCTTCCCTGTCCTTAGTGCTGAAGTACCTGCCCTATCCTTATTGCTGAAGGACCTTTCCTGCCCTTAGTATTGAAGGAGATTTCCTGTCCTAGTGCTGATGAACCTTCCCTGTCTTAAGTGCTGAAGGACCTTCCCTGTCCTTAGTGCTGAAGGAACTTCCCTGTCCTTAGTGCAGAAGGAACTTCCCTGTCCTTAGTGCTAAAAGACCTTTCATGTCGTTAGTGCTGAACTACCTTCCCTATCCCTAGTGCTCAAATACCTTCCCTGTCCTTAGTACTGAAGGATCTTCCCTTTCCTTAGTATTGAAGGACCGTCTATGTCCTAAGTGCTGAAGAACATTCCCTATCCTTAGTGCTGAAAAGCATTCCCTGTCCTTAGTGCTGAAGAACACCCCCTGTCCTAAGTGCTGAAGACATTTCCTATCTTTAGTACTCAAGGGCCTTCCCTGTCCTTGCTGCTGAAGAACCTTCTCTGTCTTTAGTGCCCATTCTGAAGGACCTTCCCTGTCTCTAGTGCTAAAGGACCTTCTCTGTACCCCGCAGTATCGTGTCCTTAACGAACCGTACCTGACGGAACTCCATGTATTGCTTGATGCCGTCCACCTTGGCCTGGAACTCCGCTCTGACGGCGTTCATGTTGGTGATCATCGTGCCCACGTTACCGACGATGGTGGCGAAGATCAGCACTCCGACGAGGAAGTCGAACACCACGAACACGAACTCAATATCCTGCTCCGGCGTCGGCGTCTCACCGATGGTTGTTAACGTCAGGGTGGACCAGTACAGGCTGTAGGGGGGACACAATAAGTTACGGCACGGTCACATTTGTCGTAGGTCGTCTTACGAATGTTATCTCGTCGCATTTTCAAGTAGGCTGTCACAGAACCAACCGCAGACAAGGATCAGACATAATTTTGATAAAGAAGACAGCTGAATTTTGAACGACATATACAAGGCGATCCCAAGAATGCCTTCAGTGCAATGATTGTACGAGGATCGTACGACGATCGTGCGAAGATCGTACAACGGCCGTACGACGATCGTACGACTAATCTGACCGGGCCCTAAAGCAACATGGATAGTAGCAGGCGAGACATGGAAAGCAACAGGTAAAAGAACAAGACAAACAGTAGGTGACGCAATAGGTGAGACACAGCTTGAAGAACAGAAGACACACTAGGACAAAAACAAGGAGAAATTCAAGAAATGTGTTCAACATAGACACTATCCCATGTTTGTTTATTACTAATGCAATATACAATATAAGTTCAAAACGCGCCAACATGAACAGCATAGGGATGTTGGCAACTGCACCTAAATGTACTTTATATCTGGCAAATGCCGATTTATATAGCATCTGATATGATTTCTTGTTGGACAGGACTTTTCCCTACGAAAGCCTCAAACATTGATACAGGGGCCCTGTGGCCATTTCACTTACCTGTAGATGTATTTCCTGCTGAGGGTGTTGTTGATGGGATACGACGTGTTGGGGTACACCCACCCGTCAACACCGAACCCCAGCGCACTCGAGATGGCGAAGTAGAAGCAGGCGTTCCAGTGGATGATGATGAAGATGTAGAGCACCAGGTTGATGATGCGGAACAGGTTGGGAAAGTTCGTCCGCGTTTCCGTCCGCTCGAAGCACTCCAGCGCTCTGCGCACGCGCAGGAGGCGTGGGAAGCGCAGCTCTGGTTGGTGGACCGTCCCGAGGGCGATGTACAGGATGTCCAGAGGCAGGATGGAGAAGCAGTCCAACTTGAAGTTGAACGTGGAGATGTAGTGCTTACACAGTTTCTTCACGTCTTTGACCAACAGGCCCTGTTCAAGGTATCCTAGAGGGCGAAGACAGAATGATGGTATGAAATATGAAACATTCAGAAAAACAGAAAACCGGATGCCAGATCTCCTGGACGGTGTCAGGTATCGACTTCTGGGGACCTTTGACCTACTCCTGACGTCACACATACCAAAGATCAGTGCGAATCAGGAAAAGTGGCTCAAATTCTTGATGACGATAAATGGATGCGGTTGAAAATTAGGTCGAAAATTCCGGTAGAAGATTCTTTGAGCAGGATTGAGGAGAAAAACGTTACTGTTACTTTTCTGAAAGTAGAAACATGGTGTTGAGTCTCTCACCTGTTCTAAACCTGACCGCCATGTCCAGGATGTAGATGGCGTCACAGATGTAGTCCAGCGTCATCCAGAGTCTCCAGTAGTCCGCCTGGAGCTGGTAGAAGACCGCCCTGGTGATGAGGATGGTCCAGTTGTACAGCACGGCCGCCGTGATCACCAGCAGCCAGCGGTAGTAGAAGTTATCAGCGGGGTCGATGACGTAGTCAATCCACCTCTGCCCATTCTTTTTACGTGCCCTTTACGAGTAGACAAAAGATTTAATTACCTTCGCCGGGAATGTATGCATTCGCGGTAAGGTTATGTTATCGGTTACGCCAGCTGTAAAGTGGGCCCGTATGTATGTCGAGATCATAAGTCGAGAGAACTTTGACAGATCTTGCTGATTTTTGTTAGGTAAGCGGCGGTTGTGGGAACGAAGGTCAAGTTCGAAAATGGTTAACCTGGCGTTTTCCTAAAGTGCTCCAGTGGACTTTTTTTGTTAGTGTGTTTGTATGTAGACAACATAACTCGACGTATTGATGATGGACCTGCATGATTTTTGGTGGGTACGTAGAGATTGTGAAAACGAAGCACAAGTTCAAAAATGGGTCACCTGGCATTTTCCTGCAGTACTGCAGTGGGCTGTTTATGTATGCGTATTTGTTTGTTGACAGGATAACTCGAGAAGCTGTTGATGGTTGTGTATGATATTTAGTGAATAGGTAGATTTATTAAAGGTGAAGGTCAAGCTCGATGATGGGCCTCCTAGCGGGTACTTTGGGTACTACAGTGTAGCTTCAAAATTTTCTGCAAGTGCTACGGTCATGATTTTTGTGTGGTAGATAGTCCATGCCACATGAAGTAAGTTGTGCACGTTTAGGTCCTCTAGCGGCTTGTTTGGAGCTGCAGCGGGTGTTTTTAATTTATTTGTTTTGACCTTTGGACATGAATAACTACCCTTTGTTAACGGATCGTCTTGATTTATGGTATATAGATAGCTCGATTAATGATTTACATAATTGAATATTCATTATGCAAATCAGGAGCTAATTTGCATAATTAGCACAGAAAGTTCATAAATCTGCTGCCTTTCAAAATGGGACTCTCAAACATGTGACATATATAGCTGCAAAAGAGAGAGGTATCGATAGATACCAATAATGCTAATGGCTACCTATTTTGCATGATTTATGAGAAAATACTAATTGAAAATACCACAATAGTAAATGATTGGAATTTCATTCTTGTATCATTAGGAAGCTAAGTAAAGGTGAACAATATCAGACAAAAATCATGCATGACAAGGCCTCATTAACATAATTTATAATGACATGTCTACAATTCCCTTTCAATTTGCTATTTTTAAGTCTATATATTCAGGTTAAATTGCACTGACAGGTGACCTAGTTTACCGGTGCAGGCTTTCTGTGAGACGTCCCTGGAGGACACATGTGATACTTTACTTGCCTGGTGCAGGGCTCTGTTTTGGGGTCAGGGAGGTCACACGGCCATTTAAACACAGCAGCCTTACGATCTAACGCTCTCCCTGTTGGAAGGTATACGTTTGATAAAAACTGATTGATATGTCGACTGTGAAAATAAGGGCATACTTGAAGCAAATACATTGCCAACAAATTGCCTTATTTTCTGTCGTAAAGATAAAAGTTATGATACCAATTAAGCAAAAATATTCTTACAGTGATTATTTTTATAACTCTTGTGAGAACTCGTATAGGTCTAGGGATGGGTTTGTTTTAAAATTTGAAAGAGAATACTAGTAACTCAAGAAGGTGATGACGGATCGTCATGATTTGTAGGGATGTACATAGTTTGAGTGATGATTTACATGATCGTATAAGAATCATGCAAATCAGGATCTGTGATGTGAAAAAGTATACAAACCCTTGCATTCCATTGTAGTCAAACACGTGACATGAAACTGAGAAAGAGAGGAATATTGATAGATATCAATTATGCAAACGAATACCTAATTTGCATAATGTATGACAAAATACTATAATTCCAGAGTGGTAAATGATGGGATTTCATTCTTGTGGCGTTTGGGAGATAATCAAATGTGGACGTTATCAGACATACATCATGATGGCCTCATTTACATGATATATGAGGAAATGCTACAATGGCCCTCTTTTCTAAGATTTTACTTTGATGCTGTGTTTTGTGTAGAGAAAAGTATCACTTGAAATTCATGCAATCGAGGACCTTATTTACATACTGAGTGATAAGCATTCACTCGAAAAGGCTAACATCAGTCGGCGAAGGTATGAGGTCGTGGAACTCTAGTTCAGACATGTCTTTCATTCGGAATCGGAAACATCTTACATCTTTAGTTTGTCTAGATCTGTGAAGTTAAGTTAAGCTTCTCGAGTTGGGTCATACTACCTGGATGTTTATATTTGATTGTACCTTCCTATGGCGTTATAGTCATTCGGGTGTGGCCCCATGGATGGTAATGAAAGGTTTGTTTTGTTTTGTTTTTCCAGTACCATAATATTACCTAGTACCCTTCTTAGACATATTTTTCACTTTGTTTTATTTCCAAAGATTCTATTAAATCAGGCTGACGGCTTTATTTTTAGACAAGTCACAACCGTCGCACGATCGTCGTACGATTGCAATCTGAGGACATTGTTGGGATAGTCGTGCATATGATGTACGAAATCATTTGTCTTTTTATAGAAAAGGCTGTCTCAGATCCTTGTCGGTGTTTGGTTTTGATACAGCCTGCTTGAAACTTCTGCAACACCAAAATTGTACGGCGACCTACGACGATGTGGCTGCAACATTATCGAGAGTTTGTCACGTATCAGTTAGGACTCGGGGGAAAATGTTGTTTCCGTTTCTTGTCTTGAAAGATTAGGGTCGGTAGGTAACGATTCACTTTTCTTTCTTTCTCCCTTTTTTTTAGATTTAGGCCAAAGTAAACACAGTTTGACCACGTAAAACTGAAATGCATGAGAACACAGTTATTTTAACATTATATTATATTCATCCAGACATCAGTACAGCATTTACTACACATTCTTTCATCAGCGTTTCAAAGATTTGATCTCTTTGTTTGTGCTGTCTGTTTCAATTTTCATCACTCAGATCGAAACTTTTAAGTCCCTTGCCAGCGGTCGACCTGCAAAAAGGCTATAAGATCTGCATGTTTGTGTTAGAGTCGGTCAAGAAACCGAAAACGCAAAATATTTTTAATTATGCCTTATGTAATGTCATACAGCTATACCCTGATGCATGCATGCCTTCCATTTCATTAAGCTCTTAATGATGCTACTTTTTCCCCACTGACACCGTCTGGCTGGTTGACCTGAAAAGAGGATCACAGGAGGCAAAGGGAACAGTTGCCATGACAACGTCTATGACGTCAGCCGGATTAAAGGATTCCTTCCCCCCCTGGAAAGGTCATTCAGTTCGAGCTATTAGCAAACGATAGCCTCCATATCAGACGTCGTGACGGCTACTGGACCAGTAGTACTATCAAAACATAGTCTCGAAACTCACAGAAGCATTGGTTGTGTTCTCCATTTAATCCAAAAAAACTTTTTAAGGCAGTCGAAACATACAATTCCTCTACTAAGCGTTTCAATGGTCCTTACAGTTAAAACACCCCAGTCAACTTACCATGTCAAACTAATTCAAATTTTAACTCATCTGTTACTGTAAGTCAAAACCTCTGACCTCTCGAACCTCTTTGACACTTTATTATCATCATTATTGTGTACGTTAGGAATTCATGTTTGTATACATGCTTAATATTACAACATTGTTTTTATACTTGCTATGTGTAAGACACCCGATATAAGCTATTGCAGCCTGGGATATCTAGTATTGCCTGTTGCAATTTGATAAAAATAAAGTAAAATGAAATAAAATAAGATAAAATGAAATGGAATGGAATAGAGTAGGATAGGATAGGATAAGATAAAATATCTAAGATAAAATAAGATAAGATAAGATAAAATAAAGTGAAATAAAATGAAATAAAATAAAATAAAATAAATCCCGGGACAGTGTAGGTACTCTCCAAGCAGAGATTGGTGGGGAAGGTTGTGACCTTCTTATCATAGGCCCCGATTTCATACGGTGGGGCCAGCGGAAAGAAATCATGGCATTTGAAAAGATGGTCACGATCTTCTCCACCAACCTCTGCTTCGATGACCTTAGATCACAATGGACATGTACACACAGAACATGTGAGGTGACTTATTGTTGTTGCCGTTGCCGTCAATGTCAAAAGTTTCATTTAGATCAAAGCTAGTACAGCGCTAACACATGCGGAATGACCTACTATACACAAGTCTGCTCGGTAATGTAGGTTTCAGAGCAGAAGCCCCATCGCTAGTTAGAACTGGGAAATTTATTACAAAGCTGAATGAACAATAACATGGCATCCGTGAATAGTTTCATCAGGTTGGTAAGTCGCTGAATAAAAAGACTCTTTTTGTACAACCAAGAGATTTATTTCACCGACGTTTCGGTAACCATCTGTCACCTTCTTCAAGGCAATTCTGACTGGTTCACATAGCAATGCAGCGCATGTGTTGCTGCTTATACATAATGAGATGCATTCCCAAACGTTTGGGACCGCATAGTGATGTCATCTCCTATGATTTGTACATATGTAAATATTTTGCGTTTGGGAATGCATCTCATTATGTATAAGCAGCAACACCTGTGCTGCAATGCTATGTGAACCAGTCAGAATTGCCTTGAAGAAGGTGACAGATGGTCACCGAAACGTCGGTGGAATAAATCTCTTGGTTGTGTAAAAAGAGTCTTTTTATTCAATAACATGAGATGATATCATTTGGACATTTTGGGTTATACATTTCATGGTTGAAAGATTTTTGACAAAATTACGAATCTCCGGAGTTGCACTCGTACATGAATGTCTGATTTCTGTATTACCTGCCTTACTAATGTTTCTCTGCCGAATCTGCACGGTCATCAAGAAAGCAATGTATGCGTTCCTGTCGCGAACATGATCATTTCTCAAAGTCATCCTCAATAAGTGCATAACTTGCTCTTAATTGGACCCGGTAAGCACCTGATGTATTATCGGCTTAGCTCAAACAAGCAGCGTTTCCCAATGGCCGCATCACTCGCGGGTATGTCTGTTATGTTTCAAATTTACCTAATTCAGAGGGACCTTCAAAATAGGCGTTTTTCGAAGTCATTAGAAACCATCTCAGTCTATGATTTCTCTGCGCAAATAGAGCAGACTGACTGAGCATGAACCAAGAAGAAAACATGATCTAGGCCTTTGAGCAAGCAGACATAGTCTTGATCTCTTGATTCATTCGCTTTTGGGGACTAGAAAAAACAGCAATTCACCAAAAAGGGTTTGCCATTTGTAAGCTGTTTTAGCCAATATGACCAGTTTGGGCTTTTTCCAGCCGGCTGTCTTATCTGATTTATTGTTGAACTTCACATTATTTGGCCAATTTACCGAATCCACCTCAATCGCCGAGATATTTTTTGCACTTTTGCTCACAGCTACCTGACCGGGTTGAGAGAACCTCAGTCGCACCACGCACGGGTCACGGGGCCCTTTAAATGGCATTTGTGACGAACAATAAAAAATAAGAATAAACGCGAATGGGATCTCGACAATGAAGCTTGAGGGAAAACTCAATTGTGGCAATGACAGCTGGTGTCCCCGACTTCAGAGCGCGGCTGGGGCCTAGATCGACTAAATTCTCTATGGACCTTCTTACGATTGTGACCAAGGCAAAAGGTAATGTGGAAGACACGTACCTGTTTGCCACCTTGTTGCCCTGCGGCTCGGCCCCCGCCCGGGACGCGTTGTCCCCCTCCCGACTGTTACCCCCCTCATCCTCCTGGATCACCTGACCCATGTGGAATCTCTGAAGAGATAAACAAAACATGGGATTTAAAAGGTCAAGGGGAACCTCGGGAGAAAGATCCAGACGACACCTAAGACGTATGCCGTACTTAGAAGTTGCTCAAAAACAAAAACAAGTAAATTTATTACTGTTGTAACAAGATCATTCTGACAAGAGAGTGAAATCACGTGGATATGACGTAAAAAAAGTCATCCCAAGAATAATTTGCAGATATTTGATTTCCCTCTAACTCCTTATCAAAATACCTGCTTTTTGCGTCTGCAATCGTTATTCAGACAGGGCAATTCTCATTGTGAGGTTGGAATGACCGATAGCCATCTTATTTTATTTATTTATTTATATTTACCACATGTGTGGAAGGATATTGACATAACAGGTGGCTATGACCTTTTCAAGATGTCAACCCAGACCAGACTGTAAGGTTTGGACCATCGCACACCGGGGCATGCCCCTACTCTTTTTCGAAAGGTGTGATGGGTTCTTTAACGTGCGCGGGGTGTGGCTCTCTCCAAACATGGGACCTCCATTTAACGTCCTATCCGAGGGACGTCCCTAACCGAAGCTAGGTGCTCATTTACACCTGAGTGAAGTGAGGAAATTTGTGTTAAGTGTCTTTCCCAAGGGCACAATGTCAGGGCGCATGTCGGGTTCGAAGTCGGGTCCCTTTGTTTGACGGCCGAATGTTCTAGCCGTTACGCCACACGACGCCACATGTGGCATCTTAGATCTTTGCATTCCACCCCCGCTGGTGTATATCAAGCAATGACCCTGGCGTAATGGCCTGAGATCCGTCCTTCTCGCTGGGTTAGTTTTGGCCAACCAATCATTTCGCTGCCTACGGTTAAGAGGCATCGTGATTGGTTGGTAACTTTCCCTTCAACAACAGGAAGGGGAGTATCTGATTGGCTGGCGGTTGACCAGCGCTAACGCCGCAAGAATGACAAAGCACATGCAAGTACACCAGGGCCGTGGCTTGACTTATACTAGGGTCACATTTCCTAACCGGGGCCCGGCCGGGCTGTTTGCGGAAACGAAAAATCGAAGTGTATGTCAATAAATTTGCACAAGCTATGCTCTTAGATAATTTTGCGTACGTTTTGTGGTTTTGTTATCTTTTATATCATAATTTTCGTTCCCAAAGACTGCCCGGTCGGGCCCCGGATTGGAAATGTGACCCTAGCAATACTTGGACCCTGCTTGAGAGAATGCTGGAATTAGGACCAAGGGTTACAGTTAGGATGTCTTACTAACCTGCAGGAAGGAGTCGGGCCGTGGACCGTCATCCTCCTCCCGTCTGCGGGTCGCCCATGTTCTGATGAGCTGCAGGGTCCGGACAATTCTGGACAGCGCCCCCTGGCGGGAACCCATCCTCGAGCCCCGTCTGGAGGTCGCGCCGTCCGACCTGGAAAATGTCGGTTTGAGTTCAAGTTCAAGCGTTTCCACAATGCAATTATTAGTGCTGGACATGATACCATTTCACAATTCTAAGGGCAGTCTCCTCTTTCTATAGCATGTTAGCAAGGGCAAGGATGGCGAATCAAATGCCCGGTCTATGCTCAGCGCAAAATTGGGCAGACTGCAAAGTTTGATGTTTCTACATACAGACTCTTCATATATGCCCGGACTCTAGAGACTATTCAGGAAAGATTAAATTTTCTCGTTCGCCCTGTTTCTCTGCCAAGGGCAGGAGAAATGACAAATTAAGGGTCGTCTAGGAGATTAGACGGGATTGGAACTGGGCCGTTCCAGGAGAATGGCCCAGGAAGAAATTGAAACGAAAACCTTCAGATTTCCCATGAGACTACGGTATCCGGGCTATCGGTGAAGTACATTTGGGTGGAAAGTAACTGTTTACGTTTCCGAATAAGATCTCAAGACATGTGACAAAACAAAAGCTTTAGTTGCCTGGTTGGTAAATAAGTTAGTTAGATAAAAATGAAGTTACGGTGCGGTCACATTCGTCGTAGGTCGATTGTCATGTCGAAGGATCCTAAAGCAGGCTGTGACAGAACCAAATGCCGACAAGGATCTAAGACAGCCTTTTCCGTTTACTTATAAGACAGTTGAATGTTGCACCATACATGCACGACTAACCCAAGAATGCCCTCAGTTTGCGATCGTTCGACGACTGCACGGCCATCGTGCGACGATTGTACGACGACTTCACGGCGATCGTACGACGATTGTACGACGATCGTTCGACGATTGTATTACGATAGTACGACGATAGTACGGCGAATAAGACGAGACCCTTGTTGCCGTATACATACCTGCCGTCCTCTCCCGCCACCCTAATAATCTCTGAGCTGGTGTCGTCCATAGTGGAGATGGCTCGGGACAGGGACCTTCTTACGGGTACAAGAAACGTGGGAAACATCAGGAAACGGTAAGAAGTAGGATCTAGAACTTTGTTCTTTGTACACAACTAAATGCTTTATTCAAGACCGACGTTTCGGTGACCGTCTGTCACCTTCCTCATGGCAGTTTGACTGTATGATTCTTGTTCTGCTTAACACTGCAGGAGGGTGTCCCAAACGTAAATTACTAATACATATACATATACATATACATATACATGTATGTGTGTGTGTATGTGTGTGTGTGTGTGTGTGTGTGTGTGTGTGTGTGTGTGTGGGGGGGGGGGGGGGACCGCATTATACCTTGCAAGCACCTGATAAACTTACCCATCCGTGTATTTGTGTAAATACTTAACGTTTGGGACTGCATCTGTTAGCAGCGACACATGGCTGCAGTGCGTTACAGAACCAGTCAGAATTGTCGACGAAACGTCGGTCTTGAATAAAACACTTGGTTGTGTACAAAAAACTTATACGGTACGAAGTGGGGTAACTTTGAATATGAGAAAAAGTACTTGACCTAATTTCAAAGGTCATGCAAACCCATGTGTTTGATCCAACATTAAGGCAGTTGTGGAGATGGTAGAGTTAAGTTATTATTTGCCGGGTGCTCTGTGACTTGCCGATGTGCGATCTGGGTTAGAGATGTGTAATTTACCGATGTGCAATCTGGGTTAGAGATGTGTAATTTACCGATGTGTGCTCCGGGATAGAGATGTGTGACTTACTGATGTGTCCTCTGGTACAGAGATATGCAACTTATCGACGTGTGCTCTCGGACAGAGATATGTGACTTACCGATGCCCTGGGACAGAAATGTGTGACTTACTCGTGTGCACTCAGGGACAGAGATATGTGACTTACCGATACCCTGGGACAGAATTGTGTGACTTACTCATGTGCACTCTGGGACAGAGATATGTGACTTACCGATACCCTGGGACAGAAATGTGTGACTTACTCATGTGCACTCTGGGACAGAAATATGTGACTTACCGATGCCCTGGGACAGAAATGTGTGACTTACTCATGTGCACTCTGGGACAGTGATATGTGTCTTACCGATGCGTCCTCCGATTCAGAGATGCGTCACTTACCGATGTGTGCTCTGTGACAGAGACATGTGACTTACCGATGTGTCCAATGACAGAGATCATGTCTTGCCGATGTTTCCTTTGGGACAGAGATGTGTGACTCACTGATGTGTTCTCTGTGACAGAGATGCGTGACTTACTGATATGTGCTCTGTGAGATCATGTCTTACCGATGTGTTCTTTGGGACAGAGATGTGTGACTTACTGATGCGTTCTCTGTGACAGAGATGTGCGACTTACTGATATGTGCTCTGTGACAGAGATATGTGACTTACCGATGTATCGCATGATATGGGGCAGAGATCGTGACTTACCGATGTGTGCACATGGACAGATGTATGTGACTCACCGATGAGTACTCCGGGATAGAGGCCGGTCTCCATCGTCCAAGACCTCCAGCTCGTCCTCCATGACGGCCGCCTGAGGCTTCAGGGTCCTCCTGGGGGTGCCAGCGGCCGGAGAGAGCTGCTGCGCCCCGCCGTGGTGCTGCTGCACCCTGCCGGACTCCGGATCATTCCCCGCCGCCCGGCTCTGACTCGGGCCCGCGCCGGGAGAGATCGTCACGGCGGTGGCGGTCAGAGCGTTGGCCGACAGTTCCATGAGCGGTTTGCCCCAGCCGCCTCTCCTGGTGGAGCACCCCGGCGAGCTGCCATCCGACGTCTTCGGTCCGCTCTCCTTCGCGGCGCCGACTTTCCGGTTTAACGTCCACCATTTCGACATGATTTCTTTGTTTGTATGTCTTTTCTAGTCTTTTACAGCCACAGATGTGACTTGCTGCAATCCACAGAATGCTTATTGATGCGGAAAAACATCATGATGAAAACTCACATACCAGCGTCGTACTGAATAGAATTGTCTTCTTTCCACTTCAAAGTCTGCTCATTATCATAACTTTGCATCCCGCAAGAGTCTTGAAATCATGCATGCCATTCTCTACTGTTCTCTTGGGATATGGTCCGTTAGGATGGTTTCATCAGTCCGAGTTGGGAATCATCTTGTGTATCTGTGGTTGCAAAAGAAGCCATGTTAAGAATACAATCATGTAACTAAGAGCTCGTATTTTAAATGCATTGATAGTGCAGGGTTTGCACTAGAATGCAGTGCGATTACGACGTTCGTATTTAGAACACAGTGTACCTGGCACTGTAAAACTGTACCTGCGTACATAGTTGGTGTTTAGAATGCAGTGTACATGTAAGTACAAACTTTGCTATATATACACATATGCAATACAACGTACTTGCAGAGCTAGTGTTGTATTCATTTTGATATGAAGTGTTAGCGTTAAAGTAAAGTGCACGGCTTATAACTTACTCTCTGAGTTGATGTGACGAGTTTGCGCTTGTTTTCCATTTCGCTGCATCCTAACAATCTTGCAACCATATATACAACCTTTTGGTCCGCCCCCGAGGTGTCGCTAAAATCGCACCACATGAATGACGTGTATGAAGAACGGAAGGATACACAGAAATTAGCAACTTGTAACCACACCTCTGCATGGAGAGTACGCCGTTACAAAAACGTGGGCTGAGTCATGCACGTATAAATTCATTAAATACTACAGCGCCGTCCCAGTTCTTTCACACGCAAGCACCAACCTCGAGTCACGCTCTAAACGTCTCCACTGAACTCTGTCGAACCACTGCGAAAACATCTCTATTAATCTGCGAGTTCTTATGGGATTAAATGCGGGTCATAGCCAGGCCGCATAGTCTGTCATGACAGTGTTTGATGGCCTGTGATATTCAGAGCATCACCAAATGTATTAGGCTTCTAGCAGCTCTTCTCGTGAAATGCTTGAAGGGTCAACTCCTCCAAGTCAGGAGAATAAGAAGGTGCATGATCCCAACTGCGCATGCGAAGCAAAATGCATTGTGGGTAGTATGTCAAAGGTGAGGGCCCTTGAGAAATAAACAAAACATGCATGGATATTTTTTAAGCCTGGTCTAGACAAGAACTGTCTACAAGTTCGGGACCTTCAACCCGCCAAACATAATGATGATGAATTTTAACCCTCATCCGACCGTATGGGGTCCATTTGGACCCCAAGCGTGTTTTAATGTGTGCCATATCAACATTTTTCGTTGGAGAAAAAAATTCCTTCCATGAGTTTGTTTATGTACATGTCTTACAACTCCTGAAAAAGTTTTACCGGGATTGGCCGATTTTTGTGGAAGTTATACTCTAAAGTGTGCGTGTTGTCCGCTGGGGTCCAAACGGACCCCAGATGATTTCGCATTGTTTATTACGTAATTAGAAAGAAATTCCTCATAACTTCCATACGGTACAATGTATCCTCACCAAATTTGCAGGGAGTGATGTTCGTGTAAAGTTTTATAATTTCGGTAAATTTTGTGACGTTATGACGTAATATTACGTAATTATGACGTCATCGATGTGATTTTATAGGCTAAATAGGGAAGTCCCATGATATTGAAAGGTATTAAACATAATAGAGTGTATTATTGATTTTAAGGTATGCCAAGGCATACAACGTCAATGGCGATTACGTTGACGTCAAAATTACGTCATAGAATGACGTCATGTGTCGTTAGCGATCCCTGGGATCCGCCATCTTGGATCGGCCATTTTGAAATTTTTAAATAACATTTTTTCCATTTATGACCCCAAATCACAAAAGAAAGAGACTGGAAACGTTAGTCCGAATGTTTCTGGTTAAGAAAATACCAAGTAGTGACGGATTTTTGAAGGCAAAAAGCCTGTTTATACCTAAAATAAACATCTTGTCCGCCATCTTGGATTTTTAGCGATTACGTAATCAAATTAGCATAAATTATGAATAATAAATCATGAAAGTTACATCTAAATACATATGATGTTATACATGTTGAAAAACTAATGTGGTTGAGCAAGAAAACCTGAGAAATATCATTGTTTTTACAAAATTAGTGACTTTTTGTGTAAAATGCCTGTCAGAAACCCGTTGCCATGGCAACAGGAAAAATGATAAACTTAAACTATTATCATGGAATTGTTGCCAACTAAATTTTAGGAAAAGTCACCAAGTATGGTAGTCTTACCATACGTCATTTGACACTTATACGATGTCAAAGTTGGCGCGGGCACTTTTAGCCCCCCAAGTCTAGATAGGGTTAAAGGAAAATACGGGTTCTCCTCATTTTCTGCATAAATTATGATAATGAGCATTAATCATCAACACCAAAACTTGTCAAAATATTCTCCATAGATTATTGTAACAGGATATGCACAATAACTACAATAAGAACCACCAGAAATATATCTAGGGGGCAAAGCAAAATGGGGTCCGTTTGGACCCCATACGGCCAGATTCGTCGCAAAAATGTGTCGGTCGGATGAGGGTTTTAAAGGCTCCCATTGCATTTTATGAGGCTTGAAAACTGGAAATATTCTAGTTGTTGTAATCTTTGTGAAATTGACATTTAATACCACTATTTACCACATTCGCGTGCGGATTTCTTATCAAAAGTGCCAGCACACAAATAAGCTAATGGTGATCTTTTAGTTTCACGCGCCTAGTGTAAATAGACCGATACCATAGCCCCGCCCACCTCCGTTAAAACGTAGAAATGCAAAATCAAAACATAAAGATGCAAATATTTGACAGACATGCAGTCACTCTCTCATTGGTAGAACAGCTAATTATGATGGACAGTCAGGGTCAGTCTATTAGGGCTTGGATTTTCTACCAGTTCTCACTACACAATTACATCGTATCTTTGCTCATTTAATGTCGATATGTAATGGTATAGTGTTCTTGAAACTTACTATGTGTAGGAATGACTAGAAATTTGAGTTTTTTTATTCAAGTTTCAAGCCTCATAAAATTCTCTGGATGCCGTTAACATATTAGCCACAATACATATGGCTGCTTATGCGCAGTTGGAACCATGAACTTCCTTATGGGGACATCCTTGTTGATTATTGCATATTTACTAACGGAAACCCAATAATTGTCCGACTGGGAAACATTTGTTTTACAATAGTGTTGGAGGCTGCAATGACTGGTTTCCATAGTGACAGAGAATTCTGGAACTCCGATATTGGTATTTCCCATTTGCTAGATCAGTCTCCTGGCTTAAAGGCGAACGGACAAAAGCTCTAGTGAAGGGAGGTGCCAGACAGCGAGGGATTGTGTAACACAGGGCGGCGACTTAAACTATACGAAAGTGTCCTTTAGAGCCATTAAGATAATAGCCTCAGTGATCCATGTCTAATTATCTGCAAGCGTTACTTGAGATCTTCGAATTCATTTTTACTGCAAAGTGCAAACTACCGATTTCCATGCAAAGATCTAACATAGCGGTACCAATCATCGTCCGATTTATTTCAAAACGTCAGTCATGTGTCGTTGAATGCAAACCTCTTTAATTGCTTTGGATAAAATAGTGTCATGACGAAGAATTATATTTATGTCATCCTTTTCTGCTCATGAGAATTGGCTGTTGCATAATACACCTTGACCTGTGCGCATGATCATGACTCAAAATGGTCAATAATAGGTACCTACCTACCTACCTAGTCCCTTGACCTCCACGTCTTTGGGGGGCAAAGTAGACACTAAGATAGTCTCCAGACTCGTCTGTACGATAATAGGTACCGCACGATGATTGGTACCGCACGGTAATTGGTACCACTGCGTTCAAGTTAGAGATGAAGGAAATCCTATTCCCCTTGTGGAGATGAACATTAATGCGATCGGCTTTTCTAGTTTCCGTCCGAACAACACATCGACAGGGGTACTAAGTACTGGATACAGAATACCAGGAAGACGCCAATCCCCGCATACGTACGTGCGAGTTACTAATAACCTCTGAAACACGATATCCCAAGACCCTCGAACATTAAAGTGAAGTAGGTTGGTGCATTTCAAAGCGTGCTGTACCATTTCGTGCCACGGCATGTTTTGAAATACAGCCTTATCCCCAATGTGTAGCGGCATGTTTTGGAATAAAGAATGTTTTAGAATACAGTCATCTATGCTTCTTTCTACGAAGTAGATTTTGCCGGCCTCGTTGTAACTAGCTACAGATAACGTAATTATACATTTCTCTTATATAACATTTCACTTATATAACATTGTGCAGGTCACAACCACTGGCCATTTTAAATTTGGAAGAAGAAACAGCGTCGAAGCCTTATCCATAGATCAAAGATATTGATAGGGACACTTATGTTATATGACAGTTGAAGAATTAGTAGTACGTATTTTCGATCAAAATGGGAAACTGAAATGTATATCCCGCAATACGTCGTGATTGTAAGCCCTTTGACTAAAAGTTTGGGAGGTGCCCCGGATGTACGACCGTTTAACCTTGATGATGTCTCTTCTTCCGGAAGAATTAATCTCCATCGATTCACTGCGATATAATTAGATGTTGTTTGTTTTTAGCTTCACAGCGTCGCGATTGGTGCATCACCTAATTACATCAGGCAGCTTGTAATTTGGGGGATTCGCTATCAATCAGGTGCATAATGATGCTAGTAACATATGATAATTGCACCGGAAGGATATGACAAAATGGCCGACCTGAATGAAAAATGGGAAAATGTGATCCTTTTATCTTGCTTTAAAGGGGCTCAAAGCAGGATTTTTTCGGCAAAGCTGAATTTTCTTATTGTTATTGAGATTTTTAGGGATCTATAAGCACTTTCGCATCACCATTTCTAATCCACAACGTTTAGAAACGGCGGAAACAACACACAACATTGTCACCTTATTTTTGGTGGTAACAATAAATACATATTAACAAACCGGCGTCTATTCTACACGTTTGTGTCATGACATGATGTCACATTTTCAACCCCTGAATATTGAAAACACAAGAAATTTCCGTACTGTGTGATGAAATCACCAGGCAGAAAATTGCCTCTATCGATCACCATGAGTACCTTTAAATTCAAACCTAGTTAGCGACACAAGACCTAATCTCCAAGCAGATCTCCACGGTGCCAAAATCGTACAAAATAGCCAGAGAAGCTCCAGTCAGCCAGAAAATTTCTTTCTGCCAGTTGGATACGGTCTTTGCAACCGTTCGGTCTGCTTGGAGACTAACAAGACCTAGCAAGGAGCTTATAGTCAGATAAACTTCATGGCCATAGAAAGGAAACCTGGACTATTCACGACATAGTCCTGCCGATTAGATTGAAACGGTAAATTGTAGGTATAGTTTTTTAAAACATATTTTTAGTACTTTTTACAATCAAACTCTCCCGTTGGATTGTTCACGATTGCTTGTTTTTGTACTACATGTATAAGATATATTCATAAGGGACGGAAAAATAAACATGTCCCTAAACAGCATGCAATTGTGCCAGTTTCCGGTACAGCATTAGGTAGACACTCCGTAATTTGTTGGATTGCACTTTGATTGGCCAAATCATGGCGCTAATAACATATGATTAGCACTGATAAATGTCAGAGGTCGACCTGAGGGGATAGCAACGTTACTGAGGGCAAATTTTTAGTAATATCTAGTCCAAACACCATGCGTAAAAGAGTAATGTACAAATCGTGTAAGGTTATCAAAATATCCCAGTAGTCAAAACTTTGGTCAGGAAGGTGGACTTTAGTCAAATTGGCAAAGAAATTCTCAGACTTTGCTCAGACATAAACACTTATCTGAAGTAGTGTACTTTTAAAAAAGCCAGACTGGCTCAGTTAGGGGACGATATGTAATATCCAAGCAGAAGTAGGTTCGGGCTTACGCTTGAAGCATCTAGTACTGGAAGTGTACCTTTTAAACTCTTCGTCGGTATTGGAGGTGGGGGCAAGAAAGCGCACACCGCTAAAGATAGACGCAAAAAAGACATTAAGAGACCAACAAAACGGCCCTGTAGTTAAAAGAAAATTGCCAGCGAACCCAAACTTAGGTCACTTTTTTCCACAGCACAACTTCTCCCTAGCACCTTAAAAACCGGAGGTTCCCCTGCAGTACGACGAAACGCCACCAGGGTTCCCAATCTCTATCGATTTCTTTGATAGGACAAGACCGATTTCTTTGATAGGACTAGACATACCAAAGTTCGTAACAACCCATTCATAGCTTTCTAAGTTGTACTGCTAGACCACATACACGGCGTTACACCGTTACACGGTATCAAAAACCATTGCTGCAAAAGCATAACCTTCTCATCCTCGTTCACCAGGACCCTTCCGCTCCACGTTACATCGCTCGCAGAAAGGGCCCTGGTAACACGGGATGGCATCCATGGTTATTGCAGGTCGACGAGACTTGCTGATGAATAATTAATGAGCTAACCCTTATTTGGGACAAACGGCAGTTGTAGCTCATGAATAGTTAATGAGCTAACCCTTATTTGGGACAAACGGCAGTTGTAGCTCATGAATAATCAATGAGCTAGCAGTAACACGTAACCTGATTGGTTGATAGCTTCCCAGCGTTCTTTGCGCGCTTGCTTCCGATGAGAGGAAGCAAACGGGTTTTAACCCCTCTGATTGGCTGAAGCTGTTTTGGTGGCGATATCGTAATAACCATGGATGCCATCCCGTGTTACCAGGGCCCTTTTTGCGAGCGATGTAACGTGGAGCGGAAGGGTCCTGGTGAACGAGGATGAACCTTCTTGGCAAATGGAAAAAAAATGAAACTATAGAGATAACAACAAAGGGAGATTGTAAATATGATACTCATCCTGACTAAGATATAGTAGTACAATTATGTCTGATTGCATGCAGCTATGGTATTTCACTACTCTCCAAGCAGAGGTTTCGATCGGGGGGCTTGGAGCGTCCGGGATTTTTAACGCCGCCCTCCCTCCTCTGCTTGTAGAATAGATTTCACAGCTACTGCGACCGCAAAACAACGCAGCAGATCGATCATCATGATCATCATGTCTATCATGATGAGCATATAAAGCAGCCTGCTCCTAAGTGGCTGGTTATTTCCCGCCGTAATGAGGCCGGAAGGCTCTCGTGCCGGTTGATTGTAGCGGTGGGATTCACAACATGTACAGCTACTCGAGCGGAAGTGCTACGTAGCAACGAAAGCGCGTCCCATCGAAAGGCTGGTGTTTTTAAAGGAGCATTCCACTCAAGAAGCGGGTATTATTTTCTGATATATGATATTTTTCGGGATACGAATGCACCCAACTTTTGGCTAAATTTCGTCAGCTGTCTTTTCGACGATGATCCTTTTCTATATCCATGTACCCCCATACGGACCCGCTTGTACTAGCATGGCCAACTTCGGGCACCATTTCCCGCTTACGGTAGACGCGATAAGGTTAACTAAAGCACTCGAGTGACTATCCTACATTTAGAATGCTGCACAAAAAGTTTGAAGACTATCCCGTATCGGGATACAGAGATTTTGGTACATTTGTAAGAAACATTGAACTCTGGCATTGTTGTAAGGGTCCTCGGGAAACTCGATCGCTATGTTGTTTACCCTGCGTTTAGGCTTCAAAATATGGTAAATTTGACAAAACAAAGTGGATTCAACCAGTCAAAGATTCAATCAGTCTCTGGTGAATCACAATACCCGCTTCTGGAGTGATGCTCCTTTAAAGGCCCATTACATAACATTTTGGTACAAAAATCAAAAAATATTCTTGTAAACAAAACTCTCAGTTGAATGACATGTACAATGACTTTTCCGCATATTTGCATCATTGTTCCGTATTTCTGATGATTGTGAACTGTGCAAAAACATGTAAATGCTGCGCAAGGTCCACTGATTCGTATCACCATCACAATCAGTGTTACACTGAATAGACCCTACTGATATAGGCAACAGCATACTGTCCACTGATAGGTCCCCTAGGATTGACTAATTAGTTGGAGACACACTCCAGGCTAGCTAGCTAGCGGCATATTTACATGCTATCAAGATCCTCTTCTTTTTAACTAAGGGTAAGATATGTAATTAAAAACTTAAAATCTTTTTCGTAGGACATCAACAAAATTGGTGAACAAATGGCGATCAGGAAAAAGAAAACGTCAATATTGAAATGCCCGCCGAGGAGTCTGCTTTGGAGGCTACCAAGGACTCAGGTGGACGAAAGAACACATTAGCACGAGCCGGGCTGCAGAGGGAGGCTTAGCGGTAATGCCGCCGGATTAGTCACGGGAGAAAACAGCCACGCACCGAGGGGGAAATCTTCTTAGAAGTCCTTTTTTTTCAGTAAGCCGTCGGCGCTATATATTTACACTACGTACGCCATCGAATTACGTATTCACACTAAGGCAACGATATCACGTATTCACAGTAAGCCATGCTTTCATATTCACACTAATTCGTGGGAAAGTACGCACTCTCACAACACCATCTTTAATGAGAGCCGATAATAGCAACAGATGCTTCTCAGACGAATTTTGAAACAAAATAACATCTTAAATCGTACCCTATTTCCATCGCAACTTTTCAAAAAACAAATACACAGTGGCACCGTGCCCGATCTGACGGCCGTATGCACAATCTGACTATAGTGCTGCAAATTAGAAATACAATCCAATACAAAAAGCAAAAACATAAAATACGTTGTGCAGAAAGAAACAGTATCAGACCCATTTGACACTCGACCTCATTTAAATGTACACATTTTGTAACTTCCGTTACCGTTTGATGTAAGACATTAAGATATACCACATAGAAAAATCCAGAAAAAGCCACAAAAGTTTAGGTCGTCATAAAAACGACAGTTTTCAACCTTATATGTGGCAAATCTTAATGTCAGAAACGTCTTACTTCAAACGGTTACGGATGTTACAAAATGTGTACATTTAAATGAGAACGAGCGTTGAATATGAGACGACAATTACGGCAATTTCCGTTAAGACGAATATGAAGAGTGCGTGTGACAAGAACAGAATTGAACAATTTGGAAAGACAGCGGGGCTTCACTGTAACGAATGTAGTTATGCATTTAGACTGAAAGAACGCGTCTCCCTTCATAACATGCATGTGGAAACCGTGTATAACTGATAACTCCAATAAAACGATATTGCGCCGTCTATCATCATTATTTCTTGTGATAGTAAATTGGTTTTTATTCAGTGGCAACACGGTGATTTCCAGCAAAGTTTCCGTGTATCTAGAATCTTATGAAACAATTCATAGAGGTGTTTAACCTTAACGTTGTGAAATCTAAATTCCTAAATCCTCAGTGTGTTCCAACTTTTAAGTAAAAATTGTTGGATTTGTATATCCTATGGCATTACAAATTCAGACTATGTAAACGTATGATTTGAGAGACAACAAAACGCACAAAACTTACAATCCCAAAAACACTTTTCTCAGTGAAATTCGTTTGAACTACCAATTCCCCCTCTAGACCTTGATCCTCATAATGACTTTTAGGGATCAGTCTGAAACCAGGTGGTTATTTATGGCAGGTTGTTATTGTCTTGTTTATTATTAGATGAAACTAGCGGCTTGAACTTTGGTTCCAGTAGTTTGTGATATTTTCGTGGATACTGGCCTCGTTTTTGGAAAGGTCACTGACTTGCGTGGTTTAGGTGGCCATGGCAACGCGTTACCCTCCGGCTTAAACCCATGTTTAAGGTCGCCATGGCAACCGTTGAAGTCCTCTGACGTCATTTCACATTGATTCTGGTGACCTTCAGACAGTCATTGGTTAATAAGGTCATTAAAACATTGGTTTTGGGGTTCACTGTCATTATAGGATGTACCCTGTTCACTTTGACGTCAACGCCGTTTAACTTAATTACCTGGCGACTGGAAGCAAGGGCTGGAGGTAACGTAACATGTCCTATTTACGTGCGGGAGCAGTTTACGTCCAGTTTGGGTCATGTCTACATGTCGCGGTTTATTATGCCAAAGACTGTTTTCATGAGCAACAAGGAACGTCATAAGTATCGTCATTAGCCATCTCTCTCTTCTACACAAAACAATGAAAAAGGTTTACGTCCAGCGACATAACAGAATAAAATCCTGAACCAGTAACAACAAGTTGCACGGAATCGTCGTGCATGACGTATTTCATATGTAATTCGACACCACGTACTTCATCATGTGTTTCTAACTTACACGAAAGGTAGTATATTTTAAAAGTAGCTGACGTTAAACATTTTTTTTGGATATTCCGACTATCCATGGTGATTCGAGGTTTGAAACTCTTATACCAGTTTTAGGATGGTTTAATACAACCTAGCGACCTCCGGACGGGTGGTTAATTTTTGCACGGCAAAACATAATAGCCATGCGTTTATCACGTGAACGCCACGTGCCGCGCATGTCGTTGAAATTCACAGATCAATATTGTTTTCTTCTATCGCGTCAAGCAAGCGGCGGGTCAAACATAATGACTTTACTATCATTTGTCTGTAGACCACTTTGGATAGTTACTGTGCATTTTTTTATGGTCTATGTTCTTCAAGCATAGCGCCAGAAGGGAAGAGACTGAGGTCGACGATAATGAGTTACGCTAGCACAATTTTACACCATATACATCAGTATAAATACATGCTCGCACGGCGTTAAACAGGCGGAGAAAAACTTACAGGCCATGCATTTTCTTTTTAGAAGAGCTGATATTTGTGCCCATGGGTTTAACATTTGGCTCTGTCCGCGCGGTTTTAAGATAAATACGTTTTGAATAAATTGGACGTTAACTGGTCACGTTACGTTACCATTCTTAATAGTTGGATGTTCAATACTATTACAGGGGTGTACTGTTAATGTTGAAATGGTCGTAGTGGTTCAATGTTTGTGGTTTTCGCGGTGATCTCTTTATGAGCTATTTATCGGAAACTTCAAACCATTGCCAAAATGCTTGTTCCGTCTTTTATTCGCATTTTTGCAACCCTTTGTTTCAACAGCGAACATATTTCAAAACCATCACGAACACTCCATTTTCTCCCTCCCGTGAAATCAAATCCCCGCGTAGTTAAAGGCAGTTATAATATACATTGATTTGACCAAAATGTCTAAGTATGTTCTTTCAGTAACGCTACAATTGTTGTATAATCTAAAAAATGTTGTATGCTGGTGTCATGAGCACTTTAAAAGCAGGCTGGATTTTGTACGTCTTTTGCATCATTTCGTAGCCTCCATAGCAGGCTCTTCCGGGCCTTTTTTTTGGGGGGGGGGGGCTTATAATACACCTTTTGCAGCCAGCCCGTAACCATCAGCCAGTCTGAAACCATTTTGCCCGTACTATAAGCCCCCCAAAAAGGCTCGGTAGAGCCTGCTATGGAGGGTAATCATTTCGGTCGTTTTCTAAAATTGTATATTTTCTTCCCATCTGTTCACCGTGAGTGGACATGCTACCAATAACCTAATTCAATGATATTAATACGCCTAATCATTTTCACACATTATGGCTATTTCTGCGAGTAGGTGCAAAGTGGTAACATGTTATGGTGTCAGTATCTGCATCGCATATCAGGGAAACTGCTAATATCCAAAGAGATGTTAGGATCTGGGCCATTCTTAGTGTTTTATGCCTGTTTCCTGCTACTTCGCCACATCTGGTTCAAAGTTCGGCCCGGGTTCGCGCTCAGGTCTGGGCACGACTGCGGAATTGGGGAAAAGAGTCGCATCGTCCTTTCGGATGGGAACATAAAGCCAATGGCCTTGTGTATGTGGGTGCCTATGGCATCAAACCTCTGCACATAAAAGATCCCAACACACTTATCAAGAATGCTTGGCTGAATACGCAAGCCGTAGCGAAGCCGCATTGTAATACAAGCTAACGAAAAACCCGAGCTTCGAACCAAGACCGATCGACCTAGTTGATAAAAAACGGGGTTGCTAACCGTTAAACCACAGCGCGGGACTTAACTTGCACAAATTTGTAGTTGATAAGATATCAGGCAAGTAGAAAGTACTGCTGCAACAGTATACTATTAAGAAAATCCCAAGAAAGACTTAAACCACGATGACTTTTTTTCTTTGTCTCGTTTAAATGCACTGAGTAAAGCTGATGTTTTCCCGTCAGTGATCCTCATACAATCGTTATTTATAATCTTCTAAGCTTAATCTGATAATAAGAGAAGGATGATTAATATGTATCTGGCCTTCGTCATGGCAACCGTTACCATGACATTTATCACAATGTCTTAACCCCACTTGCGTCAGCTTTTTTTGCACACTACAGGCAAAATAAGTGGATGGTGACCCTTGGCGATGACCTTGAACTATTTGAACTTGACCTTGGAGTAGGTTGCTTACGAGCTTCTCCCTACTGCCCCTTTGATAACCCATTATCAGTACAGATTTGATGCCAAAGGGCCATCTTAGCATGCTGAAAGTTATATGTGCAGAGATCTACAGTTAAAGTAAATCATCACGCGGCATAGTGCCGATTTCCAATGCCTACATGTACATGTAGGTTGCGCTGCTGATAAGAAACGAAGTGAATAATGTTTAAACAAAAAAACCAATGCGGTTCCAGAAGAAACCGATAGGGGGCCAAAACTTAGGTCACTTCTTTCCGAGTACAAGAGTCCAAAAATCGTGACGATAGCTAGTCTAGATCGGGGGTATCGAAACCGGAATTTCCACTGCAGTAGCATACTAGTAACAAGTCACTAGTAGGGGGAAAATATAATCATTTCGAGGTTTTATCATGACCTAACGTTATAACCACATGCCAAATATCAAGGCAATTCTTCCATGTATTTTAGATTTATCATATTGACAGACATACACACACACATACATACACGGACACACACACACAGGAAGTGCTCCTGCTGAAAACGTAACCTCCACTTTTCATGGAGGTAATTACCAAATTTGGTTTGATCAATGGACCCTTCTGCCTCCTGCTTTACATTGTAGTTTTCCCAGCGCTCATTAATATGGTAAGTACTGTATGAAAGGACACTTAATCTGATTGACATCGGATCCGGAGTCGTGTCGTTTTTAACCGGATTTAGGAACATTGGACCTCCCTCAACATTAAGTGTTTCTGGTATCAAATACTACATTAAAACAGACTATATCATTGTATTATGTTTCCTTCGCTTCTAATATTTGTTTGTGTATAATTCGGGTCCGTTGTATTTTTTTGTTATTTTCTTTTGTTCTGGTATGTTATTCTATTTTCTCTCATTTATATTGCCATTGCGTATATGTATATGTATGATAAAACACAATATAAGGTTTCAAAAAATAAATGTCAAACAGCTGGAAAATTCTCTGAACATCGAAAAGCGATTTTGACAGTGAACGTAATTTTCCACAACGATAGACAGAGGCATGTTGACATGTGATGGTTGGAAATATTAAAACATATGTGTTTCTGAAATTCTGTCAAGAGCTGTCTTATTCCTTGCGAGATTGGTGTGTTTTGATGTCCAACATATTGTATATTGATTACTTGAATAACCAACATGTTTTGGAAGAAAAACAATGGAAAACGACATTGACAGTTGCCCGTAGTTATACATAGAGAAGAAGGGGGGGCAGAAAACATTGAAAGTACTGTTCTTTAGCATGGTTCCGTTTTGTGAGAGCGGTGTATTTTGGTCGCTAGCATCTTGTGTGTATTTGAGTAACCATTGCACATCAGCACCAAAGTACCGGGAGGTGACATTGACAGTCGCCCATAGTGATGTATACACAGAACAACATAAGACGAAACGTATTCCAAATACAGCTCTTCAGTGCGGTGCCTTTCTGTGACGACATTGACGGTTGCCAATGGCCTAGTACATGTATAAACAGTACAACAGGTTGTTGAAAAGACGGAAAAAATTTAATTACAGCGCTCTTCAGTGTGGTTCCGTTCTGTGAGAGCGGTGTGTTTTAATCTCCAACATGTTGACATGATGGATATGAATAACCATAAGGCGTTGGAGGCAAAGCAACAGGAAAGGACATCCACAGTTCAGCATAGCATAAATACAGTACAACAAGCGGGTGAAAAGACGGAAAACATTGAAAGTACAGGTCTTCAGTGCGGTTCCGTTCTATGAGAGTGGTGTGTTTTAATCTCCAACATATTGACATGTTATATATGAATAACCATATCAATGCGCTAGGCGTTAGAAGCAAAACAACGGGGAACGATCGAATTGATAGTTGACCATAGCATTGTATATTTTCAGTACAGCAGGTTTTTGAAAAGATGGAAAATATTGAAAATACAGCTCTCAGTCATTGCGGTTCCGTTCTGTCTTAGTGGTATGTTTTGATCGCCAACCTGTTGTATTTGAATAGTCATTGCGCGTTAGTATTGAATCAATGGGAAACGACATTGACGGTTGCCAATGGTATAGTATACAGTACAACAGGTTGTTGAAAAGACGGAAAACATTGAAAGTACAGCTCGTCAGTGTGGTTCCGTTCTGTCTGAGTGGTGTATTTTTGGTCTCCAACATGTTGACATGTTGTATATGAATAACCATAAGGCGTTGAAGGCAAAACAACAGGAAACGACATCCACAGTTCAGCATAGTATAAATACAGTACAACAAGCGGGTGAAAAGACGGAAAATATTGAAAGTACAGCTCTTCAGTGCGGTACCGTTCTGTGAGAGTGGTGTGTGGTTTTGGTCTCCAACATGTTCACATCTTGTATTTGAATAACATATCGCACGTTACGTTAGGAGCAAAACAACGTGCAACGGGAAACCGCATTGACGGTTGCCCATGGTATAGTACTGTATATGTACACGACAGGTTTGTGACAAAATGGAAAATATTGAAAGTACAGCTCTTCAGTAGGGTTCCGTTCTGCGAGTGTGGTGTGTTTTAATTTCCAACATGTTGACATGTTGTATATGAATAACCATAAGGCGTTGGAAGCAAAACAACGACATCGACATGTCGACAGTTACCCGTAGCATATGTAAATACAGTACAACAAGTGGGTGAAAAGACGGAAAATATTGAAAGTGCTTCCGTTCTGAGTGGTGTGTTTTTGTCTCCAACATGGTTACAACACATTTTGCATTCAAATAACATATTGCATGGTACGTTAGGAGCAAACGGGAAATGGCATATTTTGACGGTTGCCCATGGCGTAGCATATATATATAGAGAGTACAACAGGTTGGTGACAAGACGGAAAACATTGAAAGTACAGCTCTTCAGTGTGGTTCCGGGCTGTGAGAGTGGTATGTTTTTGGTCTCTAATCTGCTGTTGCTCGTTACTGCCGCATTAAAACAACGGGATAGGACATTGCATAGTATATGTGTATAATATACATACGTATAGTACAACAGTTTGGTGAAAAGACGGACAATATTGTACGTACAGCTCTTCAGTTGGTTCCGTTCTGTAAGAGTCGTGTGCTTTGGTCTCAAACCTGTTGACATGTTGTATATGAATAACTATTGCGCGTTACGTTAGGAGCAAAACAACGGGAGACCGCATTGACCGTTGCCCATGGCATAGTATAGACAGTACAACAGGTTGTTGACAAGACGGAAAACATTTGAAGAACAGCTCTTCAGTACGGTTCCGTTCTGTAAGAGTGGTGTGTCTCGGTCTCAAACCTGTCGACATGTTGTATATGAATAACCATTGCGCGTTACGTTAGGAGCAAAACAACGACAGACGACATCGACAGTTCCCCGTAGCATAGTATAGATACAGTACAACAAGTGGGTAAAAAGACGAAAATTATTTAAAGAACAGCTTTGCGAATTTAATGCAGTTCCGTTTTAAAATTGTGCGAGGTTGGTGTGTTTTGGTTTCCAACCTGTTGTGTATATTTGAATAATCATTGCGCGTTAGGAGTAAAACAACACGAAATTGCATGGACAGTTGCCCTTCTTATATACACTATGTACAATACGCTAGTGAAAAAACGGCAAAACATTGCAAGTATAGCTCTTCAGTGCTGTTTCCGTTCTGTGCGAGATTGGTATGTCTTTCTGTCCAACCTGCCATCATTTTATATTGCCGCGTCAGAAGCACATGCCTGTCGCTACCATATGGCTAGCCTAGCCGGGTCGGTGGGCAACCCCTGCCGGCGTGTAAGCTTTGTTTTCCCGCCGTGTCTCCCGTAACACCAGCCTAATTTTCTGGTCTTCAAAGAGCTTCCCGATGAATAAAACAGAGAAGCTGTCGCACGAAAAAAACACACACAAAAAAACAACGTTTTATCACCTACGCTAAAACTGCCGGTGTTTATATAACCTGCGTCTCTTATATCTGACCTTCTTTGCTCGCTATGGGAGCGAAATGGCGACCCAAATGTACGTATAAAGAGGCTGCAGATAGATTAGGGCAGGCAATCACTCGCCATTTCATTATGTACAATCCGAGCGATCATACGGATGGCTGAACGCCTTTGTACAACGCTTGTAGATTGTTCTGATTGGCAAAAATGAATCCCAGCACTAAGTCGTGTGTTGTGATCCGTGCGATAAGCGTGACAAAAAAGATTCAGTTCGGCGGATACGAAGGACGAACTCACCTTGGTGCTTCCGTCAAGTGGAAATCAATTTTCTCCCATCGCGGCGGCAACCTGTTCCATCAAAAATGGCAGGCGGATGGGCATCCAGGGGCCGCTAGTTAGTCCTGTCTGCTCGAAACCACCACTAGATCCTTTTATAGAGCCTTAGTAGACGCGTACAGCCATGCATAACCCGTTTTTCCGAGCGCGAACGGGAACGAACCGAGCTGAGATCGGTCTCCTACCCTCTCTCTCCACACACACACGCTACTGTGACGCACCGGTAGATTTTCCGCAAATTTTCCACCGCGCTGCCCAATTACGCGGCGCGTTGTCATGGAGACGGGATGCCAATTTTGGCTCGGCGCATGGCGTACTCAGATTGAGGAAGAGGGTTCATAATATTATGTTGGAGTGCAAGAAACACAGCCTACTTTCGTTGAGTCAACTAGAGCTGATTATGAATCATATTTACGTCGTGATGAGTTTATTTCAGTTGGTTACGTAATTGTTGTTCTGATTTGATGTTGTTACTGGCTATTCTTTATATGCTATTTCATGCAATTTTCTCTCATTACCTTGAGTACAAATTATACTTAAATCTAGGTCATTTTAGTCTTCACCTCTGACCCCTGTCGCTCTGATTTTCAGTTCACCTTCACCTTTCTGTTACATCAAATGTATATTTTTATTTTATATTTCATGAGTGGCTGTACTTGTATGTAATTTCATTTTATCTTACGGACTCTATATCTGTCTGTATCTGTATCGGTATCTATATAGCCGGTACAACCGCCATTAGTCGTAACACACCAGCTTAAAGACTCCATGGCCAGGAAGAATAGTGATGAATAACTTAAGGAGATCCAAATAAACCAAAATAAACGAAACCGAAGCAAACGTTCACATCGCCCATCTGGAGTGTTATAATATAAACACACAACCAACCAACCAGCTGGATTAATCTACTGGTACTGCAATGGTAGCCTGATCAAGAGAGCTCAGCGTTAAGTAGAATTAGACATTTGTCATGGCGTTCATTCGATTATTTCCGTCATAGCCTCGCTACCGGGGCCATCGTAAGCCAAGGGGAAAACAGTCTCCAAAACAGACTCCTTGGGTGATATACAAAAATGGCCAACATTGCGGTACACGCTACGGGTATGTCACTGTGGCTCAACTGGTAGCAGCCTCACAGTTGAGCTCCTAGTTCCAATTAGTTAGTGTCTGGGAGACCCGGCCGGTTCAAACCCTGGGTTGTGGACTTCTCGGTTGGGGCTGCAGTGTCTTTCGGAAGGTTCAAGGGGGCTCCTCGTGCACGTTAAATGAGAAGGGCCAGCTAGCAACGCCTCCCTATAGAAAATTCATTGGAAACCTTCTGACCTATATACCACTAGGATAGCCTGGAGTCCAGCCTTGTTAGGCTTTGGTCGTCTGCCAATGTTGGCGATAGCGACGTTGGGAGCGGACCAAAGCTCACAAGGCTGCACTCCAGGCTACCACCAGGAATTACATAGTGATGAACAACATTTGCATATATATGTAGCACATTGGTTGGCTAACTCCTGTGTCAAATCATTCAGCCTATTCGGTCGATTTCTGTTGATCTTTAAAGGCAACCCAATACATACTAGGGCCCGAAAATCGGATTTGGAAAGTCAATTTATTCAGTACTTTCTATGCATGATTAGTTCAAATAACACTATCACAATGTATAGCAACGTCCATTATTCAAAAATACGACGTCGCCGGGGTTTCTGTAGGCTCGCCAAACTAAGAGGATCATCGTATGGCATGTTTTTGCACGGTTTAAAAATGCTCTAAGTATGAAGTTATTACACAAATGTGCTAGACAGTGTTAGTAAATGTCACTACAATAAAGATTTCAGCACCCCCCCCCCAAATTTATTGGTCCCTTCTATTGCTTTGGTTGCCTTTAAGAGATTATCATTCGTCAGTTTCATATTGCTTGAGAAACTAGGACATCTACGGAAATGCTAGTTGATCCCAAGACGACAACAACAGTGTACGTATATAATAACGTTTTTAAAAATGGGACGCTTTCGTAACAGCCTTTGGATTATTCACAACTTAACTATAGCCTCGCGACAAGAGACTTGTTTATCAGACTGAACTAGCTGTCCTTGTTTTTCATGTAGTTTAAAGTTTACCATGTATATTTGTGATTATATGTACATGTATGATATTTTCTTGAATAAAATGATGAGACGCTTTCGTAACAGCCTTTGGATTATTTACAACTTAACTAAAGCCCCGCGACAAGAGACCTGATTATCAGACTGAACTAGCTGTCCTTGTTTTTTTTATGTAGCTTATAGTTTACCATGTATATTTGTGATTATATGTTCATGTACATGTATGATATTTTCTTGAATAAAAAAATGGGACGCTTTCGTAACACCCGGCTTTGGATTACTCACAGTTAACTTAATTAAAGCCTCGCGACAAGAGACCTGATTATCAGACTGAACTAGCTGTCCTTGTTTTTTTATGTAGCTTATAGTTTACCATGTATATTTGTGATTTTATGTACATGTGTGATATTTTCTTGAATAGAAAATGGGACGCTTTCGTAACAGCCTTTGGATTATTCACAACTTAACTAAAGCCTCGCGACAAGAGACCTGATTATCAGACTGAACTAGCTGTCCTTGTTTTTTTATGTAGCTTAAGTTTACCATGTATATTTGTGATTATATGTTCATGTACATTTTGTACATGTATGATATTTTCTTGAATAAAAAATGGGACGCTTTCGTAACACCCGGCTTTGGATTACTCACAACTTAATTAAAGCCTCGCGACAAGAGACCTGATTATCAGACTGAACTAGCTGTCCTTGTTTTTTATGTAGCTTATAGTTTACCATGTATATTTGTGATTTTATGTACATGTGTGATATTTTCTTGAATAGAAAATGGGACGCTTTCGTAACAGCCTTTGGATTATTCACAACTTAACTAAAGCCTCGCGACAAGAGACCTGATTAACAGACTGAACTAGCTGTCCTTGTTTTTTTATGTAGCTTATAGTTTACCATGTATATTTGTGATTATATTTTCATGTACATTTTGTACATGTATGATATTTTCTTGAATAAAAAATGGGACGCTTTCGTAACACCCGGCTTTGGATTACTCACAACTTAATTAAAGCCTCGCGACAAGAGACCTGATTATCAGACTGAACTAGCTGACCTTGTTTTTTATGTAGCTTATAGTTTACCATGTATATTTGTGATTTTATGTACATGTGTGATATTTTCTTGAATAGAAAATGGGACGCTTTCGTAACACCCATCGGATTATTCACAACTTAACTAAAGCCTCGCGACAAGAGACCTGATTATCAGACTGAACTAGCTGTCCTTGTTGTTTTTTCATGTAGCTTATAGTTTACCATGTATATTTGTGATTATATGTTCATGTACATGTATGATATTTTCTTGAATAAAAAAATGGGACGCTTTCGTAACACCCGGCTTTGGATTACTCACAGTTAACTTAATCAAAGCCTCGCGACAAGAGACCTGATTATCAGACTGAACTAGCTGTCCTTGTTTTTTTATGTAGCTTATAGTTTACCATGTATATTTGTGATTTTATGTACATGTGTGATATTTTCTTGAATAGAAAATGGGACGCTTTCGTAACAGCCTTTGGATTATTCACAACTTAACTAAAGCCTCGCGACAAGAGACCTGATTATCAGACTGAACTAGCTGTCCTTGTTTTTTTATGTAGCTTATAGTTTACCATGTATATTTGTGATTATATGTTCATGTACATTTTGTACATGTATGATATTTTCTTGAATAAAAAATGGGACGCTTTCGTAACACCCGGCTTTGGATTACTCACAACTTAATTAAAGCCTCGCGACAAGAGACCTGATTATCAGACTGAACTAGCTGTCCTTGTTTTTTATGTAGCTTATAGTTTACCATGTATATTTGTGATTTTATGTACATGTGTGATATTTTCTTGAATAGAAAATGGGACGCTTTCGTAACAGCCTTTGGATTATTCACAACTTAACTAAAGCCTCGCGACAAGAGACCTGATTAACAGACTGAACTAGCTGTCCTTGTTTTTTTATGTAGCTTATAGTTTACCATGTATATTTGTGATTATATTTTCATGTACATTTTGTACATGTATGATATTTTCTTGAATAAAAAATGGGACGCTTTCGTAACACCCGGCTTTGGATTACTCACAACTTAATTAAAGCCTCGCGACAAGAGACCTGATTATCAGACTGAACTAGCTGACCTTGTTTTTTATGTAGCTTATAGTTTACCATGTATATTTGTGATTTTATGTACATGTGTGATATTTTCTTGAATAGAAAATGGGACGCTTTCGTAACACCCATCGGATTATTCACAACTTAACTAAAGCCTAGCGACAAGAGACCTGATTATCAGACTGAACTAGCTGTCCTTGTTGTTTTTTCATGTAGCTTATAGTTTACCATGTATATTTGTGATTATATGTTCATGTACATGTATGATATTTTCTTGAATAAAAAAATGGGACGCTTTCGTAACACCCGGCTTTGGATTACTCACAACTTAATAAAAGCCTCGCGACAAGCTAAGAGACCTGCTTATCAGACTGAACTAGCTGTCCTTGTTATTTTATGTAGCTTATAGTTTACCATGTATATTTGTGATTATATGTATATGTTGATATTTTCTTGAATAAAAAAATGGGACGCTTTCGTTCGTAACACCCTTTGGATCATTCACAACTTAACCAAAGCCTATTTGCAAGAGACTTGTTTATCAGACTGAACTAGCTGTCCTTGTTTTTTTTGTAGCTTATAGATTACCATGTATATTTGTGATTATATGTACATGTGTGATATTTTCTTGAATAAAAAAATGGGGCGCTTTCGTAACAGCCTTTGGATTATTCACAACTTAACTAAAGCCTCGCGACAAGAGACCTGATTATCAGACTGAACTAGCTGTCCTTGTTATTTTATGTAGCTTATAGTTTACCATGTATATTTTTGATTATATGTACATGTATGATATTTTATTGAATAGAAAATGGGACGCTTTCGTAACACCCGGCTTTGGATTACTCACAACTTAATTAAAGCCTCGCGACAAGACACCTGTTTATCAGACTGAACTAGCTGTCCGTGTTTTTTATGTTGCTTATAGTTTATCATATATATTTGTGATTATCTGTACCTGTATGATATTTTCTTGAATAAAAGAATGGGACGCTTTCGTAACAGCCTTTGGATTATTCACAACTCAATTAAAGCCTCGCGACAAGAGACTTGTTTATCAGACTGATCTAGCTGTCCTTGTTATTTTATGTAGCTTAAAGTTTACCATGTATATTTGTGATTATCTGTACCTGTATTATATTTTCTTGAATAAAAAGATGGGACGCTTTCGTAACAGCCTTTGGATTATTCACAACTTGGACTAAAGCCTCCCGACAAGAGAGAGAAAAGAGACCGTTTGAAGGGGTGGTTTGAAGATCGGCTGTACGGTCGCTACCGAAATGATGAAAGGCGCGCCTAAGTGGATACCGGCGGCTTTCCATGGCATGAACTCTGGTGCACTTAAGCTTCAATGGGGGATTATTGTTACGTATACATTATATACAGTCTGACGGCAGAGCCTGGTCTGCGTAATACGTTTAATCTCAAAACAGCTTCGATTTGTCCAAATAGGTGTTTTGTATCGTTTTGTACAAGTCAAGAAGAACTGAGGAAAGACGCACAAGATTCTGAAGACCTAAAATGACTGAAATATGGACAACCTATACATATCTGATCAAGCATAAAGATCTAATACGCCAGCCTAGATATAGTGTTTCCGTATCAATAAAGCATGCAGATGATGACCGCCATGTCGGTGTCCCTATTTGCATATCAAATATGGAACGTAGCTTAGGCCTGCTATATATATTTTCATGTTTAATCGTCACGCCTTTGCAGTATACTTCTTGTATTCTATTCGTTGAGCTGTATTGGGTATTTAAGCGGGTTAGAAAATCTTTAAATGTTCATTTTAGCTACATGATTCACTTTAATGCAAATATGGACACCAACATGGCGGCGTACATGGTGATGACGTCACAGGAAAATCATTTTATAGTCTCCAGTCGTCATTCTATTATCCTGCCGTGTTTTTTGGGCCAGTCACGTATGCTAGCGTGATTCCATTACGAGCGACATTTTCTTATGGTTATGCTGTCATAAGTTGGCCTCGCATTCTAATCTATCCTTTTAGTGAAGTCATTATCTGACAAATTCTGCGCATTTGTTGTGCCGTTTTCGGATGATTTGCCACGACCGATTACGATGGTTTTCCCGTCACTTCCAGGAAAAATCACTATCCGTGCTTACAAAGACGAACGCTCTTGCGGCGTCATTTTCGGAACCGAGCTTTCTGATGATTACTCAGAACTGCAAAGGAGGTCGCGTGCTTTGTGAAAGGACATTCTTTTAGATTGGCTATGAGAGATGAAAGACGCACGGAATAGGAGAGCAGCGGCTTTAAATTAAGGCAACCAAAGCAATGTTAGGGCCCAAAATATGGAAATAACAAAAATGCTGAAATCTTCATGGTAGCGATATTCACTAACACTATTCAGCACATTTGCGTAATAACTTCATGCTCTGAGCATTTCAAAACCGCACAAAAACGTGCCGTACGATGATTCCCTTAGTTTTGCGAGCCTACAAAAACCCTGGCGACAATTTTCAGTGAGTTCTCACATCACCACGACGTCTTATTTTTTGCATGATGGACGTCGCTATAAATTGTGATAGTGTTGCTCGAACTAATCATGTATAGAAACGACTAAATAAATTGACTTTCAAAATCCGATTTTCGGGCCCTAGTATTGCTTGGGTTTCCTTTAAGACGGCTTTTGTCTACTGCTGAATGTTGCTTTTTCTGATGATTACCGTTTTTTATGATCTGCCGCCAAAGACTAGCCTCCAAAGAAGGCTACATGTCTTAACTTTCTTTACTTCCTGTCTTACACGGTCTGTATCTAGTTAAGTGCTGTTTTCTAATTGCATACGTTATTCTGGTAGCCAGCGTTTTTACACAGGCGTTAGGCCATGTTGATTTGAATATATGGATGACATCGTCTAGGAACCCCAAGATTGATGCGAGCTTGCGAATGAAAAAAAAATGACAAAAAAAATGTTTTCATTGTGAAATAAACGAGGTCGGGAAGGATCAATAATCAAACCTAAACGCACAGAGTATGGTAGACTGAAATATAGACTCTTCATTTTTGTTCTTTTAAAACTTCGGAATTGACTTTGGCTTTCTACGACATTATTATCCGTTTTCCGAAATATTTTGGGTGCAATTTACAGCATGTATTTTCTCATTTTGCAGCTGCTTTTTACGATTTACAGTTTGGCCGTAGACTTTGATGTGCGTACGGATGTGATCCATATAATCAAATCAACATGGCCTAAAGTGTAGACTAGTAGCTACCAGAATATGATTCACAGATAGAAAACAACATATGCTACGCCACAAGAGTGAAGCCAGGAAGTCTGCTAGATATAGACTAGGCCTACGATTGTTGTAAAAGGCAACGGGAAAAAGCAAACGGTACGCGATCATACAGTAATTAATATCACTGACAACCACCATGAAGGCCGTTAATATTTGTCTTGTAGAATTCTCCTACATCAAAACACTTCACTTCCGCACCAACTCAGGCACGTCAACAGGTGAATGCAAATATGGCGCCGCCATTTCGATCACATGGTGACACGGACACTTGCTTGCCCGGGCGCCATCCTAGGGGTGTGTGGGGAGGGGGGGTGTAGCACACTATTGCTGATGACTTCTTTCAAGTTGTACTGGGTCGTTTGTGCACCCAGTCAAACGACCCAGTACAACTTGAAAGAAGTCATCGGCAAAAGTGTACTACAAACCACCATAAAAAGGCCCCAGAGAGCCTGCTATGGAGGCTATCTGACTAAGAGGTGTTGGATAACACGCTCTTAGGGGACTGGCCTGTGGAAGGGCTACTAAAAGCGTGATTTAGTCAGGCTAGGAAAACTGAAAGGGAGAAAACAAGCTACTATCATGTCGTGCAACCTCACAAGCACTTAGTCTTCTCTTCCGAGGAACTGGAAGTAATGTGTTCTTTCCGAGCCCACTAAGTGGCTCTTTGAAATGATACGCTACTGATGATGATTCATCTGTAACAAGAGTTCGGAGACCTCATACCTCTATGGAATATTTAGTGAAGTTCATAAAATTCTGGTTATAGCTAGTCTCACTATTATGTAAGATAAAAAGGTAACTAGCATACTCTATTCTAAATGATGGTCTTTACTACCAAAATTATATACATGTATATTGCATGTGTGAAAGTCTTTTCCGTTGGCAGAATTCCATGATTACATTTCACCATAATTATGCGAAATGACTTCCAATTTCCAAATGTAAATAAAATACATGTATGCATGGTGATGTGCAACTTTCATTATCTTAAAATAGATATGTCACAGGATATACCAAGGAGATTCTTTGTCCACAACCAGGTAATCTCACCTGCTGACGTTTCGGTGTCTGTCAGACACCTTCTTCAGATCCGCTTCTGACTGGAGTACTGCTTCTCGCCGCTATAAGTAGCCGATTGAGGTGGCGTTTGCGGCGAGAACACAATCCCAAACGTGGCTGAGCTTGTATCCCCCCTCGTCCCGGTTCATCACTGGTGTTGACTTAGATATGTCACATGTATGAAATTCCCATAATTTACGATGATAGAAAAATCGCATTAAGTATGCAAATTAGAGCAAAATTTCACTAATTGGCATCTGTAAATCTTCAACCTGCCCTAGATTACATACATGACATGAAATCCTATAAAGTCCTTACTTACCTCTATATATCTAATATTATTGACATCGATCTGTCGTTCTTTTGTTCAGTTTCCTTAAAAGATTTTCCCCAAAACGTACCTAGGTTCCAAAGCAAACTGCTAGGGAGCCAAAATTTACGCCACTTCTTTCTTACATCACAGGCTATCTGACTACGATATGTCTAGGACAAAAGATTCAAAACCCGAAAGTTCTAGCTGCTGCAGTGGGCCATGAATAGACACCAGTAGACGGTCATCTTCAGCTTCTTGTTGGTAATCAGGTACAAGAAATTGACCCCATGGCCCAGTAATCTACTTCCGGGTCATACACAACGCATTTCCGTTTGTGATTAGCCGCCACGAGAACGGTTAGGGACTTCTTCCTTTCTTGCTTTCATCGTTCTTTTGAGAGGCCAGTTACCGTTCTTTGCTGATCTGATCGCAGATAACTGTCAGGTAAGGAGTGTTGACGACTTTCTGTGTCAGGATGTGTAACGATTTCAAAGTATAGAGCTACAAGTAACGATTTCGCGATGTTTTTTGTGTTGTTTGTGGGGGACGCTGAACGGGTGTGAACTTGAACAAGGGTAGTCAAGGGGGTTCAGGATATCTTTGAAATTGATTATCAAAACTGTCCAGCACTCGGCAAACCCCTATCTCAGAAACCCCTCAATCGGCCCCGTGCAAGGAATTTCCCACCGGCCACCAAGTTTCTCACACCTGGTTTCCATCAGTGGCTGTTGCCAGCCTGGTCGGGTAGGATTGTCGTTGGAGACATTCGGTAGGGACAAGATTTGGTTGCACGGAAGAAATAAATGAGAAAATTTCTGTTCATTCGAATATTTCATTCGTGCAATTTAAACAGATAACATTAGACGGGAAGTTGTGAAGGGGGGTCTATCGATCGGCCCAGACTGCGATTTTTCCATGGGTGCGACTTTCCCATCGGGGTAGCCTCTTTGCAGGCCTCCCGGGCGGCGCCGACGTTTATAAAAATTTTCGGGGGAGCGCTGATTCGCGATTTTGAACTTGTGGGGGCCTGCAAAACCTGTCCCCGTCAATAAAAATAAACGCCGCCCGTGAGGCCTGCAAAGGAGACTAATATCTGGGTACATATTGGTCCAATTTTTTTACTAAGTACAGGTCAGTCAAGGTATACTAAACTATTTTTTTATGGCAGAAAATATGCAATTTTCGAGTACGCTTGTGCTAATAATCTCCAAGCAGATTTAACGGTGGTAAAGGCCGCATCTAACTGGCAAAAGGAGTTTTCATTGCCGAGGTGGCTATGAAAACTTCTTTTGCCAGTTGGATAGGTCTTTGGCAGATTACTAGTACTCTTGTGCGGTGTCAAAGGATGTTGTTGTTGTCAAAGGAAAAGGCCCCCCGATATGTAAGCCAAACCTGTTCAGGCATTGTTATTCAAATCACAGGCGGTAGGCAAAGGTATTGTCGTTGAATAGCTGCTGAAGTTCCGATCGTGACGAAGTACTCGGCGCGGGGATCACCCGTGCCAAGCTTCCGAGCGAAACCCGAAGCGGTGCCGAAGGCACGAGCGGGGGGTTCGGAGAGCCGAACAGGGTTCGGTGTTCGGCGGAGCCGAACAGTGTTCGGTGGTTTTCGGCAATGTTCGGCGAAGCCGAACTCTGTCTGGGCGAGCCCCGTAGGGGCAAAGGACGACGGGAGAAACCATCCCCGCTAATGAGGGGGGGGGGGCATTTCCGGAGTGAGCGACGGGAGAAATTGTCTTCGGGAGCATTTGAGCGAAAACATGTACCGCGGCGGTTACCCAACATAAATACCGTAGCCTAAAGCCCGTGTTCAAATCGAGACAATGGTGGAGATAAGAACTGTTTAGCATATCTGCTTGGGGCGGATACGCTCAACAAGCAGATACGATCCCCCCAGCGGCCCAGCCAAGAACCTGGCCCCGATAAGTTGGAAAATCGTCGTAGGATGGGCTGCAACAGAGGCTAGCCCTATTACTACTTTGAACTATCGCTGAAGTCCTTGTACATTCTATATGTTCATGTCTACAGTGTGGCAACTCCTTTTCCCCTACTAGTAGTCTCCTCTAAGAAATGAGTGTAAGCTGGCACTGTTTCCTTAGAGAATGGCCGGAGGGATTTTTCTGGCAATAATGAATTAAACCCTTTCGTAGATTAGAGTACACATAGCAGTGTCAAAGGTGAAGGCCAATCAGAGGTAAACAAAAACCCGTCTGGGCATTGGTATGCAAATCGAGACAATGTCAAGACGAGAACTATTGACAGGCCAGGGGCCTTCACCTTTGACACTGCACATGCATACTTGAATCCACAAAGGGTCTTATACATGTAGGTATGTATGTGGCTAGAATATTAACAAGAGCTTTTAAAAAAAGCTGGCGTTTCGGCTACGTTTATGAGTGTGAATTGTCTTTTCCCTTTACTTGAAGTAAAATCTGCCAGAGGAAGTCACTCAAGGGCTGTTCAGTCTATATGAAAAATTGTCATTTTTGGAAATGAGTACTGTTTTAATAGAGAAAGGCAGATTGGGGAAAGCAATTTTGAAGTTACGTCACTTAACTTAAGTGCTTTTGAAAAAGCTGGTCTTGGCCTACAACTTGTACTTATTTGTAAAATGTATAATAGGCTCATTATAAAAGCTATCAATGTAATTATGTACATGGCACGCAATAAAACATAAAATTTGAAAAAGCACCATTGAATCATCAGCACTATGGTAATTAAGTGAAATAGAAGTTCATAACAGCTAAGGTTCTATCTAAAATGACTACCAAATGTCAAACAAATCAACAGCTACCTCATCCGTATTATTCTGGTTTCCGCATTTACAACATTTCTTCCTTATTTTCCTGGGTAATTTTGCTAAAATTCATGAAAATTCCCATAGTTTTGTGCCGAGGGGCGCCACTTTCCACGTCCGTGTTGTCTGAATGAAGTCGATACTGAACAATGGAGCATTTGCTACTGTAACAAAGAATCGCTGTTTTGCAAACAACATCAAGAGCCTCTGTTTACATCGGGGATAGAAGTTTAGTGGCGAGTGTTTTGCAAGAATCATCTTACCGCGCATAGGAGCCGCTGCACGGTATTTTCCATTACAATGAACAGAAAAATTCGAATGCCGGGTTTGGAATCTATGAAGTCCTGTTCATAAGACAAAGGCCTTGTATATATTAAATGAATATTTAAAAATAACAAATATAAAATATTTCTTTATTTATTAATGAAAAAAAATGATATTCATAAATATGATATTGATAGATTGATATAATATCAATATATATTTTTGATATTCAATATCTAAAAAGAAAAAAAAATCCATGCACGGACACGAACCCGGTTTTTCTGGGTCCGAAGTGCTTCGCGTTGCCAGATCGGCCAAGCTGCGGTACGTACCTAGTCACTCTGGACATAATGCTATAACCTCACTATATGGTATCATTTATGCCGATTTTTGGTCGTTTTCTTGACGAAATCATTTTTTTTCTTCTGCAATCTTGTGGAATAGATGTAATATGGTCATTTTTCAGGATATCAAAGTCCGAAACCACAATGCAATGATATTTCCGAACAGTTGTAGCAGTTACATGCGGTCGCCCTCCTGTGTCACATGCAAATCTAGCCTGCCTGCCTTTTCGTGCTCTCTTGCCATATAAGGCAACGGCTATACAAGGATTTGGGAACGTATTGCCATATAAGGTCTTATTGTGTGCGACACAGTGTTGAACCAAGCTTCCTTCCTTGAAGGTAAAAGCCAGGACAATGCGTTCCGGCGCGCATGCGCCGAAACGCAAAAAAAGGGAAGCATAGCCCGTGTATTTAATCCAGTCTACTCAAATCAAGAGGAGAGAGAATACAGACCTCTTCTTCAGATGTAACATGGTTCCTGTATGTTCACTTAATTCCTGCCTGAGTTTTAGGGTACATTTCTTACATTGGCAGATATACTAACAAACTAGTAAGGGAATCAAGACCAGCTATCACATCTCTTACATATTGTAACACTCTGCTATGCTGCAAACTTCTCATTGACAAGTCCTTACTTTTTCTCTTTACTATAGGTACAAAAACAACTAGATGGCGACAACAAAGAGCTGCCGTAAAGACGTTAGCAGAGGTTCGGTTGGGGGGCAAGGAGCGAGGTGTATGGAGTGCAGCAAACAGTTCAGTACACCGGCTTATCTAAAGATACACATGCGCACTCACACAGGGGAGAAACCCTACAAGTGTGAGGAGTGCAGCAAGCGGTTCAGTCAACTGGGTAATCTCAAGGAACACATGAAGACTCACACAGGGGAGAAACCCTACAGATGTGAGGAGTGCAGAAAGCAGTTCAGGGAGTCGGGTCATCTGAAGAAACACATGCGCACTCACACAGGGGAGAAGCCCTACAAGTGTGAGGAGTGCAGCAAGCGGTTCAGTCAGCTGGGTAATCTCAAGGAACATATGAAGACTCACACAGGGGAGAAACCCTACAGCTGTGAGGAGTGCAGTAAGCGGTTCAAGACAGCAGGTAATCTGAAGACTCACATGCAGACTCACACAGGGGAAAAACCCTACAAATGTGAGGAGTGCAGCAAGCAGTTCAGTGAGCTGGGTAGTCTGAAGAAACACATGCACACTCACACAGGGGAGAAACCCTACAAGTGTGAGGAGTGCAGAAGGCAGTTCAGTCAGTTGAGTCATCTCCAGAAACACATGATGACTCACACAGGGGAGAAACCATACACTTGTGAAAAGTGCAGCCAGCAGTTCCGTCAACAAGGTCATCTTAAGACTCACATGCGGACTCACACAGGGGAGAAGCCCTACAAGTGTGAGGAGTGCAGCAAGCAGTTCAGTCAGTTGGGTCATCTAAAAGAACACATGAAGACTCACACATGTGAAAAACCTTACACTTGTGAAAAGTGCAGCAAGCAGTTCCGTCATCAAGGTGATCTGAAGACTCACATGCGGACTCACACAGGGGAGAAACCCTACAGGTGTGAGGAGTGCAGCAGACAGTTCCGAGACCTGGGTAATCTGAAGAGACACATGCGTACTCACACAGGGGAGAAACCCTACAAATGTGGGGAGTGCAGCAGGCAGTTCAGTGAGCTGGGTCATCTGAAGAGTCACATGCGGACTCACACAGGGGAGAAACCCTACACTTGTGAAAAGTGCAGCAAGCAGTTCCGTCATCAAAGTCATCTCAATACTCACATGCGGACTCACACAGGGGAGAAACCCTACAGCTGTGAGGAGTGCAGCAGACAGTTCCGAGACCTGGGTAATCTGAAGAGACACATGCGTACTCACACAGGGGAGAAACCCTACAAATGTGGGGAGTGCAGCAGGCAGTTCAGTGAGCTGGGTCATCTGAAGAGTCACATGCGTACTCACACAGGGGAGAAACCCTACAAATGTGGGGAGTGCAGCAGGCAGTTTAGTGAGCTGGGTCATCTGAAGAGTCACATGCGGACTCACACGGGAGAAACCTTACAAGTGTGAGGAGTGCATCAGACAGTTCCGAGACCTGGGTAATCTGAAGAGACACATGCGTACTCACACAGGGGAGAAACCCTACAAGAGTGAGGAGTGCAGCAGGCAGTTCAGTGAGCTGTGTAATCTGAGGGCTCACATGCGGTCTCACACAGGGGAGAAACCCTACAGTTGTGAGGAGTGCTGCAAGCAGTTCCGTTATCCACATAATCTAAAGACACACATGCAAACTCACTCAGCCAGGATAGAGACCTTACACATGTGAACAGTGCAGCAAGCACTTCAGGCAGCCGGCTAATCTGGAGACTCACATGCGGACTCACACAGGGGAGAAACTCTACAGTTGTGGGGAGTGCAGCAGGCCGTTCAGTAGGCACAATGCAAGACTCACATGAAAACACACTTGTGAAAATTCTTCACAAAAAATGCCCCAGAATTGGACGCTTACATCATAAGTACAAAGCAAGTGGTTTGTTTATAAATTTCATGTCATTTCCCCTTGGTACAATGTTACATTGTGTCTATTTACTATGGTAATGCATAGCTTATAGTTTGAAATACATTGTATTTGTACACAACCCTCAGTCCAATGAGCTTCTTTCAATTGACTTTGAAATTTATGGTATGAGTAATTGTTTGGTTTGTTTTCTTATTATCTAGTTTACTGGGTTTTTTTTCGGCACATTATCATGCTACGTTGATAAAAGTTGCTTTCGTTTAGTACCCTTGTTTACTCCTTATATGATAGCATCATTATTCTTTCGTTGTTACAGTCTATGGTAGCCTGATTAGACCTACTAATTCAGTTCTATTAGGGTAGTTGTAGAGATAACAGTTACAAGATAATGTTCATCTAGGTCCCTTCTGCTGAATTTGTTTATATCATTTGTTCTGTTACAGTTCAGGTTTAATTGTAACATTTCAGAGTTTCGAGTAGCAGTCCGTTATAATTATAGCTTTAGAAATAGAAGGCAGGGGGTTAATAACTAACTAACTGACAGGTGGAGGTATTTGTAAGTCTCTTGTACAATACATGTGCTTGCTTATTCACATAAGAGTAGGGTCTAAGAATATCAAATAACCTTTTTTGTCATAACACTTTTTTATTCTTTTTAAGATAGCCACATAGTTATTGTAGCTTTGTAAATGTTGTAATTAGTTGTAGATATGATACGCTTATGTTTATGTAGGCCCATTTTGTTCCATCTGTTTCTGTCGTTTATTCTGTTACAGTTCAGGTTTAATTGTAGCATTTCAAAGTTTCGAGTAGCATTTTGTTTACAGTTATTGTAGCTAGCTGTAGATATAGATTTTGATGTGTATACAGGTAGAGGTATATATTTGTAGGCCTCTTGCATGTGCTTGGGTAGCTTTGAGAATATCAAAGTTTTTTTGAACATTTACCACACTTTCTCATTAATTAAGCAAATTAGGCAGCTGTAAGTGTTCCACCTACCATGAATTAGGTAGAATTTGAAGAATTTCGCCATTAATTATGCAAATTAAGTTCTTATTTACATCTTATTGTATATATCTCTGTCTAAGCTACCTGCATAGCAAATATCGTGGACCTTGGTCGTTTCTTTGCCTATGGGACTAACTTTGACTTAATTAATTGACAGAGGCATACTTATATAATTAACTGACATGCTGTCAAATTGTACTTAAAAGGTATTGAAGTGATCCTCTCAATACTTTTTTCTTACATCACAAGCTATCTGACTACGATATGTCTAGGACAAAAGATTCAAAACCCGAAAGTTCTAGCTGCTGCAGTGGGCCATAAATAGACATTGGTCACCAGTTGACGGTCATCTTCAGCTTTTTGTTAGTAATCAGGTACAAGAAATTGACCCCAGTAGTATACTTCCGGGTCATCTTCAGCACATTTCCGTTTGAGATTGGGCGCCGAGAAAACGGTTGGAGACGTTTTCCTTTCTCGCTTTCATCGTTCTTTTGAGACATCAGTTACCGTTCTTCGCTGATCTAATCGCAGATAACTGTCAGGTAAGGAGTGTTGACGACTGTCTGTGTCAGGCTGTGTAACGATATAGAAGTACAGAGCTACAAGTAACGATTTCGCGGTGGTTTTTGTCTTGTTTGTGTGGGACGCTGGACGGGTGAAGAAAATAACTTGAAGAAGGGTAGTTTAGGGGCTTCGGGATATCTTTGAAGTCTATTATTTAAACTGCACAGGACTCAGAAAAGCAAGGAATACTGTGATGGAAGTGGCGTGGAAACTAAAATGCATTTATGTGTGCATACTAAAATAGAATTTGGGACACATCACGAAAAAATGTACGTACGTTACGTATCTCAGAAACCCCTCCATCGACCCCGTGCGAGGAATTTCCCACCAACTAGTTTCTCACATCTGGTTTCCATCGGTGGCTGTTGACAGCCGGGTCGGGTGGGATTGTTACCTTCGTCGAGAAGGTTGTGCACAGGGTTGCGTTTGTGTGTGTGTGTGTGTGTGTGTATGTATGTATGTGTGACAGTGTAGAAGACCAGAATAACTCGAGAGTGCCTGGATGGATTGTCTTGGTATTTGGTAGGTCTTGATGAGACCTGAAAATGGCGGCTTGTTACGGTACTGGCTGCAGCGGAACTTCCTGTTTTGATATGTCGTGTTCTGGACATGCTATAGCACTGATCTTCGAGTGGTAGATATCTCTTTGGACAGAGAGTAAGTGGTATAGGTTTGGGCCCCCTAGCGAAACTGCAGGAGCAGGTTTTGCGGTTCAGACTTTGAAAGGGAATAACTCAAGAAGGGCTTGATGGATGGTCATGATTTTTGGTATGTAGATAGCTTGAGTGATGATTTACATAATTAGATCATGCAAATCTGTTACGTGTATCTAGTCTGCATTATTACTGAGTAAAGTTTATACATCAGCCACATTTCATGATAGGACTCTCAAACATGTGACATATGTAACTGAGGAGGAGAGAGATATTATAAGATATCAACTATGCAAATGGAGACGCCATTTGCATAATACTATAACTCAATATGTGTCTGACAAATCATCATGATGTTTGGTATGTAGATAGCTTAATGATGCTTTGTATGATTAGACGTTGATTATGCAAATCAGGACGGATCTCCCCAGAAATACATGTATATAGGTTAGGATGGGGGGAAGGTGCCAGGCAAAGGATGCCTATGGCGAGGGGGGAGGTCCGAAGGTGGGCGCACAGCGGCACACCCTAGGGGAGACCAACCATTGCATTTTGCCTTTTCCAAACACAGAAGTCATTTCCTGCAACTTCAGCTTTGCATCTTGTCTACAAGTAATGAAATCTCAAGTTTTTAGCAAAATTACAGACTTGGCCAGAGAAATATTGGAGGAAATACCCTAACTTTGAAAATCAGCAGGATGGAGCTTTCATTAGAACAGGACGGAGGAGCACCACTGTTCCATTCTTTAGGGAGATCTTTGAATATTATGAGATTCTAATTTGCGAAATTAATGACTGCAGAGGCAATTTCAAAACCCCGCTGCGTTCCATGATATAACTATTCAAATATGTGACATTCGTAACTGATGAAGAGAGGAATGTTGATAGATATAAAATATGCAAATGAAAACCTTATTTGCATAATTCATGAAACACTACTTCAATTCCATACTGGCAAATGACTACAACTTCATACTTGTGGCATTTGGAAGTTATAACTTAGTCCAGTCTACACAGAGAGGAGGGAATACAGACCTCCTTCATATGTAACATGACTCTTTTATCTTTACTTAATTCCTGCCTGAGTTTGAGCGTACGTCTCTTGCATCGACAGCTATAGTAACAAACTAGTAAGAGAATCGAGACCAGCTATCACACCTCTTACATATTTTATAATTCTCCTATTCTGAAAACTTCTCATAGACAAATTTTCATTGTTTTTACTTTCTCTTCCCTATAGTTTCAGAAGCGACCTGATGGCGACAACAAAGAGCTGCACTAATGATATTGGCAGAGGTTCGGTTGGGAGGCAAGGAGTGAGGTGTGAGGAGTGCAGGAAGCAGTTCAGTACACCAGGTAATCTGAAAATACACATGCGGACTCACACAGGGAAAAAAAACTACAGTAGTGAGGAGTGCAGCAAGCAGTTCAGTCTTCCAGGCAATCTAAAGACTCACTTGCGGACTCACACAGGGGAGAAACCCTATAGATGTGAGGAGTGCAGCAAACAGTTCAGTCTTCCGGGCAATCTAAAGACTCACTTGCTGACTCACACAGGGGAGAAACCCTACAGATGTGAGGAGTGCAGCAGGCAGTTCAGTACAGCAGCTTGTCTGAAGAAACACATGCGCACTCACACAGGGGAGAAACCCTACAGGTGTGAGGAGTGCAGCAAGCAGTTCAGTGAGGGGGGTACACTGAAGCTTCACATGCGCACTCACACAGGTGAGAAACCCTACACGTGTGAGGAGTGCAGCAGGCAGTTCAGTCGATTGGGTCATCTGAAGACTCACATGCGGACTCACACAGGGGAGAAGCCCTTCACTTGTGAAAAGTGCAGCAAGCAGTTCCGTCATCAACATCATCTTAAGACTCACATGCGGACTCACACAGGGGAGAAGCCCTACAGTTGTGAGGAGTGTAGCAAGCAGTTCAGAGACCAGGGTGACATGAAGAAACACATACGGACTCACACAGGGGAGAAACCCTACAAGTGTGAGGAGTGCAGCAAGCAGTTCAGAGACCTTGGTAATCTGAAGAAACACAGGCGTACTCACACAGGGGAGAAACCCTACAGATGTGAGGAGTGCAGCAGGCAGTTCAATGAGCTAGGTCATCTGAAGACACACATGCGGACTCACACAGGGGACAAACCCTACAAATGTGAGGAATGCAGCAGGCAGTTCAGTGAGGGGGGTCATCTGAAGCTTCACATGCGGACTCACACAGGTGAGAAGCCCTACAAGTGTGAGGAGTGCAGCAGGCAGTTCAGTCAGCTGGGCAATATGAACAGGCACATGCAGACTCACACAGGGGAGAAGCCATACACTTGTGAGGAGTGCAGCAAGCAGTTCAGTGTGCTTAGTAGTCTGAAGATTCACATGCGGACTCACACAGGGGAGAAACCTTACAGGTGTAGGGAGTGTAGTAAGAAGTTTAGAGACCTGGGTAATCTGAAGAAACACATACAGACTCATACAGGGGAGAAGCCCTACACTTGTGAGGAGTGCAGCAAGCAGTTCAGTCAGCTGGGTCATCTGAAGACTCACATGCGGACTCACACAGGTGAGAAGCCCTACAAGTGTAAGGAATGCAGCAGGCAGTTCAGTGACTTGGGTGATATGAAGAAACACATGCGGAGCCACACAGGGGAGAAACCCTACAAGTGCGAGGAGTGCAGCAGGCAGTTCAGTCAGCTGGGTAGTCTGAAGACTCACATGCGCTCTCATACAGGGGAAAAACCCTATAGGTGTGAGAAGTGCAGCAAGCAGTTCCGTCTTCTTCATCATCTGAAGAAACACATGCGGACTCACACGGGAGAAACCACACAAATGTGAGTAGTGCAGCAGGCAGTTTAGGCAGCTGGGTAATCTGAAGACTCACATGCGGGCTCACACAGGGGAGAAACCTTACAGGTGTGAGGAGTGCAGCAGGCCGTTCAGTAGGCTGGGTTCTCTGAAGATTCATATGAAAACACACTTCTGAACATTTCTCTAGAAAGAATGAGCCAGAATTAAACGTTTGCATCATAAGTACTACTTAAGCAACAGTTGGTATAATTTTACATCGAGTCAATTTCCTACGGTAATTTGCAACTTATATCTATAGAACTTCAGATACAATCTATAATATACTACCCTTGGTTCGTTTAGGCTCTTTTGATGGTTTTCAAGTTGATAGTATAATGTTGATGAAAGTTGCTGTCTTTGTGTCCCTTGTTTATTCCTTATATGATAGCATTACTATTATTTTGAAAAATCTTTTGTTTCAATTATTTTCAATTGTTACAGTCTAGAGTCCATTCCAAGACACCGCACGGATGTTTTTTGCCATTGTTTAGAAGTAATTCGAAACCTCTGTAACTATTTGCAATATAAATGTCATGGTTTCTTACATTTCGAAATGCGTTACACTTTCTAAATGTTCTCACATTTTCGTGGAATGTTCAAAATATTCATGGCACCGGGAACAACATTTCTGATACTTTCTAAAGGTTGGCTACAGCACACTGCCTTTATTTCGAAATCTGAATCATTTTTTCGAAAGAAGAAACTCACAACCTGCTGTTAATTAGTTAATAGCACCCAAAAATAGACGGTTGAAAGGAGCGGTGACACCCCGCCGTGCTCTCACGCGGAGTCGGGAGTTAAGTAAACAAACAGTTAATTTCTGCCTCTAAACGTTAGCAGGACAACAATCCGAAAGAAACATTATCAGTGTCTCTCGGCTTCTCTATCAATCAAACCTAGAAATCTTGCAGAAACGACCCAAATGCGACAGAAATAACAAAGTACCAAGGAAGCTGTAAGTGGTAACAGTAGTCTGCCCCTCCCCATCGGCACCGCTAACACAACTGGGACGTAAAAAACCTGCAGTAACTCCGCCAGGTCCAGTCTAATTATGATTATGAACGCCAATCAGCCAGTACAGAAAACAGTACAGGCTTTATTGTAAGCTGAACAGTCAGAAATCCTCTCTGGTGGGATTTGTTTCGGAACCAGAACGTCTCGTGGGAAGCAAGCATGGTGGGAAGTTTGTTCCGGCATGTTGTTGTTGGCAGACGGCATGGCTGTTTCTCCGGGGGAGGAGTTAAAACACGTTGTCTAAAATATCTATCTTTTAACGTATGTTGATAGAATTTAAGATTTGAATGCTAAAATCTAAGCATTACAGTAGTATTGGCGTGACGTTGTTACTGTGAACTTTCGTATCTATAATTATTTGACAATGGTTTCCAAGAAAGTTCCCCCTACACACAGAATAGACTCCCCCAAGAAGGCCGCTGCGTTATAAATGTTGCATAGATCTACGTTCTTTTTTGGTGTTTTCCTCCAGAATCTTCGTGATTTTGTCGGTAAGAATCCCTATATAAAATACAACACTGCCTTTTAGTTGACAATTTACTGATACCATGAGAAAAGGAAGCCTCCATTTGACTGTACATGTCGCCGAAATTGATCTGTGACAGATCAAAAAACCCTTTGCGGCGAGCCGGCTCTCCCTTTGCATTGTGCCGACTGTCGGGCTTATTTGACGTGGATAAAACTTTTGCTTTTGCTCAGTACGTGTGGTATTTTGACCACTGATCATTTGCAATGTTTGCTGGCCCTTTTTGTGCAGCAAAATTACAGTTGAATTGTGCTTATCCTCTGGAGGAACTCTTGCCGGTGTCCACAGACAGTGTCACGCCACAGTGACTTCCTGCCGGCATGCCCGGTCGGCGGTCCCCGCTCGATCCAAAACATGCTTTGTTAAGATTAGCGGCTCGTTACGGGGGGCAAATGACCCAAATCTTTATTTCGAAATCTTTCGAAACTTGACACAAACCAATTTATATTTCAAATCTATTTTAAAAATTGATCTCTTTTGACAGTTACTTTCGAAATGTTTGCAAATCATCATAACAACTTCTAAAACATGGTACTCTCGTATTTCCCTTTTTTAGAAACATTTATGAATACTTCTAAAGATTAGTAATTATATAACAATGATTCGAAGATATTACAAATATCATTAAAAAATCCGTGTGGTGACTTGGAATGGACTCTATGAATGACTGGTTATTCCTACTAATTCAGTTCTATTAAGGTATTTATAGAGAAAACAGTTACAAGGTTATGTTCATTTAGGTCCCTTCTGCTGAATTTGTTTCATTTGTTCTGTTACAGTTCAGGTTTAATTGTAGAATTTCAGAGTTTCGAGTAGCATTCTGTTCTAATTGTAGCTGTAGTTATAGTCGGCATAGGGTTGATTACTAACTGATTATGATGTTCATACAGGGAGAGGTATTTGTTAGTCTCTTTTACAATATATTTGCTTGCTTCTTCAGATAAGAGCAGGGTCAAAAAATATCAAATAACCTTTTTTGTCATAACACTTTTTTTATTCCTTATAAGATAGCCACCTAGTTGATTGTAGCTTTGTTGTAATTGGTTGTAGAGATGATAGCATTATGTTTATTAAGGCTCATTTTGTTACATTTGTTTCTGTCGTTTATTCTGTTACAGTTCAGGTTTAAATACAGCATTTCAGAGTTTTCTTAGTTTATTTCTATTTTTGTTGCTAGCTGTAGATATAGATTTTGATGTTTATACAGGAAGATATATTTGTAGGTCTCTTGCATATGCTTAAGCTTGTTTAGCTTTGAGAATACCAAATAAAGTTGTTTTAAACATTTACCACACTTTCTCATTAATAATGCAAACTAAATGTCAAGAGAACGTTTAGTTTTGAATTGTCGGAATGTATGATAAAACCAATGACAAGCCGGGTGAGAAGGTCGCAGGGGGCCACAGTTATAATGGGGGAACAGAAGGGGACGTGCTGATTTAGTTAGATGGTCAGTTATTCATCATATTATATTATATTATTTAGGAACGCCTGCTAGTGGAGTCTAGGATTTTCACAATTCTTCTGACTTATAACCTCCTTAGTAGGCTCGGGGGGGGGGGGGGTTTCTTGTAGTATACTTTTTGTAATTCTTTTAAGTTGTACTGGGTCGTTTGTGTAGCCGGTCAGCAAAAGTGTACAACAAGAAACCCCACCCCCAAAGGCTTTCGAAACAATCCTTCTTTGAGCTAGTCTTTTTGATTAGGTAACATATGTGCATAATCAGTGAGACTAGCTATAGCTAAAGCAAGAATATAAGGATGCAGCTAGCATAATCTGTTCTAACTGATGGTCTAAATAATGATACTTATAGTATTTTGGATGTCTGAAAGTCCTTTCCGTTTGCAGAATTCCGCCTCTACATTTCACAATAGATTATCCAAATGATTTCCAAATTTACATACTATGTGCATGGTGATATGCAACTTTCACCAACTTACACATCTCACAAGTATTACATTCCCATAATTTACCATGATGGAAAAAATACACTTTCGCATAAAGTACTAGTATGCAAAATATAGCGTTTTTCACTCACAAAAACGTCCCTCGGTTCTGAAGAAAGCTGCTAGGGAGCCAAAACTTACGCCACTTCTACCTTACATCACAAGCTATCTGCCACTAAAAATCAATACCACGACATGTCTGGGACAAAAGATTCAAAAACCGGAATTTCTGCTGCGGGGCGACTAACATTCGTCACCTGTAGACGGTAATCTTCATCTTCTTGTGGGTAATCAGGTACAATAACTTGACCATATTAGTCTGCTTCCGGGTTATCTAAAGACCATTTCCGTTTCAGATTGGGTGCCAGAAACGTTTGGAGACGTTTTCCTTTGCTTTCATCGTTCTTTTGAGGCACCAGTTACCGTTCTTTGCTGTTCGAATCGCAGATAACTGCCAGGTAAGGAGTGTTGACGACTTTCTGTGTCAGGATATGTGACAGTTTCGAAGTATAGACATACAAGTAACGATTTTGTGATGGTTTTTGTGTTTGATCTTGTTTGTGTGGGACGCTAAAGAATGGGAGTAGTCAAGAACTTGAAGAAGGGTAGTTTAGGGGGTTCTTGATATCTTTTGAGTGAACTATAAACTGCACAGGACTCCACCTCGGCATAAGTATTAGGTATATCGTAACAGAAATGGCGTAAAATCTAAACTGCATTCTGGCATTCATGTGTGTATATAAAAATAGAATGTTCTGAGAACTTCTGACACAACGGACGCGGACGTACGTTCCGCATCTCAGAAGCCCCTCTATCGGCCGCGGGGAAGGAATTTCCCACCACAGTCTCTCACACCTGGTTTCCATCAGTGGCTGTTGACAGCTAGCGTGGTCGGGAGGGATTGTTGTTTGAGATTCGGGGCCGTTGGCAAAAAGTTTGGATCAATGCACGAAGGAAACAAAGAAAGAAATTTAAAGAAAGGGTAGAAGAAGTGGAACATTTCATTCGTCCAATTTAGACGTGAAGTTGTGGAGGGGGTCTATCGGTAGCCTCTACCAGGCCCCGCGAGATGGATGCCAGATTGGACCCTCTCTCCGTAGCTAACTCCCTTGGCACACTATTCACTCTATTAGGCCAATTTCTACTATTTTTCCAGCCATCTCGCGGGGCCCGGTAGAGGCTAGTCTATCGGCCCAGACTGCGGTTTTTGCATGGGTACGATTTTTCCATGGGTGGATCGGGATAGCCTCCTTTGCACTGCAGGCCCCCCGGGCGGCGCGGCGCCACCTGTCACTGTCGATAAAAATAAACGCTGGTGCCGCTCGCTCGGGAGGCCTCCAAAAGAGGCTAAGCTGTGGGTACATATTGGTCCTATTTTTTTGCTAAGTCAAGGTCATTCAAGGTATCCAGAAATATGAATTCTTTTTATGGGAGAATCATTTATGTAAAATGATTCCTGTATTATTACTTAAAATAGAATAATCTGGACACTGGGGCCATAACCATAAACTAATTTAGGAAGTGCTTCCCACTTTGGCCTTGCTGCAGTTTGAAAGGTGGATTGACCCCAATAACTACATTAACACATAAAAAGCCCAGACTGTCTCTGGCTTGAAACAATGCCAGGAGAAGATAATACATGTACTGGTGAACGAGATCTCAAATATTTTTTTTCTACTGGTTTTCAAAGTAACATTATGAAACCATACAGAATGATGCAGAATGATTGTAACAAAGTTACATAATCAAAACAACTTTCAGTTTTTGGAAAATCAACCTTGTGTTCAAATATTAACGTTCAAATCAGCCTACATCAGCCAATTTTGAAATGCCCTCCTTGCAGTTGTATTCAAATGTTTGGTAGTTGTATGTCTAGAAAGATGACCTGTAGCTGTGGTGTCTACATGGTATTCTAAAAGCCAGTTATATAGACTGGAGCTCTAGAACTTGTAAGGTAGAACTGCACATAAACTGCCAGCCAATATCTTTACTTATACCGGTACTACCAACAGAGCATGGTAAGCCAGTGTTGTCATTTGTATTCTGGGTTACATAAAGCTAACTTCTTCACCGTATAGATAAATATCAATTCCTAGCCTTATCTGAATACATTTCAAAAGTTTATTGAGAGAGTAACTTGTGTTGGTGGTGACTATCTTAGCCAGGCATCCACCGATGTGAACACCACGGCAGTCAATAGCAGACTGACCCTGGTAGTTTACGTTAGCCACATTTATTGGGTGATTTTAAAGCACAGTACAATCTTGGTCTTTAATTACTTCCCTCCTGGTTTTGAGTGTACATCACTTGCTTCGACAGCTATACTAACAAACTAGTAAGGTAATCAAGTCCAGGTATCACATCTCTTACATTCTCCTATGCTGCAAATTTCTCATTGACGAATTTTCATTGTTTTTACGTTCTCTTCACTATAGTTAAAGAAGCGACTTGATGGCGACAACAAAGAGCTGCCGTAATGACGTTGGGAGAGGTTCGGTTGGGGAGGGAGGAGTGTGGTGTGAGGAGTGCAGCAAGCAGTTCAGTCAGTTGGTTCATCTAAAAGAACACATGAAGACTCACACAGGTGAGAAACCCTACACTTGTGAAAAATGCAGCAAGCAGTTCCGTCATCAAGGTCATCTTAATACTCACATGCGCACTCACACAGGGGCGAAACCCTACAAGTGTGAGGAGTGCAGCAAGCGGTTCAGTGAGGGGGGTAAACTGAAGCTTCACATGAGAACTCACACAGGTGAGAAACCCTACAGGTGTGAGGAGTGCCGCAAGCAGTTCAGTCAATTGGGTAGTCTGAAGACTCACATGCAGACTCACACAGGGGAGAAACCCTACACGTGTGAGAAGTGCAGCAAGCAGTTCCGTCATCAACATCATCTTATGACTCACATGCGGACTCACACAGGGGAGAAGCCGTACAGATGTGAGGAGTGTAGCAAGCAGTTCAGAGATCTGGGTGACATGAAGAAACACATGCGGACTCACACAGGGGAGAAACCCTACAAATGTGAGGAGTGCAGCAAGCAGTTCAGAAACCTGGGTAATATGAAGAGACACATGCGCACTCACACAGGGGAGAAACCCTACATATGTGAGGAGTGCAGAAGGCAGTTCAGTGAGCTGGGTCATCTGAAGAGTCACATGCGAACGCACACTGGGGAGAAACCCTACAAATGTGAGGAGTGCAGCAGGCAGTTTCGTGATTTGGCTCATCTAAATAAGCATGTGCGGACTCACACAGGTGAGAAACCCTACAAGTGTGAGGAGTGCAACGGACAATTCAGTCAGCTGAGTAATCTGAAAACTCACATGCAAACCCACTCAGGGGAGAAACCCTACCGGTGTGAAGAGTGCAGCAAGCAATTCAGTGTGCTAAGTGGTCTAAAGAGTCACATGCGGACTCACACGGGGAAAAAACCCCACAGTTGTAAGGAGTGCAGCAAGCAGTTTAGTGTGCTTGGTAATCTGAAGATACACATGCGGACTCACACTGGAGAGAAACCCTTCAAGTGCGAGGAGTGCAGCAGGCAGTTCAGTATGGTGGGCAGTCTGAAGGCACACATGCGCTCTCACACAGGTGAGAAACCCTACAGATGTGAAGAGTGCAGCAGACAGTTCCGTGACCTGGGTGACATGAAAAAACACATGCGGACTCACACAGGGGAGAAACCTTACAAGTGTGAGGAGTGTAGCAGGCAGTTCAGGCAGCTGGGTAATTTGAAGGCTCACATGCGGTCTCACACAGGGGAGAAACCCTACAGGTGTGAGCAGTGCAGCAAGCTGTTCCGTTATCCACATCATCTGAAGAAACACATGCAGACTCACACAGGGGAGAAACCCTACAAATGTGAGGAGTGCAGCAGGCAGTTCAGGCAGCTGGGTAATCTGAAGACTCACATGCGGACTCACACCGGTGAGAAACCCTACAGTTGTGAGGAGTGCAGCAGGCCGTTCAGTAGGCTAAATTCTCTGAAGACTCACATGAAAACACACTTGTGAAAATTCTTTAGAAAGAATTAAAAAAAAAAATTCCATACACTGACTGTACATCATAAGTACTAAGCAAGTGGTTTGTTGATAAAGTTTATATCATTTTCCTTGGGATATGTTACATTGTGTCAATTTCCTAAGATACTGCATAGGTAATACATTTCAAATACAATGTAGACAATCCTCAGTCCAGATATTCTTTCCATAGATTTTGACGTTTATGGTATTCTTTTTTATCTTCCTTATTATTTACTTTTTTTGTCACACGTTAATGAAAGTTGCTGTCTTTGAGGTCCTTGTGTATTCCTTACATGAAAGCATCCCTGTCATTTTCGCTTCAAGCTTTGTTTCAATTGTTACTGTCTATGAAAGACTGGTTAGACCTACTAATCCAGTTCTATTAGGGTAGTTGTAGAGATACCAGTTACAAGGTTACGTTCAATTAGGCCCCTTCTGTTAGATTTGTTTGTTATTTGTTCTGTTACGGTTCAGTTTTAAGTGTTACTTTTCGAGTTGCTTTCTGTTGTAATTGTAGCTGTAGATATAGCAGGCAGTGGGTTACTAACTGATTTTGTAGTTCACACAGGTAGAGGTATTTGTAAGTCTCTTGTACATTGTATGTGCTTGCTTATACCGATCAGATCTAAGAATATGATTACTAGTATGTTATACCTTATAAGATAGCCACATAGTTAATTGTAGCTTTGTTTATTAGTTGTAGAGATGATAGGCCTATGTTAATATTGGCCCAGTTTGTTATATTTCTTTCTGTCGTTTATTCTGTTACAGTTCAGGTTTGATTGTGGCATTTCAAAGTTTCGATTAGCATTCTGTTTTTATAGCTAGCTGTAGATATAGATTTTGATGTTTGTACAAATAGAGGCATTTGTAGGTCTCTTGTATGCTTGTTCAGCTTTGAGAATAACAAATAAAATTGTTGTTTTTGCATAACAATGGAAGAAAGGAAAAAATTAATTTTTTTCCTCACATAATGGTGGTTATACCAGCTGTATACAGATTCATTTTCAACACCCTCTGAGACCTCGTACTCCCATGAATTATTTTGAGCTTTTTAGAATATCTTGTCTCATTGATTATGCAAAGGATGTATATTGCATAATCTATTCTGGTCTTCTCGACCAAAATGATATGTCCTTTTCTTTGGCAGAATTTCGTGTTTGCCTTTCACCATGAATTATTCGGTGCACACTAAAGATGCGGTAAACTCAATCCCAATTCTCCACGCATCTCAACATCAGCGGGACTCTATCGAAACGCATTCAACAATGTAGTTTGCGGCATCGTAATGGCGTGATGTGGCGTTTAAGTTTAGGCCACACCAAGTTAATTTTATAGATGACATCCGCACGCGCATTGATTTTCGCTTGTTCTCAAAAAAAAAAATCACCTCCGAAGAGGCTCCGAAACTTGCAGACTCATATTGCCGCAAAGGGCCAGCATTGAGCCGGCTTGTCGTAATTAAGGGTTAATGACCCGCTCACTCGGTGGTTTTATTCGGTGGTTATAGCACATGACCAGGCGTTATGACACCATATACACCGAGGAATAGGCGGGTCATTAACGTTATTATCACATAGCCTATCTAAACTGACCCATATAAGAGATACAAATTTCTGTATAATACATAGATTCTTTATTTAATACTATACATGTAAAATCAATCCATTGTACATAATGATCTTCATATAATCCAATGTAAACAAGCGGTGACTTGTCTTCGAGCCCACACGGTTATAAATTGACGGGTTGTTTAGACGCCTAGGTGTGGTAAGAATCGTGCATGTTTACCTCCCTTTTGCTTGTAGTTTCCCGGATAATTATTGCTCAAGCCGGAAAAGAAATCCCACAGAAGCGTACACATATCGAGCCGACATCTTTGTAGGTACAAACCTGTAAGAATTTGGGCGATTTTGACCGTAATTCTTTCGATGCCAACACATTGGTTTGGGGACTCGAGTTACGTGTTTGCCCTGGGGTTCGCAACGTCACTTTGCCGGCAATAATTTAATTTTCGCCAGGTAAACCCCCTCAGAAACGTGAACATACCGGCCTGGGGTCCTCTTGGGTTGAAACGTAGGAGGTTTCATGGGCGATTTCTTTGTCTGCCAAGATTTGCTACTTCGGGAAATACAATGTGATGAGTGGGGAGGGGACTCTGGGTGCCCGCTGCTTCTTGCTGGTCACACTCGTCAGCTTCCTTACCCCTAAACTGCTGAAGCGTGTTCCTGGGGGTCTCCCCAACTTCCCATGACCCGAAAACTGACTCTAAGTCGGTGTCTGTCAGTTCCTCGACGTAAAACTGTGGGGCGGGTGATGATGCCCGACAATTTTGCAACAACTATCGCCTGGGGACGGTTCCACTCTCTCGGTAGGGTTGTGAAAAATTTTGTTTTTAGTCCTCTCGTTTGAATTTCACTTAAATTGAAATTTGTTCTTTTTGTCATGTATTCTAAGAAGATTTTGTGAATTTTGAGAAAACATATTTTTCTAAACAAGGGTAAGAAAAAGATTCATCAAAAAGACACCCCCCTCTACAAAATGGAATAAGTGGTGTGTTATAGCACGGGTGTGTTATGGCCCCATAACACATGGGCAATGGAGGCTTCTGATAGGTCGACACCATCTAGCTATGTGATATTCCACTATATACACTCACATTGTCCAACACAACTATGTATGTGACTAGGAGCGATTTGAAGAGGGCGCCACCCCTCATGAGCCCAGTAGTATTTTGTTCATGATATGACAATACGTATCATTGTACATGTCTGTATCAAACTGAATGATATTATCTCTGGACGGCTTGCCTACAGAGTTTGATGTTTTGCTCTGACTGAAGGGGTGATGCTGTGTACACAGCCGAACACATTTTTTTTTATTTGAACGGCCAAATGTTACATATGGGTCCATTATCCATGTTAAAAGCACTTTAATATGAGCTAATGCCAACAAATAATTTAAAGACTTGTTTGTTTGTCACACTGTGTTCTGTGGTTAAATTCGCAATACCAGCCATGTAGTCCTCCGGTTTATCATCTTTTTTTTTTTGCTAGATTTTTTTTTTCGCCCTCTCGCATTAGTTTTGGGGACTCCAGAGGATGTCAGCCATAAAATTAAGATGGTGTGGCCTTACAAACCAGCATCAACAGGCTAGGGATTCAGAATGGCCTACTGTGTAGGCCCTACTGCGTACTGTTTTACTTTTCAACTACGCGCGCAGTTTCCAGGTCTCTACCAGGTTCTGATTGGTTGTCGCATTCTGATGTAATTAGTACCTGCCAGGTTTTTATTGGTTGTTGGATTCTGATTAATCTGATATGATTAGAAGGTATCTATACCGATTTCTGATTGGTTGTCGGATTCTGATAGGATTAGTAGGTATCGGGTACCAAATTCTGATTGGTTGTTGAATTTTTATATGATTTAAGATATAATACCTACCTTTGTGGAGTTTACTGACATTTGCCTGGATGAGAGGGTGTTAAAAACACTTTGTACGGCGGTCTTCGTATGACCCTATGAGGACATTCTTGGCAGAGTGTTGTATCCATGGCCAAAATTCAGTCTTATTACAAGGAAGGCTGTCTTTGATATATCCTTGTCGGCGGTTGGTTGTCACAGTTTACTTGAAAATTCTACATTAAAATCGTAGGACAGTCTTTGACCATGAAGGCCCATAAGCCTCATTGCTACGACGAATGTGACAACACCGGATCGTACCTGAAGACAGCAACGGCGCCCGATGGGGCCTGCAGCGGAGGCTACCTTCAGACGAACCGGTTAGAATTCCTCGCCCATTGCCGTTACGCTCAGTAACGATGTGCGGTCACGACAAGCCGACAATCATAGCCTGATTGAATTACTCGCGGCCCATCACTACTGATCGGCCCCACTAAATGTACAATTTGTATTCATTTAGTGACGAGTCCACGAAAGTGGTATGGCGTGAACAGAATGAATATTATCTTTCAGGAGATGGTGCTTCATATGCCTCAATGGCACAATATGTAGTTTGAAAAAACGTTTTATACAAATGCAATAACTGGAGGGCTATGCATATTTGTACAAATATTAATCGGGTTATATGATTCTCATACTTCTAGAGTCAATTCCACATTGCCGCGTGTTTGTTGCCCTTTGTTCTAACATTTTCGAAACCTTAGTATGTCCATCAAAATGTGTATGATATGGAATAAAGATTTATTCTATTCATATTCCGTTACTCATATACATGTCCTGGACCAACAAATGATATTTTGAAGTCTTAGTTAGTAGCTCTCCATAATACCCCTTGATTATTTCGCGAAGGCAATTTGTTCGTGGAACTCTCATATCAAGACTAGCTATAGCACATGTAAAATTCTTCACAACGTAGATTCTTCGAAGACAGATTTTTGAAGTGCAAATAGGTTTTCATAAAAACATACGTGTAGTTATGTACGTAATACTGGCTCGTATTTATGTAGGAAGCAAATAAATCTACAGTCTGACTTTTTTGATATAACGTAAAATCTAATGTACATTTTCTTAGTAAAAGTAGTGCACTCTGATTATAGCCTATTCATAGCGCGCATTTTTGTACCCTTACCTTGGTGTTAAATGCAGATACGGTTAAAGATACGCAGAGCAACTGTGATTTCGATTGTTTATATTGACGTAATGACGTACGGTTCTCTTTATGTGCATATGTTAAAGTAATATTGCAAATCGCTTATTACAGCCCTACTCATTGTAACAGCTTGGAATAAATATTCATATCTTTACTTGGTTTGTTGGTATCTTTAATTCCAAGCAACAGGAGAAACCGATATCTTACTCTGATTCTGTACTGTGTGTGTGTATATACTGTACGTATATGCTAATGAGCATGACGTAGTGCCCATACGTACACAAGCTGTATTTACAGAGCTCGCCAGTTGCTCTTCCTATTACTTGCAATTACTTACTGTTACTAACTCTTTCTATTAATTACTTCTTCCTATAGCGACTTAGAAAAGCATTACAGGCAAAAAAGGAGAATTCATGCCAGTTCCCCCTTCATTTCATAATCAACACTAAGGCCATGTTAATTTGATAATATGGATGACATCCTCCAGGAACCCCAAAACTGATGCGAAAGGGCGAATAAAAAAGTTGGTCAGGCAGGATGAACAGTACTTTACACACAGGGTATGGCATAACGATTCTTCATTTTTTGTTCTTTCACATCTTCTTCTTTGACATTGGAAATGACTTTGGCATTTCAGTACATAAGTATCCGTTTTCGGAAACATCTTTTTTTGCAATTTACAGCATATATTTTCTCCTTTCGTTGCTGTTTTGTATGATTTACGGTATGGCCGATTTTCTTTTAAACAGAGTCAAATTGAAGCGCGCACGGTCGTTATCCATATATTAGTCAAATCAACATTTTATTGATCTCATTTTACCTTCACTTGTTATTTGTCTGGCGTTGAGCTCAACTTATGTTTGTTTTCTGTTCATTGAAACGCATAATTTGTTATATATTTCCGTTGCTATAGTTCGTATGATTTTTTTAATGGACTCCAGGAAGATAAGTGATGTATCACTAATGGTGATGTTAATAAATCAAACCAAACCAGACAGATACAAATCCTAATATTTCGTCCGTGAATAATTTCATCGGGTTGGTGAATGGCTGAATAGCAATGTTATTTATTATTTCTTTATTTCAGGCTCTCACTGGCCCATATGACATAGGGACAAACATGAAAAACAAAGATTATATACAACATTTTGAGACAAACTAACAATATTATGGCTATGTGTAGAGGCGGCTCCATAGGTTGGTGAAAAATGAGTTCTTGTAAAAAGAGTCGGACCTAAGTACGGACTGTATAATGGCATTACTAGAATTGAAAATCCTATGTACAAAGGAGTGGCACTGTTTACGCCATCTGGCGTCGAAGGTATCGGTATGATTACACACGAACATTTCACTTGCGCTGCAAGATCTTGGGAAACTCATAATTATACGGAAACAATTGTTGTAGGCAATTCGACATTTCGACAGAACACTCGAGCGAAAAGAATTCCATAACTTCGCCCCAACGAGTTGGGAGCAGTGAGACGCGAATAGTGTTTTCTTAATAGTAGGTGAACAAAGGCAAAATTTTCGAATTATAGTATTTGCTCGACAATACAGGACCCTTAGTTGGGCAAGGATACAGTCATCATCACTCAGTCTGTCGTTATTTTATTTTATTCACAACCAAGTATTTACAAGAGCCGACGTTTCGATGACTGTCTGTCATCTTCATCAGGGCAATACTGACTAGTTCACAGTGCACTGCATTAGCTCAGTATTGTTGGTTAATGATTTATGTATATATATAACAATACTTTACATTTGGAACCGCATCATCTCACCATTGTTGCTTTAACAGTATCTATTAATGTAACAATACTTAACGTTTGGGACTGAATCGTTAGCAATACCTAGCTTCAGTGCACTGTAAACTGGTCAGTATTGCCCTGATGAAGATGACAGACAGTCATCAAAGCGTCAGCTCTTGTTAGTACTTGGTTGTGAATAAAATAACTTTGCTATTCCCTAATATTTCGATTTTAGAATCTTGGCAGTCGCGGGAAGGTTGAACAAATGTCGGTTCAGGTAATAAGATTCGTGCACAACAAGTGACGGCTGGATGTCTGAGATTTTTGCACAACCTGAAAAAGAAAATACACAGTACGCTAAAGAAATGTGCATGATGATCAAAAGTCTCAGAACTGTGCTCATAGACTTGATGAGCATAAGGACTGGTACCGAGTCGTAAAGGTGCTCAAAGGGGCCCAAAAGTTAGATGTTGAAAGTGAATTTATTCAGTCATTTCTATACATGATGAGTTCAAACAACACTTTCACAATGTATAGCGACGTCCATGATGCAAAAATATGACGTCGTTGTAATTGTGATGTGAGAACTCACTGAAAACCGTCGCTGGGGTTTTTGTAGGCTCGCGAAACTAAGAGTACTGCGCGTTTTGCGAGCTTTTAAAATGCTCAAAGAATGGAGTTATTACGCAAATGAGCTTAACAGCGTTGGTAAATGTCACAACCATAAAGATTTCAGAATTTTCTTATTTGCATTTTTTGAGCCCTAATATTAATATTGCCCCTTTAACTTATGTTATTGTGATACTTGTGTATTGATTATGTATCTGTGTATTGTATTGTTCCAGGAAACCTGAAAAAAACAGGTCAAGCTTGAGACCTGATTGCATCCACTGGTAAAATTGATAAATGAAAATGAAATGCTGATATTGTTAACAAAGTAATATTAATTCAAAATATCGAAATAACTGATCATACGTACCCGCCCTGGCCATAGCTAGACTGAGTTCATCCTTCAGGATCTGTAGCACCTGCTGAACACCTTCTGCACCCTGAAAATACGAGAAAATTCAAAACTACCTTTTCAAACTTTTCTGTCATGGTTATTTTCAACTAGGCCACACCAACTTAATCTTATGGATGACATCCGCGCGCGCATTGATTATCGCCTGTTCTCAAAAAAAAAATCACCTCCTCCAAGGCTACACGGAACTCCGGAACTTGCCGACTTAGATTGCCGCAAAAGGCTAGCACTGTGCCGGTTTATCGGAAAACTGGGGCGTATTTGTGGATTGGTATGCCATCGATGTTGGCTTGGGGGATTTTGCGTTTGCACAGTTGTACGAGAGGATCGCGGAGGCCAGCGAGTATCGCCCAGACAATTTCAAACACGACCTATCCAGAGTGGTTCTCACACGTTTCTTTTGCAATAATGAGAGACATGGGAGAGGAATTGAGAGGGATTTGTGAGCGTAAACCATGGAATGCTTAATATGGAGTTCAATGCCATGTATGTTGAAACTGCCCTTATGGGTGTATATGATATGAGTATTCTCATCACAGTCATATATCATCCACAGTCCTTGGAGTCAAATACCTTCTAATAGTATACTTCTTTGGTCGTTCTTGTCAATATATTAAAAATTAATCGCTTGCGCTGAGTCTGCTATGATGAACAAGACAATCTACATGTACCTCCTACAAATAAACTGTGTTCTGTGGTTCAATTCGCAATACCAGCTTTGTACTAGTAGTCCTGTGGTTTAGCAGCATTTTTTTTTGCTGGACTTTTCTTTTTTTCGCCCGCGCGCATTAGTTTTGGGGTCTCCAGAGGATGTCATCCATAAAATCAAGTTGGTGTGGCCCTATGAACAAACAGGGATTTTCAAACCATTACCATCTAGTAATGGCATGGTATTCGCTTTACAAAAGAGAGAATGTAACAGACAGAAACGTTTAACGTATATAGAAATAATAAATAACAAGAGTCCGTAGGACACAATCCTCCGTGAAGTATTCATAGTCTGTAAATTTTGGGTGAGGTGTTTGTTCATTTCCTTTGCTAGTGACCTGCTCAGCTGTAAGCAAATGGATCTTGATGTAAGGTGTGGAATCACAGACAATTCATTTCTAGAGCCTGGAACTGAAACAGGATGACACTCAGGCTAACTTAACATACCCATTCAGCAACGGAATCGTGGATTGTATGTGGTGCCAGGTGTGAAAAGTAGCCTCCACCAGGCCCTCTTACGGGCGTATGAATCGTACAATTCACCAGAAAAAGGAATAATTAGCCAGTAGAGTCAGTCCACAGTGACGATCATATTTCGCCCGTTTAGGACGGAGCCTGCAAGTGAAACCCTGGCGTAGTTAGTCTGGTAGAGACTATGTGAAAAGTGCATTTTTGATAAGCGGTAATTAAAGAAGTAAATATATTGACCCACACAAATTGCATCTCTGTACAGTCCAAGTAGTGTTTTATAGCAAGTAAAGAAAATGTGTTTATTTATCTTTTTCTTTCAATACAGGAAGGGTCAACCTGCTGAAAAGTACGTTTTTACAACATGGCACAGATAGGATCTAGAAATTCCGGGAAAAGTCACAAATTTAGATCTAGATGGCTTCTTTTGAAGATCAACGAACCATTCAGCCTTACAACTAAAATGTTTCAGAAATCACAAATATGCAGTAAATCCTCTTTCCACAATTTATGGCAGGCATGCCTGATCTATAGCTATCGGCCTATTTGTATTATCGTAACATTTCTCGAAGGTCAAAGGTCACCGGATCTTTGAAAACACCCGGAAGTGACACAGTCTGGCCGCGGCCTGCGCGCACTATTCTGAGAGAGATATCTTAACAATCTTTCATCCCCCGCGTAAACGTTTTATATTGTCACAGCCTCCGTATTACAAACTACGAGTGTGAGAAGTTTGAAGGTCCAGATATATCCCATTTTCACACTGTGCGTAAAAGTGCGACGGCCGTCTCGTGCGCCAAACTAGTATGCGACCTGCGATTGTACACGGCATACTTAATACACAGACTGAAGCTCACTCGGCACATGTTCGCAGCGAAAACTCACAATTCCCGTTGCCGCATTGGTATGTAACTTGGTATATCGCTAGCTAGGTTGCGTGTGGTGATGCACGTTGTCTATTTTACAATGTAACAGTGACTATACGATCATAGCAAGTAGGAAATTTTCGTACCCCGTATCTGCCTGAAGTATTGCAGTCAAGCGTAACGGGTTATAACATGGTCGCTATGGCAGGACAGTGGCCCTTACCATTAATTATAGGGGTGCAATCTCGATATTGCATTGACGATTAAAGTAGTTACGGCGTAACAAAGACATTGTGCATCACCACGCCGAACCAGGCAAACGATATGCCAAGTTACACACCAATGCGACAACGGGATCGTGAGTTATAGCTGCGAACGCGCAAACAAATGCATTCCCAATACTCCCAGAAGGAGGTATTCCTCCTTCCCGGAGTAATAATAATAGATGGTATATTATATCAGTATGCCATTTACGTTCGTATTCTTGTAGTTATAGTTTCCAGAATAGAATAGACTAGCTTAGTACTCATTGTACTGATTGCCTTGTCATTGTTGCCATATATTGTACAATTGTCGAGCAATAAAGTTCATTCATTCATTCATTCAATTCAAATAATCTAGAAAGGACAGTTAAGCAAAGAATCGTTGAGATCAACAGTTAATGGGATTTATCAAGCAACAGTTGACTTTTAAAACTACACGTACGCTACAAGCGAGTCCCCAGAGTGCGGACCTGCCGATGAACACACATCTGGCCCCCAGCGCCAAGGCCTTCAGCACGTCTGTCCCAGTCCGGACCCCTCCGTCCATGAAAACCTCCGCCTCGCCGCCAACCGCGCGGACGATGTCGGGTAGGACGTCGATCTTTGTAATAAAGTTATTGGTTAACAAAAATAAATAAATAAATAAATAGATAGATACATACATACATACATACATACATAAATCACCGCCAGGGAAGGACGTATTAGGCGCCTTTACCAAGGGCACAACGTCGGGGCATGGTGAGTATCGAACCCGGGACCTAGAAAATGAGTTCAATGCTCTAACCGTTACGCCACGCCGCGATATCGGTAAAAAATAGAAACTTTAAGGCCGAGACGCGTTAAATCGCTACTGATAATTCCTCCAATACGTAGAGTAAAAAAAAGGTAAAGGGAGCAATTTGTCAAGTTCTGAGGCAGTAGGGGAAGAGAGTTGTTATCCACTGTGTCTATAGCCTGGAAACCATACCCTCGGGGGCTCCCCGATATCTCTACAGCGCTGGGAGTGAACCCCGCCCACCCAGACAGCTTAGCCCGCTCGGTATACATTGCCGTGTTTTGAGAACGGGAGAGGTCCCTACCGTAGCCGGCACGCCGTCCTGTTGCCTCCCGCCGTGGTTGGACACGTAGATACCGGCAACACCCAGGTCTACTGCAGTCCTCGCGTCTTTAGCTGAGATAACACACTGCACGAAATGGCCTCGTATCCCGGCGTATACGTACAGGGATTCCTCCGGAAATATTCCATATCCCGGTGCGGATTTAGCGTTTCCGATATAATTAACGGATACGCTAAATCCACACCGGGATATGGAATATTTCCGGAGGAATCCCTGTACGTATACGCCGGGATACGAGGCCATTTCGTGCAGTGACAGGCAGTGAATTAAAGAATTAGAGGTTAATCATTGCATTGTTTATTGCTTGATACTTTTGTATATGTGTTTGGGGAGAGCCACACCCCGCGCACGTAAAAGAATCCACCACACCTTTTGAAAAAGAGTAGGGGCATGCCCCGGTGTGCGATGGTCCAAATCCTTCTGTATGGATGATGATATGATAAATCAAATGAAACAAAAATAGCAAATATGAATGTTGCCCTGGGCATTAAAAGAAGCCTAGACATGTCTTACCGGAGAGGATTCCTTTAAGAACGACCGGCAGCCGGTTGTTGTTCTTAACCCACTTCACGTCTTCCCACGTCGCCGCCTCCTTCACAGTTTTCTTAAGATACGCGTTGTGTTCTGCAGAACCGAATTGACCAGGGGCGACGTCATCTAACCAGACATTCGGCAAACTGATAGAAAAACGTACATATTACTGTCACTAATGGAGATCTTTTAAACAATAAACTGATTGTTGTTCAAGCTAAGAATAAGACGTAGTTAAGAAAGGAAATCATACTACGACACCAAAGAAGACAACTAAATAAGGGAATATTCTGGATCAGAGTTGAACAACACAAGAACACTAGATTTATCCGAATGTTCGACTAACTAGACTCTTTGTGAAGGAAAAAGCAATCCATACCACCGCTTCTCTGACGTCACGTTATGCAAGTAAAATATGCATCAAAATTATGACCGAAAAGACAGTAATGAAATTTAACCTAAACTGAATTGGACGAGTAACTTCGACAGTCCGGTGAAGAGAAGACGCAAAGACAGGGTGATCCACGGTGAGGACTATGGCGGTGTAGCCCGCCCGCTCTGCCCGCTCCAGGAGCCGCTTCATCCGGCTTCGGTCTCGGTAGAACAGCATGTAGAACCAGCGGACCCCCCGCGGGGTCGCTTCAGCCACCTGTTCCAAGGAGCAGTGAGACCAGGAGCTCAGGACCATCGCTGTGTTCATGGAGGCTGCGCCTGGGGGATGAAACAGAGACACGTACATCATGAGCAGTGAGACCAGGAGCTCAGGACCATCGCTGTGTTCATGGAGGCTGCGCCTGGTGGGATGAAACAGAGACACGTACATCATGAGTAGTCAGACCAGGAGCTCAGGATCATCGCTGTGTTCATGGAGGCTGCGCCTGGTGGGATGAAACAGAGACACGTACATCATGAGCAGTGAGACCAGGAGCTCAGGACCATCGCTGTGTTCATGGAGGCTGCGCCTGGTGGGATGAAACAGAGACACGTACATCATGAGTAGTCAGACCAGGAGCTCAGGATCATCGCTGTGTTCATGGAGGCTGCGCCTGGGGGATGAAACAGAGATACGTACATCATGAGTAGTGAGACCAGGAGCTCAGGACCATCGCTGTGTTCATGGAGGCCGCGCCTGGTGGGATGAAACAGAGACACGTACATCATGAGTAGTCAGACCAGGAGATCAGGACCATCGCTGTGTTCATGGAGGCTGCGCCTGGGGGATGAAACAGAGACACGTACATCATGAGCAGTGAGACCAGGAGCTCAGGACCATCGCTGTGTTCATGGAGGCTGCGCCTGGTGGGATGAAACAGAGATACGTACATCATGAGTAGTCAGACCAGGAGATCAGGACCATCGCTGTGTTCATGGAGGCTGCGCCTGGGGGATGAAACAGAGACACGTACATCATGAACAGTGAGACCAGGAGATCAGGACCATCGCTGTGTTCATGGAGGCTGCGCCTGGGGGATGAAACAGAGATACGTACATCATGAGTAGTAAGACCAGGAGCTCAGGACCATCGCTGTGTTCATGGAGGCTGCGCCTGGTGGGATGAAACAGAGACACGTACATCATGAGTAGTCAGACCAGGAGCTCAGGATCATCGCTGTGTTCATGGAGGCTGCGCCTGGGGGATGAAACAGAGATACGTACATCATGAGTAGTGAGACCAGGAGCTCAGGACCATCGCTGTGTTCATGGAGGCCGCGCCTGGTGGGATGAAACAGAGACACGTACATCATGAGTAGTCAGACCAGGAGATCAGGACCATCGCTGTGTTCATGGAGGCTGCGCCTGGGGGATGAAACAGAGACACGTACATCATGAGCAGTGAGACCAGGAGCTCAGGACCATCGCTGTGTTCATGGAGGCTGCGCCTGGTGGGATGAAACAGAGACACGTACATCATGAGTAGTCAGACCAGGAGATCAGGACCATCGCTGTGTTCATGGAGGCTGCGCCTGGGGGATGAAACAGAGACACGTACATCATGAACAGTGAGACCAGGAGATCAGGACCATCGCTGTGTTCATGGAGGCTGCGCCTGGGGGATGAAACAGAGATACGTACATCATGAGTAGTAAGACCAGGAGCTCAGGACCATCGCTGTGTTCATGGAGGCTGCGCCTGGTGGGATGAAACAGAGACACGTACATCATGAGTAGTGAGACCAGGAGCTCAGGACCATCGCTGTGTTCATGGAGGCTGCGCCTGGTGGGATGAAACAGAGACACGTACATCATGAGTAGTCAGACCAGGAGCTCAGGACCATCGCTGTGTTCATGGAGGCTGCGCCTGGTGGGATGAAACAGAGACACGTACATCATGAGTAGTCAGACCAGGAGCTCAGGACCATCGCTGTGTTCATGGAGGCTGCGCCTGGTGGGATGAAACAGAGACACGTACATCATGAGTAGTCAGACCAGGAGCTCAGGACCATCGCTGTGTTCATGGAGGCTGCGCCTGGTGGGATGAAACAGAGACACGTACATCATGAGTAGTCAGACCAGGAGCTCAGGACCATCGCTGTGTTCATGGAGGCTGCGCCTGGTGGGATGAAACAGAGACACGTACATCATGAATAGTGAGACCAGGAGCTCAGGACCATCGCTGTGTTCATGGAGGCTGCGCCTGGGGGGGATTATTGGAGAGACATGTACGTCAATGTTCGTTGACTCCCTCATGAGTCTTGATTTACGGTTCATCAATATTTGAAGCCAGCTCTGTAACTCTCGCGAATTTTTTAATTCAAAGTTTAACATTTTACTAATATTGATTAAATGGAGTGTGCGTTATGTTAATCCGTCGTACAATTAAGTGGATTCTACCGTATTTGAATCCATTGTTGCTTAACAGTTTTAAGACACTGCCATTGATGGTAAAAATGCAAACAAGCAAACAAAAAAATGTTACAAACCCTTTGCCGTTACCACCTCTGCATCTGGATGGGCATATTTGTGAACAGCAGTTGGCGCAATGGCTACTGGGAAATCCAGCTTGGATCCCAACACGGTGACTGAAGTGTCCCGGATGTACACGTCACGCAAGTTCCGCGGGATCAGACGGTATCTGGAATAAGCCGCTTCACGGTTTGAATTGCGTATGCGCGAGGTCAAAGCTGAAGGCCCATGGCCTGTAAATAGTTCTTGCTTGGACAATAAACAATGCGAACAGGCCTATTCAAGGCCAATATTTGCAAGCATCTTAAAGGTTAATAGATAACCACCACAGTTAGTAGTTATAGCTAATTATTATCAACCAGTACTGATAACTAGGTATTGCTGGTCATCGTTAACACTGTACTGCCATTAATCAGTCCATGGTCCTTTAACCAGTTACTACTAAATGCTACGTATACAGCTAGGCATTATCCACCAAATCGTAAAACGTACACAATACATACACTCGCACTGACACAGCAACACACGCACACATACTTACCACTTCTTGCATGCACACCCAGACGTACTTACACAAACAGACATACGTACACACAGCCATGCACACACAAACACACACGCACACATAGACACACATAGACACAAACACATTCACACAGCCAGTCACTCACACACAGTTAGATTCCCCTACCGTTTAAAAGCCTGGCAGTTGTCCCGGTAGGTCTGACCGCCCTCCCCAGGGCGGTTGTAGTATGCCCGAACAAACTCCGACAGTTTCTCGTTTGCGGCTTTCTCAAACTCCGCCAGAGACGTCGCCTTAGGGTGAACGTTCCCAGACATAACGTAAAAGATATGCCAAGGAAGCTAATATAACTAAGAAGACGATGTCAGCGTTAAGGTGGAAAGTTCAGTCCCTCAGTTGCATGTCATGTGGTTCTGATTGTTGACATTGGCATGCCAGTGACCTTAAGGGCGGGGGTAACTTAAGGTCGAAGACTCTTTGATGTCGAACCTACATTTTGCAAGTTAGTAAAGGAAACTATCATGGCACAAGTTATGAAAGCTGTTGAACAAGCTAGCTGGCAAACAGTTTAATAGACACTGCGTACTTCAGATGTGTTGTATGTGGGGTTGCCGTATAAGGAGGCGATGCCTACGTCAATCCAAATTAACTCGGTCAAGTACGGTTTAGTAACATGTCACTAGGTGGCGCTTTCAGCAAATTGCCTGTCACATTGAAAAATCCAAATATCCGTTTCAAGGCGTTCTATCTTAATTTAAGCAATTGTGCATTTTGCCTGATAAAATACATGTGAATGAAATAAAAACACTGAAAAAGCCATACGAATGCTAATACTTTCCTTACGTTGGGCAATGCTAGATTTTTCAAACGCGTATCCTGTCTGTTACAAGAAAATGAACTCTCTCATTACCTTCGCATTTTCACCTTCGCCTAGGTTATGTTTTCGTCAGTGTTTGTGTGTGTGTCTGTGTCTGCCGATAACACGAAAACTCCTTGATTGATTGTGATACTTGGTGCGTGGGTAGGTCTTTTTGAGACCTCGAAACGGTTAGATTTTGGGACCCCTAGCGACTTTCTATGGTACTGTGCAGCGTCTCTTCCGGTTTTGATATTTCGTGTTCTGAACATGCTATGGTCATGATTTTGTCCCCCAAACGGCTGTTTTGGAACTGCAGGTGCCGATTTTGCTTCAAATTTTGAAAGACAATAACTCAAGAAGGGGTTGACGGATTGTCATGACATTTGGTATATAGATAGCTTGACAAAATCATATGCTGATTATGCAAATCAGGAGCTAATTTGCAAAGTAAATAAGGAAAGTTTATAAATCAGCTGCATCCCAATATAGGACTCTCAAACACGTGACATGTGTAACTGAGGAAGAGAGGAATATTAATAGATATCAATTATGCAAATGAATACATAATTTATCAATGTTAAGGTTTATTCGCAATGTAATCAACAGTGCATTGTAGTCTTGTAGACAACAACAGTTTAGTTGTTTTTTTTTCTTGTATATACTGTATTTCTTCAATTGTCTTGTAATTTTATATGCATAACAGGCAGATAAGTGCTATACTTGCTAAGTATTTATGCAGCCTCACTTATGCCCACAAATCAGGGAACCGACCCCAGTTTTATCCAACAACCAACTCCAGTCAACAACCATATTTCCTTGGTCCCATGACTGGTTGTTGGATGCAAGTTTGACTGTACTACATTATTTTGTAGTTTCGAAACTGCTGCAACACAGATTCACCATTTGTTCGAACATGTTCCAAGATTCTAAAAACATTGTGTAACTGGGTCAGTGGGCTGGGAATAGGGCAATTCATACATCCCTGCAAAGTATAAGGAATTATCCCTGGGTGCCATGCATAGATGGCTCAACACAAAAGAGTCACCAGTACCCAGCAGTGAAATCTAAAAATATAGAGAGGTAGACAACCGAGCACGACTAGAACCGACTTTTATGGGGGCAATGACCCAAATCTACCATTTTGAAAAAAAATGTTGCAAATTGTTGGAACATGTTCCAACATTGAAACAATCCCATAGATGTTTAAAAATGGTTCTAAATAAAAAAAATATTTGTGCATTTAGTTTCAAAATATTTCCAAAATATATAAATAAGTTCAAACCCCTTGCCAAACTGTTGTCTAATGTAGCATTAATGCCGCACTACGCGCTCCTTAGCGGAGCACATTGGGCATTAATGCTGGATTCCCTCTGCTCCCTTTGGAACAGAGCATTAATGCCAGCATACATCCCTGTCCATTAATCATCATTTATCACCCAGTCTTCTTGGACTGAAGGGGAGGTGGAAACCCTTTCCCCTGGCTGGTGCCAGTAGGGGTGGTCACACCAAATTAACCCTCTGCCCCCTAACTACAGTCCACCCCTGTTAAAAACACCAGCTGTTGCAGGGTGCTAATGTATAGGTCAAGCATGACTAAAGGCCGTGGCAGAAAGCACTAATGCTGGAAAGATGCCAACTAATTGGTTCAAGCCTTGGTCCAAGGCATGGCTGCTAGGACATTAAGGGACTGGTATTTGGACAGCCATAATTACCATGAAATTACCATGGCAGTGTGCACTAACCAAGCATTAGTGCTGCATAAGTATTTCTGGCATTAATGCTACATTAGACAACAGTTTGGCAAGGGACATGTTCAAACTTTCAGTTTTCATTGTTTGAATAATTTACAACTATTTTGACTGAAATATTCTTATATCTTAAATACTTCAAACTTATTAGAAATATCATCTAAAAACCCTCTCGGTGGCTTGGAATCATCAATGCATATTTTCAATTCTTATATTTCTAATTCATGTATATTTTTTTGTAACTTTGATGACATGTTAGCTAATTATACACATTGAGTATTTACAAATTTAACCTAATTACAAATTGATATTGATATTAAAATAGCCAAGACAGAGCTTACTACTGCTTATTGCTCATTACAAACTATAGTTTCTGCACCAAAAAGGTGGTTGTCTTAACATATAAAATACCAGAATAGCCCAAAATAGTTATAGCAAGGATTTGGGGGTTTAGACTGGTGACATAGTTATGAAATATGCCAGAACTCTTTACAATTATCTATACAGTTGATATCTGAATTATGGGGCAGTCAAAGTAAGAAAATGAAGTAAAAAATACATTACACAAAATAGTTATTCATATCAAAGACTTGTTGACCTCTGTCCTCTGTGACCTCTGACCTGTGTGACTTATGACCTTTACCCCATAAACCAGGTCATTTCTGCAGCCTACAACCAGTAGGTTACCCCATACAACAGGGGAGGAGAAAACTTCCCCTGGAAGTCTCAGGGACGTGAGACAGCTCCCCGAGTCCAAGGTCAAAATGTACAGCATGCCCTTGGTGGAAGCAACAGCCACACAGGTTTGACCTTGAGGTCTATTTGTAGCTGTCTTCGTGTCCTTGTTAGCTCTCACGTTTGCAGTTGAATCAGAGTTAACTGAAGCTTCTGACTGGAACATCTTGGAAGGTTGTTTCTGGTTTGAGACATTAGAGTCTAAGACAGTTGCTGAGCCTCCTCTGAGATTGAAGATGAAAGGCGTAGCATAAACAGCAGAGTCTGTTTCAAACTTCCACCTGAGACGACCTTGTTCTGTTACACAGTACACGTGGTGATCATGCGACCCCACAACAATCACATCTGATGCAGGCTGCCCATCCAAAAGGTCATGTGACGACGACGATGATGATGATGATGATGATGATGAACATGGAGACGAGAAGATGGGGCCAGCTGTTGTGAAACTCCAGTCGACGTTGCCATGGTGATCCACACAGTATAGTTCTCCGTCAACACACCCCACGTAGATCCGCTGCGGTGTGATACGGGGAGACGAGAAGATGGGTTTGGGGCAGGCGGTGCGCCACAGAACAGCACCTGTATCCTGTAACACATTAGATAGGGCAGCATGAACCCTGATGTAGCCTCCGTTGCAGGCTTTTCCACTAGCATTTTACTAGCCCCCCCCCAAAAAAAAAATTGAAGAAAAAAAATCGCTAGTAAACGCTAATGGGAAGGCCTGCAATGGCGATTACCACGATCCCAAGCAGATATGGGGCCCAAGCAGATATTGGGGGCTCGAGCAGATACGCCCCCCACCCCCCAAAAAAATTGAAAAAAAAATCCCTAGTAAAACGCTAGTGAGAAGACCTGCAACGGAGGCTAAACCTGATGCATGGTTTCCCCCTCTTGATTCATGAGAAAGGACCCAAAATGATTAAAAAATAGGTCACATAAATATAATTTACTGAATGACTTCCTCCAATGATACCAAATTTGATTTGATCAGTAGAGGGTCAACGAATCTCATAGTTTACTTCAAAATTTATCATTACATTGGCTTGAGCTTCGAAAATCAGGTGATTCCTAAAAACTATGGCTGCATACCGATACACAGTACCCGTACTGTACCGTGAAAATTGATTAGGAACAGGTCTGAAATACCGGATCAAGAAGTACTGGTACTGTACCGATTAAATCTACACCAAGTATGTGCTTTTTTTGTGACTGTCTCCTAACCTCATGACCAAAGTGACAACATAAGGGACAGCATAACATATGCAACAGATCTTTCGTTTTATTTCAGGCAGGCCGAAAGTTTTGACAGTAAGGCAAAGGGAGTTTTGTGGTACTGACAAATTGTCAACATTTCATCAATGTTTCTGTCATTATAAAAGAAATTCAGGTACTGTAGAGGTACAGGTCTAGATCTGGGTTGAGAGGATCCGAAATGAAAAATCAGAGACAAAGTGAGCAGTTTTTCGAGGATTCCAACGCCGCTGGTGATTCAAATCAGTCCACATTTAAAAACAAAAATATTGGACATTAAAAAGTGGACCTTCCAGCGTGTGGGGGTGGGGGTTGGGGCTATGGGCATGAGTCTGTGGTAAGACATGGTTACCGGGTTGATGGCCATCAGTGTGCCTGTCAGAGTTCCGACACACAGCAGTCTGGGACTGGACCCCAGGCACGGTGAGGAGAACACAGAACCTCCACCACAGTGGGTCTTCCACACACAGCACCGCTTCTGATGAGGGAAACACACAATTATATGGTTAAACTAGGTGGCAACTTGTTCTTGTGGTTAGGGCTCTTGAATTAGAATGTAAAGGCTCTGGGTTTGAATCCCTAACAGGCCCAAAATGGCCATTGTGTACCCTTGGGAAAGGCACTTAACGCCTATTTCCTCACTTAACTCTGGCTAAAATTGAGTACCTAGCTTTGGTTAGGGAAATCCTCTTGGATAGGACGTAAAGCTGGATGTCCCATGTTTGAGTAGAACCACACCTCGAGCATATAAAAGATCCCACAACACATATACACAGAAAATAGAAGGGGTCCATCCCGGTGTGAGTGGAACAAACCTTACAGTCTGCTCTTAGGCAGCTTGTACTTACCGGTACTGTACAAAACAAATTTAAAGGAGCCTTGCAAAAACTGGACCAGGTGTGTTATGGCTAAAGGCTGCCACTCTGCAATATTTACATAGTGAAGACTCACAACAAGACAAGCAAACAAGCACAAACAAACAGCTTATTACAACTGACTATTATTCAAAGAATATGAAGACTGAATATCAGAGCAAACCTTGAGATCCAGAGCATGCACATGCTGATCATGTGACCCAACGAAGACAAGCGAAGACTGCACATCCAGACATGGGCTGGACTTCACCGCACCTCCCGTGAGGTACCGCCATCGTATCGCCCCCGTCCGCGACTCCAGAACGTACACACAGTTGTCATAGCAACCTGATGCAGAAAAACATCATCGATCAGGCAGACCTCTATTTAGTACCATCACACAGTTAATAGTTCGAGGTGTTCTAAAATCACTTTCAATCAAACTATCTTCCTGACACTTGACAAGCGGTGCTTTTCTCATATCACTACATTGACAAGTCCCTTCCCCATACGCACAAACTAATTATTTTATTGAAGATGTCCACAAGCAAATCAATTTTTGCCTGTTCTCCCTGACAAAGAAATACCTGAATTCCTTTTCACCAACCCAAAGTGATTATGTGTCACACAAGAGTTGATAAATCACTCAAAAGAAAAGAAAAACACTTTTTCCTATCTTACATCTATCTTATGAGGAATATCATCCATAAATCAAATCATTGTATGTTTTGTCGTCTTGCAAACCATACTTTAACATCATATATGTACGTCCTATTCCAATTTTGAACTCAAGGGCGACACAAATACAACTTTGGTTGTTAAACAGTCGCTAAGCTATTGCCTTCTAGTGGAAAAGGGGCCTCAGCAACATTGAGACGTTTGTTAGGCCATATTAATTTGATTATATGGATGACATCCTCTGGGGACCCCAAAACTGATGCGAGCGTGCAAGTAAAATAAAACATTTGGCCAGAAAAAAGAGCTGCCAACATTAGGATCGGTTTTCTTTGCAATTTACAAATTGTATTTTTTCATTTTGCATCTGCTTTTTACAATTTACAGTATGGCCCAAAACTTTTTTTTTCAAAATGGACGAAAATTGATGCGCCCATGGATTTCATCCATATAATTAAATCAAAATTATCTTACCAACGATAATGAGTTCCCCGTCAACAGAACAACATGCTGAAGACTCCACCCTATCCCCCAGCTCGGTTTCCCATAACAGTTCACCCGTATCCATGGCAACTGCACAAAACCTGTGGGAGTGAGAGCCAATGAACACGACTCCCGCTGGGTACCAACTGGAAAACAAACAAATAAACATGAAAAGTATTTTAGTATCATTAGGTTATCATAGTTTACGGTACCCATACTGCTTTGCGACCCTTCAAGTCTGACACCCAAAAATAGCACCACGGAAGACGGCAACACTGCATTGTGTATCAGCCTTGTGACAAAATTTTAGAGTAGGAGGCTAATATCCAAAAGTAACAGGCGGGCCACATAGTGGCCCAATGCGAGGGACGAATTTTTTAAAAATTCTACACAAAAGTAGCCGGCACAAAATTGAAAGTAGGCGGTGAAAATAGCCGCCTGCCGGCTTGTTTTGACAAGGCTGTGTATATCTATGGAAACTGCAGAAACAGGCAGACATATACATGTAACGGAGGGGGCCCCAAATTCGCCACTTTTTTCCTAAATCATATTTTTCAAATGTAAAGTTCATGAACCTGGTGACACCATGGGGCTATATTATAAGTGTAGTTGTTAGACTTATCACATACGTGTTGTCAAAAATTAAGGAAACTCAAAGTGGCGAATTTAAGGTACAGTGGCGAATTTGGGGCCCCCTCCGTTACACTGGCATAAACACACAGACAGGTACACACACAGGCATTCAAGTCAAAAGCAATTGTAATTTATTTTCGTGGGGACTTAAGTTCACTGTAGACAGGGAAAGGGGGTTTTCACCATAGTTTGGTTTTGTGATTTGGAAATGCATTAGAAGAAGAGGTCACTGCGAAAACTGCAAAAATAAATCAAACAATTACAAAAATTTCAAGATTTTACAGTACATCACTTCCTTGGAGTGAGGTAATAAACATCAAAACTTGGGCCTTTGAGCTTGAACATCTAGTCAAAAACAGCAATACCAGACAAATAAAAAACACCATATACAGTACCTGACTTCAACAAGGACAAGAGGTGAGGCATCCACACATTTCCCTGTGTCACATGTCCACACTGTCTCCATGGCAACAGTGGTTTCCATGGCAGCAATATCAGTTGCCAAGCAACTGACATCGTCTAAAGATGCAGTTGTGGAGAGAACATCTTGTACTATGCCGTCAACTTCTCCATTCTCCTCTGTGTCTGGTTTTTCGAGACGAACAGTTTGGGACCCTCTCAGCACAGCTAAAGCACAGTTAGTTCTAGTAACTTCTTGTGACACTCCTTTAAGAACTTGTCTTACAAGACTGTCTTCAGATGTCTTTATCTTCTTTGGCTGCTGCTCACCTGGATATCTGACTCCAGGTCTCTTCTCTTGAGACATTTTGTCTTTGGAAGTTCTTCCAGAAGTAGAACGATCTTTATGTACAATATGTTGTTGTGGGATCTCTAGGTTTGGACTGGAATATTTGTCAGTTTGGACATTTTTCATGGAATTCTTCTTTTTCTCTAATACAGATTGTACATATGTTGCGAGGTCTGCTAATGTCTGATGTAAGATTATGTCCAGTGCGTTAGGAAAGGTGTGTCCAAAAGTGGATTCCAGGTTTTCTGCCAGCTGTACAGAAGTGAGGGAGTTTCCTCCGCTGGAGAGAAACGACAACATCCGGTTTTCTTCTGTGTCTGTTGACGGGGTTCCACCGACTTTCTGTAAAATCAGGGTAAAGTTTGGGAAAGTCGTTTGATTATGAACATGAAATAAATAAAGGATATTTGGAGTTTCTTTCAACACAACCAGGTAATCTCACCTGCTAACATTTCGGTGTCTGTCAGACACCTTCTGTTTCCCGCCGTTTGGGATTGTGTTCTCACTGCAAAAGCGCCATCTACATCGGCTACTTATAGCGGTGAGAAGCAGTACTCCAGTCAGAAGCTCTGAAGAAGGTGTCTGATAGCAAATGTCAGCAGGTGAGATTACCTGGTCGTGTTAAAAGAAACTCCAAAATATCCTATGTTCTACCAACCTTGATAAATTTTTTTCGGATGAAATAAACAAATTTCAAATAGTCTGATTGCAACAGGTGCCCACTGGGCTGGTTTGCTATCAGACTGCTTGCATCCACCTTGTATACTTTTTACAAATTTTTGAGAACATGTGGCATGTCTATATAATACTTTTTGTATGTTACAATAAACAGGAAGTAAATTTGAGGAAATAAATGTTGAACCAATATGATGCCTACGCAATATCTATTCTCTTTTTAAGTTTGCAACACCTAAATTTTGCAGCACACTAAAAATGATTACATCAAAACTTTTTATATTTTTTGTATAATTATTTAAGTCAATGGTTGGAACAATTACTGTAGTTCTTGTTTCTTTCACTGTAACTTTATGTTCACTGTTTTCACAGTCACCTCTGTACTGTGAACTTATCATCACAGTGAAAAACCTGTTTATGATTCCTTCACACATCCATTATGTAAATCACTTGCAGCCACCGTGAAGTTAAAGTTCATTAAAAATGTCAATTTTCCTTACACCTTGAAATTTTGCTACCGTGAAGATAAAGTGAATTACAGTACAGATTACAGAAGGATCACAATGGAAATTCTGACACCTGCTTGTGGGACTGTAGTAAGTTTGTTGAGGAGCAAGAAAATGCAGTGAATATTTGAGGACTTACGGTAAACACTGAGCAGATCTAATGACCACTTACCTCCCAGAGATCACACACACACCGGTACACATCAGTACCATGATCCACTGTCAGAGGTGGGGCAGCTTGTGCAGACTGCAGCAAGGCTTCCTTATCAACTTTTCCTGGGAACAAATAAAAGTTACACTAGAAAGGCAACATTTTCAAGAAAATGCAAGATATTTCCCTCCCATATAATAAAGCATAATATGGTATTGCATAAAAAATTTCTGCAATACCAGCATTAGAGCTACCACCCAACATCTACTTGGTTTTAGGCAGAAGAGGAAGAACATGCCAGCAAAAACAATATATTTCCTCCTTGAATAGGGAGGTAAATATATTAGTAAAGGCAGCTTAAATGCAATTATGTGTTTGCAGTGGTTCTCCATTATACACATCATAGTATTGTACAATGTATAGTACATGTACATGTAGTGTTTATACTAAGTTATAGACAAGAGGGTCGGTGAGCAGAAGACACCACAAAACTTTTCTGCATTTACGGTGACTGGCAGATTTGGAAAGGACCATTCAAATGGGGGTACGGACACTACAGGTGGGGGTAAGGATGCTAAAGGTGGGGGCTGGACTCTTGCTGGTTGGGTCTGTGAGCTGGGAGCCGTGGTTCGATTCCCTGTAGCCAGGAGACTGTACTACTTGTGCATTACAGTACATGATGATAAAGTAATATCCCTACCATGTCTGGTGACTGGTAACTCCGTCACCTCCACGACCTTGTCAGGTACAGCGTGGGTTGGCAGCTCTGCCCGCAGAGCCTGCAGGATGTCCTCAGGACGACCTTGACCCCGCGGGTCAACAGCTGACAGGACGATGAACAGCAGGAGTCTGTCTCTCCTGTCCATCACAGCGACGCAGGTCTCCACTCCATCTAACTTACAGCCAGCCTATACAGGGACGGGATGTGTGACATAGTAAGAAGTGAAGAGTTCTTTTTTGGCAATGCCTAAGGGGCAGAGCCAATTTCCTGAAAACTGTACGACAAATAGCAGGAGTCTGTCTCTCCTGTCCATCACAGCGACGCATGTCTCCACTCCGTCTAACTTACAGCCAGCCTATACAGGGACAGGATGTGTGACATTAGAAGTGAAGAGTTGTAAACCTTTTTTGGCATTGCCTAAAGGGTGGAGCCAATTTCATGCAAACTACAGTACTGTAAATGTATTCAAGTTTGCATGGTTTTTATGTTGCGGTAAGGCAAAAATGGAGTGTTCGTGGTGGTTTTAAGTTTGCGGCAGTGCTATAGTCACATGACTGCTGCAGTATTTGACAAAAATGTTTGCAGTGGTTTTAAGTTTGCGGTGAAACTGTCGCCGCGAAAACTGCAAACTTAAAACCACCGGCAACATTTCTGCATTTACAGTATGACAGCTAAACACTCTACCGGTAGTCAAACTTAGTACCCTCGACATTATGCTTCTCAAAGTAGCCAGTGATACTACATTACTGTGACTATGCCTGGCTACAGTATGGAAAGAAGCAATCAGAGATGGCAGACTTCACCCCGTACCCAAACTGCTTTGCAACCCTTCTAGTCCAAAACCAGAAGTAGCAGCACTAAGAATGTATGGCAAAACTATTTGGGAAATACAGAAACACACACACACAGACACACACTCAGACAAGCCCAAAACAAAAGACCGATCCCATAGTCCCACCCACATAGATATAATAAGCAAAGTATAATTACAAGAATGTAAATACATTGCATCCACTCTACCATCGGTCTAATCACTAATTGCCAAGCTATCATTGGTTGAACTGATAATTGTGATGGACAGTCAGGATCAGTCTATATTTCACTCTCTTGGGGTGAAGACAGTAGGATAAACAAACAACCTGTACTATCAATCTCAGGTCCAGCCGTTTTCCGTTGCGCTTCACCTGGTCGTCAAGGCGACCACAGAAGAAGAGTTCATCATCGTGGAGATCAACAATATCCCCTGACGACCGCATGACAACGTCAGAGGGTGGGGTCACATCTTCGTCGTCCAGGTAACACCGTCTGCGATCACCACCTTTTGAGAAACGAAGATTAACTTGAAGTCATAGAAAATCATTGAGAGTTACCACTCACCAATGTTCTTAGATATTTTTCGTTGCTTCTCGGAATAGCCTCTCCTGTTTTTCCCATTTTGAAAAAAAAATTGGGTTGCTATTCCCATGCACAAATTTGCAAAATTTGTTCAGTTGTAAAACTCAATAGCCACTAAAAGAGATTTTAAAGGCCTGCACATACCTAAAAAGTGTGATCACATTTTATCATTATTTTTCATTTATTAAAGCTATTTCTCAATATCAATCCATATATTACATGGTAAAAGGTAATTTTGTTACCATTAGTATTATAGTACTAGATCAAAGATAGGGGTGCATTGCATAAAATGAACCATATAAAGCTGAAACTTGATTAATCCTCTTATACTTTATGTTATGTAAACCCTTATCTTCACACCAGACTATTTTGTAAAATAATTTTTTCCCGCCCTGTCACTCCAATTTTATTCTTTAAAAACCGAGAATCAACAAATAAAATTGGTGTGGCCCAATGGATAAAGAATGCATCCCTAAGATTACACATATAAAAGCTAGTAAGAAACAAGATTAGTTTCTTGATTCAAAGATGACAAAACGACGCAAAGTTTTTAACAAGGGAAAACATGCGTGAATGGCATTTAGCACCAAGGACAGCAATAATTGCCTTACAGTCAGTCATACTGAAATCATAATTGACACAACAAAAGTACAGCAATTTTCATAAGAACTACTACATCTATACATAAAAAGTCAAGTGAATACACATGAATTAACCTATACATAAATGTATATGAACAAATATGAGTAAATCAACATGTTAAGTCCAACATATCATTTACAAATTGGTTCTAAGGTCTAGACATTCTTTGATATATTGACCTATTCGAATACAGTAAGGGTTATGTGTATCTCCCCCAAGAATATAGTTGAATCTACCTATGGAATGGGCTGTATAAAATTCTTTAAATTTGAAGTAACGGAGAGAAAGGTGCGTTTATCATAGTGCTGCGTACCTAAACGTAACATCAGGTACAGGTACCGGTACAGAGGTTTAGGTACAGGTACAGGTATCTGTACCTGTACCTGAACAAGTTGAAAAATCAACACCGCATGCGTTCCTCTGAACTTCTTCAATCATGACAGAAACACAAATAAACTGTTTTCAACGTGTCAGTATATTTATTCAAAGATCATAACTAGGTTTCCTCCCGCCAAACTACCTTGGCCTTGCTATCAAAACTCCCAACCGCCTGAATGATCTGTTTCATATTAGTCATGCTGTTCCAAGGTGTCACTTTGGTCACGTTTGGTGTTGCATAAGGTCAGGAGATCAGTCACAAAATAAGCACATACTTGGTGTAAATTTATATCGGTACAGTACCAGTACTTCATGATCCGGTATTTTGGACCTGTACCTAATCAATTTTTACAGTACAGTACCGGTACACAGTACCAGTATGCAGCACTAGTTTATCATCATATCGTGGACAATCTGTGACGTTCATTCTCACACACTGCACTGCATGGTGGTGTCACACTCACCAATGTACAGCACCCCTTGTCCCTCTGACACAGGTTTTCCCTCAGTGTTCCTAACCTCCAGTGTGGTACCCAGAAGAGGCTGACCTAGAGGAACCCTCGATCTGGAGTGAAGATACAGAGTGCTATTAATATCCCTTGGATAGGACATTAAATGGAGGTCTCGTGTTTGGGGAGAGCCACACCTCGAGCACGTAAAAGAACCCACCACATCTTTTGAAAAAGAGTCAGGGCATGCCCCAGTGTGCGATGATGATGATGATTAATTTAGGTTTTGAGTACATATCAGAACTTTTATAAGCTTCTTTTGGTGCAAAGAAGTGGTCACTCAAAATAATGAAAATAAAAATGAAATGTGACCCACATCCCCAAAGGGACCTTGGGTATAATCTTGGGCTGTTGGTGCAACTGCACGGTGACCTCGCCAGGGCACGCATTTTTGGCCAAGCACACCGGGTCAACCCTATTCTTCTCGATAAGTGTGTTGGGTTCTTTTACGTGCAGAGGTTTGGCGCTTCAGGCTTATGCCTGAAGCTCTCTCGTACACAGGGCCGCCGGCTTTACGTCACCATCCGAAATGACGAATGCAATCCCTTACAACATGTCCCAGCTGGAGTCAACCCTAGGATCGAACTTGGGCCGAAGCGGTGGGGCTGCGTTACCCCTGGCACCACAGGGACATGTTTAATGTCAATTTATAAAGTCAAAGCTGGCAGAAATGTGTACTTTTTCACAAAGTCTTACTTCACTTGAGAAAGATGGTAACGTGGCCTTGTGGTTATGGTTGAATCTTACGGTTCCAATGTTGTGCCCTTGCTTTTGGGAAAGGCACTTAATCTCGTCACTTGACTCTCAGCTGAAAATGAGTACCTAGCTTTGGTTTAAGGGGCATCATTTAGCGCTGGATGTCAGAGCCTCCATGTTTGAGGACAGCCACACCTCAAGCATGTTAAAGATCCCACCACACTTATCAACAAGAGAAAGGGTGCAACTGTATCAAACGTTACTGTCTGGTCTTATGCAACTTTTACATACTGTAATTCTTGATTTGTTAACTGTAACTTAATTTTAGCTAATTTAACGGTCACTCAGTCAACCGCTAAAATTTCATCATCGCAAATATTAGATTTTTAACATTTGAGACAGTTTGTTCCCACCCTTAAAATTAAATGCTGTGAAGTACTCCCCCAACCACTAAAATTACTGACCGCTATATCAGTGTGATTTACAGTACTGTGGAAAACTGCTTTTTTTTACACATGAAGCCAGTTTACACTAAACAAACAAACAAACATACAACCTGTTGCCTGTGTTGATGTGTTCCTTGGGAATTCTATAGAGCGTTGCCCATGACGACACCTCGGTGATGCCGTAGATGTTGTAGAACCGTGTCGTGTTGCCGGGGCCTCTCCAGGTGCGGATGTCCGCGGGAACCGGACATTCCTCCCCGCCGAATGCCAGTAGCCGCAGGGGCGATTCTGCATGGAGTATCTGTGTCTGGAGCAGCTTTGGGCCAAACCTACGTACGAGGCTTGGAGTTGCCTAGAACATGTAGAAGCAATGGGCCACAGGGTTAGTCATCGTGAAGAAGGCTAAAGAGATGGCCAAACTCCATAGCGAATTTTAATTGATTTAATGTAAGTCATACCTTAACACCGGTAAGCAGGACTCTAGCCAGCACCTTTTTTTGGTGTAAATTACGGAACTTTGCTGCGAGTGACAGGAACATTTTAAAACCAATCTGTCAACCATGACGGGCAAAAATCTTGGTTAAAGATATAGACAGAGCTTGGAATTTAGCAAAGATCTCCAGAACATTAGCGGAAGTTTGCAGCGAAGCTGATTTAGACCATTTTCAACTCCTGCCAGCAACCAGCGAGGACCCCAGCTAGACAAACAGAGGCGCCATGGTTGCCAGTGAGTTGGTAAGTTAACTCAACTGTATTATATCAACTATACCGACATTTTGCATGTGATCTTCCAATACGTCACACACTGATGTCATCTATCATTGTTTTTCAACTGCATTGGCTTTTTCGTACCTTTGAACTGTCAGAACTCTGTACCTGTAAAACGGTGACTTGTTGCCTCCTGACCAGAATGTTGGCCAGAAACTTGGGAGCTTTTTTCACCTCCTCAGGAACCATCAGTACTGCCGCTCCACTGGACAGGGCCAGGAACAACTCCACTATACACGGGTCAAAGGTCAGGGGTGAGGCGCTGAAGATGACATCATGGATCGTGACCTCAAGCAGAGACCTGAAATAGGAATTATTATAATCAACAGAAAGGCAAATTTTGCAAGCAGATACATAATGTTTACCTTCACATTATATAATATACTGTTCTGTTTATTCTTGCTCTAATGCATTCATATATATGGTGACCAGCCCCTCCAGCTCTGTCCTGCCACTTGCTACATAATACAATCAAACACCACACAGGGTGTCTGCAACTTTGTAACCATGGTGACAGCCGTCTGGTCCATGTCATTGACTTTATTTGTTTGGAACGTAAGAAGAAGAAGAGGAAGAAACGAAGCAAAAATAACATATTTCCCTTCCGTGGAGGTAAACATAATCACTAAATTACTAAATAAATTAATTAATACAGCAAATTTATTGGTCCACTCCTGTGGGATGCAGACACTGATGCCTGCGAACGATTGATTGATTGATTGATTGATTGATTGATTGATTGTGGTCACCAGCTGTAAGGTCAATGACATGCTTTATACTACATTAAAGTTGAGAGGGTTTCTGGAAAACCATGGGCTGGCTATCGGGGCAGGTTCCAATTCAGGGTTTTCTGCAAACGTGTTGAAAGATTGGCCAAATACAGAAATCTTTATTAACACAACAAAAATACAGCGACTTCCGTAAAGTGGTACATACATGAATATGGTAAGTCTGTTTTTCCTTTGGGATGCAGAAAGTTTTTCCTCACTTAGCGTCAAATGTAGATTTCTGGGAGCTTGATAACAACTGTTTGTTGTAATAGGAACTTACCTAAGATGAAGAATATTCGGCACAATACAGCAGTGTGGAACTCCTACAGTTTTGGGCTGGCCTGTAGTTCCTGAGGTCTGAAGTCTGTAGGCAAGGGGAGTCCTGTAACTAGTAGGGGGCGTGGCCAGTACTCGTACCAGGAAGAGTCCATGTTGCAGCAGGGAGGGGGAGGTGACTGTGGACACCTGAAGAGGAGAGCAGTTCTGCAGGAACCCCTGTAAATATAGTATAGTGTTTTAACATGATGTCACGACTTAAAAGCTAGCATAATAATAATAATAATATATACATATTGTATATAACTGCCACAATATTGAACAAAAAAAAAGAGACAAACAGACAGAAAGATCATAAAATATTCTACTGTTGAAAGCACATGGAAGAAGGATAGTTGTCATTACATGTGCACTGCTGTTGAAAATTGTAATATTGGAATTGATGTTTTTACAATTTTTGCTTGATGACACTTAATTGTCTGAACTTCTGTAGCATTTTGCATTAAACTGTGTGTTTTCTACGGTAGGTATGATGTAAAAGAATACCACATGGTGTATCCCGCAACACCTTTGGTCCAAGCCCTTCCACGAGTTGGATCGACCCATGGTCAGGCTAGTACCTTGGGCGATACGTTATCCATCGTGTGGAAGTCTTTACTATTATCATGACTCTACTCTTCTCAATAAGTGTGTTGGGTTCTTTTAAGCGCAGAGGTTTGACATCTGAGGTTTACACCTGATGAAGGTAGGGGCCGCCGACTTTATGTCACCATCCGAAATGATGATTGCAATCCCTCACAACATGTCCAACCTGGGGCTGACCCTAGGATCGAACTCCTGCCCACGAATCCATAGAATTATATCCACATAGTGAAGAACCAGGATTGCTTGCCGCTTCTTTATCTACATTTACATCTATGTCTGCCTCGATCTTGGCAAGACCCCGCATGGGGCTTTATGCCATGGCACATCTAACTACATTTACTTTAAGGTCTCATTCATGTATTAGTCCGTACTCCAAAAAATGAACGGCTGCATGAACATGTGTTTATATCGGTGGGAAATTCCCTTTTAGCTAGCCCAGCTGATTTCAAGCATCAAACTGATGAAAGCTTGTTTGTAACTGAAGAAATTAGCAGGAAAAGTTTCGCAGCCTCGCGCAAAGTCGGACAAGCACAGCCCTGCAGTTTGAGTGATGCGGTCGTGCGTGTACAGCTGGAAAGTGCCTTTTGTTGGGTGTAGCTACATGTAAGAGTATTTTGTAATTGCTATAAAAAGGAATTGAATGCCAACTTGTAGTTGGCAACTTTTTCACATAATCTAGGGTAAATGTGCTCAACATAGAATGAATGACCTTGGTGCATTTCCTATAGCTTCATTACGAATGCGCCCATGTTATGTTAAACACGTATCATAACATGTAAGCCTATGGGGCGAGAAAACTCATGAATGACGCCTTAATACACAGAACTAGTTACCTGCATATGTTCCAGTTGAACCAGGATGTAGGGAACATGGAGGTTGTTCAGCTGATGCGGTGAGTCTGGATCCATTGGTACCAGACATGCTGGCAGCTGCAGAATACTGTGTAGGGAACATTTCACACAATTTAAGAATAACTACATTGTGGAAAGTGTACAGTTATATGTAGACATTAACAGTTCAATTAATGTCTTTAACTTTGGTTCATGGAACAATCTATCCAAACCATAATGTTCTTTGTTGGTCTTGTGGACATTTCTTTACCTATCATCAGGCCATTTGATTATATGGATGACATCCGCACGCGCATCAAATTTCGTCCGTTCCCAAATGGAAAAAGTTTTCGGCCATACTGTAAATTGTACAAAGCAGCCACAAAATAAGAAAACATATACTGTAAATTGCAAAAAAGATATTTTGGGAAACAGATAGTACTAATGTCGTAGAATGTTAATTCTGAAGTAAAAAAGGAGGATGAAGAACAAAGATGAAGAATCTATTATTCGCTATACCATACTCCAATGTACTCTGTGTGTTGAGTTTTGTTCATTCTTCCTGACCATGTAGATTTCATAATGAAGGCAACCTTTTTTTTGCCAAACTTTTTTTCTTATTCGCAGGCTCGCATCAGTTTTGGGGTCCCCAGAGGATGTCATCCATTATCAAATCAACATGGCCTTAATTGTAAAACTACCGACAGCATGAACTGTTATGAACAGATGACTGTGATTGGCCATCGTGCCTTACCTGACGACCCAGAGAGGCAGGTTTCCTGCGGTCTTTGCGTACAGCCCGACAGACTGTCCCAGGATGTCCGCCACAACGCTCCTCAGGACGGAGCACAGGTCTTCTGCATTCCGCGCTAGCTCGCTGTACGTCATCACAGTTGCGTTGTGTCCGTTGTCAAACACGGCGGCCGTTGCGTGCGGGTGTTGAGATGCCGCCTTCTGGAACAGCCCATGCAGCGTGACCCCCTCACAGGTGTGCGGATCATCTGCCATCTAAAAAACAACAATCAAGAAGACAATCAGAGATGGCAGACTTCACCCCCTGGTGATACTGCTTTGTGGTCCACCAGTGCCAGAGATTTAAAAAACAGCAGTATGCATATTTGTATGGAGATGAAGCATTTGGATACTAGGAATTGCTGGAAACACAGGCATGAGGACACAGAGAAATACACATGCACAAAAACACACACACACAATCACAGACAAACTCACACTCACACACACACACACACACACACACACACATAATACATTTATGATACAGAGACAAACACACGCACACACACAAACACATACGAACAAGCACAGACACAAACACAGACTCACACAAACACACGAGCAGACTCACAAATACACTCACATACACACAGACACAATCACAGACACACCCATATTCCCACAGTCACTATAAGTGTTACCAGTCCTTGCATAGAGACAATATTAGAAACACACACATACAAACACTTTATGATAAAGACACACATACACATACATATACACAAACACACATACAGACGCACACAGACAAAGAGGGGCAGACTGACCGATTGACAGTCAATCCAAAACAAAACAAAAGTAACATTACTTCACACACTCCCCTGGGGTGAAGTAACAAGAAATGTAACGATTGAAACAACAAGAACCTTCTGCATCAGCTAACGATGAAGAAAACTGTCCTGTGGTTTGATTTCACAAAGTTTTTACCGACCTCTGACGTCCTCCAGTCACCGCCCCTCTGCACGGCCATTGATGGACGAATCCTATTTTATCTGGGGTGGTCATTAACATATTATTGTAACAATAAACGTAATTCAAGGTCTTTAATATCATTATAACACATTGATATTGATATCTATTATTCAAAGTAAACAGTTATATACTGTGTTGGCTCTTTATATGTGTTTGATTATGGTTTATAAGGTTCAATAGTTTTAAGTTCCCCCAGTTTTGTCGGATATGGTATCATCTAGGTCAAAGTTCGTTTGGCGCCAAATACAAAGTTTTCAAAGTCCAACGATATGATTATCAAACCAACCCCCTTGATCAAACTTATAAACAGAAGGGTACGTTGCAAAGAGCGCATGATACCAAGTCCAATGTTAGAATTATGATTTTAAAAGCATTTAGCTTTAGCGGTAAATACAGACAGGTTTGCGCTCCATTATCATTGTCAACATTCTGGAGGAGGCACACTGGCTTTTAATAGATTCTTTTAAGATCATTAAAAAAAAACCAACCAAGGTCCGTGACTAGACTACTTTCTTATTTCACTGCAATCACATTTGAGCAACGACACCCCCATGAAACTCCTTATGGGCCGTACCCGGTCTTATGGGCCGTACCCGGTAAAATTATGGGCCGTACCCGGACTTATGGGCCGTACCCTGTACCTATGGGCCGTACCCAATGGCCGACATCGCCCGGCCACAGGGCGTAGTGGCGTGAAAGTCGCGTCTAGATACCCTGTACCGCAACGATACACAATCACACATAGCCTATGCTCTGGCAAACATTCCTGGCCACCTCTCTGCCGAGTGGCGTTGTACAAATCGCCCCCAATTTCGAGAACACTCACGCAAGCTGTGGCGAGATGCCGGCTGCAGTGCTCGCGTGGGGTCGAGAAACCCGGAAGTGATGCTGTTCTTTGGCGGAAATTTCATTTTTACCCGCGTTCAGTCCAGCCGGCAGGTGCAACGGAAGGTTGGTGAAATGTCTAGTGAATTTAGACTATCATTCCGTGAAGTATACGATTTGGTAACGCACAATGGAATCACCTGTTTCTAGAATTATAGCCAATGTCGAAACAACAGGAATCAGATGGATTACAATAGAGATATAATCTCTGTCCACAGGGTTACGTGTTTTATTTGGTTTCGCCTGTTCGATCTATCAAGTTCTAGGAAAATAAGGTTCAAAGCTGACAGTTGTCAATCATCTCACCAAGTGCGGGGTAGGGTAGTGAATTAAAATCCTGAGCATTGAAGATCTCTGACAAGAACCAGTCCCCTGGGACCCGATCACTCAACAGGTGTCAGGCTATATAGGCTATAATGGCAAAACTCATAGGTTATAGGTGGAAAATTGACAGGAGGAGAAAAATTAAGTCAAAATATGATCACCTGAGTACAGAAGAGCTTTGCCACTATAGTCCTACCCTGTATTTCCCATTTGCAACTGTCAAAGCAAAAAAAAAGTCAATCTAAGGGGCTCTGACCACCACACGGGACAGGTGTATACAAGGCCCAGGGCATAGAGATGACCTTGACAATGACAAAACACAATATTTACCAGGTCCCGGACCACTCCCCGACACCTACCTCCATACCCACCCCCCCAACCCCCCAGCACCTACCCCCTGGCAGGTAGACACCTACAGTTCACCCCCTAGTATACAGGATCAATTCCTGAGGAGACTGAGTTTGGCGGCAGGGTTAAAAAGTAAGGAAAAGGGCCCCAAATCCTAAAAATGGGACAAGTCATGAATAAATATGAGTCAACATACGCCTATCCCTTGCTTAGGTAGCAGATTAGAACTGAAAACCCCATAGAAATAGCAGAAATGGCTTTCCTACACTTCTACAGATTCCCTTCAGGGGGAATTAGGGCATTCCAATTTGGGCCAATAATACATGCATTCCTATGGGGAAGTTAACAGAAATTAGGTGTCATTATCTGAGGAACCAAAGATTCTGACTAAGAAAACTCAGCCTCAAATTCTTACCAGCTCTGTAAACTGTCATCTATCAGAGTTACGAGAAATTCTGTACGGCTAGTCTCCGGGGAAACACCCCCGAGCGATAGCACTTGAGTCAGTCCATTTGCCTTATAAGGGCCTGCTCGCGACCATCACACTATATCCCGGGGGTCCAGAAGGTAAAAAGATAAAAGAAAGGTCGTTTTTGTCAACAAATTCTAAAATTATGAAGTCTGGCCTGTCATACCCACCCCAGACTTGCCAAGAGTTCACCAAAAATCCCACCAAGAAAGGCTTTCAATGTTTGAATGCCCTGTTTATTTTTGACATCCTGGGGTCTAGGCGCCTGCGCCAATACCCAAATCCCCCCTCAAGGATTGCAGTGCAATTGGACTATAATGCTTTAAGTATAGGGTGGGTGGGGGGCGTAACTTTGGTCAGCTATTACTTCGTAACCATGAATGAGAAAGTAAAGCAGTATCATTTCCTCAAATACCCACCAAGTGCCCTATCGTTTGAATGTAAATTTGAAAATTCCAATAAAGAGATTGAATTTTAGAGCGGAGCACTTCGTCTATAATGCTTTAAGTATGGGGTGGGTGGGGGCGTAACTTTGGTCAGCTATTACTTCGTAACCATGAATGAGAAAGTAAAGCAGTATCATTTCCTCAAATACCCACCAAGTGCCCTATCGTTTGAATGTAAAGTTTCAAAATTCCAATAAAGAGATTGAATTTTAGACCGGAGAACTTCGTCTATAATGCTTTAAGTATGGGGTGGGTGGGGGGCGTAACTTTGGTAAGCTATTACTTCGTAACCATGAATGAGAAAGTAAAGCAGTATCATTTCCTCAAATACCCACCAAGTGCCCTATCGTTTGAATGTAAATTTGAAAATTCCAATAAAGAGATTGAATTTTAGAGCGGAGCACTTCGTCTATAATGCTTTAAGTATGGGGTGGGTGGGGGCGTAACTTTGGTCAGCTATTACTTCGTAACCATGAATGAGAAAGTAAAGTAGTATCATTTCCTCAAATACCCACCAAGTGCCCTATCGTTTGAATGTAAACTTTGAAAATTCCAATAAAGAGATTGAATTTTAGAGCGGAGCACTTCGTCTATAATGCTTTAAGTATGGGGTGGGTGGGGGCGTAACTTTGGTCAGCTATTACTTCGTAACCATGAATGAGAAAGTAAAGCAGTATCATTTCCTCAAATACCCACCAAGTCCCCTATCGTTTGAATGTAAATTTGAAAATTCCAATAAAGAGATTGAATTTTAGAGCGGAGCACTTCGTCTATAATGCTTTAAGTATGGGGTGGGTGGGGGGCGTAACTTTGGTCAGCTATTACTTCGTAACCATGAATGAGAAAGTAAAGTAGTATCATTTCCTCAAATACCCACCAAGTGCCCTATCGTTTGAATGTAAAGTTTGAAAATTCCAATAAAGAGATTGAATTTTAGAGCGGAGCACTTCGTCTATAATGCTTTAAGTATGGGGTGGGTGGGGGCGTAACTTTGGTCAGCTATTACTTCGTAACCATGAATGAGAAAGTAAAGCAGTATCATTTCCTCAAATACCCACCAAGTGCCCTATCGTTTGAATGTAAAGTTTGAAAATTCCAATAAAGAGATTGAATTTTAGAGCGGAGCACTTCGTCTATAATGCTTTAAGTATGGGGTGGGTGGGGGGCGTAACTTTGGTCAGCTATTACTTCGTAACCATGAATGAGAAAGTAAAGTAGTATCATTTCCTCAAATACCGACCAAGTGCCCTATCGTTTGAATGTAAAGTTTGAAAATTCCAATAAAGAGATTGAATTTTAGAGCGGAGCACTTCGTCTATAATGCTTTAAGTATGGGGTGGGTGGGGTCGTAACTTTGGTCAGCTATTTCTTCGTAACCATGAATGAGAAAGTAAAGCAGTATCATTTCCTCAAATACCCACCAAGTGCCCTATCGTTTGAATGTAAAGTTTCAAAATTCCAATAAAGAGATTGAATTTTAGAGCGGAGCACTTCGTCTATAATGCTTTAAGTATGGGGTAGGTGGGGGTCGTAACTTTGGTCAGCTATTACTTCGTAACCATGAATGAGAAAGTAAAGTAGTATCATTTCCTCAAATACCCACCAAGTGCCCTATCGTTTGAATGTAAAGTTTGAAAATTCCAATAAAGAGATTGAATTTTAGAGCGGAGCACTTCGTCTATCATGCTTTAAGTATGGGGTGGGTGGGGGGCGTAACTTTGGTCAGCTATTACTTCGTAACCATGAATGAGAAAGTAAAGCTGTATCATTTCCTCAAATACCCACCAAGTGCCCTATCGTTTGAATGTAAATTTGAAAATTCCAATAAAGAGATTGAATTTTAGAGCGGAGCACTTCGTCTATAATGCTTTAAGTATGGGGTGGGTGGGGGGCGTTACTTTGGTAAGCTATTACTTCGTAACCATGAATGAGAAAGTAAAGCAGTATCATTTCCTCAAATACCCACCAAGTCCCCTATCGTTTGAATGTAAATTTGAAAATTCCAATAAAGAGATTGAATTTTAGAGCGGAGCACTTCGTCTATAATGCTTTAAGTATGGGGTGGGTGGGGGCGTAACTTTGGTCAGCTATTACTTCGTAACCATGAATGAGAAAGTAAAGCAGTATCATTTCCTCAAATACCCACCAAGTCCCCTATCGTTTGAATGTAAAGTTTGAAAATTCCAATAAAGAGATTGAATTTTAGAGCGGAGCACTTCGTCTATAATGCTTTAAGTATGGGGTGGGTGGGGGCGTAACTTTGGTCAGCTATTACTTCGTAACCATGAATGAGAAAGTAAAGCAGTATCATTTCCTCAAATACCCACCAAGTGCCCTATCGTTTGAATGTAAATTTGAAAATTCCAATAAAGAGATTGAATTTTAGAGCGGAGCACTTCGTCTATAATGCTTTAAGTATGGGGTGGTTGGGGGGCGTAACTTTGGTCAGCTATTACTTCGTAACCATGAATGAGAAAGTAAAGCAGTATCATTTCCTCAAATACCCACCAAGTGCCCTATCGTTTGAATGTAAAGTTTGAAAATTCCAATAAAGAGATTGAATTTTAGAGCGGAGCACTTCGTCTATAATGCTTTAAGTATGGGGTGGGTGGGGGGCGTAACTTTGGTCAGCTATTACTTCGTAACCATGAATGAGAAAGTAAAGCAGTATCATTTCCTCAAATACCCACCAAGTGCCCTATCGTTTGAATGTAAAGTTTCAAAATTCCAATAAAGAGATTGAATTTTAGAGCGGAGCATTTCGTCTATAATGCTTTAAGTATGGGGTAGGTGGGGGCGTAACTTTGGTCAGCTATTACTTCGTAACCATGAATGAGAAAGTAAAGTAGTATCATTTCCTCAAATACCCACAAAGTGCCCTATCGTTTGAATGTAAAGTTTGAAAATTCCAATAAAGAGATTGAATTTTAGAGCGGAGCACTTCGTCTATAATGCTTTAAGTATGGGGTAGGTGGGGGTCGTAACTTTGGTCAGCTATTACTTCGTAACCATGAATGAGAAAGTAAAGCAGTATCATTTCCTCAAATACCCACCAAGTGCCCTATCGTTTGAATGTAAAGTTTCAAAATTCCAATAAAGAGATTGAATTTTAGAGCGGAGCACTTCGTCTATAATGCTTTAAGTATGGGGTGGGTGGGGGGCGTAACTTTGGTCAGCTATTACTTCGTAACCATGAATGAGAAAGTAAAGCAGTATCATTTCCTCAAATACCCACCAAGTGCCCTATCGCTTGAATGTAAAGTTTGAAAATTCCGATAAAGAGATTGAATTTTAGAGCGGAGCACTTCGTCTATAATGCTTTAAGTATGGGGTGGGTGGGGGGCGTAACTTTGGTCAGCTATTACTTCGTAACCATGAATGAGAAAGTAAAGCAGTATCATTTCCTCAAATACCCACCAATGGCCCTATCGTTTGAATGTAAATTTTCAAAATTCCAATAAAGAGATTGAATTTTAGAGCGGAGCACTTCGTCTATAATGCATTAAGTATGGGGTGGGTGGGGGGCGTAACTTTGGTAAGCTATTACTTCGTAACCATGAATGAGAAAGTAAAGCAGTATCATTTCCTCAAATACCCACCAAGTGCCCTATCGTTTGAATGTAAAGTTTCAAAATTCCAATAAAGAGATTGAATTTTAGAGCGGAGCATTTCGTCTATAATGCTTTAAGTATGGGGTGGGTGGGGGGCGTAACTTTGGTCAGCTATTACTTCGTAACCATGAATGAGAAAGTAAAGTAGTATCATTTCCTCAAATACCCACCAAGTGCCCTATCGTTTGAATGTAAAGTTTGAAAATTCCAATAAAGAGATTGAATTTTAGAGCGGAGCACTTCGTCTATAATGCTTTAAGTATGGGGTGGGTGGGGGGCGTAACTTTGGTCAGCTATTACTTCGTAACCATGAATGAGAAAGTAAAGCAGTATCATTTCCTCAAATACCCACCAAGTGCCCTATCGTTTGAATGTAAAGTTTGAAAATTCCAATAAAGAGATTGAATTTTAGAGCGGAGCACTTCGTCTATAATGCTTTAAGTATGGGGTGGGTGGGGGTCGTTACTTTGGTCAGCTATTACTTCGTAACCATGAATGAGAAAGTAAAGCAGTATCATTTCCTCAAATACCCACCAAGTGTCCTATCGTTTGAATGTAAATTTGAAAATTCCAATAAAGAGATTGAATTTTAGAGCGGAGCACTTCGTCTATAATGCTTTAAGTATGGGGTGGGTGGGGGCGTAACTTTGGTCAGCTATTACTTCGTAACCATGAATGAGAAAGTAAAGCAGTATCATTTCCTCAAATACCCACCAAGTGCCCTATCGTTTGAATGTAAAGTTTCAAAATTCCAATAAAGAGATTGAATTTTAGAGCGGAGCACTTCGTCTATAATGCTTTAAGTATGGGGTGGGTGGGGGCGTAACTTTGGTCAGCTATTACTTCGTAACCATGAATGAGAAAGTAAAGCAGTATCATTTCCTCAAATACCCACCAAGTGCCCTATCGTTTGAATGTAAAGTTCGAAAATTCCAATAAAGAGATTGAATTTTAGAGCGGAGCACTTCGTCTATAATGCTTTAAGTATGGGGTGGGTGGGGGGCGTAACTTTGGTCAGCTATTACTTCGTAACCATGAATGAGAAAGTAAAGCAGTATCATTTCCTCAAATACCCACCAAGTGCCCTATCGTTTGAATGTAAAGTTTGAAAATTCCAATAAAGAGATTGAATTTTAGAGCGGAGCACTTCGTCTATAATGCTTTAAGTATGGGGTGGGTGGGGGGCGTAACTTTGGTCAGCTATTACTTCGTAACCATGAATGAGAAAGTAAAGCAGTATCATTTCCTCAAATACCCACCAAGTGCCCTATCGTTTGAATGTAAAGTTTCAAAATTCCAATAAAGAGATTGAATTTTAGAGCGGAGCATTTCGTCTATAATGCTTTAAGTATGGGGTAGGTGGGGGCGTAACTTTGGTCAGCTATTACTTCGTAACCATGAATGAGAAAGTAAAGTAGTATCATTTCCTCAAATACCCACCAAGTGCCCTATCGTTTGAATGTAAAGTTTGAAAATTCCAATAAAGAGATTGAATTTTAGAGCGGAGCACTTCGTCTATAATGCTTTAAGTATGGGGTAGGTGGGGGGCGTAACTTTGGTCAGCTATTACTTCGTAACCATGAATGAGAAAGTAAAGCAGTATCATTTCCTCAAATACCCACCAACTGCCCTATCGTTTGAATGTAAAGTTTCAAAATTCCAATAAAGAGATTGAATTTTAGAGCGGAGCACTTCGTCTATAATGCTTTAAGTATGGGGTGGGTGGGGGCCGTAACTTTGGTCAGCTATTACTTCGTAACCATGAATGAGAAAGTAAAGCAGTATCATTTCCTCAAATACCCACCAAGTGCCCTATCGCTTGAATGTAAAGTTTGAAAATTCCGATAAAGAGATTGAATTTTAGAGCGGAGCACTTCGTCTATAATGCTTTAAGTATGGGGTGGGTGGGGGCGTAACTTTGGTCAGCTATTACTTCGTAACCATGAATGAGAAAGTAAAGCAGTATCATTTCCTCAAATACCCACCAAGTGTCCTATCGTTTGAATGTAAAGTTTCAAAATTCCAATAAAGAGATTGAATTTTAGAGCGGAGCACTTCGTCTATAATGCTTTAAGTATGGGGTGGGTGGGGGGCGTAACTTTGGTCAGCTATTACTTCGTAACCATGAATGAGAAAGTAAAGCAGTATCATTTCCTCAAATACCCACCAAGTGTCCTATCGTTTGAATGTGAATTTGAAAATCCCAATAAAGAGATTGAATTTTAGAGCGGAGCACTTCGTCTATAATGCTTTAAGTATGGGGTGGGTGGGGGGCGTAACTTTGGTCAGCTATTACTTCGTAACCATGAATGAGAAAGTAAAGCAGTATCATTTCCTCAAATACCCACCAAGTGCCCTATTGTTTGAATGTAAAGTTTGAAAATTCCAATAAAGAGATTGAATTTTAGAGCGGAGCACTTCGTCTATAATGCTTTAAGTATGGGGTGGGTGGGGGGCGTAACTTTGGTAAGCTATTACTTCGTAACCATGAATGAGAAAGTAAAGCAGTATCATTTCCTCAAATACAAACCGATGGCCCTATCGTTTGAATGTAAATTTTCAAAATTCCAATAAAGAGATTGAATTTTAGAGCGGAGCACTTCGTCTATAATGCTTTAAGTATGGGGTGGGTGGGGGGCGTAACTTTGGTAAGCTATTACTTCGTAACCATGAATGAGAAAGTAAAGCAGTATCATTTCCTCAAATACAAACCAATGGCCCTATCGTTTGAATGTAAATTTTCAAAATTCCAATAAAGAGATTGAATTTTAGAGCGGAGCACTTCGTCTATAATGCTTTAAGTATGGGGTGGGTGGGGGGCGTAACTTTGGTCAGCTATTACTTCGTAACCATGAATGAGAAAGTAAAGCAGTATCATTTCCTCAAATACCCACCAACTGCCCTATCGTTTGAATGTAAAGTTTCAAAATTCCAATAAAGAGATTGAATTTTAGAGCGGAGCATTTCGTCTATAATGCTTTAAGTATGGGGTGGGTGGGGGGCGTAACTTTGGTCAGCTATTACTTCGTAACCATGAATGAGAAAGTAAAGTAGTATCATTTCCTCAAATACCCACCAAGTGCCCTATCGTTTGAATGTAAAGTTTGAAAATTCCAATAAAGAGATTGAATTTTAGAGCGGAGCACTTCGTCTTAATGCTTTAAGTATGGGGTAGGTGGGGGGCGTAACTTTGGTCAGCTATTACTTCGTAACCATGAATGAGAAAGTAAAGCAGTATCATTTCCTCAAATACCCACCAAGTGCCCTATCGTTTGAATGTAAAGTTTGAAAATTCCAATAAAGAGATTGAATTTTAGAGCGGAGCACTTCGTCTATAATGCTTTAAGTATGGGGTGGGTGGGGGTCGTTACTTTGGTCAGCTATTACTTCGTAACCATGAATGAGAAAGTAAAGCAGTATCATTTCCTCAAATACCCACCAAGTGTCCTATCGTTTGAATGTAAAGTTTCAAAATTCCAATAAAGAGATTGAATTTTAGAGCGGAGCACTTCGTCTATAATGCTTTAAGTATGGGGTGGGTGGGGGGCGTAACTTTGGTCAGCTATTACTTCGTAACCATGAATGAGAAAGTAAAGCAGTATCATTTCCTCAAATACCCACCAAGTGTCCTATCGTTTGAATGTGAATTTGAAAATCCCAATAAAGAGATTGAATTTTAGAGCGGAGCACTTCGTCTATAATGCTTTAAGTATGGGGTGGGTGGGGGGCGTAACTTTGGTCAGCTATTACTTCGTAACCATGAATGAGAAAGTAAAGCAGTATCATTTCCTCAAATACCCACCAAGTGCCCTATTGTTTGAATGTAAAGTTTGAAAATTCCAATAAAGAGATTGAATTTTAGAGCGGAGCACTTCGTCTATAATGCTTTAAGTATGGGGTGGGTGGGGGGCGTAACTTTGGTAAGCTATTACTTCGTAACCATGAATGAGAAAGTAAAGCAGTATCATTTCCTCAAATACAAACCGATGGCCCTATCGTTTGAATGTAAATTTTCAAAATTCCAATAAAGAGATTGAATTTTAGAGCGGAGCACTTCGTCTATAATGCTTTAAGTATGGGGTGGGTGGGGGGCGTAACTTTGGTAAGCTATTACTTCGTAACCATGAATGAGAAAGTAAAGCAGTATCATTTCCTCAAATACAAACCAATGGCCCTATCGTTTGAATGTAAATTTTCAAAATTCCAATAAAGAGATTGAATTTTAGAGCGGAGCACTTCGTCTATAATGCTTTAAGTATGGGGTGGGTGGGGGGCGTAACTTTGGTCAGCTATTACTTCGTAACCATGAATGAGAAAGTAAAGCAGTATCATTTCCTCAAATACCCACCAACTGCCCTATCGTTTGAATGTAAAGTTTCAAAATTCCAATAAAGAGATTGAATTTTAGAGCGGAGCATTTCGTCTATAATGCTTTAAGTATGGGGTGGGTGGGGGGCGTAACTTTGGTCAGCTATTACTTCGTAACCATGAATGAGAAAGTAAAGTAGTATCATTTCCTCAAATACCCACCAAGTGCCCTATCGTTTGAATGTAAAGTTTGAAAATTCCAATAAAGAGATTGAATTTTAGAGCGGAGCACTTCGTCTTAATGCTTTAAGTATGGGGTAGGTGGGGGGCGTAACTTTGGTCAGCTATTACTTCGTAACCATGAATGAGAAAGTAAAGCAGTATCATTTCCTCAAATACCCACCAAGTGCCCTATCGTTTGAATGTAAAGTTTGAAAATTCCAATAAAGAGATTGAATTTTAGAGCGGAGCACTTCGTCTATAATGCTTTAAGTATGGGGTGGGTGGGGGTCGTTACTTTGGTCAGCTATTACTTCGTAACCATGAATGAGAAAGTAAAGCAGTATCATTTCCTCAAATACCCACCAAGTGTCCTATCGTTTGAATGTAAATTTGAAAATTCCAATAAAGAGATTGAATTTTAGAGCGGAGCACTTCGTCTATAATGCTTTAAGTATGGGGTGGGTGGGGGGCGTAACTTTGGTCAGCTATTACTTCGTAACCATGAATGAGAAAGTAAAGCAGTATCATTTCCTCAAATACCGACCAAGTGCCCTATTGTTTGAATGTAAAGTTTGAAAATTCCAATAAAGAGATTGAATTTTAGAGCGGAGCACTTCGTCTATAATGCTTTAAGTATGGGGTGGGTGGGGGGCGTAACTTTGGTAAGCTATTACTTCGTAACCATGAATGAGAAAGTAAAGCAGTATCATTTCCTCAAATACCCACCAAGTGCCCTATCGTTTGAATGTAAATTTGAAAATTCCAATAAAGAGATTGAATTTTAGAGCGGAGCACTTCGTCTATAAAGCTTTAAGTATGGGGTGGGTGGGGGCGTAACTTTGGTCAGCTATTACTTCGTAACCATGAATGAGAAAGTAAAGCAGTATCATTTCCTCAAATACCCACCAAGTGCCCTATCGTTTGAATGTAAAGTTTCAAAATTCCAATAAAGAGATTGAATTTTAGAGCGGAGCACTTCGTCTATAATGCTTTAAGTATGGGGTGGGTGGGGGCGTAACTTTGGTCAGCTATTACTTCGTAACCATGAATGAGAAATTAAAGCAGTATCATTTCCTCAAATACCCACCAAGTGCCCTATCGTTTGAATGTAAAGTTTGAAAATTCCAATAAAGAGATTGAATTTTAGACCGGAGCACTTCGCCTATAATGCCTTAAGTTTGGGGTGGGTGGGGGGCGTAACTTTGGTCAGCTATTACTTCGTAACCATGAATGAGAAAGTAAAGCAGTATCATTCCTCAAATACCCACCAAGTGCCCTATCGTTTGAATGTAAAGTTTGAAAATTCCAATAAAGAGATTGAATTTTAGTGCGGAGCACTTCGTCTATAATGCTTTAAGTATGGGGTGGGTGGGGGGCGTAACTTTGGTCAGCTATTACTTCGTAACCATGAATGAGAAAGTAAAGCAGTATCATTTCCTCAAATACCCACCAAGTGTCCTATCGTTTGAATGTGAATTTGAAAATTCCAATAAAGAGATTGAATTTTAGAGCGGAGCACTTCGTCTATAATGCTTTAAGTATGGGGTGGGTGGGGGGCGTAACTTTGGTCAGCTATTACTTCGTAACCATGAATGAGAAAGTAAAGCAGTATCATTTCCTCAAATACCCACCAAGTGCCCTATCGTTTGAATGTAAAGTTTGAAAATTCCAATAAAGAGATTGAATTTTAGAGCGGAGCACTTCGTCTATAATGCTTTAAGTATGGGGTGGGTGGGGGGCGTAACTTTGGTCAGCTATTACTTCGTAACCATGAATGAGAGAGTAAAGTAGTATCATTTCCTCAAATACCCACCAAGTGCCCTATCGTTTGAATGTAAAGTTTGAAAATTCCAATAAAGAGATTGAATTTTAGACCGGAGCACTTCGTCTATAATGCTTTAAGTATGGGGTGGGTGGGGGGCGTAACTTTGGTCAGCTATTACTTCGTAACCATGAATGAGAAAGTAAAGCAGTATCATTTCCTCAAATACCCACCAAGTGCCCTATCGTTTGAACGTTAAGTTTGAAAATTCCAATAAAGAGATTGAATTTTAGAGCGGAGCACTTCGTCTATAATGCTTTAAGTATGGGGTGGGTGGGGGGCGTAACTTTGGTCAGCTATTACTTCGTAACCATGAATGAGAAAGTAAAGTAGTATCATTTCCTCAAATACCCACCAAGTGCCCTATCGTTTGAATGTAAAGTTTGAAAATTCCAATAAAGAGATTGAATTTTAGAGCGGAGCACTTCGTCTATAATGCTTTAAGTATGGGGTGGGTGGGGGGCGTAACTTTGGTCAGCTATTACTTCGTAACCATGAATGAGAAAGTAAAGTAGTATCATTTCCTCAAATACCCACCAAGTGTCCTATCGTTTGAATGTAAATTTGAAAATTCCAATAAAGAGATTGAATTTTAGAGCGGAGCACTTCGTCTATAATACTTTAAGTATGGGGTGGGTGGGGGGCGTAACTTTGGTCAGCTATTACTTCGTAACCATGAATGAGAAAGTAAAGCAGTATCATTTCCTCAAATACCCACCAAGTGCACTATTGTTTGAATGTAAAGTTTGAAAATTCCAATAAAGAGATTGAATTTTAGAGCGGAGCACTTCGTCTATAATGCTTTAAGTATGGGGTGGGTGGGGGCGTAACTTTGGTCAGCTATTACTTCGTAACCATGAATGAGAAAGTAAAGCAGTATCATTTCCTCAAATACCCACCAAGTGCCCTATCGTTTGAATGTAAAGTTTCAAAATTCCAATAAAGAGATTGAATTTTAGAGCGGAGCATTTCGTCTATAATGCTTTAAGTATGGGGTGGGTGGGGGGCGTAACTTTGGTCAGCTATTACTTCGTAACCATGAATGAGAAAGTAAAGTAGTATCATTTCCTCAAATACCCACCAAGTGCCCTATCGTTTGAATGTAAAGTTTGAAAATTCCAATAAAGAGATTGAATTTTAGAGCGGAGCACTTCGTCTATAATGCTTTAAGTATGGGGTAGGTGGGGGGCGTAACTTTGGTCAGCTATTACTTCGTAACCATGAATGAGAAAGTAAAGCAGTATCATTTCCTCAAATACCCACCAAGTGCCCTATCGTTTGAATGTAAAGTTTGAAAATTCCAATAAAGAGATTGAATTTTAGAGCGGAGCACTTCGTCTATAATGCTTTAAGTATGGGGTGGGTGGGGGTCGTTACTTTGGTCAGCTATTACTTCGTAACCATGAATGAGAAAGTAAAGCAGTATCATTTCCTCAAATACCCACCAAGTGTCCTATCGTTTGAATGTAAATTTGAAAATTCCAATAAAGAGATTGAATTTTAGAGCGGAGCACTTCGTCTATAATGCTTTAAGTATGGGGTGGGTGGGGGGCGTAACTTTGGTCAGCTATTACTTCGTAACCATGAATGAGAAAGTAAAGCAGTATCATTTCCTCAAATACCGACCAAGTGCCCTATTGTTTGAATGTAAAGTTTGAAAATTCCAATAAAGAGATTGAATTTTAGAGCGGAGCACTTCGTCTATAATGCTTTAAGTATGGGGTGGGTGGGGGCGTAACTTTGGTCAGCTATTACTTCGTAACCATGAATGAGAAAGTAAAGCAGTATCATTTCCTCAAATACCCACCAAGTGCCCTATCGTTTGAATGTAAAGTTTCAAAATTCCAATAAAGAGATTGAATTTTAGACCGGAGAACTTCGTCTATAATGCTTTAAGTATGGGGTGGGTGGGGGGCGTAACTTTGGTAAGCTATTACTTCGTAACCATGAATGAGAAAGTAAAGCAGTATCATTTCCTCAAATACCCACCAAGTGCCCTATCGTTTGAATGTAAATTTGAAAATTCCAATAAAGAGATTGAATTTTAGAGCGGAGCACTTCGTCTATAATGCTTTAAGTATGGGGTGGGTGGGGGCGTAACTTTGGTCAGCTATTACTTCGTAACCATGAATGAGAAAGTAAAGCAGTATCATTTCCTCAAATACCCACCAAGTGCCCTATCGTTTGAATGTAAAGTTTGAAAATTCCAATAAAGAGATTGAATTTTAGAGCGGAGCACTTCGTCTATAATGCTTTAAGTATGGGGTGGGTGGGGGGCGTAACTTTGGTCAGCTATTACTTCGTAACCATGAATGAGAAAGTAAAGTAGTATCATTTCCTCAAATACCCACCAAGTGTCCTATCGTTTGAATGTAAATTTGAAAATTCCAATAAAGAGATTGAATTTTAGAGCGGAGCACTTCGTCTATAATACTTTAAGTATGGGGTGGGTGGGGGGCGTAACTTTGGTCAGCTATTACTTCGTAACCATGAATGAGAAAGTAAAGCAGTATCATTTCCTCAAATACCCACCAAGTGCACTATTGTTTGAATGTAAAGTTTGAAAATTCCAATAAAGAGATTGAATTTTAGAGCGGAGCACTTCGTCTATAATGCTTTAAGTATGGGGTGGGTGGGGGCGTAACTTTGGTCAGCTATTACTTCGTAACCATGAATGAGAAAGTAAAGCAGTATCATTTCCTCAAATACCCACCAAGTGTCCTATCGTTTGAATGTAAATTTGAAAATTCCAATAAAGAGATTGAATTTTAGAGCGGAGCACTTCGTCTATAATGCTTTAAGTATGGGGTGGGTGGGGGGCGTAACTTTGGTCAGCTATTACTTCGTAACCATGAATGAGAAAGTAAAGTAGTATCATTTCCTCAAATACCCACCAAGTGCCCTATCGTTTGAATGTAAAGTTTGAAAATTCCAATAAAGAGATTGAATTTTAGAGCGGAGCACTTCGTCTATAATGCTTTAAGTATGGGGTGGGTGGGGGGCGTAACTTTGGTCAGCTATTACTTCGTAACCATGAATGAGAGAGTAAAGTAGTATCATTTCCTCAAATACCCACCAAGTGCCCTATCGTTTGAATGTAAAGTTTGAAAATTCCAATAAAGAGATTGAATTTTAGACCGGAGCACTTCGTCTATAATGCTTTAAGTATGGGGTGGGTGGGGGGCGTAACTTTGGTCAGCTATTACTTCGTAACCATGAATGAGAAAGTAAAGCAGTATCATTTCCTCAAATACCCACCAAGTGCCCTATCGTTTGAACGTTAAGTTTGAAAATTCCAATAAAGAGATTGAATTTTAGAGCGGAGCACTTCGTCTATAATGCTTTAAGTATGGGGTGGGTGGGGGGCGTAACTTTGGTCAGCTATTACTTCGTAACCATGAATGAGAAAGTAAAGTAGTATCATTTCCTCAAATACCCACCAAGTGCCCTATCGTTTGAATGTAAAGTTTGAAAATTCCAATAAAGAGATTGAATTTTAGAGCGGAGCACTTCGTCTATAATGCTTTAAGTATGGGGTGGGTGGGGGGCGTAACTTTGGTCAGCTATTACTTCGTAACCATGAATGAGAAAGTAAAGTAGTATCATTTCCTCAAATACCCACCAAGTGTCCTATCGTTTGAATGTAAATTTGAAAATTCCAATAAAGAGATTGAATTTTAGAGCGGAGCACTTCGTCTATAATACTTTAAGTATGGGGTGGGTGGGGGGCGTAACTTTGGTCAGCTATTACTTCGTAACCATGAATGAGAAAGTAAAGCAGTATCATTTCCTCAAATACCCACCAAGTGCACTATTGTTTGAATGTAAAGTTTGAAAATTCCAATAAAGAGATTGAATTTTAGAGCGGAGCACTTCGTCTATAATGCTTTAAGTATGGGGTGGGTGGGGGCGTAACTTTGGTCAGCTATTACTTCGTAACCATGAATGAGAAAGTAAAGCAGTATCATTTCCTCAAATACCCACCAAGTGCCCTATCGTTTGAATGTAAAGTTTCAAAATTCCAATAAAGAGATTGAATTTTAGACCGGAGCACTTCGTCTATAATGCTTTAAGTATGGGGTGGGTGGGGGGCGTAACTTTGGTCAGCTTTTACTTCGTAACCATGAATGAGAAAGTAAAGCAGTATCATTTCCTCAAATACCCACCAATGGCCCTATCGTTTGAATGTAAATTTGAAAATTCCAATAAAGAGATTGAATTTTAGAGCGGAGCACTTCGTCTATAATGCTTTAAGTATGGGGTGGGTGGGGGCGTAACTTTGGTCAGCTATTACTTCGTAACCATGAATGAGAAAGTAAAGCAGTATCATTTCCTCAAATACCCACCAAGTGCCCTATCGTTTGAATGTAAAGTTTCAAAATTCCAATAAAGAGATTGAATTTTAGACCAGAGCACTTCGTCTATAATGCTTTAAGTATGGGGTGGGTGGGGGGCGTAACTTTGGTCAGCTTTTACTTCGTAACCATGAATGAGAAAGTAAAGCAGTATCATTTCCTCAAATACCCACCAAGTGTCCTATCGTTTGAATGTAAAGTTTGAAAATTCCAATAAAGAGATTGAATTTTAGAGCGGAGCACTTCGTCTATAATGCTTTAAGTATGGGGTGGGTCGGGGGCGTAACTTTGGTCAGCTATTACTTCGTAACCATGAATGAGAAAGTAAAGCAGTATCATTTCCTCAAATACCCACCAAGTGCCCTATCGTTTGAATGTAAAGTTTGAAAATTCCAATAAAGAGATTGAATTTTAGAGCGGAGCACTTCGTCTATAATGCTTTAAGTATGGGGTGGGTGGGGGCGTAACTTTGGTCAGCTATTACTTCGTAACCATGAATGAGAAAGTAAAGCAGTATCATTTCCTCAAATACCCACCAAGTGCCCTATCGTTTGAATGTAAAGTTTGAAAATTCCAATAAAGAGATTGAATTTTAGACTGGAGCACTTCGTCTATAATGCTTTAAGTATGGGGTGGGTGGGGGCGTAACTTTGGTCAGCTATTACTTCCTAACCATGAATGAGAAAGTAAAGCAGTATCATTTCCTCAAATACCCACCAAGTGCCCTATCGTTTGAATGTAAAGTTTCAAAATTCCAATAAAGAGATTGAATTTTAGACTGGAGCACTTCGTCTATAATGCTTTAAGTATGGGGTGGGTGGGGGCGTAACTTTGGTCAGCTATTACTTCGTAACCATGAATGAGAAAGTAAAGCAGTATCATTTCCTCAAATACCCACCAAGTGCCCTATCGTTTGAATGTAAAGTTTCAAAATTCCAATAAAGAGATTGAATTTTAGACCAGAGCACTTCGTCTATAATGCTTTAAGTATGGGGTGGGTGGGGGGGGCGTAACTTTGGTCAGCTATTACTTCGTAACCATGAATGAGAAAGTAAAGCAGTATCATTTCCTCAAATACCCACCAAGTGCCCTATCGTTTGAATGTAAAGTTTGAAAATTCCAATAAAGAGATTGAATTTTAGAGCGGAGCACTTCGTCTATAATGCTTTAAGTATGGGGTGGGTGGGGGGCGTAACTTTGGTCAGCTATTACTTCGTAACCATGAATGAGAAATTAAAGCAGTATCATTTCCTCAAATACCCACCAAGTGTCCTATCGTTTGAATGTAAATTTGAAAATTCCAATAAAGAGATTGAATTTTAGAGCGGAGCACTTCGTCTATAATGCTTTAAGTATGGGGTGGATGGGGGGCGTAACTTTGGTCAGCTATTACTTCGTAACCATGAATGAGAAAGTAAAGCAGTATCATTTCCTCAAATACCCACCAAGTGCCCTATCGTTTGAATGTAAAGTTTGAAAATTCCAATAAAGAGATTGAATTTTAGAGCGGAGCACTTCGTCTATAATGCTTTAAGTATGGGGTGGGTGGGGGGCGTAACTTTGGTCAGCTATTACTTCGTAACCATGAATGAGAAAGTAAAGTAGTATCATTTCCTCAAATACCCACCAAGTGCCCTATCGTTTGAATGTAAAGTTTGAAAATTCCAATAAAGAGATTGAATTTTAGACCGGAGCACTTCGTCTATAATGCTTTAAGTATGGGGTGGGTGGGGGGCGTAACTTTGGTCAGCTTTTACTTCGTAACCATGAATGAGAAAGTAAAGCAGTATCATTTCCTCAAATACCCACCAAGTGCCCTATCGTTTGAATGTAAAGTTTGAAAATTCCAATAAAGAGATTGAATTTTAGAGCGGAGCACTTCGTCTATAATGCTTTAAGAATGGGGTGGGTGGGGGCGTAACTTTGGTCAGCTATTACTTCGTAACCATGAATGAGAAAGTAAAGCAGTATCATTTCCTCAAATACCCACCAAGTGCCCTATCGTTTGAATGTAAAGTTTGAAAATTCCAATAAAGAGATTGAATTTTAGAGCGGAGCACTTAGTCTATAATGCTTTAAGTATGGGGTGGGTGGGGGGCGTAACTTTGGTCAGCTATTACTTCGTAACCATGAATGAGAAAATAAAGCAGTATCATTTCCTCAAATACCCACCAAGTGCCCTATCGTTTGAATGTAAAGTTTGAAAATTCCAATAAAGAGATTGAATTTTAGAGCGGAGCACTTCGTCTATAATGCTTTAAGTATGGGGTGGGTGGGGGGCGTAACTTTGGTCAGCTATTACTTCGTAACCATGAATGAGAAAGTAAAGCAGTATCATTTCCTCAAATACCCACCAAGTGCCCTATCGTTTGAATGTAAAGTTTGAAAATTCCAATAAAGAGATTGAATTTTAGAGCGGAGCACTTCGTCTATAATGCTTTAAGTATGGGGTGGGTGGGGGCGTAACTTTGGTCAGCTATTACTTCGTAACCATGAATGAGAAAGTAAAGCAGTATCATTTCCTCAAATACCCACCAAGTGCCCTATCGTTTGAATGTAAAGTTTCAAAATTCCAATAAAGAGATTGAATTTTAGAGCGGAGCACTTCGTTTATAATGCTCTAAGTATGGGGTGGGTGGGGGCGTAACTTTGGTAAGCTATTACTTCGTAACCATGAATGAGAAAGTAAAGCAGTATCATTTCCTCAAATACCCACCAAGTGCCCTATCGTTTGAATGTAAAGTTTGAAAATTCCAATAAAGAGATTGAATTTTAGACCGGAGTACTTCGTCTATAATGCTTTAAGTATGGGGTGGGTGGGGGCGTAACTTTGGTCAGCTATTACTTCGTAACCATGAATGAGAAAGTAAAGCAGTATCATTTCCTCAAATACCCACCAAGTGCCCTATCGTTTGAATGTAAAGTTTCAAAATTCCAATAAAGAGATTGAATTTTAGAGCGGAGCACTTCGTCTATAATGCTTTAAGTATGGGGTGGGTGGGGGTCGTTACTTTGGTCAGCTATTACTTCGTAACCATGAATGAGAAAGTAAAGCAGTATCATTTCCTCAAATACCCACCAAGTGCCCTATCGTTTGAATGTAAAGTTTGAAAATTCCAATAAAGAGATTGAATTTTTGAGCGGAGCACTTCGTCTATAATGCTTTAAGTATGGGGTGGGTGGGGGGCGTAACTTTGGTCAGCTATTACTTCGTAACCATGAATGAGAAATTAAAGCAGTATCATTTCCTCAAATACCCACCAAGTGTCCTATCGTTTGAATGTAAATTTGAAAATTCCAATAAAGAGATTGAATTTTAGAGCGGAGCACTTCGTCTATAATGCTTTAAGTATGGGGTGGGTGGGGGGCGTAACTTTGGTCAGCTATTACTTCGTAACCATGAATGAGAAAGTAAAGCAGTATCATTTCCTCAAATACCCACCAAGTGCCCTATCGTTTGAATGTAAAGTTTGAAAATTCCAATAAAGAGATTGAATTTTAGAGCGGAGCACTTCGTCTATAATGCTTTAAGTATGGGGTGGGTGGGGGGCGTAACTTTGGTCAGCTATTACTTCGTAACCATGAATGAGAAAGTAAAGTAGTATCATTTCCTCAAATACCCACCAAGTGCCCTATCGTTTGAATGTAAAGTTTGAAAATTCCAATAAAGAGATTGAATTTTAGACCGGAGCACTTCGTCTATAATGCTTTAAGTATGGGGTGGGTGGGGGGCGTAACTTTGGTCAGCTTTTACTTCGTAACCATGAATGAGAAAGTAAAGCAGTATCATTTCCTCAAATACCCACCAAGTGCCCTATCGTTTGAATGTAAAGTTTGAAAATTCCAATAAAGAGATTGAATTTTAGAGCGGAGCACTTCGTCTATAATGCTTTAAGAATGGGGTGGGTGGGGGCGTAACTTTGGTCAGCTATTACTTCGTAACCATGAATGAGAAAGTAAAGCAGTATCATTTCCTCAAATACCCACCAAGTGCCCTATCGTTTGAATGTAAAGTTTGAAAATTCCAATAAAGAGATTGAATTTTAGAGCGGAGCACTTAGTCTATAATGCTTTAAGTATGGGGTGGGTGGGGGGCGTAACTTTGGTCAGCTATTACTTCGTAACCATGAATGAGAGAGTAAAGTAGTATCATTTCCTCAAATACCCACCAAGTGCCCTATCGTTTGAATGTAAAGTTTGAAAATTCCAATAAAGAGATTGAATTTTAGAGCGGAGCACTTCGTCTATAATGCTTTAAGTATGGGGTGGGTGGGGGGCGTAACTTTGGTCAGCTATTACTTCGTAACCATGAATGAGAAAGTAAAGCAGTATCATTTCCTCAAATACCCACCAAGTGCCCTATCGTTTGAATGTAAAGTTTGAAAATTCCAATAAAGAGATTGAATTTTAGAGCGGAGCACTTCGTCTATAATGCTTTAAGTATGGGGTGGGTGGGGGCGTAACTTTGGTCAGCTATTACTTCGTAACCATGAATGAGAAAGTAAAGCAGTATCATTTCCTCAAATACCCACCAAGTGCCCTATCGTTTGAATGTAAAGTTTGAAAATTCCAATAAAGAGATTGAATTTTAGAGCGGAGCACTTCGTTTATAATGCTTTAAGTATGGGGTGGGTGGGGGCGTAACTTTGGTAAGCTATTACTTCGTAACCATGAATGAGAAAGTAAAGCAGTATCATTTCCTCAAATACCCACCAAGTGCCCTATCGTTTGAATGTAAAGTTTGAAAATTCCAATAAAGAGATTGAATTTTAGACCGGAGCACTTCGTCTATAATGCTTTAAGTATGGGGTGGGTGGGGGGCGTAACTTTGGTCAGCTTTTACTTCGTAACCATGAATGAGAAAGTAAAGCAGTATCATTTCCTCAAATACCCACGTGCCCTATCGTTTGAATGTAAAGTTCTAAAATTCCAATAAAGAGATTGAATTTTAGACCGGAGCACTTCGTCTATAATGCTTTAAGAATGGGGTGGGTGGGGGGCGTAACTTTGGTCAGCTATTACTTCGTAACCATGAATGAGAAAGTAAAGCAGTATCATTTCCTCAAATACCCACTAAGTGCCCTATCGTTTGAATGTAAAGTTTCAAAATTCCAATAAAGAGATTGAATTTTAGAGCGGAGCACTTCGTCTATAATGCTTTAAGTATGGGGTGGGTGGGGGCGTAACTTTGGTCAGCTATTACTTCGTAACCATGAATGAGAAAGTAAAGCAGTATCATTTCCTCAAATACCCACCAAGTGCCCTATCGTTTGAATGTAAATTTGAAAATTCCAATAAAGAGATTGAATTTTAGAGCGGAGCACTTCGTCTATAATGCTTTAAGTATGGGGTGGGTGGGGGCGTAACTTTGGTCAGCTATTACTTCGTAACCATGAATGAGAAAGTAAAGCAGTATCATTTCCTCAAATACCCACCAAGTGCCCTATCGTTTGAATGTAAAGTTTGAAAATTCCAATAAAGAGATTGAATTTTAGACCGGAGCACTTCGTCTATAATGCTTTAAGTATGGGGTGGGTGGGGGGCGTAACTTTGGTCAGCTTTTACTTCGTAACCATGAATGAGAAAGTAAAGCAGTATCATTTCCTCAAATACCCACGTGCCCTATCGTTTGAATGTAAAGTTTGAAAATTCCAATAAAGAGATTGAATTTTAGACCGGAGCACTTCGTCTATAATGCTTTAAGAATGGGGTGGGTGGGGGGCGTAACTTTGGTCAGCTATTACTTCGTAACCATGAATGAGAAAGTAAAGCAGTATCATTTCCTCAAATACCCACTAAGTGCCCTATCGTTTGAATGTAAAGTTTCAAAATTCCAATAAAGAGATTGAATTTTAGAGCGGAGCACTTCGTCTATAATGCTTTAAGTATGGGGTGGGTGGGGGCGTAACTTTGGTCAGCTATTACTTCGTAACCATGAATGAGAAAGTAAAGCAGTATCATTTCCTCAAATACCCACCAAGTGCCCTATCGTTTGAATGTAAATTTGAAAATTCCAATAAAGAGATTGAATTTTAGAGCGGAGCACTTCGTCTATAATGCTTTAAGTATGGGATGGGTGGGGGCGTAACTTTGGTCAGCTATTACTTCGTAACCATGAATGAGAAAGTAAAGCAGTATCATTTCCTCAAATACCCACCAAGTGCCCTATCGTTTGAATGTAAAGTTTCAAAATTCCAATAAAGAGATTGAATTTTAGACCGGAGCACTTCGTCTATAATGCTTTAAGTATGGGGTGGGTGGGGGCGTAACTTTGGTCAGCTATTACTTCGTAACCATGAATGAGAAAGTAAAGCAGTATCATTTCCTCAAATACCCACCAAGTGCCCTATCGTTTGAATGTAAAGTTTGAAAATTCCAATAAAGAGATTGAATTTTAGACCGGAGCACTTCGTCTATAATGCTTTAAGTATGGGGTGGGTGGGGGGCGTAACTTTGGTCAGCTTTTACTTCGTAACCATGAATGAGAAAGTAAAGCAGTATCATTTCCTCAAATACCCACGTGCCCTATCGTTTGAATGTAAAGTTCTAAAATTCCAATAAAGAGATTGAATTTTAGACCGGAGCACTTCGTCTATAATGCTTTAAGAATGGGGTGGGTGGGGGGCGTAACTTTGGTCAGCTATTACTTCGTAACCATGAATGAGAAAGTAAAGCAGTATCATTTCCTCAAATACCCACTAAGTGCCCTATCGTTTGAATGTAAAGTTTCAAAATTCCAATAAAGAGATTGAATTTTAGAGCGGAGCACTTCGTCTATAATGCTTTAAGTATGGGGTGGGTGGGGGCGTAACTTTGGTCAGCTATTACTTCGTAACCATGAATGAGAAAGTAAAGCAGTATCATTTCCTCAAATACCCACCAAGTGCCCTATCGTTTGAATGTAAATTTGAAAATTCCAATAAAGAGATTGAATTTTAGAGCGGAGCACTTCGTCTATAATGCTTTAAGTATGGGGTGGGTGGGGGCGTAACTTTGGTCAGCTATTACTTCGTAACCATGAATGAGAAAGTAAAGCAGTATCATTTCCTCAAATACCCACCAAGTGCCCTATCGTTTGAATGTAAAGTTTGAAAATTCCAATAAAGAGATTGAATTTTAGACCGGAGCACTTCGTCTATAATGCTTTAAGTATGGGGTGGGTGGGGGGCGTAACTTTGGTCAGCTTTTACTTCGTAACCATGAATGAGAAAGTAAAGCAGTATCATTTCCTCAAATACCCACGTGCCCTATCGTTTGAATGTAAAGTTTGAAAATTCCAATAAAGAGATTGAATTTTAGACCGGAGCACTTCGTCTATAATGCTTTAAGAATGGGGTGGGTGGGGGGCGTAACTTTGGTCAGCTATTACTTCGTAACCATGAATGAGAAAGTAAAGCAGTATCATTTCCTCAAATACCCACTAAGTGCCCTATCGTTTGAATGTAAAGTTTCAAAATTCCAATAAAGAGATTGAATTTTAGAGCGGAGCACTTCGTCTATAATGCTTTAAGTATGGGGTGGGTGGGGGCGTAACTTTGGTCAGCTATTACTTCGTAACCATGAATGAGAAAGTAAAGCAGTATCATTTCCTCAAATACCCACCAAGTGCCCTATCGTTTGAATGTAAATTTGAAAATTCCAATAAAGAGATTGAATTTTAGAGCGGAGCACTTCGTCTATAATGCTTTAAGTATGGGATGGGTGGGGGCGTAACTTTGGTCAGCTATTACTTCGTAACCATGAATGAGAAAGTAAAGCAGTATCATTTCCTCAAATACCCACCAAGTGCCCTATCGTTTGAATGTAAAGTTTCAAAATTCCAATAAAGAGATTGAATTTTAGACCGGAGCACTTCGTCTATAATGCTTTAAGTATGGGGTGGGTGGGGGCGTAACTTTGGTCAGCTATTACTTCGTAACCATGAATGAGAAAGTAAAGCAGTACCATTTCCTCAAATGCCCACCAAGTGCCCTATCGTTTGAATGTAAAGTTTGAAAATTCCAATAAAGAGATTGAATTTTAGACCGGAGCACTTCGCCTATAATGCTTTAAGTATGGGGTGGGTGGGGGGCGTAACTTTGGTCAGCTATTACTTCGTAACCATGAATGAGAAAGTAAAGCAGTATCATTTCCTCAAATACCCACCAAGTGCCCTATCGTTTGAATGTAAAGTTTGAAAATTCCAATAAAGAGATTGAATTTTAGAGCGGAGCACTTCGTCTATAATGCTTTAAGTATGGGGTGGGTGGGGGCGTAACTTTGGTCAGCTATTACTTCGTAACCATGAATGAGAAAGTAAAGCAGTATCATTTCCTCAAATACCCACCAAGTGGCCTATCGTTTGAATGTTAAGTTTGAAAATTCCAATAAAGAGATTGAATTTTAGACCGGAGCACTTCGTCTATAATGCTTTAAGTATGGGGTGGGTGGGGGGCGTAACTTTGGTCAGCTATTACTTCGTAACCATGAATGAGAAAGTAAAGCAGTATCATTTCCTCAAATACCCACCAAGTGCCCTATCGTTTGAATGTAAAGTTTGAAAATTCCAATAAAGAGATTGAATTTTAGACCGGAGCACTTCGTCTATAATGTTTTAAGTATGGGGTGGGTGGGGGGCGTAACTTTGGTCAGCTATTACTTCGTAACCATGAATGAGAAAGTAAAGCAGTATCATTTCCTCAAATACCCACCAAGTGCCCTATTGTTTGAATGTAAAGTTTGAAAATTCCAATAAAGAGATTGAATTTTAGACCGGAGCACTTCGTCTATAATGCTTTAAGTATGGGGTGGGTGGGGGGCGTAACTTTGGTAAGCTATTACTTCGTAACCATGAATGAGAAAGTAAAACAGTATCATTTCCTCAAATACCCACCAAGTGCCCTATCGTTTGAATGTAAAGTTTGAAAATTCCAATAAAGAGATTGAATTTTAGAGCGGAGCACTTCGTCTATAATGCTTTAAGTATGGGGTGGGTGGGGGCGTAACTTTGGCCAGCTATTACTTCGTAACCATGAATGAGAAAGTAAAGCAGTATCATTTCCTCAAATACCCACCAAGTGCCCTATCGTTTGAATGTAAAGTTTGAAAATTCCAATAAAGAGATTGAATTTTAGACCGGAGCACTTCGTCTATAATGCTTTAAGTATGGGGTGGGTGGGGGCGTAACTTTGGTCAGCTATTACTTCGTAACCATGAATGAGAAAGTAAAGCAGTATCATTTCCTCAAATACCCACCAAGTGCCCTATCGTTTGAATGTAAAGTTTGAAAATTCCAATAAAGAGATTGAATTTTAGAGCGGAGCACTTCGTCTATAATGCTTTAAGTATGGGGTGGGTGGGGGCGTAACTTTGGTCAGCTATTACTTCGTAACCATGAATGAGAAAGTAAAGCAGTACCATTTCCTCAAATGCCCACCAAGTGCCCTATCGTTTGAATGTAAAGTTTCAAAATTCCAATAAAGAGATTGAATTTTAGACCGGAGCACTTCGCCTATAATGCTTTAAGTATGGGGTGGGTGGGGGGCGTAACTTTGGTCAGCTATTACTTCGTAACCATGAATGAGAAAGTAAAGCAGTATCATTTCCTCAAATACCCACCAAGTGCCCTATTGTTTGAATGTAAAGTTTGAAAATTCCAATAAAGAGATTGAATTTTAGACCGGAGCACTTCGTCTATAATGCTTTAAGTATGGGGTGGGTGGGGGGCGTAACTTTGGTAAGCTATTACTTCGTAACCATGAATGAGAAAGTAAAACAGTATCATTTCCTCAAATACCCACCAAGTGCCCTATCGTTTGAATGTAAAGTTTGAAAATTCCAATAAAGAGATTGAATTTTAGAGCGGAGCACTTCGTCTATAATGCTTTAAGTATGGGGTGGGTGGGGGCGTAACTTTGGCCAGCTATTACTTCGTAACCATGAATGAGAAAGTAAAGCAGTATCATTTCCTCAAATACCCACCAAGTGCCCTATCGTTTGAATGTAAAGTTTGAAAATTCCAATAAAGAGATTGAATTTTAGACCGGAGCACTTCGTCTATAATGCTTTAAGTATGGGGTGGGTGGGGGCGTAACTTTGGTCAGCTATTACTTCGTAACCATGAATGAGAAAGTAAAGCAGTATCATTTCCTCAAATACCCACCAAGTGCCCTATCGTTTGAATGTAAAGTTTGAAAATTCCAATAAAGAGATTGAATTTTAGAGCGGAGCACTTCGTCTATAATGCTTTAAGTATGGGGTGGGTGGGGGGCGTAACTTTGGTCAGCTATTACTTCGTAACCATGAATGAGAAAGTAAAGTAGTATCATTTCCTCAAATACCCACCAAGTGCCCTATCGTTTGAATGTAAATTTGAAAATTCCAATAAAGAGATTGAATTTTAGAGCGGAGCACTTCGTCTATAATGCTTTAAGTATGGGGTGGGTGGGGGGCGTAACTTTGGTCAGCTATTACTTCGTAACCATGAATGAGAAAGTAAAGCAGTATCATTTCCTAAAATACCCACCAAGTGCCCTATCGTTTGAATGTAAAGTTTGAAAATTCCAATAAAGAGATTGAATTTTAGAGCGGAGCACTTCGTCTATAATGCTTTAAGTATGGGGTGGGTGGGGGCGTAACTTTGGTCAGCTATTACTTCGTAACCATGAATGAGAAAGTAAAGCAGTATCATTTCCTCAAATACCCACCAAGTGGCCTATCGTTTGAATGTTAAGTTTGAAAATTCCAATAAAGAGATTGAATTTTAGACCGGAGCACTTCGTCTATAATGCTTTAAGTATGGGGTGGGTGGGGGGCGTAACTTTGGTCAGCTATTACTTCGTAACCATGAATGAGAAAGTAAAGCAGTATCATTTCCTCAAATACCCACCAAGTGCCCTATCGTTTGAATGTAAAGTTTGAAAATTCCAATAAAGAGATTGAATTTTAGACCGGAGCACTTCGTCTATAATGTTTTAAGTATGGGGTGGGTGGGGGGCGTAACTTTGGTCAGCTATTACTTCGTAACCATGAATGAGAAAGTAAAGCAGTATCATTTCCTCAAATACCCACCAAGTGCCCTATTGTTTGAATGTAAAGTTTGAAAATTCCAATAAAGAGATTGAATTTTAGACCGGAGCACTTCGTCTATAATGCTTTAAGTATGGGGTGGGTGGGGGGCGTAACTTTGGTAAGCTATTACTTCGTAACCATGAATGAGAAAGTAAAACAGTATCATTTCCTCAAATACCCACCAAGTGCCCTATCGTTTGAATGTAAAGTTTGAAAATTCCAATAAAGAGATTGAATTTTAGAGCGGAGCACTTCGTCTATAATGCTTTAAGTATGGGGTGGGTGGGGGCGTAACTTTGGCCAGCTATTACTTCGTAACCATGAATGAGAAAGTAAAGCAGTATCATTTCCTCAAATACCCACCAAGTGCCCTATCGTTTGAATGTAAAGTTTGAAAATTCCAATAAAGAGATTGAATTTTAGACCGGAGCACTTCGTCTATAATGCTTTAAGTATGGGGTGGGTGGGGGCGTAACTTTGGTCAGCTATTACTTCGTAACCATGAATGAGAAAGTAAAGCAGTATCATTTCCTCAAATACCCACCAAGTGCCCTATCGTTTGAATGTAAAGTTTGAAAATTCCAATAAAGAGATTGAATTTTAGAGCGGAGCACTTCGTCTATAATGCTTTAAGTATGGGGTGGGTGGGGGGCGTAACTTTGGTCAGCTATTACTTCGTAACCATGAATGAGAAAGTAAAGTAGTATCATTTCCTCAAATACCCACCAAGTGCCCTATCGTTTGAATGTAAATTTGAAAATTCCAATAAAGAGATTGAATTTTAGAGCGGAGCACTTCGTCTATAATGCTTTAAGTATGGGGTGGGTGGGGGGCGTAACTTTGGTCAGCTATTACTTCGTAACCATGAATGAGAAAGTAAAGCAGTATCATTTCCTCAAATACCCACCAAGTGCCCTATCGTTTGAATGTAAAGTTTCAAAATTCCAATAAAGAGATTGAATTTTAGAGCGGAGCACTTCGTCTATAATGCTTTAAGTATGGGGTGGGTGGGGGGCGTAACTTTGGTCAGCTATTACTTCGTAACCATGAATGAGAAAGTAAAGCAGTATCATTTCCTCAAATACCCACCAAGTGCCCTATCGTTTGAATGTAAAGTTTGAAAATTCCAATAAAGAGATTGAATTTTAGAGCGGAGCACTTCGTCTATAATGCTTTAAGTATGGGGTGGGTGGGGGCGTAACTTTGGTCAGCTATTACTTCGTAACCATGAATGAGAAAGTAAAGCAGTATCATTTCCTCAAATACCTACCAAGTGCCTTATCGTTTGAATGTAAATTTGAAAATTCCAATAAAGAGATTGAATTTTAGAGCGGAGCACTTCGTCTATAATGCTTTAAGTATGGGGTGGGTGGGGGCGTAACTTTGGTCAGCTATTACTTCGTAACCATGAATGAGAAAGTAAAGCAGTTTCATTTCCTCAAATACCCACCAAGTGCCCTATCGTTTGAATGTAAAGTTTGAAAATTCCAATAAAGAGATTGTACATCAAAAACTGGGCATAGAGGGGGACAACAACGCTAGGAAAAAGGTGACCACGGACCACAATCCCCAAAACAAGGAACGACGTGCCAAGAGTTTTGCTGTACTCCCCTACATCAAAGGTGTCACTGAGAGACTGAAACGTGTGTACGCAAAACACAACGTCAGCCTGTTTTCCAAACCTGGATATACACTACGTAATGCTCTGGTCAGACCGAAAGACCCTTTAGTTCCAAGTGAGAGGTGTGGCGTCATCTACAAAATATCATGTGAACAGTGTGGTGAGGCATATGTGGGTGAAACAGAGAGGTCCCTAGGAGAACGGACTGAGGAACATCAAAAGTCCATAGACTGTAGTGACGGCATATCCGCACTCAGCCAGCATGAACTAAAAACAAAACACAGGGTCACCAACGGCCCAATCCAGGACATCGAAGAGATCGTAGATCTCGAGTCACGTAATGCTCACAGGAAGATCAAAGAGGCAGTCCACATCCAGTTGGAACGCGCTGGGATGAACCGTACCGGAGGTTGGGAGCTGCCCAAGTCCTACCTACCCCTGCTCCGCAAGGAGGCGGGGGAGGCAAGAAGATCGTCACAAGTCTCGGCCTAGTCTTGTGTTCTCGCGAGACTAGGCCACTCCGTGAACAAGACGGACAGGAGTCGTCGAAAATTTGGAGGTGCGTATTTTCGCTACCATTTTCTAGTCACTGTTCGAAGAATGTTCTCGTAACTGCCAATAAAAGTAAAGCAGTATCATTTCCTCAAATACCCACCAAGTGCCCTATCGTTTGAATGTAAAGTTTCAAAATTCCAATAAAGAGATTGAATTTTAGACCGGAGCACTTCGTCTATAATGCTTTAAGTATGGGGTGGGTGGGGGCGTAACTTTGGTCAGCTATTACTTCGTAACCATGAATGAGAAAGTAAAGCAGTATCATTTCATCAAATACCCACCAAGTGCCCTATCGTTTGAATGTAAAGTTTGAAAATTCCAATAAAGAGATTGAATTTTAGAGCGGAGCACTTCGTCTATAATGCTTTAAGTATGGGGTGGGTGGGGCGTAACTTTGGTCAGCTATTACTTCGTAACCATGAATGAGAAAGTAAAGCAGTATCATTTCCTCAAATACCCACCAAGTGCCCTATCGTTTGAATGTAAAGTTTCAAAATTCCAATAAAGAGATTGAATTTTAGAGCGGAGCACTTCGTCTATAATGCTTTAAGTATGGGGTGGGTGGGGGCGTAACTTTGGTCAGCTATTACTTCGTAACCATGAATGAGAAAGTAAAGCAGTATCATTTCCTCAAATACCCACCAAGTGCCCTATCGTTTGAATGTAAAGTTTCAAAATTCCAATAAAGAGATTGAATTTTAGAGCGGAGCACTTCGTCTATAATGCTTTAAGTATGGGGTGGGTGGGGGCGTAACTTTGGTCAGCTATTACTTCGTAACCATGAATGAGAAAGTAAAGCAGTATCATTTCATCAAATACCCACCAAGTGCCCTATCGTTTGAATGTACAGTTTGAAAATTCCAATAAAGAGATTGAATTTTAGAGCGGAGCACTTCGTCTATAATGCTTTAAGTATGGGGTGGGTGGGGGCGTAACTTTGGTCAGCTATTACTTCGTAACCATGAATGAGAAAGTAAAGCAGTATCATTTCCTCAAATACCCGCCAAGTGCCCTATCGTTTGAATGTAAAGTTTGAAAATTCCGATAAAGAGATTGAATTTTAGAGCGGAGCACTTCGTCTATAATGCTTTAAGTATGGGGTGGGTGGGGGGCGTAACTTTGGTCAGCTATTACTTCGTAACCATGAATGAGAAAGTAGAGTGTATCATTTCCTCAAATACCCACCAAGTGCCCTATCGTTTGAATGTAAAGTTTCAAAATTCCAATAAAGAGATTGAATTTTAGACCGGAGCACTTCGTCTATAATGCTTTAAGTATGGGGAGGGTGGGGGGCGTAACTTTGGTCAGCTATTACTTCGTAACCATGAATAAGAAAGTAAAGTAGTATAATTTCCTCAAATACCCACCAAGTGCCCTATCGTTTGAATGTAAAGTTTCAAAATTCCAATAAAGAGATTGAATTTTAGAGCGGAGCACTTCGTCTATAATGCTTTAAGTATGGGGTGGGTGGGGGGCGTAACTTTGGTCAGCTATTACTTCGTAACCATGAATGAGAAAGTAAAGCAGTATCATTTCCTCAAATACCCACCAAGTGCCCTATCGTTTGAATGTAAATTTGAAAATTCCAATAAAGAGATTGAATTTTAGAGCGGAGCACTTCGTCTATAATGCTTTAAGTATGGGGTGGGTGGGGGCGTAACTTTGGTCAGCTATTACTTCGTAACCATGAATGAGAAAGTAAAGCAGTATCATTTCCTCAAATACCCACCAAGTGCCCTATCGTTTGAATGTAAAGTTTCAAAATTGCAATAAAGAGATTGAATTTTAGACCGGAGCACTTCGTCTATAATGCTTTAAGTATGGGGTGGGTGGGGGGCGTAACTTTGGTCAGCTATTACTTCGTAACCATGAATGAGAAAGTAAAGCAGTATCATTTCCTCAAATACCCACCAAGTGCCCTATCGTTTGAATGTAAAGTTTGAAAATTCCAATAAAGAGATTGAATTTTAGAGCGGAGCACTTCGTCTATAATGCTTTAAGTATGGGGTGGGGGGGGGCGTAACTTTGGTAAGCTATTACTTCGTAACCATGAATGAGAAAGTAAAGCAGTATCATTTCCTCAAATACCCACCAAGTGCCCTATCGTTTGAATGTAAAGTTTGAAAATTACAATAAAGAGATTGAATTTTAGACCGGAGCACTTCGTCTATAATGCTTTAAGTATGGGGTGGGTGGGGGGCGTAACTTTGGTCAGCTATTACTTCGTAACCATGAATGAGAAAGTAAAGCAGTATCATTTCCTCAAATACCCACCAAGTGGCCTATCGTTTGAATGTTAAGTTTGAAAATTCCAATAAAGAGATTGAATTTTAGACCGGAGCACTTCGTCTATAATGCTTTAAGTATGGGGTGGGTGGGGGGCGTAACTTTGGTCAGCTATTACTTCGTAACCATGAATGAGAAAGTAAAGCAGTATCATTTCCTCAAATACCCACCAAGTGCCCTATCGTTTGAATGTAAAGTTTCAAAATTCCAATAAAAAGATTGAATTTTAGAGCGGAGCACTTCGTCTATAATGCTTTAAGTATGGGGTGGGTGGGGGGCGTAACTTTGGTCAGCTTTTACTTCGTAACCATGAATGAGAAAGTAAAGCAGTATCATTTCCTCAAATACCCACCAAGTGCCCTATCGTTTGAATGTAAAGTTTGAAAATTCCAATAAAGAGATTGAATTTTAGAGCGGAGCACTTCGTCTATAATGCTTTAAGTATGGGGTGGGTGGGGGCGTAACTTTGGTCAGCTATTACTTCGTAACCATGAATGAGAAAGTAAAGCAGTATCATTTCCTCAAATACCCAACAAGTGTCCTATCGTTTGAATGTAAAGTTTGAAAATTCCAATAAAGAGATTGAATTTTAGAGCGGAGCACTTCGTCTATAATGCTTTAAGTATGGGGTGGGTGGGGGGCGTTACTTTGGTCAGCTATTACTTCGTAACCATGAATGAGAAAGTAAAGCAGTATCATTTCCTCAAATACCCACCAAGTGCCCTATCGTTTGAATGTAAAGTTTGAAAATTCCAATAAAGAGATTGAATTTTAGAGCGGAGCACTTTGTCTATAATGCTTTAAGTATGGGGTGGGTGGGGGCGTAACTTTGGTCAGCTATTACTTCGTAACCATGAATGAGAAAGTAGAGTGTATCATTTCCTCAAATACCCACCACGTGCCCTATCGTTTGAATGTAAAGTTTCAAAGTTCCAATAAAGAGATTGAATTTTAGACCGGAGCACTTCGTCTATAATGCTTTAAGTATGGGGAGGGTGGGGGGCGTAACTTTGGTCAGCTATTACTTCGTAACCATGAATAAGAAAGTAAAGTAGTATAATTTCCTCAAATACCCACCAAGTGCCCTATCGTTTGAATGTAAAGTTTGAAAATTCCAATAAAGAGATTGAATTTTAGAGCGGAGCACTTCGTCTATAATGCTTTAAGTATGGGGTGGGTGGGGGGCGTAACTTTGGTCAGCTATTACTTCGTAACCATGAATGAGAAAGTAAAGCAGTATCATTTCCTCAAATACCCACCAAGTGCCCTATCGTTTGAATGTAAAGTTTCAAAATTGCAATAAAGAGATTGAATTTTAGAGCGGAGCACTTCGTCTATAATGCTTTAAGTATGGGGTGGGTGGGGGGCGTAACTTTGGTCAGCTATTACTTCGTAACCATGAATGAGAAAGTAAAGCAGTATCATTTCCTCAAATACCCACCAAGTGCCCTATCGTTTGAATGTAAAGTTTGAAAATTCCAATAAAGAGATTGAATTTTAGACCGGAGCACTTCGTCTATAATGCTTTAAGTATGGGGTGGGTGGGGACGTAACTTTGGTCAGCTATTACTTCGTAGCCATGAATGAGAAAGTAAAGTAGTATCATTTCCTCAAATACCCGCCAAGTGCCCTATCGTTTGAATGTAAAGTTTGAAAATTCCGATAAAGAGATTGAATTTTAGAGCAGTCACTTCGTCTATAATGCTTTAAGTATGGGGTGGGTGGGGGGCGTAACTTTGGTCAGCTATTACTTCGTAACCATGAATGAGAAAGTAAAGCAGTATCATTTCCTCAAATACCCACCAAGTGCCCTATCGTTTGAATGTAAAGTTTCAAAATTCCAATAAAGAGATTGAATTTTAACCCGGAGCACTTCGTCTATAATGCTTTAAGTATGGGGTGGGTGGGGGGCGTAACTTTGGTAAGCTATTACTTCGTAACCATGAATGAGAAAGTAAAGTAGTATCATTTCCTCAAATACCCACCAAGTGCCCTATCGTTTGAATGTAAAGTTTGAAAATTCCAATAAAGAGATTGAATTTTAGAGCGGAGCACTTCGTCTATAATGCTTTAAGTATGGGGTGGGTGGGGGGCGTAACTTTGGTCAGCTATTACTTCGTAACCATGAATGAGAAAGTAAAGCAGTATCATTTCCTCAAATACCCACCAAGTGCCCTATCGTTTGAATGTAAAGTTTCAAAATTCCAATAAAGAGATTGAATTTTAGAGCGGAGCACTTCGTCTATAATGCTTTAAGTATGGGGTAGGTGGGGGGCGTAACTTTGGTCAGCTATTACTTCGTAACCATGAATGAGAAAGTAAAGCAGTATCATTTCCTCAAATACCCACCAAGTGCCCTATCGTTTGAATGTAAAGTTTCAAAATTCCAATAAAGAGATTGAATTTTAGAGCGGAGCACTTCGTCTATAATGCTTTAAGTATGGGGTGGGTGGGAGCGTAACTTTGGTCAGCTATTACTTCGTAACCATGAATGAGAAAGTAAAGCAGTATCATTTCCTCAAATACCCACCAAGTGCCCTATCGTTTGAATGTAAAGTTTCAAAATTCCAATAAAGAGATTGAATTTTAGAGCGGAGCACTTCGTCTATAATGCTTTAAGTATGGGGTGGGTGGGGGGCGTAACTTTGGTCAGCTATTACTTCGTAACCATGAATGAGAAAGTAAAGTAGTATCATTTCCTCAAATACCCACCAAGTGCCCTATCGTTTGAATGTAAAGTTTCAAAATTCCAATAAAGAGATTGAATTTTAGACCGGAGCACTTCGTCTATAATGCTTTAAGTATGGGGTGGGTGGGGGGCGTAACTTTGGTCAGCTATTACTTCGTAACCATGAATGAGAAAGTAAAGCAGTATCATTTCCTCAAATACCCACCAAGTGCCCTATCGTTTGAATGTAAAGTTTCAAAATTCCAATAAAGAGATTGAATTTTAGAGCGGAGCACTTCGTCTATAATGCTTTAAGTATGGGGTGGGTGGGGGGCGTAACTTTGGTCAGCTATTACTTCGTAACCATGAATGAGAAAGTAAAGTAGTATCATTTCCTCAAATACCCACCAGGTGCCCTATCGTTTGAATGTAAAGTTTGAAAATTCCAATAAAGAGATCGAATTTTAGACCGGAGCACTTCGTCTATAATGCTTTAAGTATGGGGTGGGTGGGGGGCGTAACTTTGGTAAGCTATTACTTCGTAACCATGAATGAGAAAGTAAAGCAGTATCATTTCCTCAAATACCCACCAAGTGCCCTATCGTTTGAATGTAAATTTGAAAATTCCAATAAGAGATTGAATTTTAGAGCGGAGCACTTCGTCTATAATGTTTTAAGTATGGGGTGGGTGGGGGCGTAACTTTGGTCAGCTATTACTTCGTTGCCATGAATGAGAAAGTAAAGCAGTATCATTTCCTCAAATACCCACCAAGTGCCCTATCGTTTGAATGTAAAGTTTCAAAATTCCAATAAAGAGATTGAATTTTAGAGCGGAGCACTTCGTCTATAATGCTTTAAGTATGGGGTGGGTGGGGGGCGTAACTTTGGCCAGCTATTACTTCGTAACCATGAATGAGAAAGTAAAGCAGTATCATTTCCTCAAATACCCACCAAGTGCCCTATCGTTTGAATGTAAAGTTTGAAAATTCCAATAAAGAGATTGAATTTTAGAGCGGAGCACTTCGTCTATAATGCTTTAAGTATGGGGTGGGTGGGGGGCGTAACTTTGGTCAGCTATTACTTCGTAACCATGAATGAGAAAGTAAAGCAGTATCATTTCCTCAAATACCCACCAAGTGCCCTATCGTTTGAATGTACAGTTTGAAAATTCCAATAAAGAGATTGAATTTTAGAGCGGAGCACTTCGTCTATAATGCTTTAAGTATGGGGTGGGTGGGGGCGTAACTTTGGTCAGCTATTACTTCGTAACCATGAATGAGAAAGTAAAGCAGTATCATTTCCTCAAATACCCACCAAGTGCCCTATCGTTTGAATGTAAAGTTTCAAAATTCCAATAAAGAGATTGAATTTTAGAGCGGAGCACTTCGTCTATAATGCTTTAAGTATGGGGTGGGTGGGGGCGTAACTTTGGTCAGCTATTACTTCGTAACCATGAATGAGAAAGTAAAGCAGTATCATTTCATCAAATACCCACCAAGTGCCCTATCGTTTGAATGTACAGTTTGAAAATTCCAATAAAGAGATTGAATTTTAGAGCGGAGCACTTCGTCTATAATGCTTTAAGTATGGGGTGGGTGGGGGCGTAACTTTGGTCAGCTATTACTTCGTAACCATGAATGAGAAAGTAAAGCAGTATCATTTCCTCAAATACCCGCCAAGTGCCCTATCGTTTGAATGTAAAGTTTGAAAATTCCGATAAAGAGATTGAATTTTAGAGCGGAGCACTTCGTCTATAATGCTTTAAGTATGGGGTGGGTGGGGGCGTAACTTTGGTCAGCTATTACTTCGTAACCATGAATCAGAAAGTAAAGCAGTATCATTTCCTCAAATACCCACCAAGTGCCCTATCGTTTGAATGTAAAGTTTGAAAATTCCAATAAAGAGATTGAATTTTAGAGCAGTCACTTCGTCTATAATGCTTTAAGTATGGGGTGGGTGGGGGGCGTAACTTTGGTCAGCTATTACTTCGTAACCATGAATGAGAAAGTAAAGCAGTATCATTTCCTCAAATACCCACCAAGTGCCCTATCGTTTGAATGTAAAGTTTCAAAATTCCAATAAAGAGATTGAATTTTAGAGCGGAGCACTTCGTCTATAATGCTTTAAGTATGGGGTGGGTGGGGGGCGTAACTTTGGTCAGCTATTACTTCGTAACCATGAATGAGAAAGTAAAGTAGTATCATTTCCTCAAATACCCACCAAGTGCCCTATCGTTTGAATGTAAAGTTTGAAAATTCCAATAAAGAGATTGAATTTTAGAGCGGAGCACTTCGTCTATAATGCTTTAAGTATGGGGTGGGTGGGGGGCGTAACTTTGGTCAGCTATTACTTCGTAACCATGAATGAGAAAGTAAAGCAGTATCATTTCCTCAAATACCCACCAAGTGCCCTATCGTTTGAATGTACAGTTTGAAAATTCCAATAAAGAGATTGAATTTTAGAGCGGAGCACTTCGTCTATAATGCTTTAAGTATGGGGTGGGTGGGGGCGTAACTTTGGTCAGCTATTACTTCGTAACCATGAATGAGAAAGTAAAGCAGTATCATTTCCTCAAATACCCACCAAGTGCCCTATCGTTTGAATGTAAAGTTTCAAAATTCCAATAAAGAGATTGAATTTTAGAGCGGAGCACTTCGTCTATAATGCTTTAAGTATGGGGTGGGTGGGGGCGTAACTTTGGTCAGCTATTACTTCGTAACCATGAATGAGAAAGTAAAGCAGTATCATTTCATCAAATACCCACCAAGTGCCCTATCGTTTGAATGTACAGTTTGAAAATTCCAATAAAGAGATTGAATTTTAGAGCGGAGCACTTCGTCTATAATGCTTTAAGTATGGGGTGGGTGGGGGCGTAACTTTGGTCAGCTATTACTTCGTAACCATGAATGAGAAAGTAAAGCAGTATCATTTCCTCAAATACCCACCAAGTGCCCTATCGTTTGAATGTAAAGTTTGAAAATTCCAATAAAGAGATTGAATTTTAGAGCGGAGCACTTCGTCTATAATGCTTTAAGTATGGGGTGGGTGGGGGCGTAACTTTGGTCAGCTATTACTTCGTAACCATGAATGAGAAAGTAAAGCAGTATCATTTCCTCAAATACCCACCAAGTGCCCTATCGTTTGAATGTAAATTTGAAAATTCCAATAAAGAGATTGAATTTTAGAGCGGAGCACTTCGTCTATAATGCTTTAAGTATGGGGTGGGTGGGAGCGTAACTTTGGTCAGCTATTACTTCGTAACCATGAATGAGAAAGTAAAGCAGTATCATTTCCTCAAATACCCACCAAGTGCCCTATCGTTTGAATGTAAAGTTTGAAAATTCCAATAAAGAGATTGAATTTTAGACCGGAGCACTTCGTCTATAATGCTTTAAGTATGGGGTGGGTGGGGGGCGTAACTTTGGTCAGCTATTACTTCGTAACCATGAATGAGAAAGTAAAGTAGTATCATTTCCTCAAATACCCACCAAGTGCCCTATCGTTTGAATGTAAAGTTTGAAAATTCCAATAAAGAGATTGAATTTTAGACCGGAGCACCTCGTCTATAATGCTTTAAGTATGGGGTGGGTGGGGGGCGTAACTTTGGTCAGCTATTACTTCGTAACCATGAATGAGAAAGTAAAGCAGTATCATTTCCTCAAATACCCACCAAGTGCCCTATCGTTTGAATGTAAAGTTTCAAAATTCCAATAAAGAGATTGAATTTTAGAGCGGAGCACTTCGTCTATAATGCTTTAAGTATGGGGTGGGTGGGGGGCGTAACTTTGGTCAGCTATTACTTCGTAACCATGAATGAGAAAGTAAAGTAGTATCATTTCCTCAAATACCCACCAGGTGCCCTATCGTTTGAATGTAAAGTTTGAAAATTCCAATAAAGAGATCGAATTTTAGACCGGAGCACTTCGTCTATAATGCTTTAAGTATGGGGTGGGTGGGGGGCGTAACTTTGGTAAGCTATTACTTCGTAACCATGAATGAGAAAGTAAAGCAGTATCATTTCCTCAAATACCCACCAAGTGCCCTATCGTTTGAATGTAAAGTTTGAAAATTCCAATAAAGAGATTGAATTTTAGAGCGGAGCACTTCGTCTATAATGCTTTAAGTATGGGGTGGGTGGGGGCGTAACTTTGGTCAGCTATTACTTCGTAACCATGAATGAGAAAGTAAAGCAGTATCATTTCCTCAAATACCCACCAAGTGCCCTATCGTTTGAATGTAAATTTGAAAATTCCAATAAAGAGATTGAATTTTAGAGCGGAGCACTTCGTCTATAATGCTTTAAGTATGGGGTGGGTGGGAGCGTAACTTTGGTCAGCTATTACTTCGTAACCATGAATGAGAAAGTAAAGCAGTATCATTTCCTCAAATACCCACCAAGTGCCCTATCGTTTGAATGTAAAGTTTGAAAATTCCAATAAAGAGATTGAATTTTAGAGCGGAGCACTTCGTCTATAATGCTTTAAGTATGGGGTGGGTGGGGGGCGTAACTTTGGTCAGCTATTACTTCGTAACCATGAATGAGAAAGTAAAGTAGTATCATTTCCTCAAATACCCACCAAGTGCCCTATCGTTTGAATGTAAAGTTTGAAAATTCCAATAAAGAGATTGAATTTTAGACCGGAGCACCTCGTCTATAATGCTTTAAGTATGGGGTGGGTGGGGGGCGTAACTTTGGTCAGCTATTACTTCGTAACCATGAATGAGAAAGTAAAGCAGTATCATTTCCTCAAATACCCACCAAGTGCCCTATCGTTTGAATGTAAAGTTTCAAAATTCCAATAAAGAGATTGAATTTTAGAGCGGAGCACTTCGTCTATAATGCTTTAAGTATGGGGTGGGTGGGGGGCGTAACTTTGGTCAGCTATTACTTCGTAACCATGAATGAGAAAGTAAAGTAGTATCATTTCCTCAAATACCCACCAGGTGCCCTATCGTTTGAATGTAAAGTTTGAAAATTCCAATAAAGAGATCGAATTTTAGACCGGAGCACTTCGTCTATAATGCTTTAAGTATGGGGTGGGTGGGGGGCGTAACTTTGGTAAGCTATTACTTCGTAACCATGAATGAGAAAGTAAAGCAGTATCATTTCCTCAAATACCCACCAAGTGCCCTATCGTTTGAATGTAAATTTGAAAATTCCAATAAGAGATTGAATTTTAGAGCGGAGCACTTCGTCTATAATGTTTTAAGTATGGGGTGGGTGGGGGCGTAACTTTGGTCAGCTATTACTTCGTTGCCATGAATGAGAAAGTAAAGCAGTATCATTTCCTCAAATACCCACCAAGTGCCCTATCGTTTGAATGTAAAGTTTCAAAATTCCAATAAAGAGATTGAATTTTAACCCGGAGCACTTCGTCTATAATGCTTTAAGTATGGGGTGGGTGGGGGCGTAACTTTGGTCAGCTTTTACTTCGTAACCATGAATGAGAAAGTAAAGCAGTATCATTTCCTCAAATACCCACCAAGTGCCCTATCGTTTGAATGTAAAGTTTGAAAATTCCAATAAAGAGATTGAATTTTAGAGCGGAGCACTTCGTCTATAATGCTTTAAGTATGGGGTGGGTGGGGGGCGTAACTTTGGTCAGCTATTACTTCGTAACCATGAATGAGAAAGTAAAGCAGTATCATTTCCTCAAATACCCACCAAGTGCCCTATCGTTTGAATGTACAGTTTGAAAATTCCAATAAAGAGATTGAATTTTAGACCGGAGCACTTCGTCTATAATGCTTTAAGTATGGGGTGGGTGGGGGGCGTAACTTTGGTCAGCTATTACTTCGTAACCATGAATGAGAAAGTAAAGTAGTATCATTTCCTCAAATACCCACCAGGTGCCCTATCGTTTGAATGTAAAGTTTGAAAATTCCAATAAAGAGATCGAATTTTAGACCGGAGCACTTCGTCTATAATGCTTTAAGTATGGGGTGGGTGGGGGGCGTAACTTTGGTAAGCTATTACTTCGTAACCATGAATGAGAAAGTAAAGCAGTATCATTTCCTCAAATACCCACCAAGTGCCCTATCGTTTGAAAGTAAATTTGAAAATTCCAATAAGAGATTGAATTTTAGAGCGGAGCACTTCGTCTATAATGTTTTAAGTATGGGGTGGGTGGGGGCGTAACTTTGGTCAGCTATTACTTCGTAGCCATGAATGAGAAAGTAAAGCAGTATCATTTCCTCAAATACCCACCAAGTGCCCTATCGTTTGAATGTAAAGTTTCAAAATTCCAATAAAGAGATTGAATTTTAACCCGGAGCACTTCGTCTATAATGCTTTAAGTATGGGGTGGGTGGGGGGCGTAACTTTGGTAAGCTATTACTTCGTAACCATGAATGAGAAAGTAAAGTAGTATCATTTCCTCAAATACCCACCAAGTGCCCTATCGTTTGAATGTAAAGTTTGAAAATTCCAATAAAGAGATTGAATTTTAGAGCGGAGCACTTCGTCTATAATGCTTTAAGTATGGGGTGGGTGGGGGCGTAACTTTGGTCAGCTATTACTTCGTAACCATGAATGAGAAAGTAAAGCAGTATCATTTCCTCAAATACCCACCAAGTGCCCTATCGTTTGAATGTACAGTTTGAAAATTCCAATAAAGAGATTGAATTTTAGACCGGAGCACTTCATCTATAATGCTTTAAGTATGGGGTGGGTGGGGGGCGTAACTTTGGTCAGCTATTACTTCGTAACCATGAATGAGAAAGTAAAGCAGTATCATTTCCTCAAATACCCACCAAGTGCCCTATCGTTTGAATGTAAAGTTTCAAAATTCCAATAAAGAGATTGAATTTTAGAGCGGAGCACTTCGTCTATAATGCTTTAAGTATGGGGTGGGTGGGGGCGTAACTTTGGTCAGCTATTACTTCGTAACCATGAATGAGAAAGTAAAGCAGTATCATTTCCTCAAATACCCGCCAAGTGCCCTATCGTTTGAATGTAAAGTTTGAAAATTCCGATAAAGAGATTGAATTTTAGAGCGGAGCACTTCGTCTATAATGCTTTAAGTATGGGGTGGGTGGGGGCGAAACTTTGGTCAGCTATTACTTCGTAACCATGAATCAGAAAGTAAAGCAGTATCATTTCCTCAAATACCCACCAAGTGCCCTATCGTTTGAATGTAAAGTTTGAAAATTCCAATAAAGAGATTGAATTTTAGAGCGGAGCACTTCGTCTATAATGCTTTAAGTATGGGGTGGGTGGGGGGCGTAACTTTGGTAAGCTATTACTTCGTAACCATGAATGAGAAAGTAAAGCAGTATCATTTCCTCAAATACCCACCAAGTGCCCTATCGTTTGAATGTAAAGTTTCAAAATTCCAATAAAGAGATTGAATTTTAGAGCGGAGCACTTCGTCTATAATGCTTTAAGTATGGGGTGGGTGGGGGGCGTAACTTTGGTCAGCTATTACTTCGTAACCATGAATGAGAAAGTAAAGTAGTATCATTTCCTCAAATACCCACCAAGTGCCCTATCGTTTGAATGTAAAGTTTGAAAATTCCAATAAAGAGATTGAATTTTAGAGCGGAGCACTTCGTCTATAATGCTTTAAGTATGGGGTGGGTGGGGGGCGTAACTTTGGTCAGCTATTACTTCGTAACCATGAATGAGAAAGTAAAGCAGTATCATTTCCTCAAATACCCACCAAGTGCCCTATCGTTTGAATGTAAATTTGAAAATTCCAATAAGAGATTGAATTTTAGAGCGGAGCACTTCGTCTATAATGCTTTAAGTATGGGGTGGGTGGGGGCGTAACTTTGGTCAGCTATTACTTCGTAGCCATGAATGAGAAAGTAAAGCAGTATCATTTCCTCAAATACCCACCAAGTGCCCTATCGTTTGAATGTAAAGTTTCAAAATTCCAATAAAGAGATTGAATTTTAACCCGGAGCACTTCGTCTATAATGCTTTAAGTATGGGGTGGGTGGGGGGCGTAACTTTGGTAAGCTATTACTTCGTAACCATGAATGAGAAAGTAAAGTAGTACCATTTCCTCAAATACCCACCAAGTGCCCTATCGTTTGAATGTAAAGTTTGAAAATTCCAATAAAGAGATTGAATTTTAGAGCGGAGCACTTCGTCTATAATGCTTTAAGTATGGGGTGGGTGGGGGGCGTAACTTTGGTCAGCTATTACTTCGTAACCATGAATGAGAAAGTAAAGCAGTATCATTTCCTAAAATACCCACCAAGTGCCCTATCGTTTGAATGTAAAGTTTCAAAATTCCAATAAAGAGATTGAATTTTAGAGCGGAGCACTTCGTCTATAATGCTTTAAGTATGGGGTGGGTGGGGTCGTAACTTTGGTCAGCTATTACTTCGTAACCATGAATGAGAAAGTAAAGCAGTATTATTTTCTCAATTACTCACCAAGTGCCCTATCGTTTGAATATTAAGAGATTGAATTTTAGATGGAAAAATCAATATTGCTAGATCTCTGACAGGATGGGCCATGGTTTCACAGCGCCTCCTAGGGCCTGTGGTCTGATAGGCAGGCCGGGCGCTATCAAGTAACAGCGTCAACCATCCCTAACCGGCAGCCTATATTTCCCCGTTTGGCAGCGTTACAGTGTTGGTGAGTCCGAATGAGCTTCTCTTCCTTTTGTGTTCACAACTAGGTCGAAAATAGGCGACCGTGACAGTAATTTCAGGTAACTCCGATACAAAATCTCCTTACATTTAACTATGTCCGCCGGTATGAAAGTTTCTGTACACTAAGACCAATGAGCGGAGATAAACCTCCTTGCTAAGATCTAGGAGGTTAAAATGTCCGCATGAGCTTCTCTTCTTTTTATGTTCACAAGTACCTCCTTGCTCAGACGTAAGCGATTTCGGGCTAATTTCTTGTCACGTTTTCACTTTGTTTTAGTCTGACCAAAGATTTCCCAGTTCGCTCAACAAAGTTCAATGTTTTTTGTTACGTTCACAAATTGTGTTTTCTTGGCTTTTGAATCGTATTTTTGCATCGTATTCTAATATCATGGTTGCACAAGTCCAATTTTGGTCGCTTTGCGGTCGCTGTGCGGTCGCTCTGGGATCGCCGTCTTGTAGCCAGGGGGCTTTCTTTATAGCGATACCGCGGCAGGTACGTGTATTACATCACACATTCCTCAGACAGTGCGTATACGTAGCCTATATCCTGATACTGTTCAAAGTTGTGCCACTTGAAACGGACGCAGCGGATTTTGTGTCAGATGCCAGGCCGTTATACAAACGGCCCCAGTTAGCTCTACTCAATACCAACACAAACCGCCAGCTTTATATCAAACAGAATTTAACATGTTTGAGTATAACTGCTACCATGCGTATCTTTAACGTTGAAAGTTTATTTAGGCTAATTGCAAGTACATGTAACACGGAGAGGACACAGACAATGATGACGATATAACATGTGACTACTCTAGTCTTAACTACTGACACTAAGTTCTAACAGTGGAAGACGAATGATCCCACTTTTTCTATGATGTGTGGGTTTTGTGATGTTAAGAGGAGAGTAGTTTTTTTTTTTTTCGTCTGTAAACGTGGAGAAATTAGGATGGAAAACGGTGGCCTTTTTAAACAGCTCATTTCTTTCGTGGTCGTAGAATGGGCAACTTGACATAAAATGTGGTGTTTCGCGATCGTCTTCTACTGTGTTTGACATGCAGTATTTACAAGTTCTTTCGCACACAGGTAAGTTCTTGTACCACCCTTTCCCAATTTTGATATCACCTGGATGTCCAACATTCATCGACGTATAAAAGTCGTTTCGGGCTACCAAGAAATGTTTGAACATTTATTGAAGAACTTGAATATGAATTTTGCTTGCTTCGTTTTTATATGTTTTCTCGATTATATATATTCTGACTAGTGTTTTTTTTAATCATACGAGAAAGACCTACAAATCCCAAACACAAATTGAAATAAACCGCTTGATACTGTAAATTGTGAAACTTTAGTGAGCTTTGATTATTTTCTCGGTGGTCGTTTGTATGCCTATTGCTACGTTTCCGAACTGCCAATTCATTGCACAACAAAATCTACTTTGAACTCTTTCTCTCTCTCTCTCTGTCTCTCTCTGTCTCTCTCTCTCCCTCACTCTGTCTCTCTGTCTCTCTCTCCCCCTCTCTCTTTCTCTCTCTCTCTCCCCCCGTCTCTCTCTCACTCTCTCTCTCCCTACCGCGAAATAAAAACACCGCGTAAGTAAAGTGAATTTACAGTAGAACCTCCTTGAGTAGAACCTCGTTTTGAGCTTCACCTGAACCAAGGAGGTTCCCTATAACCTCATTGATAGAGCTGAAAGAAAACCCGGCCATATTTAGCCCTAACTGATTACCGGTCGCGTACCCTAATACCCCCGGGGCATGCCCGTCTGTTAGCGCTCGACGTTTAGCGTTTCGGCTGTCCTAAAAAGGCTGAAGTGTAACACCTTATATCGTTCCGCCGACTTCAAGTCTTCCAGCCGCATTCCTGAGCAGGACGCGCATTGTCTCCCAATGGCATGACGGTAGCCTCGTAGGCAGGCTCTAGGATGCGGGCTTAAAAAAAAAACTAGTATTAAAAGTAGCCATCCTCAGTTGAGGTGAAGCATGCTTTTTCAAGTAGCTAGTGGTAGTGCAATGCGGCCTCGCCACGGCTCGCGTTTTTGGCCAAGCACACCACTACGCTTCTCGATAAGTGTGTTGGGTTCTTTTACGTGCAGAGGTTTGACCCTTGAGGCTTATGCCCGAAGCTTCCTCAAACACGGGGCCGCAGCCGGCATTACGACGCCATCCGAACTACAAATCCAGAAAGACACTCTAAATCCGGAAAACCGCTTAAAGAAATGATTTTAGGAAGACAATAACATTATCTGATACTAAGGATGTTACATCATGATGCAGAACACCAATAACTAAAGGAAAACGTCTTTTACATATTCTAAAATGATATACAGTTTGCCCAAATTCTGGCTGGCGTTCCCAGACTTATGTACAATTCTCCAGAATTCTGCAGAACTGGCCATGTCCATGGAAACATCTAATTGTTACCTAGATATAGATAACTCTGTTACATTATACTTGTAGTAATGAATTCCTTTGGACAATCTACTTAGAAAAGTGAAAGTTTTCCGAGTTTTGGGTGTCTTTCCGGATGTTTATTGTCGCCTTTTTTCCAGTTTCAGATGACATATCAGTTGCTGCACACAAGTAATCAAGTACTTAGTAAATAGAACTGATCAGAAAAAGTACTTTATGATAACTTTTATATTGCAAATTTATGCCCGATTAAGGTGAAAAAACATATGATTCTAAATCTATTTCTACTTAAGCTATTTGAAGGATTTGACTTTTTCCGCACGCAAAGCAGTATGGAAGATGAATTGTCCAACGTTTTGTAGATAAACGGATTGGATGAATTAAGCGATATAGTTTTTTTCTTGTTAAAAGAAAGGGTTGGGGAAATTTTGCAGACTTCTATGAATTATTCACCTGTGATATTTTTCAGAATGGTTTTGTGGGCATTGATTTAGTTCATCCCCCGCTTTCCCTGTTCAAAATAACATAATTCCACCGCCAAGCTAAAATTTAAAAGATACTTCCAAACAGATCTCCAACCCAACGTACCCAAGTATAAAGAAGTCCTGTATATCTAATGTCCACTGTTTTTTCAAAGTATCGGATTTATATAACCTGGCGGATTAATATTATTTGAGGTTTGATACCTGTTTTCAACAAAGCCATATCGGAAAGCCTGCGAAGGGGGCTATGTGACGTCATCGGGGTCACGGGGTCATTCCTGAGGACCCGTGGCCGTCGCGCCAAGTGCACGGTAAGTCTGTTCACCTGGATTTTACCATTTCTAAACAATTTCATCCATTTTCAAGCTCAGATCTAACGTCATCAAATCCCAGGTACGTTGTTTTTCAAACTGAAGGATAAACTGCCAATGGAAGTCAAGTTGAAATGGATGGATGAAGATTTGTTTTTATGTCTTCGCCCCCCTCCCCCTTTTGTTTTGGTGTAGCCAACTGCTAAGCGTACGCTAAAACCAACCTACGCCTTTCTTTACACCAAAATTAAACGTTTTGTGTTCAAATAATGTCTGTATTTTGCAAGAAATGGGTTGTTGTAAAGAATGGAACGCTGGAATGTAGCGTTTTGGCATGTAAAGCCATCACCAGTCAAGCGAGAAATTTGAAGATGGTTTCAAGCCCTCGACAGTTGTTGTTTAGGAGGGGACCGTTACTTTAACTTTGCCGCTTGTATAAAGAAAAAATTACAAAAACAAAACAGGACAACCTCTATCCGGTTTATAAGTCTACATACGCAGTCAGAATTTCTTGTATTTTGCAAAAAAAATGATGTTTTTTGTTGTCAGTTTGGGAAGCAGTCATCCGTAAAATTTGGAAGGTTTAAAAATAACCTTTGATCTCCTAAATCCCGGAGGATTTTAGCTGTTGGATTTTCCAAAAATACAAAAACATTTCTCTACAACGCTAAGCAAAGTTGTAATCTAATCTCTGTCTGTTTTTAAACATATGCTTTCTTTTAGAAAATGAGGTTATTGAATATTGTAACATTTTTTCTGTTAAATGGAATTTAGACTAGATTAGAGAGACCAAAGGTTTGTTTCCCAAAATATGGACTTTAATAAATAAACAATTTCAGTCGTGTATGAAAACTAGAACAGTCTTTTGTTAAAGCCTTAGGCCTAGTTCCCTTATGTTAAATGCTGCAGTCACACTAATAACTTATACATTATTGAATAAATTCGTTTTATAATATTTATTGTTATACATGTAGCAGTAGCTCTCGTGTGACATGGTTGGAATTTTTGGGGATTAGACGGAATTTTTTAAAGTATGTATGATATTTTCATTTAATGGATCAAATCGCAAAGCAAACATTTGGGGAGAATGTGTGACAAATGTTTTTATCTTGTATTGTTTCTTGTATTGTATTTGTTTTTGATTAAGCAGCGCTGACTTGACTATATGGATGACCAAGTACGCATTAATTTTCCTCTGTTTAAAAAAAAACTGTTTGCGACCATACCGTAAATCATACAAAGAAGCTGAAAAATTAGCAAATATATGCAGTAAATTGCAAAACAATACTGGAAAACGGATACTAATTGAATTGTCACTAATGTCCAACAATGCCTCTTTTCTTATTGTAAAACATACTGATTTTTGTTGCAAACTTATCACTTGCTCAAAATATATTTTAAGCCTGGGAGAACTTTTCAAAAGTCTTCCAAGAAAATGTGGAAGAGCAAAAATAAAGAAGTTATTGTTTGGTATACCATGTTCTGTAAATTCAATTATTTGTAAACCCTTCCTGACATTGATTTCATAATGAAGGCAACTTTTGTTTTACCACTTCTTCCCCGCCACACTTGCATCTGTTTTTGGGGTTCCTAGAGGATGTCATCCATATAATGACTATTAAATCAAACCAACATGGCCTTATGTTTTGAATAGTGTGGTCTGCCCTTTTGATAGTATTGTTCCAGCCCTGTTCACATGTCATCAAGTGATTTGTGGCCTTTTTATTTGGGCATGAGAATTTCTATAGTCTAGTACCAGGGGTCCAAGAATGTTACTTCTGATTCATTCACAATAATCGGCTTATGCCTGCTGTAATTTTTTAGTGGCATTTCATAAAATTTGTTTAAGAATCCTACTTAAAAAAATCAAAGTTGTGAAGTTTTTCAATTAGAATTCAGTATTTTCTGCATGTAATTTCATTGTGCACAGTTGGTCTACCCAACCTCCTTGGTCTACCTTCCCATGTGAAAAATACAAAATGTACTGCAATGATCAATATTTTTGTTTGACAATTATGAGAATATCAAACAAAAGCGCACAGTCCATTGTTCTTCAGTACTGTAAATCTTCAAATAGTTGCAGTATTTTCACATTTGCTGTTCTCCTGCAATCCTGGTCACTTCTTTACCACACATCTAAGATATGCAAGAACTATTGTTTTAACAGTGAAATTTAGATGTCGGGCAATTAAATACATTTTACAATACATGTACTACTGTAACTGGGGCAATATTTGCAGTGATTTTATGTCTGCGGTTTTTGCGGGGATCACTTCACCGCAAACTTAAAGCCACCGTGAAATTTTTTTATCTGTCTTCTGCCCCCTACCACCTAGCTGAACCTCAAAATAAAACAGCTATGAACATTTTGCCTTTTACAGTATGTCACTTTTTTTTATGTTGGATGAAGAATTTCGGAGCATGTTCGTGTCAAAATATACTGTAAATGCAGACATGTTTGCGGTGGTTTTATGTTCACGTTTTTTTTGCGGTAAGCTCTTCGCCGCGAGCTTAAAACCACCGCCTCCTACCCCCTTGTCTACTATTGTCTGAAACGTGAACTAAAAACCACCGCAAACACTCAATTTTCTCCCTACAGCGAAATTAAAACCATGCAAACTTAAATACAATTACAGTAATGTATTGACCCATCCCAACCCCCCTATCCCCCCAGTAACCACGTGCACCATGATGCACCCCGCCGGGGAGGACGCAGGGGGGGATCTGGACAGTCTGGACCCCCCTATAGAAATACTGGACCCCCAGCTGGCCAGGGAACTGCAGGAGTGCCGCTGCTGGATAGAGGTAGGTTTAATTAACATAATCTCCAAGCAGATGTAAGGGTTCAGCTCATTTTAGGTGTTTCACATTTTTTTAGAAATTTAGTACTCTTTTCTAGCATTGCACTAGGAGGAGGCGAATCATTAAAACAGTGCAATACTAGAAAATATTAAATGTTTCATGCACAGGATTCTGCTTAGAGATTAGCTCTTACTAGTAGTGTTTTGCATGTGTTCGTTAAATTTATTACTCTTTTCTAGTATTGCATTAGGAGGAGGCGAATCATTAAAACAACTTATAATAACTAGAAAATAATAAATGTTTCGAAAACAGGCTCCTGCTTACAGATTAGTTCTTAGTGTTTTCTGTCTGTTCTATTACATAATATGTTACATTGTACATAGAGTCAATTCCATGTCACCGAGAGGGTTTTCAGGTAATATTGCTAGTGAGTTCAAACAATTTTAGATAAAAGACTATTCCAGTCAAAATAGTTCTAAATTGTTCAAACAATCAAGAATGAAAGTTTGAACATGTTTGAACTTACTTATATATGTTCGAACTATTTGGAAAGTAATCGCACAAATATCTCTTTAATTAGAACAATTTTCAAACATCTATGTGATTGTTTCACTGTTCGAACATGTTGGAACAATTTGAATCATTTTTCAAATGGTAGATTTGGGTTATTGCCCCCATAAAAGTAGGTGCTAATCACACTCTATTGTCTGCCTCTGTATATTTTTAGATTTCACGTCTGGACTTTTGTCTTCAGGTGTCTATGCATGGCACCCAGGCCTAATCCCCTATACTTTGAAGGGATGTGTGAATTGTCCTGTTCCCATCCCACTGACCCAGTTATACCATGTTGTTATGATGTTGGAACATGTAGGAACAAATGATCAACCTATTTTCCAACAGTTTCGAAAATAATACAAATAACATGTGCAATGTTAGAAATTTGTCTAACATGTTGGAACACAGCAGAAACTATTTAGAACATCACATGAATGTTGGAAATTGTTCTAAACAGTCACTTATCTCCCTTAGATTGTTACAAAGGTTTTACAAATGTTAGAACAAAAGACAACAAACACCCTCTCGGTAATGTGGAATCGACTCTACAATGTAACACCATATGAGTACGAAGTTTTATTTCTATACTGTGCAATACTAGAAAATAGTACTAATTGTTTCAAAATCAGGCTTCAGCTTAGAGATAAGTTCTCAGTGTGTTACGTCCATTTTACATATAAATGTGTTACATGTACATAACAGTATACCATGTATGAGTACGAAGGTTAGTTTGTACAGCTTATCTGACTAGAAATTATTCTGAATTACAATCATTTAGAAGTGTAAAATCTTGTTTCTACTCTAGTCCGTCACTGGAAAACAGTTTGGGAATAAAGACTTTCGCACAGCTCTGGAGGATGGAACACTGCTCTGCAAGTAAGTACAAGTGGATGATAGGCATAGATTATGTAAATCAATACCTAATTTGCATAATCCCTGAGATCCATTTATGTGACATCAATTGACAAAGGTATGAGATAATGGGACTCAACTATAATTTATTTAAGTTTTGTAATCACCTGAATATTTGTTTTTGCAACCAAATGCTGGTAAAATATAAACCAAATATCAAACTAATCTGCATTCTTTGGACTTTTGTCATATTTACTTTGAGCGAGATGGTAAACACACTGTTATTTGGGCAGATAACATCTGTTTGCATATTTGTGCATTCAGTAACTTATGATAGATAACATTAGAATGTTGCTATGGGATGATAGCAGTACACTTACATAAAGTGCTTCTTGTAACTATGTGACCTTAACATAAAAACAAAGCAATTCTGTAATTCTCACTTAAGCGTGGTCCTACCACAAACCTTCCTATTATGAACTTTGTTTCTTTATTTTAGATACTGTAAATACTAAAATGTTTGCAGTGGTTTTATTTTCACAGTTTTTGCCTCTCTACCTCGAAATCTTGATACTGGAAATATGTGTTTCGATTGTATTACTATTGTACTACGTTTGTTTTAAACGCTGACTTAAATTAGAACCCTGCAAAAACCTCCTTTACGGTAGTTTACCCTCCTACCGCGAAGTTAAGTCCCTGCAAAGATAAATGAATTTACGGTACTGATTGATAATATGTTTTGGGTAGTATCAAGTTTTAGCAATTGTAGACAGACTTTAAATTAAACTTGACCTTTAGTCAGTTGGTATGTGGTGATAATTTGTACCATGTGACGGTAAGGTAAGGTAATTTAGGCCTTAGGAATAAGATGTTGTGTTTCAAATTATTTGACCAACACTAGCAACAACCTGCCGACCGTAGCATTTTTTTGTGTGGACAAGGGACAAAACTATCAATTTGACTTCTGAGTGATGAAATCCTATTACATTTCAATTTTACATTCAATTCGTTAAACTTGTTGGATCAGTAGAAATCTAAAAAAGAATTCCCAACCCTAATTTTTCTCAGGTCTTTAATGAGAAACACAGCGGGTTTTTTTCCTAGGCCTAAAGTACAAAATGTAGTCTGCGGTGTCCTTATTTGACCTCATTTGACCTTGTTTAACCCCTGTCAGACTGATGCAGAAGATTCAGCCTGGGTCCATCAAGAAGGTTAACAACCTGCCGACACCTTACGCCAAACTGGTAAGTCTCGTGGTAACAAGTACCAGAATCTCATGCCAAACTGTCGATGCTTACCAACATCTTACAATCAAGTTCCTTACGCCAAACTGTCGACGCTTACCAACATCTTACAAGTTCCTTACGCCAAACTGTCGACGTTTACCAACATCTTACCATCTCCTTACGACAAACTGACAAGAGTGTAGTTTATACTAGCACGGAGATGGGAGGTTAACAGTAAACAACAACAGACAAACAGTAAACATGGAGTTGAGCATTGTCCGACTGGAGTAGAGATTGACCTTTTAACCCTCTGCATGCTAATTATAAGGTACATTTAGCTGTTTGGCACCAAATTTGTATTGTTTACTAGGTTTAGGCAGTAGGGAAAAGGTTGATATCATTTTCAAAATTTTATCCAGTTGCTTGAGTAACTATTTTTGGCTTTAATATCATTTGTTTGTTTTAGAGTTGTTACCATGATGATTTGAATGTCATTCTTCAAGGACTTGTAGAATTTTTGTAATGCGGGTAGTCCAAGGAAGTATTGAATTTTTGTCCCCCTAGTGTTCCTCTGTAGAATTGCACATGTTTGTTTATGAAATTTTTCTGAAAATGATTTTGTACATTGTAAGAAGCCTTTGTTTCTAATTGTAACTGTCATTTTCCTAGCCCAAGGAAGGATTGCATTTTTGTCCCCCTAGTGTTCCTCTGTAGAATTGCACATGTTTGTTTATCAAATCTTTATGAAAAGGTTTTTGTACATTGTAAGAAGCCTTTGTTTCTAATTGTTGCTGTCAATTTCCTTGTCCAAGTAAGGATTGCACTTTTGTCCCCCTAGTGTTCCTCTGTAGAACTGCACATGTTTGTTTGTCAAATCTTTCTAAAAAGGATTTTGTACGTTGTAATGTAAGAAGCCTTAAGTTTGTTTCTTATTGTTGCTGTCATTTTCCTAGTCCAAGGAAGGATTGCATTTTTGTCCCCCTAGTGTTCCTCTGTAGAATTGCACATGTTTGTTCATGAAATCTTTCTGAAAATGATTTTGTACATTGTAAGAAGCCTTTGTTTCTAATTGTAGCTGTCATTTTCCTTGTCCAAGGAAGGATTGCATTTTTGTCCCCCTACTGTTCCTCTGTAGAATTGCACATGTTTGTTCATGAAATCTTTCTGAAAATGATTTTGTACATTGTAAGAAGCCTTTCTTTCTAATTGTAGCTGTCATTTTCCTTGTCCAAGGAAGGATTGCATTTTTGTCCCCTTAGTGTTCCTCTATAGAACTGCACATGTTTGTTTATCAAATCTTTCTAAAAAGGATTTTGTACATTGTAAGAAGCCTTTGTTTCTAATTGTAGCTGTCATTTTCCTAGTCCTGGAGGAAGGATCACTGCATTTTTTCCCCCTAGTGTTCCTCTTTCGAACTGCACATATTTTTGGTCAAACCTTTATAGAAGTGATTTTGTATGTTGTAAGAAGCCTTTGTTTCTAATTGTCTGTCATTTTCCTAGTCCAAGGAAGGATTGCATATTTGTCCCCCTAGTGTCCCTCTGTTGAACTACATGTTTGTATATTTTAATAAATCTTTATACTGTAAGAATAATTTTGTAGGTTGTAAGAAGCGCCTGTGTCTAATTGATGCCGTCATTTCCTTAATAACAGGACAACTTGAACCTGTTCCTTCGGGCGTGTCTTGACCTTGGTCTCACCAGGAGCCAACTCTTTGAACCCAGCGACCTCACCGACCTCACCACCAAGGAACGGTGAGAAAATTGCTACATGACAATTTTTCTTGACACAACAAAACTACAGCAACTGTGGTTTTATAAGGTCCACCACAAAGAAACAATTGAAGATAAATGGATTAACCAACATACAAATAAATGAATAAAACAACATCATGTTGAATTTAACATATCGTTTATACAAAGTCTACTTTTTCTAAAGTCCAAACAGTCTTTACCTATTTACCTATTTGTAAACGGATTTATTTATAGGATGGAATGTATTAACTCTTTTTGAACAATAATTCATATTGGGGATGCTAGCACTACTGTTGTATCACTGTAGATTTCAAAAGGTATAAATTTTAATTAGGTGTAAAAATTAGTTATAGCTGGGAACATATGAGTTTCAAAATATCTGATCGCCAGTTTTTAACAAAAAGTAATGTAACTCACTGACAAGGTTATTGAAAATTAGATTTGATAGTTTTTTCTTTGATTGTTATCGGATGTTCTAAGTAATTTAAGACGATGCTTACTTGAATTGCGTATAGTAATTAACTTCACAGTATCATACATTTATTTGGATAGGTTTATACAATGATGTAACTATATCACCAGGTCATATACATATACATATAGAATGCAACACGGGGTATTCCATATGCGGAATACACCGTGTTGTATTTTATTTATGTCATACCCACCTGAGAAAACACACATTTCAATGCGGAATAAGCCAGAAGTTAACAAAAAACTGTAACAACATTGATTCCAACCTCCGAATCCGGTATTCGAATTTTCGACGGTGGCGCAACCGGTGCGCTCGAAATGCATTCGAAATAATCGACGGAAGCCCGTGTGATACAACTCCCAAATCCTATGTGATAGGGGAAATTATCACACGGTCCGGAACACCCGTATCAAAAGTTTTCGCAGCCCAGGCATGACATAAAACTCCAAACATATCCCCAGTGACTCTGGTTTGAAGAGGAACACTCTTTTTTCCCCATGTCACTTCCATGCATACTTTTGCCCTCAACAAAGAGCTTTAAGGTCAAAGTTTCCGTTGAGGTGTGAAGTTGGTTATCCAAACATGAGGATTATACCCTGTGTGTTGAGCCTACAACACTGGGATTACAGCTTTAGTGTTCAACTGTCAGATAAACGGCTGGTTGGGCCTTAGAAGTTGATCTCTCCTAAGCTCGGCCCTACTAGTAATGTAAGGGTCTGCATGCCTTTTTCTGTGAGGGCGTTGTGCCCTTGGGAAAGGCACTTGGGTTAACACATATTTCCCATGTCCTAAGCCCTACAGTAGGGTATTGGTTGGCGATAGGAAGGTCATCCAGCTGTAAAAACTCTTGCTACAAAAAGACTTGCACTTGATGAGGAGTCCAAGGGCTCCCCCATCCATGTGCAAGCACATCCAACCCCAATGTGACAGGTATTAAAAGACGTTAAATTGGAGAGAGAGAGAGAGAGAGAGAGAGAAAGAGAAAGAGAGGGGGTATCAAACATTTTTGATTCACCGTAAATGGTAGCTGGCCCCCTCTGAGTTCAACGTTAAGCATTGTTGATAGATCATTCGTGAACGAAGCGTAATTGGTTGCTTTGATTCCAGTCCTAGCACGTTATTTGTTATGCAGCATTCAGTGTTAAGCATTGTTGACGAATTCTCGGTAGTCGAACGGCAGATTGCCCGAAAGTCACAGAATATCCGGTTGTGTCGCTGTTTGTGTCTGTTTTTTCACTGTTTGCAGCCTAGTTTTATCAATTAAGCATCAATTTACCCTTAACGGTTGCCGTCTTCCAAGACATATTCCTTCCGTCTCTGCATTTGTTGTTGTTGTTTGATTGTTTGTTGTTGTGTGTTGTGCTGTAAGGCCAGTGGTTGGTTCAACCTGGGAAGTCGATCCCCTTCTATAGCAGATTAGCACAAGGACGGCAACATTCCTTCCCTCTCTCCTTTTGTTGTTGTTTGTTTGTTTGTTTGTTGGCATGTGTTGTGCTGCCAGGCCAGTGACTGGTTCAACACGGGAAGTCGATCCCCTCCTAACAGAGGCAAGAGGACGACCACATTCCGACCCTCTCTTCTTTTGGCGGCAGCCATCCCTGGAATGCCTGCCCCTGTTGCCTGGGTATTCTGACCATGTGCACAGGGCTGCCATGTGCTGTATCCTGTATATCAGTGTCGGGACATGCACACGCCAAAAGCCTGCAGTTTCTAGGTTATATCAGCCATGCCGGGTGTAGTATAGGATCTGAAGAAAGCACAGATTCATCCTTATACACCAGCATGTATGCCTGGGTCAGCGGCGCTGGGTAACTCAAATTGGTTTATTTCTTTACTACAGTGACTGTGTGTTGTGTGTCCTGTGTCGGTATATGTTCCTTCCTCAAAATATTCATCCCATAGCTCTAGTTGTATTGCCAAAGCAAAGTTAAATAATGCTAATATAATATTGCTATATTATGTTAAAAATATATGTATGTACAAAATATATGTATGTCTAGCTTCACCACTCTAACATCTTCTACAGAGTGGGTTTGAGTGGCGCACAGGGTTAAACTCTTGTTGGGGGTTATTTCTGTACGACCTGTTTTGTTACTGTACGTAGTATTAATGTTGAATCCTGTCAGCGGGTGACTTTGGGTGTGACAGGTCCGTCAATGGTCGTCATGACGGCGGTTGGACAATGTGTCACTCACTGTTGTCATGATATCGTATTCACTACTAGCGGGAGAGGGGTTGTTGTTGGTCTTACTAGTAATAAATGTACATGACATTGTGTTGTTTTGAAGAGTATTCACACATGCATGTGCTTGCCAAGCTTTTGGATAGGCTGTTTAAATATTGCATTGCTACTGTTGGTTTTGAAGTTCTGCAAATTATGCAGGACAAGTATTTTGGGAATTTTATCAGCGTATGAATCCTTGTGTCAATGCGAGGTCACACGTCATTCACTGTCCTCATCCATAGAACAGCTGAGGGGGGGGGGTGGTCATGTTGTTGTTGTTTGGAGTTTTGTAGCAGATGGCAGTGATGGGAGAGGTTGCTTTGCATTTCTTTTCTTCTGTTATCACTGAGGTTTGAATGAAGCAGCAAAGTTGTCGCACAGCAAGGAAGTAATATTGAACAGCAAAGATGGGTTTTAGTTTAAGTACTGCAAATTTTGGGGTTGTAATACTGTCAATAATGGGTTTTAGTTGTAGCGAAGATGGGCTGTGTCCAGCAACAATGACTTATAATACAAGAGTCTGTGATAGGTTGTAGTACAGCAAATAGATAGGTTATATTATTAGTACTGTAGATATAGGTTATAGTACAGCAAAGATATTCTGTAGTACAGAAAAGATGGGCTGTATTACAGCAAATATGGGTTATTGTAACGTAACAGCAAAGATGGGTTACAATGTAATAAGACAAATGTCATTGCGTAGATATAGATAAAGAAGTTGATTTAAGGTACATCTGTGTTTTGATTGGTTACCCAAATTGTTTACAGTTTCATCTTACAAAACTAGGTCATATTTGGTGAGGTCATGTCAGAGTTCATGTCATCAGAGGTCAACAGCTGCTGCATTGTTGCTATATGCTGCTAATCATTAGCAACATCAAAATGTAATTATCTATCTATAAACTTATTTTCAGGAACAATTCAAATGTTCAGAAGTAGACAACAGAAAAGATTGGGTGATGTTCATAATACATCTATAATGTTTTATGAAGATATTTTCTGATACATGTAGAAAGATACTGTAACATTCTTTCAAATGACATACATGTATGTTTAAAGTTTATTGTACATGTCAGTAACAATGACATTGTGTCCTAAGGCTTGATATTTTGACTATGACTTTCAAAATTGTGACTCAGTGTGAGTAACCAGTGTTTTGAATTTTGGTGCCTTCTAAGAAGTGCTATGAATCATGTGATACAATATTACAATATGATCATATTGTCTGAATGTTCCAAATATTGTCCTCCACAGACGAGACCCTCAAGAGGAAAGGAACAGGCTTAAAAATGTGAGTACATTTTTTATGTTCAGAGGGGCATATTATATTATTAGGGCAGTTGACTTTGTACCGTACCAATGAAAGTACAGTATGATCTAAAAATGCACAATTTTTAGTGTTATGAGGGACATTTCAGTTCATGTAATTCTAAGCCTTTGATCTGACAGCACATACTATACTTGTCTATAGTAGTATACTAGTACTACCATTGGAAATTACATTGTATATACAGTAAAGGTTCTGGAGAAGGGATTCTAGGTTATTTAGGGACCACATCTCAATGCTGAAATATGGAATAGAGTCAAGCAAAACGTTGGTCCATAGTAGAGAGACCTGCTATCTGACGTAAAGAAAAAAACGGACATGTGCCATGTTCATCGGTACTAGCCAAAACTATCATGCAAGGAACCGTCCATGAAGGAAGAAAGAGGGATAGACAACGGAAAAGATGGGAAGATGATATCAGAAAATGGACAGACATGCATGGCTTTACGTGAAAAATCGACTGAAAAAAACAACAACAGAAAATCGAGAAGGGGGAGAAAACTGGTTGTCAGATTTTTTGTGGTGCCCCAATAGTCAAATAGATAGACTAAGGGATAGATGGAATGATCATGCATGAGATGAGATAAGACAGTACAATATAAAAGGATGTCGTGTAAGAATTAGATAGTCAAACCTGTTTGGAGTAGTATGATAATCCCAGCCTGTTTCTGACGCTTTGTCGTGTTGACACGTGCAGGTTGCCATCACGCTCTACTGGCTCGGCAAGACCAGCGAGGAGTTCCCATCGTTTCCCGGACCGTACCTGAACCGCGACATGTTCCGCAACGTCAACATCCTGTCTCCCTCCTCCAACACGGTGAGTTTAAACTTTGTTTGTTTGCTTGTTAATGTCTTAATTCTTGTCAGCACAACATTGGTTAAGGTTGAACTTTCCCAATGCTTTTATTCCATCCAACTTGCAGCCATCTAACATCACAAAATGGTAGTGATATTGATTCAAATTTAGTATCATGTTGAATTGACATACACACATACAAAACGTTTGCATGGCCTGACCCAGAAATTAAAATATCAGGCACAACTTGGATTTTGGGGCATTACTACAAAATATAAGGCCTTTGAAGTTAATATATCAATGACTTTGTGCACCAGAAGTCAAATTATTTGATCATTTGAAATTCAGGATGTAAGAAGTGAGAAAAACTTTAAAGGTGATGAGGAATTCCTTTGTATCTAAACCACAAATTAATTAAAGTTGAGCTGGACATACACCAGATCTGATCTCAGCTCAATTCTCAGTGTTTTTTCCAGGCTCCTAACATTACTGACTTTCACAAGAACATCGTATTCAGTCAAATTCTGTAATCCACTTTATCTTGTTCATGGTATCAAAATTTGATGGTGTAAGTAAAATGGACATTTTCACTGAACTTTAACTTCACGGTGGTGCCAAGTGATTTACAGAATGGATGTGTGAAGGAATCATAAATGATAACAACAATTTTTTTTCACGGTCAGTGATGATAAGTTCACGGTACAGAGGTGACCGTGAAAACAGTGAACTTAAAGTTACAGTCATTGTGAAAGAAACAAGAATTACAGTAACCAGTGACAATTATTTGACTTTTAGTGGACATTACAACAAGGCTTTATTCTAATGTTAATGAGTTATCCCAGAAAATTTGAGGTATGCCCCTTATAACCTTATTTCAGTGGAAGGGTGCAAACTTTTTGAACATGCTACGTACACATATTTGACATAGTTTACAAACACGGTAGCTCAAGTATTCAAAATCAGAAATTTGAGAAAAGCTTGGATTTTCCATACACGGAAACCTGTATTCAAAAACTGTAGTTTGTTGCCTCAAACAAAATTCGGTCGCCCAAGATGAAAGTATTCAAAAGAAATTGCCGTAACTGTAACAGTTGTTTTAATGGTTTTCCAGTTTTTAGCCTATGGTGCCTGTGTGGCCCCTAGACTAATGCGTTGTTTACCATATGGCTTGTATGCTGTGGTCAGGGTTTTCCCTAATTTAATTATAAACACAGAGGGTCCAGGCTTAGACAGGATGAAACCATGTTACACACACCACTGAACAAGGGGCTCCCATGACATGTGTGGCATCCACCAGAACATTTCAGGTTACTAGTCGAGAATATTTCCTTTGGGTCTTGGTCTCATTTTCAAACAGTGTCTTTAAATTGAGAGCAGCAAGTAGTAGGTTACAAATTGTGTATAAATTTCATCAATGAATTTGATGAAATAACCAATTTATGATTTGATTTTTGGTAGACATTGATACAAGGCTAAATTACTGTAAATTGTGTAATTTTGCTCCAATATTTAAGTTGTTTCAATTGAAAGTAGTATTAGGTTACAATGAAATGACCAAGTTATGGTTTGAGTTTTGGTAAACATAATGATACATGGCTTTATAATAACTTTATTAAATTATAATTTTGCCCCAAAATTTCAGTTGTTTCAATGGAAAGCAGAAAGTCTTAAGGTTACATTGTGTATAAATGTATAAATTTCAGCAATGATGCAGAACACTGTAATAAGTACTCACTATTCTGATGAAATTGCTCTTAATTTATATTCACATACTAGTATAAGAAAGGGTCTGCATGGGGGATCCTGGCAAGGCTTGGTAGTAATTTTAGAAGGGCTGGCAGCACTTAATGGTAAATTCAAGTGGACTGGCAACATTTGACAGTTAATTGACTTATTATTGCAAAAGGTTTTGGAAACAATTTCATTGGATTGTTCCATTGCATTCATGGGGGTGTGAATACCAACTTTTGCAGAATCTGGCATTCAGTTTCGTAATAATTTGTCAATAGCACTTAAGAATGAATTCAGGATAAAAAATAACGTGCTACAATTACAATCAAAGCGACTAATTACGCACCACGAATAATTTACTGATAACGTTGGATTAGAGTGGGATTAGCAGCGAGATAAAATAGCTCGCTACGCCTCATGTATAAAGGCATGCAGACCCCAACAAGAGAGAATGAAATAGCTGCTTTGTTTGGAGGTTAGTTAAAGTAATAGATTGTGATTGAATTCTTTCAATGACACGGTGCTTACTAAATTATTTAGCCCCTAATCAGACCCAAGGTTGTAGGAGGTTCCTGCTATTGAGCTAATAGCTACTTTGATGTACTGTAAATTAACTTATTTTTGCAGGGACTTAATTTTCTTGTAGGAGGGGAAAGGCGTTTTTTTGCGTTGTTTTAGTTCGTGGTTGAAACTGTTCTGTAGTATAGTAATACAATGGAAACACGGTGTCATTAATTTGCATTTTGAGAGGTCAATACAAAGATTAAGAAAATTCAACGTTTCAAGATTTGCAGCCATTTTTCTGTTTCTGGCTGGCTCAATCAATGTCTGAAAACTCAACAGCAAACATTCTGATATAAGTATTTAGACTGCAAGTTTCTATAATCATTATTCATTTTATGACAAAAGTTAAATTAATTTGGCATTGTATGATTAAAATTCTGATACTGCCAGTTTAGACAGCACCGAGTATATGGACATTAGAGCAATACTTAAGATCTGAGACATCTTAGCTTAATAATATGTCTTTAAGGTCAGATGTGCAATGTCTTGTCTCATGTCTTGGCATGAAATTGTAATTGGTTCACGTCTAGTACCACTTGGTGCAGTGAACATGGCACTGCACTCAAGTTTTTATAACTTACTTCAACAATGCCATGTACAAAGAACAATATACCCATTTCTACACCTGGGTGGAGTGAGGGAAGTCGTGCAAAGTGCCTTTCCCAAGGGCACAACATCGGTGGCGTAAGGGGATTCGAACCCGGGACCGCTGGGTCCTGGGCCAAACACCCTGCCGTTACGCCACACGAACCCACATGCCTTTTTGCAAATGTATACTGTAAATGCAGAAATGTTTGCGGTGGTTTTATGTTAGCGGTTTTCGCAGTGAATTTTCTGTGCGAACATAAAACCACCGCAAAACTTTTTTACCCATATATGACTGTACTGCTACTATTGTTTCAAATGCAAACTTAAAACCACCGCAAACACTCCATTTTCTCCCTAGCCAGAAATAAAACCATGCGAACTTAATGCATTTTACAGTATTTCATCTAATGTCTTGGTACAGGTGTCTACTGTCTTGGCTCATGTCTTAATGAAGTGTGTAACTTCTCAGGGCCCCCAGGCTTCAGTCTGACCTCATCAGGATTGACAAGATGTAAATCTTTCGCCTGAAGGCCTTTCTTTGCGTGGGAAAGATTGTAAGATGTGATAGTCAATGGTTATACAGGTGTAGCAGGCCAAACTCTACCCCTAGGCAGAATGTGCCCGGGTATATTTTGGCTCTGGGGGATTCTGGGGTGCTACACTGGTAAAACTTTAATGTGTTGTTTTGCCTTTATTATACAACACTCTCACTCAGTGTCCATTTTAATGTCGGTTTTCCCCATTGTGCCAAGTTTACAATACTTAGTACTTCCCCCTTACTATTCCCCAGTGGAATGCCCTGCCTGGCATGGTTGCGACGGCTCCCACTGTTGAGTCGTTCCGTGCCAGGCTGGAGGCCTGCCCGCCTTAGCCGGGACTTCAACTCCCCCCCTACTTTGACCCTGATGGGGCTATATGGGGGTAACAACGATGTAGATGTTTAGACATAATTTCTGTAGTGGATTTACATTCTGAAGTTTGAGACAGTGAATGTCTGAAAAAAAAGCATATTTTCATAGAGGTCATCAGGGGTCAAACTATACTGCACAAATACATGGTACATAGAAATCATGATGGCTTCATGATATTCAACAACACTACCTATCCAATAGCCCCGCCCACCTCTGTCAAACCGTAGAAATGCAAAATAAAAACACGAAAAGAAAGGAAAATTTGAAGTTCATGCAGCAGCTCTCTCATTGGATGAACTACTAATTGCTATGCTATCATTGGTTGAACTGTTAATTGTAATTGACAGTCTAGATCGGTCTATTACAATCAGGGCTCGAAATTCATCTTTGGGAATAGGTGCACTGGTGCACCCAACTCAAAAAATTGGGTGCACAGAAAGAATTTTGGGTGCACCAGATAAAATAAAGTTTAATGTTCTTCAGAACATAATTACAAAGTTTAACGCTGCTGCCTTTCTTAAGAACTTCAATCTGTAATTCTATAGCTAACTTCAAAATTTCAAACAAATAATACATTAAATAAAGTACAGCAAAAAGTTATCATGCTGTTTTATATACTTACATTTCAAGAATATTCTGTATACTAGTGTACAATAGTACCTTAACCCTATAGGCTACAAAAATATATAGGTGCACCAGTGCACCCAGAGTCAAAAATTAGGTGCACAGCTCCAATTTTGGGTGCACTGGGTGCACATGCACCTACTATTTCGAGCCCTGACAATTGATGATGGACTAATACAAAATCAATTGAAAGTTTGTTGTATCCTAAGGCTTGTCAATGTGTCATCATAAATCAATATATGTATTACTTATTTGACAACTCAAGGTTGTCTATGACATTAGAATTTCAATATCATCTTATTATACTGTAGATTCATTTATTTTTGCAGGGACTTGAATTTGCAGTAGGGGGGCGGGAAAGGAAACTTTCACTGTGTTTTAAGTTTGCAGTTGAGACAAATTCTGCTTTACTATAACACTACGTACAGTAAGTAATATTAGAAATGCATATTTGTGGCTACAACAAAAACTGTGAAAATAAAACCACTGTGAATATTTCAAGATTTGCAGTTTTTAAACCATTTTCTTTACTTTTTCTGTAATTATTATGGTTCCAAAACTGTTCTAGGTTCAAGTTCGATTGCCCTTCTTGTACACCTTGCCCCTTCAGCGCAAATACAAACATTTACCGACAATGCTATCCACAATGTTACAAGTTCCCCTGTTTGATCACAAAACACTGGCCGTATTTACCTTACAAGCCGGTCTGTTGACAAACGCAAGGCCATTTTTGTTCACGTTAAATTGTTCATGACAGTAACTCAGATGTTCGCCACTTAACGTCTGACAAAAACGTCACATAGCCCGCAAATGGAGTAAAGTTTTGTCACTGTTGACATTAAAATCTGTACAACACAAGATTTTGTTTTTATACGAAATTGTAGCATCAGTTTTAAAGTGAATATCGTGAGAAACAAGCCTTGGGGTTTTGCTAACTGAAGCATTTAAGTTGAAGCCTGTTGTACACTAAGTTTTCCGCTAAGCTGGAGCCGAGACGTATGATTATGGTTGACCTTTGCAAGGACACACAAATTTACAAAGTTCCCTCAGGTCATAGGACTAACATTTCCGATATCAAAGGTAATGTAAAATATGATATTTTTGGTCCAGAAAAGGCAAAAAAAAGAGTTACGGAAAGTCACTAAAAGAAGTAAATTGTCTACAATTGTTTTTCTTACTGCACAGAACCAAGGTCCGCACATTAGTCATGACTCAGGCTATAAAAATGCACTCTTTTGTAATTGACCCCGAACCTTTATATAATGGTCGTCTGTGCTCTTTGTTTTGGCTTGCGTGGCTCGTATGTGTCTGTTGTTTCGGTGTATTTGGTCCCTCCTTGTCTATTGTTTTACTGTGTGTGTTTCCCTTGTTGTCTGTGTAATCCTGTGCCCTTTGTTTGAGGCTCGGTTTTGTCTGTTGTTTTGTTTTTCGTGTGTAAAGGCGGACGTCCTTGTCTGTTGTGCTACCCTGGGCCGGTCGGACCGGTCTGGCGGTTTGTAAGAGATCCTGAATTATTCAGGCATTACACGCTGGCCTATTGTGTCGCCGAATTCTTTGTCTGTGGGCGGAACAGTCCACTTTCGATCACCGTGTGGGGACGCCCAACAGGTGTGTTGTGTTCCAAGAAAGCTCTGTGATTTCCGGATCTCATGATCCCACCGAAAATGCAGGTGTACCAAGATCTGGGCGTCCAGATCCGAGGATGGGATCCTTCGAGCGTGAGATCTCAACAGGAAGTGGTAAGTCTGCAGCCCATACATGGGCAACGTCCCCTTGTTTGCACTCTTGCCTTCTTGACTTAGGTGTGGCCAGGGCTTTGTTCAGGAGAAACCATTCGCCACGCTCTACGGGGGTGCCGGATCACACAGGCAGGGAAAATTATTTACCGTTTCAGGTTGAAGGTGAAGTTTTTGAAAGAAATTCTGTCAGATTTTTGTCTTGATTTGTAGATTCTTAAGTCTGCTGGGGTTAGGTGGTATCGGGTAACTTGAGAAGGGCATCTCGGCGAGAGTTAAGGAATGGTGAACACCTTTGTTCTCCCCTACACCTGGCGGCCATTCATGGCTGCATACCTGAGGAAAGGTATGCAGTATTGACAAGCAAACATGCATGGGGGAGGGACATACACACTAGCGCTCTGACCCCCCTCCCATTACCAGGACATAACTTTAGCGCCCTGACAGCGCCTGGCGTCACGGACAGGGCTCGTGTTCGTGTCAGGTGAGCTCGGTGGTGTGTGTGGTGACGTTTATCGTGATTGTTCCCAGGGGAGGGCCATAATGGTGTGATAATTGCCGAGGTAAAAGTAACGTAGGGCCGTGTGAACTCTCTGCCCCGGGTGACCTTCCTCCACAACACTCTCCTTTGTAGCCGTGTGTTGCTATAAATTCTGCCAGCTCGGGCCCCCACAGGTTAACCCACTACGGCCACAGGAGGGTTAAAAATCAGTTCCCGTACGGTTTACTGCAAAGAGGAGGTGAAAATGAAGGTATGTCTAGTGACTAGTTGATGTCCCTATAATTTAGGTGAAGCCATGCATGACTTTTGTTCGACTAACTTTCCTCATTAGGGAGGTGATTTTTCATCTGGACATGTCCGAAAACAAAAAACTCGGACATGATTAAACTTTACGCTCTGGCGTACGTTTGACCTTGGAGTGTTTCGGACTACGGTAAGGTCGTATTGGAATGTTTGCTAAGACACCTGGTTGGTTGGAGTTACTAATAATATGTTTGTGGGGACTATCTGTAGGAATGTTTGGTGTAGCGTTGTTTGTTTTGAACGCGAATGTTTGTGACAAACGAGGGACTGTATGTTTGAGTTCCCGCTATCTAGGTCAGGACGGTTCTGCCGAATTTACTGGTAAAAGGCGTTCAGATCTACCTGGGGTGGTTTTCTAAACAGTCCGAATTTAGGTCCACGGAACTGGGGTGAACTTGTGACATACTGGAACAATGTACTGTTGTCTGTGGGGGAGGGGGCCGGGGTTGTCTGTCATGACTATAATGCAAAACTGCTGACACAAAAAAAAAGAATTCATATTGTGGAATAGTAATGCAAAGTTGGTGCACCTTATGTAAAAATTTAGGTTCACAGGAAAAATGTTGGGTGCTCAGCAAAAAGTAAAAGTTAAGAATGTTAGCAAAACGAGCGAACATAAAATTTCGAACCCAAATTCTATACTAGTAGCTAATGTAATTTTGACAGGTAATGCAACAAATTAAAGATTTTACTATTTCTTCTGACAATAAAATTATCAAGAACATACTGTGTACTAGACTATGTGTAGAATCATAGGTACCTTAAAGACTTAGTTTATGTGTAACCTTACACAAATCTAGGTGCACTGTCTAGTGAACCCACAGTCAAAAATTAGGTGCACAGCTCCAATTTTGGATGTACAAAAGTACAAAATTTTATGCATTCAGTTTTTCCAGCCCTAAAAACTATGCTTGGTCAATGCTATATATTTTTCTATCATACATATATTTTACATCAATTTTCCTTAATTTGTATATTTTTTAAAAATATAATTATAATTATGCTGATAATTGATCTTACAAATTAGAAATTTGTCCTTTTGTTGTGACAGTAAAATTTTCCTTCTATCTATAGTATGTTTGTTTTTGTTACTGAACACCATCTTTATACTGAGTCATGTATTTACCTGTAGGATAAAGTAGGTGTCTTCAAGTGTGTCAGGAAGAAAAGGAATCCTTAAAGAACATGAGCAAGATTTGTTCTAGACTTATACTTACAGTCTGTGGTGGCCCAATAGGTTTGTTGTAAAGTGGTACGGTAAATCTATAGTAGGGTGAAATGTCAATAGATTTTTACGTATCTCACTCAAAGTCCCCTTAGAAATTTGTCAGCTAGCTGACACCTAGCCTGGTTTTACTAGGTAATAAAATGGTGCAGTGTTATGGGTTCATTAGACGCAGTATTTTTGTGTGTGTGGAGGGTCCTCTGTAGTTTGTGGTTTTGTCTTCCTGTTTTATGTAGGTTGTAAGAAATGTCAGTGGGTGGGGGTGGGGTCAACAGAAACATCACAGGTTCAGTGACTGTGACTATCTCAGTTTTTTTTAGAAAAATTAAACAAAAGGGAGCACACACAGGCGAGGGAGTGAATTCTATGCATTTATGGAAGAATTGATTGCTGAGTGAAGGCTGTATGCTGGATATTAAAGTAAAAATCTGAATTGGAGAAGGGGGCACTGGGCTGAAACAAGAGGGTGCAGCATCCCTCTTTCCCAATTTACATGTAGATGAACCCCTGTTAATCTGATAGTATGCATTTGTTGCTGTCAGCAGCTGATTTGGGCATCTAGTAGTTAAATACAATAATTTCAAAAATTAGGATTTTCCATATTCAAAAAGTTATTAAAAAAAAGATGTTTTAGATCTCTGCTCCTCTGTATAGATACATGTCAGTCAAAACTGCAGAAGAAGACCACTTAGGTCTGGTCTACTCTAAGTATGTGGACAGGTGGTCACTATAGACAGGATTTTTATAATGCTTGTGTCAATGGGGAAAATTATCTAAGACTTTAAAAAGTTGTCACATTGGGCAGGTGGTCCTTATGTAGAACAGATTTGACTGTATATCTACCAGTCATGAAGTCACTGACGAATAAGACACCATGCAGTAACTGACAGTAAAAGACAGTCGATGCAGTCTGACCATTTCTAAATTTTATCCAGTTTCTTGTGTAATGAGTAACTGCTTCCCTCTGCTACCTTGCGTTTGTGTACCGCTGGTACGTATAGACACTTGTTGTTGTCTTACCTGTACCTGTGTGTGATGTTTATGTTTCACCTGGATGTGATGAGGACATTCCAGGTTGGCTGTGGCGAGAATCGTGTTTGTTTAGTTTCTGCGCTGACTAAGTCCGTAAGAAGGACACACCCCAGTCTTTTACATCAGCTATAGTGTGTTATAACATTCGCTGTGGCTATATTTCTTTGAGGAATTGTCTCAGAAGATTTCACATACATGTACATGGTATATCAACGTTTTTCACAAGGTGAGTTTTAGAATTGTGCGTTTGTTTAGTTTCTGTTCAGACTGTCTTGTGTTATAACGCTCTCTGTGACTATATTTCTTTGAGGAATCGTCTCAGAAGATTTCACATACATGGTATATCAACGTTTTTCACAAGGTAAGTTTTAGAATCGTGCGTTTGTTTAGTTTCTGCCCAGACTGAGTGGCATAAAAAGAACACACCCCTAACTGTAACAGGTTTCTTGTAGTGTCTCAACGGACATGTTGTAAGGGACTGCATCTATCATTTTGGATGGTGACATTCAGCCAGTGTCCTTGTGTATGAAGTGTTAGTTTCAAGTGTCAAACCTCTGCACGTAAAAGAACCCAACACACTTATTGAGGAGAGTAATGGTGATCATAACCCTGTATCCAAAAATTGTGCTTGGCTGAAAATAACAGTCACAGTAGCAAAGCCACATTGCACAGTCAATAGTCGACATTTTGTACCACTAGCTACTCAAAAAAGCATCATGCTTCACCTCCGTCAAGAATGTCTGCTTTACCTTTACCAGTATATCAGAACTCAGTTACAAGGTTAGCTTGAAGCAATTTATTTAATGGGTTTAATGTTTCCAGTCATTTGAATTGTTCCAGTTACTAAATGTTCAACTTCAAGAAAAAAAATGGACAAGTTTAATGTCTTTTTTGCTTGATCCTGTCTAAAAATCTGACTACATCTTGCTGAGGCAACAAGAAAAAGATCTCCGACAGACTATTTATGAATTTTTAGCAATGCAGCACTGACAACAAACAGGCTAACAAACTAAAATACCAAGAAGTCAGTGGGGGTGAGAACATGACTTTCTTGCCGTTCAACATGTCTAGATCTATGGGACGTAATTATAATACTCTATTGTGTGTACACTGAAGGTCATGACATTCCCAGGGAAGCATTCTTTGTTAATAATAGAACTGTACCCTGAGACCTGACCTAAACCTAACCTGGCCTTGGAGAGGCAGCTGTTCCAAAAGATAGCTGGAGTGGGTGTGTATATATAGGGGTGGTAGATTGAGGAACTCTTACTAGAGAAATTTCAATTTTGAGAGGTGGAAGGTTGTGTTTGAGTGCTTTATTTTCGTGTTGTCTACAACTTACAAATGTTGGTAGAACCTTTAATTTAAAACCTTTGTCAGGGTCCCAAACTTTCTACAAGTAATAAGTTTATGCCATTTCTAGTCAGTATATACACATGTTACATGTACGTTCAGATTGCAGAAATATTAAATGTAAGTTGTTTGAAGTTTGCAATGACTTTTGCTGCATTGGCCTGCTGTATAAAGGTCACTGCATTGGCTTTAAGGTCAGGTCGCAGTTAAATGCATTGCAAGACAAAACATAATTCATAGGGGTTCCCAGTAAAAGAGGTCATAGCAAAAACTGCAAACATAAAACCACCGCAAATATTTCACGATTTACAATACCTGACGTAAAAGCTGAGCCAGATCTATGCAGTGACTATCATATGGTTGTTTCTGTACAAATTACAAGAGTCTCAAGGAATTAAGAACGTAGTGTAATGGTCCTGTTTTTGTGTTACTATATATATATAAATCTTCAAATATTTGTGGCAGTTTTTGCGATGCCTCTCCCCCACAGAATCATGACATCATGAATACATGTTTTCGTGCTACAGTATTGTTTTGACCGCGACCTTAAAACCCACTTTCCACCACACCGCGAAATCCAATCCCAGCAAAAATAAACCAATTTACAGTACTACAGGATTTTCTTTCTCCCCGGTTTATGACAATTGTGTTTGAGCCCTGTACCGCCCTCTTGACCCCATTACTAACTAAACACCGCCATCTTCTATATACACCCGGCTGACGAAAGTTAAAAGGCATCTGATGATACAGGTGTTCATTCCACCTGGTTTTATTGGTAAATTGCACTGCACAAGTGCTCGTTTATTGTTTATTTGTTTGTTTGTGCCGGTATTTGGCGTACCTTTTTTGTCACCTTTTGGTCAATGCATATGAGGGGTGATCAATAAGTCCTCAGCCTCACCCAGAAATAAGGTGCACAACTCAAATTTTTGGGAATAATCTGAAAGTATGAAGTCTTTTATGAATGTCTACCAAGATTCAAATCGTTGTGATCATTACTTTGCAGACGACACTCAGTAACGTTATGTGGGATAGAAGGATAAAAACATGGACAATTGAGCTGCGACCTTAGGTGTGCGGGTCAACTTGCTCTGAGAAAGTCAGATACCCACTTCTTTTTAGTTGAAATAAGAAAGGAATCTTCATCAAACATTTGGACACTAGTATGTCTTTGAGGATTTTATGCCGAGTCATGAGGAACTCGACCCACACAGCTCTGATCACAGTGCACCCTTGTTTTTCTGGTCACTAACACGTACTAGTTTTCAAATGGACGTTGACCAAATAGTAATGACCGCAATGATTTGAAGTTTGATGGATATTGATAAAAGATGTCATACTACATAATTATGCCCCAAAATTTGAGATGCGAACCTTATTTCTGGGTGAGGCCGAGGACTTATTGATCACCCCTCGTATGCTGTACTAGTGTGGCCTATAGTTGTAAAATGTTTGCCGCACAGCTAGAACCGCGTTGTTACAGTTTAGCCAATAGCTGATAAGAGAGGCCTCGTTGCTTTATTACCCTGTTAGCACACAGGGGTCATTCGTCCATGACGACAAGGTCAACAGTGCAGCTGGGATGGTTTTCGTTGATAAAGAGGACAAAAGAGTTTACCCACGCGGTAACCAAAAGGGAATTTTCACCCCAAATTTATGGCTCTATAGGCTAAGTCTTGAAATGTTTCTTAAATCGTTTTGTTGTGTTCTACTGAACCTAAGCATATAATATATCATCGCTATTGATCTGACAACTAACTGTTGCCAAAATGTTCCAGACCATTGTTCCTTTTCAATCAGAAACTTAGCTTTAAGAAACTCATTGTGGCAAGAATGAGCTGTTAAGGTTTGTCTCCTCATGGAAGGAGTTTCAGCTTCATTAGGAGGTACTGTTTTTGGTTGTGTTCTTGTTGTTTGGTTGCGTTTGCAACTATCACTCAAGAGCCTTTTGATGGATTTGTAAGATGTAGCCATAACTTGTTGTATCATGATGTCCTGAAGAAACATGGCAACTTTTGTCCCCCTAGCAGTATTTTCAGGTACTGCAGCATTAAAGGAAGACACTCTCTTCCTGGAAGTACTAGTAGACTAAGTGTGGTATGGTCCAATGACGGTTGGTCAGCCATCCCCAACAAATGACACTTTATGGCTGGGATTGATTGAAAGTGAAAATCACAAACCTTTCTTGTTGTTCTCAGTGTGTGAAAAATGTTTCCTTTCATTACAGGACATATACGGCGGTCCCCCTTCCAGCAACACTAATGAGAATGTCTACAGCTACAAACATCGACCACAGGTAAAATTATATCCACCTGTAAAAGTGTGAAAAAATTGGAACTATAACAAACGGGAAAACTAGACAACATGTAGTTATGTATGGAAGATGCTACCATTAAGATAGTTGGTTATGTAACAAGAATAACCAATAAAATTTTGTTTATTTTCATTAAACGTTGATCCGTAAATATGCTTGTCACAGTTGGTTTGGTCTCCCACTGAAGTTGTCAGTAATGACCAATTTTCCTGAGTTTGGTCTCAAACAGAAGTTTATTTAGTTACTGTAATGGCCTAGATTCTGTCAATCTGGTCTCACACAGAAGTTGCAAATTTAGGCTTGCATGATTGATTCAGGTGTGGTCTCACACAAAGGTTTTCTCCCTGCAGGACTCCATAGACAGTACTATCAGCCAGGATTCTAGTTCGTCGGTGGATCGCGGACAACTCAGCGGCAGTTTAGACTCGGACGACCAGCAGGACCCACGAGCAAGGATGGCGGACGACATGATGAGCCGTCGTCAGGCGGGATACCTGCCACGCCCCCTGAAGAAGAGAATCAGCGAGAGCCACATGTTTCTCCCGCCAAAGGGGGGCTTCCTGAGCAAAAGCAACCCTGAGTTGAATAAGACGTACCCAATGGTGAGCACGGGGGTGTTTGTATAATTATACAGGCAATTATGAATGAAAATTGAGAAAAGCCCCTGTCACACATAGCCTACCATGGCCTCCCGACCTTCTCTAGACAATGGTTGTGAGTGAGTCGTGAGCAAGGTCATCTGTGGTTGGGAGTTGGTTGGCGAGGTTGCCTACTAGTCGTAAAAAGTTGTTTGTGTCAGTGGACTATAAATTTAGAAAGATCAAAGGCAGGAATGTCACATTCTGCCTGGATACGATTCCAGGCAACTCCCAACCAGGGCTGTCCAAAGACAGAAATTTGCTTGTGGGCACCGAAAAAATTTAACCCCGTCAGTCCACAAAATCTGTTATATTGATACTGATAGATATTTACTAAGATTTAGCAAAAATAATTATCGGTATTAATATGGACTCCAAAACAATGAGTGGGACGGAAAAAATTGAAAGCTGTAAATGCCCTTCTCCCAGCCCAGTGATGACCTTGGTTGGGGAGTGGTCGGGAGCAAGGTCGTGGGAAGGCCCCGAATGTATGACAAGGACTAAAGATGCTTTAGTGTAAAACGTCATCTGTGCCTGTACTAGCATAACGTCTGTTTATGATTCATATAAATCATTTTGATTGACATTTCATGGTCCCCAATATTCTGCAGCAGCAGAACACAGTGGATGAGGCTCGTATGGGCAACGTACTGATTCCAATTATTTCCTCCCTTTCGTCTTTTTGACACATTTTTCAATTTCAACATCGCTTGTATACAATTGACAAATTTTATTCATATCAAAAATGATTGTTTTTGTTTGTTTGTTTGTTGTTTGGTCAGGGCCGTCGGAAGTCCTCAACCGGAGATGCAGGGGAAGAAGAAGAGGACAAGTCACTCTCGTATGATGACTACAAGAAAGAGAAAACAAAGCTCAGCGAAGACTCTGACCTCTGGCGATCGGTATGTGTGACATTTGTCAATATGAACTATTTCTAAAGGAAGAAAATGTATGCAAACTTGTATCAAAAGGGTATTAAAAATGATTTCCATAACCGTCATGAATACAATGCTGTTTTAGTAACAGTTATAGTTTGAATGATTCAGCTACCAAATTTCAAGTCAAGTTCTCCTACCAAAGCTCCTCTGATGCTGATCACTGTTAGCATGCATCATTATGATTCAGTTTTACCATATCATACTGCAAATGCATTAAATTTTAAGTTTGTGCGGTTTTAATTTCGCCGTTGGGAGATAAATGAATGGAGTGTTCACAGTCACAGTGGTTTTAAGTACGCATTTTAGACAATAGTAGACAAGGAGGTATAGGAGGGCAAAAAAAAATTGTGGTGGTTTTAAGTTTGTAGCGAAGAGCTTACTGCAAAAAACGCGAATATAAAACCACCGAGAACAATTACTGTAACAGAGGTTCGCTGTATCATAACATTAAGGACTCTTTTCCGTTGGTGCTTACAGTGACATTACGTCTGGCTTGTGACATATAACCACAGAATAAACCACTGAGTGAACGTCCCTTTGGAGTAGAACATATCTTTGATAAAACTGTCACTGAATCTAGGTATCCCCTCCGAAATGGAAACAACCTTTCTTTGCAAGTTTCTAAAAGTGCTAGAACACAGAAATAGCTTTTGCTAGTTGGGCAACCCTGGTATATAAATACAATGTACTTGCTGAGCCAAGAAATAAATGTCGATTGAATAAAAGATAAAACTGTCCCTGCTTTTGTTTGATATCAATCCAATATAATTTTGTTTGTTTGTTACCACTCAGACCTTGGACACCTGGAAGTTACGGAGGAAGAGCAAGTCGTCTGCGGACCTCTGGGCAAAGAAGGAGGAGTGGGAGAAGGACAAGGAGTCACAGCTGGACCCCCCCGTGAAGCGCAAGAGCAAAACTTTCCAGGAAATCGTGGACGAAAAGTAAGCGTAGAATGTTACGGTGTGGCCGCATTCGTAGTAGGTTGTCGTACAATTTTGATGTCGCAGAATTTTTAAAGAAGGCAGTGACAGAACAACCAAACAGCAGAGAAACTCTGGAAGGAAAATCATCCATAGCTTTTCCCGATGTTCCTCCTGTAGAGGAATATGTGTCTAAGAGTTTTTCCTCCCATCCCCGGCTTGCTAAGGTGACATCCGCGCGTGGAAAAACCGGAGCAGTCATGGTGTGACCGTCCGTCACAAGGTGCGACACCAGAATGACATGTGGCGGATGTGGTCTATCTTACCCCTACCCAGAGTGCAATAATGATTGGGAAAGCTGAATTTTGTATGACATGTGCATGTCATTGACTATCCCAAGACTGCCCTCAGATTGTGATTGTGCGTGATGAGATTAGAAGAGTCCACTTTGATTTGGTGTGTTTTTACCGAACTTTGAATTTTTACCGAACTTTGAATGTACCGTTGCCTTTTCAAGACCCACTACAGTCTGTAACAGTACCATGTCATGTTATAAAACATGATTTTATATAAATTAAACATTAAGACATGTATATATATGGCTTGTGACACAAGAATGCAAATGAGCAGATTTTTTACCAATGACAATGCAGGGTATTTGTGACCAATGAGCAAACTTCTAGCCAATGACAGCAAAGACCATTGAATTAGATTTTCTTGTTAAATCTTTTACATGGTTTGTTGTTGTTGTTGTTTTTGTTTATATATGACTCAGACCTTTGTTGTTTTCTGCTTGCAGAGGAGGCCCTGATATTGGAGACGTTGCAATTGAACTGCTTAGGTAGGAGTTCTGTCATTGGTCAATTCAGTACAGACCTTTGAAGTTTTAATGCTTACGTTTGCTGACATTTTCTTTCCGTTTAAAGTTGTGACCCATTACTGTAAGTCTTGAAATATTTGCGACAGTTTTATTTTTCACTGAATTCATTACACTGTAAATATTCATTTCCAAAATAATAAAAAATAAAACAAAAAATTCATTTCCAATGTATTGCTACTATACAGATCGGAATTGTTTCAAATGTTCTTCTGGGAAATAAAATTGCCACATATATAAATGAATTTACGGTATTTGTTGATTTTCCACTCAGAAAAAAACGTGAGAAGGAATTGTCGGATGAGTACGCGGCAGCTCTGGACGAGCGTGATAGGGCGGAAAGCGACGACAACGTCTTTAACGGGGACGACAGCGAACCGCCGGCGAGGTCGTGGCGCCCGCAGCCACAGCCCCGTAGCCTCCGCAGAGAGGATCCGTGGAGCGATGACGAACAGCCCAGTAGGAACGTACCAAGTAATAAACGGGTAAGAACAGGGTCTTGTTTTGGTCGTAAGATTGTACATTGTTTCTGTGCAGGTGGAAGGATACTGTAACATAACTTGTACAAGAACTATTTTCTTACTAGTGCACAGGCTGTGTGGTTTGTTGCAGTTAACAGGAGTGACTTGATATGAACTTATTTCTGATGACCATGTTTCACAGATACAAAATGTACCACCCCCTCCCCCAAGACAGGATAGCATCAAAAGGGTAGGAAATAAGTATCGTTTAGTAACTCTGTGGAGATTCAAGGTTTAGTTTCAACATTCTGGACAACGGTGATGGTGACAAGTCTATTATTTCACATTGATTTTCAACCTTTTTTAAAAATCTACATTATGATAGTAACTGTTACAATTCATCATAAAAATGCTTCTATATAGCCGTTATGACCGCCCTTCAGCATAACACACCAGCTTTGCAGGCACGCGTCACGGCAGCAACTGGTTATATTATAATTACACTGAACAACCTGTCACATCTAACCTTTGCATAATATCTAGCTGTAAACATTGTTTAAAGCTATCTGGTGAGGATGCTGCTACTTCATGGCAAGAAGTTCCACTATGTGATACATGTACATTAGGGGTGGGTACCGGTACCGTGTACCGGTACAAAACCGGTATTTCTTAATGGACCGGTCCAAAAAAACCGGTCCGTAAAAAATCAGTGGACCGGCCTATGGACCGATTAGAAAATTCATAGTGCCAGGCGGCCACATAACTGGTCTAAGAAAGTACAAAACAGCAGATTTAACTTCGTTTTCGAAGACGTTAGCTGTGAATCATACCTAGAAACACTTAAAGGTTTAGTAAACAGACGGCGAGAAGAGTATAATTATAATTTTGAGACAAAGTGCAAACCTAAGAAATTATATCGTTCCAGACATGACGTTTGGAGACTTTTGCGTGTGTCTCGCTCTCCAAAATATGATGTACTGCGACACTACTATAATCAGGTACAGGTACAGGTCCGGACCTGGACCTGACCCTCTGGACCTGGACCGGACCTGAATTGTTTGTACCGGTACCCACCCCTAATGTACATGTAGTTTTAGAAGCACCAAAAACGTAGAACTGTATTTCTAGTTCCTTACATTGTTGCTGTTTATCTATATTGATAACAAGAGACTGTGTCACATTTCTTGTGGTTCTAAATGTCTTTTAATGTTCCTCAGGGCCCTTTTGCTCCCCCACGTGAAGACGGCGTCCCGAAGGCGTCGCCCGCCAAACCGTCATGGCAACGACCGGAACCACCACGGCAACAACCCGCCGCACAGCCATGGCAGCGACCCGAACCCTCGCGGCAACGGTCGGACCAGTCGTGGCAACGGCCCGAACCGTCTCGACAACGGCCGCCGCAACCCAAACCATCAAGAGACTTACCCGAGGAAAATAAGGAGAATTCTGAGACAGTTAGCAACATCCGGTCAATGTGGCAGAGAATGGAGCAGGAGGAACCCAAGGAAAAGGAACCTCCTCGAGTCCCCCGGAAATTCGAACCCTCTCAGCCAATCTGGGCCAGGGACAGTCCCCCTGCTCAGCTAATCAGGGCCAGAGACAGTCCTCCTGCTCAGCCAATCAGGGCCAGACACAGTCCTGCTGCTCAGCCAATCAGGGCCAGAGACAGTTCCCCTGCTCAGCCAATCAGGGCATCCCAGTCACCACTTTCCCGGATGACAGCCAAACAGAAAATGGAAGAGGTAGCCAATCAGCCGGTGCGGTGGGAGTTTAAGGTGCGGTGCTAACCATGGGGAATCAGGCTACAGATTTAACCTTAAGGGGACAACAGAATCCAGTTTTCGGCCTTGTAGATCTGAAATCTTAAAATGAATTGTATTTTTGGTCCCAGTGCCTTTCTGATATGCCCCTGATGTACCAAAATGTGTACCAAGAAGTTCAGAGTAGGTTTCAAATTTCTAAAAACTGGATTCTGTTGCCCCTCCTTAATTTTGGATGTACTATATGACTTACTTTACAGGTGTATTCTACTAACTGTGTCACAGTGCCCCCTAGCAACATGTATGGGAACTGCACAGTGTCACTTACCATCTCATCCTGCTGATACTAGTGAGAGTGAAATGTTTAGCTTTTATTGGAAAGTAATGTCCCATGTGTTTTACAGGAAGGGTACATGGTGACTAACCTTAACCTGTCCAAGTCACCAGATGAGAAAGGTTTTGGCTTTGCCGTGTCGGGAGGGAAGGACGACAAGGCTCCTGTTCTCATCAGCTCAGTTGTACCAGGTATGACTTGTACCATTGTTATAAACTTAGAAATGTTTTAGAATCCATTGCTCATTCAAGTATCTAAGGTTAGAATGGTCAGATACTGTAGGAGCATCTTTTCTTGCAGTGTACTTAGATATGCAGGTGTGACAAGTCGTTTTATGCAACACTGTAAAAAATTCATATACACTGTAAAATGCATTTAAGTTTGCGGTGGTTTAATGTTGTCTGTTTTGGAGGCGACCTCCTCACTGCAAATGTAAGACCACTGTGAAAATGCTTGTTTTGTCTTCTATTTGTTTACCCCTTTGTTTCAACCGAACAATAAAATTCACTTTGAACACGCCATTTTCAAACTACCGCCAAATTAAATGCATTTTACAGTATTTTTGCAGCAGAAGGGAAAACAAGGTTTTCTTGTTATTTTACATTAATATTTTGTGGTAAACAATGGAAAATCAATCAATATTTGCACAGTAGAGACTGAGGTTACGTGAAAAAACGCCAAAATAAAATTTTCAAGATTTTCAGTGCGTAATGTCTTTTGATTACCCCACAGGAGGGTCGGCAGCTAGGAGTCAGCTGCAAGTTGGGGACGAGATTCTCGCCATCAACGAGGAGGACGTTTCTCAGTTCAACCACAACACAGTCGTGGCCGCCATACGCGACTCTGCAAAGACAGGAATCATCTCGCTCTACATTCGTAGAGAGGGTGCTGAACAAAATGGTCAGTATTCCAGAAACGTGACACTTTTGGAGAGAGATTCTGCCTTCACTTGCTCATATTTTGGCTTTCAAAGTGATTGTAAATTGTCGTAACTTTCTATTTTGATGTTGAATTGCAGCTTTTGCCAGCCTGGCCAAGGAGTTGGAGGCTAATGTAAGTTTTCGTCCGATAAAAATCTTATCGTTTCTAAAAAATGATTTTGGGGCTGAATTTTATTGTATTCAGTTGTCTTTTGTTGGTGAATTTTTTTTGTGCATTTAAAAGCCAGTTATCATAGCGGAAAATGAACAGATTGCTATGTTACTGATGTTCAGATAGAGAACCTTGCATGTTCTCAACTTCTGACCTTGACCCCATTTGACCTGTCCAGGATGGCTTCCCTGAAGAGGTGCCAGACAGCCCCGCCCCTCCGCCGCGCCCACCGCCTCCCGTGGAGGAATCCCCCGTCGTACGTCAGGAGAAAGTACGGGTGGACCAGACAGCACTCTCTAAGCAGCTAAACAGGTACAACATTCTTCACTTTCACTAATGTCTACTAAATGTTATTACATAATGTACAGTTACTGTAACGGTGTTGTTAATTTGAAAGACCTTTTACTGCAAGTTCAGTTGTTTTTGCTGGGATTTAAATTTCGTCGTACGAGTGGAGTAGAAATTAGTTTTTTTCAGTCTCAAAAACGCAGCACAAAACGCATATTCACTGTGTCATGATTTTCAGTGGATAGCACTCAAACAAAACAGGTTTTATTAGTAAAACCACCAGAAACATTTCAAAATTTACATTATTAACAAATATTTGCAGTACAGATACGATGATACAAGAATTTCAAATTTTCACATTTTTAGCGACTTTTAGAAAATGTTTGAAATGTTTGAGATGTTTTTATGCCAATCATTATAGCGGCTCTAAAATGTGGAAGGGTAAATTCAGTCTCAGTCTAAATTAAATTTAAACATGGGACATTCCCTGAAGTACAAGCCTTCCATTCCTCAAGGCCCCTCAATTCCTCAATCCCCCTCAATTCCTCAATCCCCATCGTAGGTTGGAAGATGAAGTTAGGGAAGAGCCCGTTACTCGAGCGGTGAAGACGCGAGACAACAGTTTCTTGGCGGAGAGGATCGAGCGGTTGGTTGAAGCAGTTGAAAGAATTCTGTAGCGCAGTAGGAATACAATGGAAGTGTGAAGATATTGTAGTGGAGAGGTCCCTGCAAAAATAAGACCAGAGATGTTCGAAGTTTTGCTGTAGATGTGCTTTAGACCACGTTGATTTGATTATATGGATGATATCCTCTGGGAACCATAAAACTAATGCGAGCGTGCGAGAAAAAAAAAGTTTGGCAAAAAAAAGAAGGAAACACACCGTATATTTATTCTGAAATATTCTTCATTTTTGTTCTCTCAGAACTTCTTCTTTGACTTTGGCATTCTACGATATAACTTTTTTCTTTTTTTGGAAACGGACAGAATATAATATACGAGCCGATGTCAAACATATAATCAAATCAATATGGCCTTATACCAATCAAGGGTTTGGCTTCTAAGAGCGCGAGCCGGGTAGATTCAGTTTCAGTCTATAAGACTTGAACAGTCTAAAACTTGAATTCCTCCTTGGAGTACAATGTCGTTTCTTCCCACTGTAGGTTGGAAGACGAAGTTAAGGAAGAACCGATGACTCGCGCAGTGAAGGCGCGAGACGACGATTCCTTGGCAGAGAGGATTGAGCGAATGGACAAGTCGGGTCGGAAGGACGGCACTTGGCAGTCCAAGGAGTGGCGTGTCGACCCCCCGGGACAACACATGGAGATCTCGCTTCTTAAAGGTGGGTATTGCCATGGTTACATGGGAGAACTGTAGACTCGGTATTAGCATTGTTTCTTCGGAAAATAAAGGAAGACCCCAAGACTACAGTAACTTTATACAGGTGACCTAGGTGCTTTTGTCCTGCCCAATAGTATTTTTGTTTTGTAACAGGTGCATTTTGCATAAGGTCACATGCGAACGTGGCCTTGCATTACACTGCCAACTGGATTGGGGGTTAAACAGACGTTTTGGGGTCCTCGTCCAAAATGGGGGGTGAAAAGGAGGGAAAAGTCATCTTAACCCACTTTTCACTCCTTGGGTCCTGGTAAAATGGAGTAAGGACCCCTGAAATGTCCATTCAACCCCAAATCCAGTTGGTAGTGTTATAGCACGCATTACAGTTTACAGTAGGGGACTAGGGAAGGTTTTTTTAAAACTATGTTGGACTCCCCTCCCTTCGGCCATCCCAGGTACTGGTAAGACCCAGGTAGTCCAGTGCCCCTGTTTTCGTATCTTATGTTTGCTGTTCTGTTGTTTTTCGTCAATGGTTTGTGCAGTGGTGTGCTGTACTTATTTTAATTTACGTCTGTGTTACATTTATTTCTTTATGATTTTGTAACGTTTGTGTATTATTTTCTTAATGATTTTTGAACATTTTGTGTATTTATTTATAATTTTTTAAAGTTTGTGTCTTTCTTTATGATTTTTTAACAACATTTTATTTGGGTGTGGACTAACCGTTGTGCATGTCCATCCTGTGTTTGTTGTGTTCCCGTGACGTCACGTTTCCATGACGACATGAACCTAATAGACGACCCCGAGCTGCAGCCCAAACCCGAGGTGGTTCTCCGGCGCAGGGACACTGAGTCTGAGGTCACCTCTCAGAACCTGAAGCGCCGTTCTGACTTCTTCTTGGGCGTTGGTAGGTAACGTTACAGTCACTGGTGGAGGGATGGTTGCTGGTAGCCTGGAATCCATCCTACGTATTCTAGCTCTGATGTGTTCTTACGATCGCTTTCACGCAGAATAGTTTAGCCCCGTCCCCATTGGTGGCTTGAATGGCTAGGCTAGCGGACACGAGATTGAGAGGTCAGAGGTTTGATTCCTGGCTAGACATTGTGACCTCGCGAAAGGCACTTTACACGACTCACTACACCCAGATGTGAAAATGGGTACCTGAATTCCGTTGGGGAGTTAAAAGGCAGTTGAAGGAAAGGGATGGGCTCCGCCTTCCAATTCTGTGCCCTAGACGCAGTGGACTTACAATACGTACAAGCAAACTGCTTCTACGGCCTCAAAAAGGCTACGGGTCTACCTTTGCCTTATAACTGTCCCCATTGAAATCTTGGTCTCCTTACTCTATTTCGGGAATCAAAAGCTTCTCACAAGTCAAACAGCCACATGCCTATCTAGCTATTCAAAACCCTTGACCATGACATTACATTATGTGACTCAGGACTCTTGCTCAGATTTTAGCCAAATATTCCAATGCCAATCAATTCTTTGTTAACGGGTGCCAGACTTTTCTACAGAAAAGTGACCAAAGGAGCGAACGGAGCTAGAATAGGACGGATATCAGGCTAGGAAAAACATGCCACAAATAAACAACACCTCCATATCTCCAAACTCAACCCCATCTTTTATACCTACTAACCTGGTTAACAAGGACTTCAGCCAAAACTGGTAGGTAGCCTAGTTAACCACTGGTTAACCTCTGATTAACCCCCAGTTAACTCACTAGTTAACACCCTGTTAGAACGGCCCATTGTTCTTCAGTCTGGTTCACTGCATTTTTGTCTCTTCAGATGCTAAGGGACCGGAAGACAAGCCCCCACCTGAAGTGGAAAAGCAGCTGCAGAGTAAACTATCCAGCTACACCCCACCACAGATAGAATCAGGTAACAGGTGTTATACATTTATCTGATTATCTATCAAGTGTTCTTGGTAGAAATCCACATGTAAAATGATTCATGATCTAATGTTAAACGTATTCATAAGTGTTGTTTTCTTGAGATTATTGCAGTCACTGTGGTTTTATTTTACGATTTTCGCATCACCTCTTTCTTGCAAAATTGTGACTAATGTGTGTTTTTGTGCAGCAGTTACCATGAACTCTATCTAAACACGGTGAAAACCTCCTAATCCTGCCATGAAATTAAATCACCACAAAAGTATTTAATGAATTTACGGTATATTCAGGAAACCATGGATTGATGAATGCACAGGACTTTATTACTAAAAATAATAGAATAAAAAAATGTAGTCCATAGTCAGTGACGTCCAGTTAACCTTTGACACACTGAAGTAACCATTTGGCACCCAATTCTATATTGGTTACAGAGTTAGGCAGCAGGGAGAAGGTTAAGTCCCTTCACAGCTGTGGAAAACGTTGTAAATTCCATGGCTGTGGAAATCATCAATCCACAGTCTCTTATTCCAGCCCTCCTTATGCTTCGGTCCCTATTGTGCCAGTGCCTGTCGGGGTGTAGTCCCGGCAACAAATTTGTCCCGGTGGACTGCTGCGTACCGGGGGGTACCTCCCAGTGCTTGGACGATTGCCTCATTGCGACTTTGTTACCGGGTCCTGTGTTGATTTTAAGGCCGGGTTAAAATGATTCGGGGTCCTGGCCGGGCCCATAAATAGCCTAGCAGCCACAGGGTGCCCCACGGGCCATGTAGGGGTCACGCCTGAAAGTGCCAGAAAGCAGCCTGACTTTGAATTACCAGGCTGGGCCTCTTTTTCCAATTGAGACCTTAGCATAACCATATGTAATCATTCCTCGCAGGCTACAAGCCGCTGGATTCACGGCCACGCTCCTATAACCTTGAGGACGAGCGCAACAGGCTGGCCGAGTGGCAGAGGTCGCAGGAGCAGCGCCAGCGGGAACAGTTCCAGAAACAGCAGGAACAGTTCAAGGTCGACTACGAGAACCGACTGAAGAAGTCCATCGAGAGGAAGAAGTCCGACCCCGCCCTGCTGTACGCTCCCAAACCCTGGGCTAGTGTCAGGCCACCTGTCATCAGCAAGGTGGGTTGTTGTGTTATAATTCCTAAACGTTTTCTTGTAAAATCATTGACTGAGTGAAGGAGGGGGTACCATGTTTTTGTTTTGATTTTGCTTTAACATTATTAGTGATAATAGATCAAGTTCCTTTTGATGGATTTGATTGTTTTTGCGTTTCGGCGCCTTCGCGCCGGAACGCAGTGTCCTGGCTTTTACCTTCGATGCATGCTCGATGCATGCTTGCATGCTGTTTGGTTCAACACTGTGTCGCACACCAGAAGACCTTATATGGCAATACATGTACGTTCCCAAATCCTTGTATAGCCGTTGCCTTATATGGCAAGGGAGCACGAAAAGGCAGGCAGGCTACATTTGCATGACACACAGGAGGGCGACCGCATGTAACTGCTACAACTGTTCGGAAATATCATTGCATTGTGGTTTCGGACTTTGATATCCTGAAAAATGACCATATTACATCTATTCCACAAGATTGCAGAAGAAAAAAAAATGATTTCGTCAAGAAAACGACCAAAAATCGGCATAAATGATACCATATAGTGAGGTTATAGCATTACGTACAGGGTGATGGGATACGTACCGCAGCTTAGCCCATCTGGCAACGCGAAGCACTTTGGACCCAGAAGATCCGTGTTCGTGTCCGTGCATGGATTTTTTTTTCTTTTTAGATATTGAATATCAAAAATATATATTGATATTATATTAATCTATCAATATCATATTTATGAATATCATTTTTCATTTTTTCATTAATAAATAAAGAAATATTTTATATTTGTTATTTTTAAATATTCATTTCATATATACAAGGCCTTTGTCTTATGAACAGGACTTCATAGATTCCAAACCCGGCATTCGAATTTTTCTGTTCATTGTAATGGAAAATACCGTGCAGCGGCTCCTATGCGCGGTAAGATGATTCTTGCAAAACACTCGCCACTAAACTTCTATCCCCGATGTAAACAGAGGCTCTTGATGTTGTTTGCAAAACAGCGATCCTTTGTTACAGTAGCAAATGCTCCATTGTTCAGTATCGACTTCATTCAGACAACACGGACGTGGAAAGTGGCGCCGCTCGGCACAAAACTATGGGAATTTTCATGAATTTTAGCAAAATTACCCAGGAAAATAAGGAAGAAATGTTGTAAATGCGGAAACCAGAATAATACGGATGAGGTAGCTGTTGATTTGTTTGACATTTGGTAGTCATTTTAGATAGAACCTTAGCTGTTATGAACTTCTATTTCACTTAATTACCATAGTGCTGATGATTCAATGGTGCTTTTTCAAATTTTATGTTTTATTGCGTGCCATGTACATAATTACATTGATAGCTTTTATAATGAGCCTATTGTACATTTTACAAATAAGTACAAGTTGTAGGCCAAGACCAGCTTTTTCAAAAGCACTTAAGTTAAGTGACGTAACTTCAAAATTGCTTTCCCCAATCTGCCTTTCTCTATTAAAACAGTACTCATTTCCCAAAATGACAATTTTTCTTATAGACTGAACAGCCCTTGAGTGACTTCCTCTGGCAGATTTTACTTCAAGTAAAGGGAAAAGACAATTCACACTCATAAACGTAGCCGAAACGCCAGCTTTTTTTAAAAGCTCTTGTTTGGTATCTGAGTAGTTATTGAGGTCCCGAAAAAACATGGTGATTTTGGGCCTCCTAGCAGTATCCTTTGGAACTGCAGCATTACAGGTCGACACTGGGCTCATTCCTGAAAGTAGTGTGGTATCATCCATGGACAGCTGGTCAGCTGACCACCATAGCATGGGGATGACCAGTGACTCCCTATAAGTATAAGAGGAAGATACATTGTACAAAAGTCATTGTACATGTACGTGTAGCTGGGATTGATTGGGAAGAAAGGAAAGGGGCATGATTTGTGAAGTCTGTGATGGCTAGCGCTATGGCATTAAAAACACATCTGTTTTCTCCTTTTGCTCTTTTGATCCCAAACAATGAAAGAAAAAAGAGAAAATCACTTAAGGTTTGTAGACTTGACGGTAATCCTAAAAGATTTCACATTTTCTCTCTCACACAGCCTTCCAGACCAAGTACTGAGGAGGAGGAGGAGTCCAAAACTCTGCAGGATCGCAGCAGCTGGGAACAGCAACAGCTGCAGCTCAGGGAACAGCAGAGGAAGGCAGAGGAGGAACAGCAGAGAAAGGCTGAGGAACAGCAGAGAAAATTAGCCGAGGAACAGCAAAGAAGGGAGGAAGAGGAACAGCAGAGAAGGTGGGAGGAGGAACAGCAAAGAAAACGGGAGGCTGAAGAGCAGAGAAGAAAAGAGGAAGAGGAACAGCAAAGAAGGTGGGAGGAGGAACAGCAAAGAAAATTAGCTGAAGAACAGCAACAAAGGGAGGAAGAGGAACAGCAAAGGAGGTGGGAGGAGGAACAGCAAAGAAGACAGGAAGAGGAACAGCAGAGAAAGCTCGCTGAAGAACAGCAAAGAAAAGAGGAGGAGGAACAGCAAAGGAGGTGGGAGGAAGAGGAGAAACGTAGACAAGAGGTACGTAGGGTTTTCATAGTACAAAAAGGTTTTCTATAAAACTGGACAAAAGTACGAGGTGGATGTTCAAAGCAAATGTAACAGTTGTTTTTTGCCAAGAGAACTTTTGTAACCATGGTCTGTGGGATTCTGCTGTCTAGATATGTACAGACTGTATATTAAGTTAGAATAACTTTTTAAAAAAATTGGTCTTAAGCCGAGTTACAAAAATGTATGTCTAGCTCTAAATGTTTTTCTGTCCTGCTATTGTTTGGAAGCCCATGTTGCTAATTTTCTTCCAAAAATCTTAATTTCATGACAGATGTAATGATGGACATGAGGAGAATTTTTTCTATCCCCAAGAGCAAATTTTCATCCTGGAACAGGTCCTAGAGATAGCCCTGGCCCTTATTTTTCTATTTTACAATTTTTTACAATTCAAACTTTAAGTCACGCAATGTTTTACTTGTCATATGATAGACAAAGTCTGCAACATTTCCTCAATTAAACATTATTTTCATATTCAGTTTGTCCTTTCCTGATTCAGTAACTAAAGAAACTTTTTCTACGATGTTGTTTTACAGGAGGAGGACAGGAGACGGTTTGAGGAGGAAGAGGCAGAGAGAAGATGGCAGGAGGAGCAGGAGAAGAAGAGGGAAGAGGAGCTTGCTCGATCCAGGTGAGTTGCTAGCACTCCTGTCATGTTGCTAGTCCAACAAATGGACATAAAGATGGTGTTACACTGATAATGACTTTGGCCAAATTTATTGATCGCCAAATTGATTGCCCAATTTCAAAATTGTCAGTGAGTCAAGTGTATTTTTCACCTGAGCCTGTTACATTGGACGGTGCTCAGCGACCTGCGAAAGTTGTCCGATTCCAAAACATTACGCAGTGATCAACAGAACACAAACCATATTGCTGCTGAAAATGTCCTAATTTTAGAGCCCGCAGACTCCAGTCTTCAAGCTAATTTCCTGCTATGTGACACCAGTTTCAGCAAGCTCTATTGATCAGGGCACAGATTAATAGATGTGATCTATCGTAACAGACTTGCCGCAAAGAAAGGCCACATATTAAGCTTCATTTTACATCTAAATCTGATACAAGAGTTGACCAAAGATGTAGGTTATTTTGCAATGAGCCATTTCACAACAAGCTAATTTTTTTACAATTTTATGACAGCCATGGCATGCTCTGATTTTCAAAACGTTTAAGGAAGGTCTCAAGGATGTGATGAGACTGGCTGTAGACAGAGCGAGCTGGAATCTTCTGACTACCTCATGCGTCGCACGACGTGGGCTTCTTAGTCATAGCAGCTCCTCTTTTTGTGGCAACACCTCTTGTCTATTGCTTGATGAATTTTAATGCCCCAATATTCCTTGACTCGAGATTGAAAAGGCTTGATAAAAGCATAGATACACTGTATGTATTAATATAGTTTTACATACTTAGGTTGTTGCCTAATGTATATCACTAATCTGTCCAGGGTGGAGAATGGAGAGCCAGAAGCTGGAGACCAGTTCTATTACGATGAGAAGGAGCAGCATCCTCCGGAGCAGGGGCAGAGATGGGCCGACGAGGAGGAGAAACGGGCGGAGCAGCTGATGCAACAGGAGGAGGAGGAGTTCATGAGAGAACAGGAGGAGATGAGGCAACAGGTAGGGTTACTTTTTTGAAAAAGGTAACAACAGGGTGCTTAACTCTTCAAGAAAAGATAGAAATGCGCATTTTAGATAAGACTGCTGTGTGTGCGGCTATGGTGACATGTCCCCTGTCTGAGGTGCGTTCAACCTTGCTCCACAGCTTGTATCCTTTCTGTTTGTGATGGTGTTTGTGTTCGGCTATGGCAAAGTATTTCCCGTCGGAGGTTAAACCTTGCTCCACGGCTTCTATGCTTTCTGTTTGTGGTAGTGTATGTGACTATCCTACTTTTTGTGTGTGCACTAACTGTGAGCAGATAGGAAATGGAATCCTCTAAAAATTGACAGTGGAGAAGAGAAGTACCTTTTCCCATCAAATCACAGGTGTTGGTGATCCTCCCCTTCCCTTCTTCCTCTAATCAATCCTGTCGTTGTTATTCATTGTCCCCACTCTATCATCATCATCATCCCCGTTCTATCATCATCATCATCCCCATTCTAACATCATCATCATCAACATCATCATCATCCCCATTCTATCATCATCATCATCCCCATTCTATCATCATCATCATCCCCATTCTATCATCATCATCCCAATTCTATCATCATCCCCATTCTATCATCATCATCATCATCCCCATTCTATCATCATCATCATCATCCCAATTCTATCATCATCCCCACTCTATCATCACCATCATCATCCCCATTATGTCATCCCCATTCTTTCATCATCCCCATTCTATCATCATCATCATCATCCCCATTCTATCATGATCATCATCCCCATTCTATCATCATCATCCCCATTCTATCATCATCATCATCATCCCCATTCTATCATCATCTGATTCATCATCATCCCCATTCTATCATCACCATCCCCATTCTTTCATCATCATCATCAACCCCATTGTACGGTGGTTCTGTTGTGTTACTATCCTCCTCATCCTTCATCGCACAGTTCCGCTGGCGCCGATGCGGGCCACCACAGCTTTCCACTCTCTTCTACCCAGTGCCTTCTGTGCAGTGCCTGCTGTCCAGTGTTACTATCAAGGTTGCCAAATACTGTACAAAAATTTTCGTGGTGGTTTTATGTTTGCAGTTTTTGTGAATGCTTGACTGCAAAGTCAAAACCACAGCAAAAATTTTGGTACTATACATTGTACAGTATTATGAGGTGTTGGTGGCACCAATACTAACAAGGCATAATTGAATACAGACCCGATCTTTGAACCTTGATTACGAATTTATTAAGAATTTCAAGTCCCAGCCTTTTAACATTCCTTGGGTACATACAGTTAAATCAGTGACAGGTAGATTATTATAGGCAAGCATGCCCAAAAAGGACTGTTCTGTCTGTCTGTAGCACCCTTTCTGAGTCCGCAGTAGGTGGTTTCCGTCTGGCTGTCCGTATTGGCACGAACTAAAAACCGCTGCGAACACACATTTTCTTCTTACCTTGAAATTAAATCCCTGCAAACTAAAATGTATCAACAGTTATGTATCATTAACTAGCACTGTTACATAACAGGTTGCTTCAATGGATCCAGAATTGACTTTTCAATGGTTTCCTCATTTGGAACACTAAATAACAGTATGACGAAGAGAAGAGTCCATAACACTATATACAACAAAAGATAATCATCAAAAATCGTACTTCGGCTTTTCTGTCATACAAAGCTCTTCTTTCAACATATTGTAGTTTGACGGTTTTTGTAAGACGGAATCTCGTTTGTTGTTCTGCAGGCCGAACTGGAGCGACAGAAGCGTGAGGACGAGCGGCGGAGAATCGACCAGCACCGTCTGGAGATCGAGAACCAGCGGGCACGTCTGCAGCAGGCCACACAAGACCACACCCCCGTACCGCCCGCGATTTTGCCCGTGGTGCACCGCCCGTCTCCGCAGCCCCGACAGCCGCCGCAGGACCACCCGGAGGAGGAGTGGGATGCTGAAGAGGAGAGGGCGAGGATCGAGGCGGCTGCTAAGCAACACCAGCGACTGATGGAGGAAGAGGAGAGGAGGAGGAGACAGAGGAGGGCAGAGGAGCAGGAGAACAGGAGGATGGAGGAAGTCGGGTGAGAGACGTCACTTATCTTAGACTCACATGATAGTTTGTTTATATTTGTTTATATTGCGTACCTGGTAAACTGCCTCATGGCGTAACATACCAGGTTTATACTTGTACAGTACAAGCTGCATGTCTGGACAGATTTTTTATCCACTCACACCAGGAAGGACCCCTACTATTTTCGATGAAAGTGGTGGGTTCTTTTATGTCCACGTGCTCAATTAAGGTAATGCTCTCCTCAGATACGGTACCTCCATTTAACGTCCTATCCGACGAACGTCCCTAACCAAAACTAGGTACTCATGTTCACCTGAGTGAAGTGAAGAAATTTGTGTAAAGCAGTTTTCCCAAGGGGCACAGCGTCGGGACATATCAGGAGATTGGAACCCAGGACCTCTGGCCCAAACCATCTACCATTACATGATGCGACATAACTGTATAATTGTTTATCCATAAACTAAATTATACCTGAAATGAATAATTTACCTACAGTAAGAAGATTTCTGGGTCCAAAGGTCAATTACATACTTTAAGATTTCATTGTCTACCTTCCAAAGATTGGCTGGATTAATGTTGGGTGTCAGAAATGTAAGGTATATTTTCTGTTCCGTAAGAGTGTTTTGAAGCGTTTGAAGTAAAGGCTATTTTCTCTGTGTTGCAGGAGTGTTCCTGATATCCGACCCCTACCGCGGGGGCCCCAGGAGCGACCAGGGTCAGGAGACCAGCCCCATTGGTTAATCGAGGAGGCAGAGCGCCGGCGGCTACAGGACCACACCGGCCAACCACGTGCTCCCGGCATCATCGAGCCTCTACCACCGCTGGTAAAACCACAACCAAAGAACAGGCACTCTATGCACGGGCCACCCTCCGCACCACCCCCACACCCACCGCCGGACGTACCACGCCGAATCCACCCCAACAGAAGCGACGAGGACGTTCAGGCGCGAATGATAAACCGCCGTTCAGCTCCACCGGAGCGGACGTCCCAGGGACCAATCCCAGACCACATTAAAGACGCGCTGACACAGCGTGCCACGCGTCCACAACAGAGCCCGCCGTCACGCGCTGTCGGCGGCGGAGGAAAGTCAGTGAGCGGACGGAAACTGTGTACGCACTGCGGAGAACCGCTAGGCCGCGGTGCCGCCATGATTATCGAGTCGCTGGCGCTGTTCTACCACATCACCTGTTTCCGCTGCTCCGTGTGCGGGATCCAGCTGGGGAACGGCCAACAGGGCACCGACGTCCGGATTCGAGCAAACGCGCTCCACTGTTCCAACTGCTACAGCAACGAGAAAGGTGAGGTTCCACCATTATCGTCTGTATTCATGACTACTCCAGACCTATATTATAACTTTGACATGTATTAAGTGTCAGTTACTACATTTTTTTAAAAAGTAAGTAACTGTTGGGGCTTTCTTACAAAGAAAACTTGCGCTATGGGATATCGATCATTATCTGAGCTCTGACATTTTTGCAGATTTCAGCTCTTTATATGGCAGATACCCTAATAACAAGATGGAAAAAAATCTAAGATCTTTTTGCTGGAGCTTTGCTGTTTGCTTAAGCTTGCTGTTTGGGGAATTGCTTGCTTGGAAACTAGAGAATGTTGGGTTTCCATGCAAAGCAGAGTTCGAAGACAGAGTTTGCAAATAGCGTTATCTCTAAAAAGTAATTCCTTGCATTTCTAAAGCATGAAAAATTTGTATAAAAGCTTTGAACTGAGTCTTTTCATTTCCTTTGTTTTTCGATTTCAGACTATATTACAGCTTTGGTGTAGTCCAACATTAACCACCAAAAGGACTTGCTGGAAAAAGGTGTTTTTTTCGCAAACATTCAGGCATGATAATAATGATAATAACAAAGTGGTTTCCTCCACGACCACTACACACTGTGATATGTTGCAGGTCGTGCCGCTAAGCCGGCCTGCTAAACTACGGGTCTGTTCGCCTGCGTCTCTGTTTCTCAGCTTCTCTCTCTTGATGATTCAGGTTCCGGGGCCGGCAGTGCCCTCCCTTCTACTTCTTCCTCTGATTGAACCAGTCTTCCATCTGCATGCACGTTGCCATGGTAACAGCTCCAGTACTTACGGTTCTGTCGGTTTTAACTCGGGTTAAAGGGTTGCACGTTCCCATTGGGTAAAAAAAAAAGAAAATCCAGCTTCTGTTAGGGTTAAAGGAATGCAGTTGTTTGCATGTTCGAGTTTCAGGTTAAAAAATCTGGTGGCAGAAAATTTGAGCCCTACCTTTCTTGTTGTTGGATCAGTTTTTCTATTGATTAACTAAATTCTTAGCCTTTTCAAGTCAGTCTTTGTTAAGATGTTGTCAATCATTGTGATTAGATCAAAGTCCCTCTGTTTTGAATGAAGTCCCCTCGACAGTGGCAAGGTTCTTCATGGTTCAGTCGCAGGAAGCACAAGGCTGGGTGGGGGGTACTGTGGGGGGTGACGCCCCTCCTATGTTACGACACCCCTATGTTTGGACTCCCCTATATTCTGACACGCCCTAACACTAATCTTAACACTTGTCGAAACTTAGAGGTATCAGAACATAGGGGTGTCAGAACATAGGGGTATCGACAGATAGGGGTGTCGGAACATAGGGGTTTGGAAACATAGGGGTGTCAGAACATACGGCTGTCCACACTGTGGATTGGGCACATGGACTTTCCTTTATTCTATAGATCCATTTCAAGATGACGTTTCCATCCCAGCTGATCCTTTGTAGTCGGCATACACTTATCCTATTTACATCAGAATGCCACATATTTATAAGTAGAAATGGTGGGGGGAATTGGTAGAACAAGGAGATCATTCAAACGTGCTGTTGAAATGGGGGTAACTATGTAAACCCCAACAATTCATCCCCAGTAGTGCTCTCTGTGACTGACCATGCCTTAACTAAGCCATGGTGCCATTGTGGTTACACTACCAACTGGATTTGGGATTAAACAGACGTTTCAGGGGTCCTCACCCCATCTTATCTGGACCCAAGGAGTGAGACGTGGGTTAAAATGAGTGACCCTCCCCTCTTTTTCACCCCCCATTTTGCGTGAGGACCCCCAAAACGGCTGTTCAACCCAAAATTCACTTGGTAGTGTTAGTTTACATTGACTGCAAGATCAGAGAAAAAATTAATTCAATAACCAGGACCGCACCTTAGGCAAGTCTATTGTCCCCCCTGAACTAGACACAGATGGAAGACTGAGAAATGGGACTGTCTCCGTATAGTTGGTTCCACTTAGACCTTGTTGGTATAAAGAAATATTTTGAAGAAAAATGCTGCCTGAACAAAAATGCGTGCATGATTGATGTTTAGTTTACTACTAACACCTAATCTGTGTGAAGATGTTCACCCAGACCTACCTTTGACCTTTTTTCTTCTCAATCTTCAGGTGACGCCTTCACTGCCGTATGAGACCATACCTAATCAACAACATTGGTGCGAGACCAGATCCTATCAGCAACATTGGTTTGAGACCAGATCCCATCAACAACATTGGTGTGAGACCAGATCCCGTCGACAACATTGGTGTGAGACCAGATCCCGTCAACAACATTGGTGTGAGACCAGATTCCATCAACAACATTGGTGTGAGACCAGATCCTGTGGATACCCCCAGAAGTGGAATATAACCCCTGATGTGATTTATCTTTAGTGCAAATTTATCATTTTTAGCATGTTTTTTAATGTCCTGACAATATTGCAATTAAATAACAGGACAGTAAGAATTATTTTATTTCACTTTTTAAAAGAAACTGAAAGGTTTGTTTCCCACTGATCGATTCATTGGTAGCTTTAAAAAAATGTATTTTATAGGAAACCTAACTGAAGTATTACCTGCAAAATGTGGCTGTGTCGCACTTATTCATAACTTGTTGTTAGGGTGTAGATTTCCCATCCTATCATAATATTGATAACCAATATGTAAGAACCTGTACATCTAGAGTGTATTGATGTGAATATCATTCTTATCAAGTTTTTTTATCAGGCTTGGTCTGGTGCAGAGGGCATTTTATGTAGACTTATATACGGTAAGGTATGATTCTGTACAAATTCTTAAGATTCTCTGTGAGAATAGCTCACAAAACAAATTTTACATAAAATTGTAAGAAATTTACATATTACATGCTACATACATGTGAGAATAGGTGTGGTATGGGTGTCTGTAATGTGTGTTAAATAGATAAGTCTTCACTATGTAAAGTGTTTACCGATTGGGTATTCACAAATTGAAACATTTGTCAAAAGCATTTTGGTAATCTAAGAAGCCCACCTGTAGGTGTACCTGATTTATTGGTGTCTGGTTGGACCTCATATACTACTTTCTGCTGTTGTTGTGTTCTTTTGGCCTGGATGTCTGGGAGGGTGCTTGTATGAGAAATTACAGCACAGTTGTAGCACAGAAACAGTCTTGCAGTGGGGCAGCTAGAACTTGTACCGCTGATCTTTGATGTGGATGATTTTTGATGTTTCTGGACATGTCAGCATTTATATGTTACTCAGTATTTGTACGATATACAAACATGTAGCGTAATACAGGAATGTATATTATGGACTTATAGAATGTATTGGGGAGTGCAGCAGTGTAGATTGGCATGGAGAACATAGTACATGACATGGTGTGTTGCTGGGTTACGCCCATGTTTCAACATTCATACGTGCCGACAACGCCGATGTTCCATGTGCCAACATCCCTGTTCCAACCCGCCCTATGCCTAATCCTTACCGTAACATACAATGCAGGGCCTAGGAATGTTGGAACATAAGAGTGTCGGAACATGGGGTTGTTGGAACATGTCCCTGTATCACTGTGCGCTGCTCTATGGGCCCAGGAACATGGACGTTTGGCTTAGGAACACTGCATGTTTGGCCTAGGAACATGGATGTTTTTTCCAGGAACTTGGACATTTGGCCTATAGGAATATAGCAGTAGACACTTTGTCCACTCAGTAACATTGGATTTTGCCAGTGTCGTTTACAGAACTTACTTGTACAGAACCCTGTTAACTTCTTTAACCTTCATTAATCACACCGCTATCTTTAAGACAACAGCTGTCTTACAAAGCAAGGCAGATATCTTGTCTTCATTTCCGTGGAAGACATTTTTAATGTCTTGCTTGTGTTTGTTTTTTCTACTCCAGCCAGAGGCTCTGTACTCTTGTATAGGTTGTGACATCAGAGTTGGGATCAGTGATTACATAAATTTACATAATTAACCCTAGAAGTATCAAGCAAATTTGCATAAAATTATGCATCAGAAGCCCAATGAAAGCGTTTGTGTTAATTGATAGGGCTGTATGAAATGACACGATATCACAAAAGTTGATTTTTGGGGCCATTGTTTGATGTCAAAACGACAGGAATTTTATTGTTACTACCAATATCTGTATTAGAGAAAATAAATGTTATGGAATATGAATTGATGTGTTTGTCAGTTTGTTCTATACAGAAAACAAGACTAGTGTGATGTTATCATAGTTCCTGTAGTATGGAAGTTACTCGGTCCATTTTTGGCTCCTACATTGGACATTGTACAACCTGTCCCTTACAGTGTACAACCTGCTCCTAGTGTAGAACCTACCCCTACAGTGTACAACCCACAACTACAGAGCCCCTACAGAGTAGAACCAGTCCCTGCAGTGTACAACCTGCCCCTACAGTGTACAACCCACTACAGAGTAGAACCTGTCCCTACAGTGTACAACCTGCCCCTACAGTGTACAACCCACAACTAGAGCCCCTACAGAGTAGAATCTGTCCCTACAGTGTACAACCTGCCCCTACAGTGTACAACCCACAACTACAGAGCCCCTACAGAGTAGAACCTGTCCCAGGCCTACAGTGTACAACCTGCCCCTACAGTGTACAACCCACAACTACAGAGCCCCTACAGAATAGAACCTGTCCCTACAGTGTAGAACCCGCATCTACAGTATAGAACCTGTCCCTGTAGTGAAAAAAACTCAGCACCCCTACAGTGTACAACCTGCCCCTACAGTGTACAACCCACAACTGCAGTGTACAACCTGCCCCTACGGTGTATGACCCACAACTGCAGTGTACAATATTACCTGTCCCCTAGTGTACAGCCTGTCCCTACAATGTACAACCTACCCATGTAGTGTACATTCAACTTCCTACAAATTAACACAAAGTACAGCCTGCCTCTTATGGTGCACTATCTGCTCTTACAGTGTACAACCTGCTCACTACAGTGTACAACCTGCCCCATGCAGTGTACAACCTGCCCCCTACAGTGTACAACCTGCCCCCTACAGTGTGCAACCTGGCCCCTACAGTGTACAACCTGCCCCCTACAGTGTACCACCTGCCCCCTACAGTGTACAACCTGGCCCCTACAGTGTACAACCTGCCCCCTACAGTGTACAACCTGGCCCCTACAGTGTACCACCTACACCCTGTGGCTATGGTGTACAACCTACCCAACGGCCTACAATGTGCAACCTAATCCCCACAGTGTGCAGAGTACAAAGTACAACCTAGTGTGCAACCTCAATAATCCACAACCTGCCCCTTCACAACCTGGTTAACAGTTATACACCAGGACTTGTCCTACATCAAGTAAAGCAGGGCACTTTCCTCGAATTGACAAACACTGAATAATGATCTTCACACTCAATAATCCTGCAGAAAGTTGGTTTTAATATTTGAACCAAATGTATCCACAAATTTGATTTTACTCATCCATTGTATACCCTACAGCCTACAGCATGTCTTTCTGAAATGCCCCCACCTTGCTATTCTGATGAAAATGTCCTTTTGAAAGTCCAAGACAGATTAATGAAATTCACAGTAACATTTTGAAACGATAACTGTCTTTTCCAGAGTAATCACAAGGTTGAAACTACATAATAGTTTCAACCAAAAAAAAGATCCAGTGTAACATAAAAACAACTTTTAAAGCTTCAGCCTCGCATCTACAGTAGCTGTAACACAACATAGAGCCATCCGTGCTGCTTGATGTCCAGCCATATTTCCCATAGTGCACCACGCATCACATGATGCAATGTAGGCTGGACATCATTACCAAAACCAGTGGCACTTGAGTTGCCTAAAGTCTTGCTCCTGAAACATGACCTTGACTTGAATAATGTCATTACAGAACATACTTCTGATAGAGAAACAAAGCAAAAACTTAGGCACACGAGTTGCTTTAGATTTCACATGATTATGGTGATAAGAGAATTCTTTTTGAAAACAACTGTGACAGTTCACACTAGATTGTACAAAGTTGCACAAAATAGCATAGATGAAAACTTATTGCAGATATGAAAAATTCACATGTCAAAACATGATACAGAATCAGTTTAAAACACCACGTATGTTAAGCTAAAGGAAAGTGAACATCTCTTTATGGCTAAAAGGTTTGCTGTCTAACTCTGGGGTAATGGTCACCTGCATGTCTATCCTCTACAACAATACCCCATTTAGATAACTCAATCAGCTACTAATTTGCATAACTATGTACACCATATTTGGCATCACACAAAAATAAGGACAAGAAATTAATGGAGCAAGCAAACTGTTCCTAAATACAGCATCACAAATCTCATTAACATGTTAATGAACTCTTTGATATGCAAAAGTAGCAAGTTAGTTGTCCTTAAATCTATCAATCATGTTCAACTTGGAATTTTGTGTAAGTGCTAACTGAAATGAAACGGACCCTGTTACAACTATCAGATTGAACAGACTAGGCCATGGCCAGGATCCTCTAGCTGCCTTTAAAGTATGAGAGTGTTTACGAATAACAGCGAGGCAATGGTTAGCTTGCAAAATCAGTTCATTTATCAGACATCCTTTACAAGCATAACAGGAATATAACAACATGCCCTACACTACCAGACACAAAAACTTTTACATTACTACATGTAATGCTGTCTCCCAAATGCAGCTGACTCTTAAGTAAAGCTATCCCTTCATGATCTGTTCTGCTATCCCTATGCTGTCGCTTTAGTGTACATGTAGTTGTCATTACAGCATAGCTGTCATTTCAGCACAGCCGTCTTTTCCATATAGCTGTCCCTTCAGAGCAGCTATCCAATCAGTGCTGCTGTCTCTTCACAGTAGAGGTCTCTTCAGTGTAGCTGTCACTTGGCACAGCTGTCACCTCAGCATAGCTCCCCCTTCCATATAGCTGTCCCTTCAGTATAGCCATACTTTCACAATAGCTGTCCCTTTAGTGCAGCTGTATCTCTTCAGCGATGCTGTTGCTCTTGTACTGCAGCTGTCCCTTCAGTACACCTGCCCATTTATTTCAATACTGCTGTCTATTCAGAGCTGCTGTTGCTGTTAGTGACCTTCATTTGGCAACAGTGCCCCCTCAATAGTGTTGCTAAGGGAAGACTGAACCCATTCATGGTTGGCCTATTTGACCCAGCTTTCCAGCGCTTGCAGACTTACATGATTGTAGCTACAATGTACAATCCTTCCTACAACATAACTGGAGCATCACTCTTCATGCAAGAACATTTCTATCACCACAGGTACATAGCCTGCCATTATTTACAGGTATATCATCTGCATAACAGTTTGGAGTTGATCTAAACCCTTTACAACATCACTAATTTGTGCACTCACAATGACTGCATTTCATGCAATACTTTCCTGAGAGACAGTAGTCCATTTTTCTGTGACATGTCACACCAGTCCACTCTCTGTTTACGTGTCACAGTCCATGTCTGTTTGTGTGTCAGAACAGTTCGTTTACATGTGTGACAGAATAGTCCATTTTTCTGTTAATGTGTGTCAGACAGAACAGCCATTTTCCATGTTTGTGTGTCAGAGAGGTTCATTTTCCATCTGTGTGTGTCACAGCAGTCCATTTTCCATGTATGTGTGTCAGAGCAGTCCATCTTCCATCTGTGTCACAGCAGTCCATTTTCCATGTATGTGTGTCAGAGCAGTCCATCTTCCATCTGTGTGTCACAGCAGTCCATTTTCCATGTATGTGTGTCAGAGCAGTCCATCATCCATCTGTGTGTGTCAGAGCAGTCCACTTTCCATCTGTGTGTGTCCAGTTAGGTGTGTCAAAAGACTCAGAACAGTCCACATTTCTGTTGATGTGTGTCAGACCAGTCCATATTTCTGTTAATTTGTGTCAAAACTGTAAATGTATCTTTTATGTGTGCCAGAAGAGTCCTTTTATATGATTTACATTTACGTGTCATACCACATAACATGCCCCTTGCTGCCACTAATCATTCTTGACCTTTCCATACTCTCTTGACCTTCTAAGGGTTCTTGACACACTACTTGACATCAACAGGCCATTGGGTTCTTTCCTATCTGCAGACATCTGAACTGATGTATCAAGGGGAATTATGTGAAAGCAAAAAAAATAATAAAAAATCCTACGTAAAAAAAAAGGATTTTTACATCATCTGTTGTGGACACTTTTTTTACTACAAGTATCCTTCCTCTGTACAGAGTCTGATTGTCCAAAGTTGGGGTGTGAATGAGTCAAAGTGGTGATTCCAAGTGCACTACAGCTTTGTGAAGGTCTTCACTGTTTCAAGGTGCCCTTCATCTTATCAATAGAGGTCAACATTCCTGACCAGGTCATTCCTACACGATTAGAGAGGACAATTATGGCATAAAAACTATCTAAACATCGTTCTTAATCTCTTATACAAGTGAATGTTTGTCAGGATTGAGTCTAATCTAGTCCGTCATCGACAGGGGGTTCCGGCGCTGGGGGGTCGTCTCCCATAGGGGGGCCCCCTGGAGGTCCGCCCGGACCCCCTCCAGGACCCCCTCCAAACTTGGTGGACATCTTGGCTATGAGGTTGGCGATCTTAGGGTTGCTCTGGTACTTGGCCAGGTTCTCGGGGTGCTGGCTGACGTCTTGGAATGCAGCCAAGACTTCTGGGTCCTGTAAGAAACAGAGCATCTTTCAAGGCTCGAATTTTCTATAAGGTTTGTCGCATCAAGAATGGAACACTGTATCAAGATGACTGAGGTAAAAGACAAGTGCAAAACAAAATGGCCACAACGGACAATCATAAAAGTAACCTGCCTGGAAAGCAGCCATAATTTCTGGGTCTGACATGATCTTGTTGATGTCCGGCATTCCGCCTGGCATTCCTCCCGGCATTCCTGGCATTCCGCCTGGCATTCCACCAGGCATTCCTCCTGGCATTCCTCCAGGCATTCCACCTGGCATTCCTCCAGGCATTCCACCTGGCATTCCACCAGGCATTCCTCCTGGCATTCCACCAGCTGCGCCGCCTGCCCCGGGAAAACCTGGAAACCCGCCTGGGAAACCGCCCGGAAAGCCGCCTCCGAACCCAGCCGATGGACCCTGTCGTTCCCTCTCTTCCTGTTCCTGTAGGAAAATACAATAATCATATCACTTAAATGTTATATCACTGATGCCTTATCATACATCTAACCATAACCCTGGGAAACCACCCGAAAACTACCTCCATGTGCACTTGGATTCTGCCTGCAGCAACTGTCTCGTTTTAGGAACAACTGGAGGGAAGCCTCCTCTCCTCCACACCATGGATACAACTTCAAGGTCACCAAATGTGCCCCCCTCCCCATGAGAACATTCAACAACCTTGAGGTGACCTTGTGTGCCCCCCTTCCTGCCACACCACAAGAACAATCTTCAATGTCACCTTGCATGCCCCCCTCCCCAGAACATCATAAGCAAACTTGAAGGTCATCTTCTGTGCCCCCCTCCCCACTACACCATAATAACAACCTTGAAGGTCACTTTTTGTGCCCCCGTCCCAACCACACCATAATAACAACCTTGAAGGTTACCTTGTGTGCCCCCCTCCCCACCACACGTCCCCTGACTCACCCTCTTGGCCTTCTCCTGTGCTTCCTTTGCCTTCTGGACTCGTTTCTTCCGAGCTCTCAGCTCCTTCTCCTCCTGTTTCCGCTCCTTCTTGCGCCGATGCTCCTGGATCTTGTGGGCCTGTTGATGATATTAGAAAAACATCTCAAGAATTTAAAGAAATAAATTTGACATAAAAATGTAAATCATTGTGAAAGTATTAGTATCACAGCACACTTTTCACAAGTCATGATACCAAAAGATGAATCTCAAATTTCACTTTGTGTCTTACTCTTGTTCCTTTACAATCATTGTTGGAAGTACAGTAAGATTAGTTCAAAAGGACGGCTAAAGTCTGCCCCTACCTTTGGCTGCACTTCCTTGAGGAGCAGGTAGGTGTCGTCATCGTAGTCAATCTTCTGAGCTGTGGCCAGATCTCTGGCAGACTCCTCCCAGTGACCTAACAGCCTGCAGGATTCAGCACAAGCAAACATCTTAAGAAAACTGATGTTATACATGATTGTGACTCAATGTGACACAACATTACACACAGTTTGACAAGTGTATTTAGGACACCAACACTCTCGTTCCTTGAGGTGGCGGGCCTGGCATTTGAGGATGCATTGTACCCAGTCAAACCCCCCCTCCCCTTGTAAGGTAACCTAGTTGTGTGCCCCTCTCCCCCATGAAAGGTCACCTACATTGTACTTGAGTGCCCTACCCCATACCTGCTTGTGTGCCCCCACCTCCCATGTAAAGGCACCTATACTTGTGTGCCCTTCTCGCCCATGTGTGCCCCCTCCCCCATATGAAGTCACCTTCTTGTGTGCCCCATGTAAGTTCACTTACATGTGTTCCCCCCTCCCCCTTATTGCCCCACTCCCCATGTAAGGTTACCAACTTGTGTGCCCCCCTCCCCATGTAAGGTTACCAACTTGTGTGCCCCCTCCCCATGTAAGGTCACCTACTTGTGTGCCCCCCTCCCCCATAAGGTCACCAACTTGTGTGCCCCCCTCCCCCATGTAAGGTTACCTACTTGTATGCCTCCCTCCCCCATTTAAGGTTACCTACTTGTGTGCCCCCCTCCCCTATGCAAGGTCGTCAACTTGTGTGCCCCCCTCCCCCATGTAAGGTCATCAACTTGTGTGCCCCCCTCCCCCATGTAAGGTCTCCTACTTGTGTGCCCCCCTCCCCCATGTAAGGTCACCGACTTGTGTGCCCCCCTCCCCCATATAAGATCACCGACTTGTGTGCCCCCCTCCCACATGTAAGATCACCTACTTGTGTGCCCCCCTCCCACATGTAAGGTACAGGTTATCTACTTGTGTGCCCCCTTCCCCATATAAGATCACCGACTTGTGTGCCCCCCTCCCCCATGTAAGATCACCTACTTGTGTGCCCCCCTCCCACATGTAAGGTACAGGTTATCTACTTGTGTGCCCCCTTCCCCATATAAGATCACCTACTTGTGTGCCTTTCCCCTCCACTTGTAGCCTGCTGCGGAGTCAGGGTTCAGCTGGATGGCCCTGTCACAATCGTGGATCGCAGCGTTGGGTTTGCTCATACGCAGAAAGCAGCTGAAAGACAAAATACCCATTTTAGCACCAAGCTGATTTCGTAATTATGTAAATGCACTTAATTTAGTTCACGGTTAAAACAAGGTGGTGGTAGGAGCAAAAAAAGACAGAACAAGTATTTTCCTTGTGGTTTTAGTTATAAGTTCACGATGAAGAGGTTATCAAGAAGACTCACTGAACAATAATCTACCAAGAACTTGCATTTACACTATGTACAGTATACCACCAAGAGAACATACCAAATACATTGTAAAATGCATTGCCTGATTCTTTATCTAACCTATGGCAACATTTCTACAACATTCTTCAGTAGCAGTAGATCATATCATACAATGTAAAACACATTTCTTACTTTCTTTATTCCAGCATTAATATCATACGAGATCATTTTCAGATTTTGCTGCAGCCCTGAAACATCAGAACTACAGCTTGCGGTGCCCTTTGACCCACCTTGCCCTCTTGGCGAACAGCGGAGCTGACTGAGGGTTAAGCCTGATGGCCTCTGTCCACAGCTCGATGGCCTTCTCTTTCTCTCCTGTAGGATACATACAATTATCAGTTCTACAGCCACATGACTGTATGTCTTTCTCTTTTAAAAAACAAAAGAAACAGTTCTTCATCCCCTTGTCTTTTTGACCTTTGATAAGAATAATTGCTTTAAATGACATATAGATGTTCTGTACAGTGACATCTGTGGTTTTGTCAACTTATTCAGAAAGAATACCAAGACACACAACACCCAGTACAGGCAGTACACTATATACCTGTAAAATATAGCGGGATTCATTTTGAATTTTGGATGCAAATTTACGGAATTACGGAAATGACTTTTTCACACTGTTTTAAGTGGTTTAGTGTTTTAAGTGGTTTAGAACAATTCTGTAATACAATGGAAACACAATCATATTCGTGGTGTCATGATTTTCCAGTGGAATGTCACCAGGAAACCACCACGAACATTTCAAGAGTTACATTAATACTGTAGCTGTACACTATTTTGTGCCCAACGCCTAGAAGAACCCACCTTCGTTCATGGCAGCCTGTGCCTCACCCCTCTTGTCATCCGACTGGTCCATCATTTCTTCTGTTACCTGTCAGGAGATAGGGAACAACAGACCACATGATTATCAACAAAACAGGGCTCAAAATAGTGGGTGCATGTGGGAGCTGTGCATCTAATCTTTGACTGTGGGTGCACCAGTGCACCTAGATATGTCAGTATTAGAATATTCTTGAAATGTAAGTATTGGACAAAGCAATATAACCTTTTGTTGTACTTTATTTGATGTATTGCTTGGTTGAAATTTGAAATCTGGATAGAATTACAGATTGAAGTTCTTAAGAGAGGCAGTAGCGTCAAACTTATGTTTCGTTGACATTCAACTTTATTTTATGTGGTGCACCCAATTTTTTCTGTGCACCTAATTTTTTTGGTTGGGTGCACTAGTGCGCCTATTTCCAAAAAAGAATTTCGAGCCCTGAACAAAACCTTAACATGGAATATCCATGTTTCATCTGTTCAGACTCTTCTACAGAGTTCTAAAAACAACAGCAGACCTAAACCAATCATATATAAATGCAGCAAACTTCCACAGATGGGACACTTGCTTACCTCAATGCTGTCATCCCCCATGTCAGGAGGTGGGTCAGAATCACCCTCGATCACTCCCTCCATGTCAATATCTGTAAAAAAAGGACAATGTTAATATGACAGTTCAGCCGTGAAGTTTTAAGCATTACGCAGGAACCTGTTCATAGCAGATTGTGGTTCAGAGCTGTCTCCAGCTTTAAATTTTTTTCTGTCCCACTCATTGTTTGGGAGCCCATGTTTTTGATTTTCAATGTTGAATTATGTCATTCTAAGCTTACAAAAATACATTTTCATCAGTTTTAGGTCATGAAATCAATATTTTCTGGATGGACAGGTTTGAATTTTTTCTGTCCCAACAAGCAAGTTTCTGTCCTGGGACAGAAGGATGGGTCCTGGAGACAGCCCTGTTGTGGTTCTACAATTTACAAGAGCCCCTTATCAAGACTCGTGCAGGGGGCCCCTAACATCACCAAGTTTGAAAGCATAAAGGGGTTTTGGACAGGCTTTTAGCTAGGCATGTGTCTATGCATCTTTTGGACGCATGATACTAAAATAAGAAGGAATTGGACGCCCTCTTTTTCAGCTGGACGCACAGAGGACCCCGTTTCCCTGGTAATTACATACACACGTGACTGTGTTACAGACTGTCAATGATGCTTTTTTTAGTCCTACCAGACACTGGGACAGCATGAAAACTGATTGACATGCAAAGCTACCAGGAAATTGTTAATCCTCAATTTTTCAATTTTATTTATTTTACCAGGGGGACATCTCAGATCTACTGATCCATAGAGCCCATAAGAAGATAGAGAGGGAAGCAGCAGTTTTTAGTGCTTAAAATGGTCTGCTAAAAGTAAAAGTATGATAAGACTAGAACACACCTAACCCCCGCATGACATCACTCCCCACGCCATTTTTGGACCCCTTGTCTATAAATCCTAGCTAAAAGCCTGGTTTTGAATATGCCATAATAGGGGCTAATCTCCAAGCAGAAGTACGGATCCTGCTGATTTTCCGAGTTAGGGGAAGAGGCGAATCATTAGAAATACAATACAAAGTTCCAATGTACATGTACATGTGTAGCAAAAGCGGTGTAAAAGACGGGAATAAGCCAGGCCCTTACATCTGCCTGGAGATTAACTCTGGGCTTAAAAAGTTAATAGCCAGTGAGTGAGGAGGAAAGGGGTGACAGAAATCACCATGGCTGATGTTCATGCACTGATTAAGATTGAAGACAGTGCGACCAGTATGAAAGTGAAAACCATCCTCAACTCACCAAGGTCGCTCTCTTCACTCTCCTCTGACTCAGGTTCAGGTTCAGGGGGCGGGGCTGGTTTTGAAGCTGATCCCTGGAACAACACAGATCACACAATACAGTTAATCTTATATCTCAAATTTAATGTTAATCAAAATCAGTCGGAATTCTGTTGACTACATTCATAGGGCACAAAATCATATCACCATAACATTAATTGGCAGATTTAATCAAAGTCTTATGAATATGCATTAAAAGCTACTATATATTTTAAGCTAAATGATCTAGCTGAAAAAGGATCAAGTTGGCATCTCACACTTTATTCAGTCTGAGGTTAATAACAGTTCATGTGAAGATAAAGAAGGTGGTATGGTTCTAAAACAGTTAACAACTGATGTTTCCAGTCTCACCATTGGTGCTAGAGCTACATGTACATGAACTGTTAAACATGATGTTTGCAGCCTCACCATTATATTGGTGGTAGATCTACTATATAAACATGATGTTTGCACCATTGGTGCTAAGTCTACTATGTAGACATGATGTTAGCAGCCTTACCATTGGTGATAAATCTAGTATATATAAACATGATGTTTGCAGCCGTACCATTGGTGATAGATCTACTATGTAAACATGATGTTAGCAGCCTTACCATTGGTGATAAATCTAGTACATATAAACATGATGTTTGCAGCCTTACCATTGGTGCTAGAGCTACATGAACTGTCTAAACATGATGTTTGCAGCCTCACCATTGGTGATAGATCTACAGCCTATAATTATAAACATGTTTGCAGCCTTACCATTGGTTATAAAGCTACTATCTAAACATGTTTAATTGCAGCCTTACCATTGGTGGAGGGCTATCCTGAGTTGTTCCAGACTGGGAGGGTGATGCTGGTGGGATGTTGGCTCCCATGCTGCAGAAAAACAAAACATTACCGTTAATCCTCAAATATTGACAGTGGTTTTATTTTCGCAGTGGCCTCTTCACCGCAAAATCATCACACCCCAAAAATATCCCTTACCACTGTATTACAGAATCGTATCAACCATGAACTTAAAACACCACGACAACCTCATTCCCCCCTACCGCGAAAAGTCTATGCGGAAATAGACAAATCTACAGTAGCTTCTTTAGACTGAGATGTGTGGTGTAAAATGCCACTTCCATACAGCATCTGTGGGAGATAATGTATAACAAGGTATGATAAATACAGCAACAGCAAACACTGCTGCAGTACCGTTGATCTCCAGCAGATGTCACTGCTGAGCCATGGGCAGGTTGTTCAAAATTACAAAATGATCATGCCTGCCACACCCCCTACTGGACTGATGAAAAGGAGGAATCAATCAATTTTGTATAAGGTTATGTAGCTGGGTTTTTTAGATAATTATACAATCCAGACTGTTCCTCATTTTTATATAATATCATGCTCTTATAATTTTTTTATTGATACTAATGATAGTACCATGCAGGTATTTCAATCAGATTAAAACCTCCTTGATAGTACTACAAACCGCAGATTTAGCACACAAGGTGGTTTACATGTAAATTTTTTCCTTTCACAAATTTGGTCCACCTATGAAATGTTTACAAATTTCATTTGTGCGCCTCTCTCACTGCCCTCTTGCCGCAAAATCATCATCACCTCCCATTGAAAGCCATATGTGTGTTTTACATTTCTGCTGTTTTGTCTCAACCGCATACTTTAAAACGCCAAGAAAACCTCCTTACCAAATATTCTGCCCTCAAATTAAATCTCTGCGAAAATAGGCGAATTTACAGTAAATGACTTCCTTGTGCATGTAATTGATTAATAGTTGCACACAGCCAAGTTGAACAATTGCGGCCATGTTTTTCCATATTCACGATATTTCTGCTTAATACTATTGTTTGCCCCTCCCCCCAAAGTCATGGTCACGACCAACATGATTTTTCTATTCCCCTAGGGGACCCTCCTCTTTCATCCTATCATTTTATTTCATTTTACTTTACTGAATTTCTGCATTTCTCCTCCCTTTGTAACGTTCCTTTCGTATCATATTTCACTAATACAATCGTCGACTGAGTCGTAAAATAAATAGCCTTGTCCCCAAGCGTGACCTGAAGGATCTCTCACCTTTCCATCCAGCTTTTAAAGAACTGCAGTTTCGGGTCGTGTAGAACCCCCGGGTCAGCCCTGCACATCTGCACGAAGGCCTGTAGCTGGGCTATCTTCTCTGCATCCATAGCTGCTTGCAGGATCTACGAGGCTAGGGTATATTTAGGGTTTAGAGGGCTATAGTTTATGGCGAGGTAAATGTTTTGTTGTAACGGCCCGTCATGAGCTCTCAGTCCACGCTACTTCCGCACAGGGTCTCACCACGGAGAAACTTCTGGAACCTAGCGGTATCATACCGACGTTTCATGTCAAAGGTCGACTCAAATTATGATAACAAATAAGCTTATCTACAATCAGATTTTGATATGAAATATCAAAACGTTTTCTCTTTATTTGATTTTTCTAGCATATAGCTCCTTTAACATGTTCAAGAAAACAGAGTATTTGAACAAAAAAATCATCATCGTATTTCTAGCATCTGCTTGAATTGACCTTTAACCTCTAGTAGAATCGAATCGCCTGTGGTGGAATGTCCCGCTGATTTCACTCCAGACGTCAGTGGTGCCAGCTAGCGGTGATTTCTTACTTCGAGTCTGGCTCAACTCGTTCACGCGATTATCGAAAAGTTTTCTACGATGACTGGCCGATCATTTCTGAGTACAGCGTACGTTATTCAAGTTCTTACTGGGGTGGAAAAGTTTATATAATCCTGGACGCGTTTTTCACTCGGATTCCCACAGGAGGAAAAGTAACGGGACGCTTCGGAGACTCCGCCGGCTCTCCCCTCGCTTCCCACCGAGCCGACACTTAGCTAGCCCCCCGTGTGGCCTCGTTAAACTCCCCGCGCTGAAGCTGGTTCATCTGCCGATGCAGCATGCTGTGGGGCCGGCGGAGCTCACGGTTTTTACTCGGGCTAGGAGGCCTGGCCGTGCTGAGTATGCTGATGACGTGGATCGTCCTGGGGAGAAGTCCACAGGCTCGGCGTGGGCGACTCGTCCCGGCTTGGGATCGGGGCACCAGCGCACCCAGGCCCGCGGAGAGAGCAGAGGCACCCGCTGAAACTCAGGACTTTAAGGTAGCGTGAAATTGTGCTATATAATATTGCTTAGGATAATGTTTTGCCCCCCTCCCACCATGCAGAGGTATGTGATGACATATCTCAGCTTCCCACAACAAACTTCCGTAGGACTATTCCAATTTGTTCATAGGGGGCGTGGGTGCATGGAAAAATCTGGAAAGAGAGAAAATATTTGAGAAATGAAGGATAAAAAAAGAACTGTAACAATTAGACTTATTAAATGCTCATTTTAGTACATAAGAGTTGATGACTGTGATTTTAAACATCATTGATAGTTTCCCAGAGGCAGTGATGTCAATGTTTGTTTACCACGCTTCACACATGTGACAGACATGCAAGCACTCTCTTATTGGTTGAAATGCTAATTGATTGACAGTGGGGATCAGTCTGTTGTGTTCTCTTTTTTCAGCATCGTAAACTGAATTATTACATGCATTTAGCAGTGAATAGTGGACTTTTGAGTTTGACTTCAAGTGAACTTGAGACTTTGTAACTTTGTATTATCAAGACATGTGAATCCTTCGCTTACCCTGCTCAGTCTAACTAAAGGTTACCATGTACTTTGACTGATTGTTTTGTTACTGTAGATTTGTTTATTTTTGCCGGGACTTAATTTCACAGTTAAAACAATTCTGTAATAACATAGTAGGAAATGCAAATTCATAGAGCCATGAATGGAATGGTCACTGTGAAAATAAAACTGCCGCAAACACTTAAAGGTTTACAGTATTTTGTTTGCCCCGCCAGGTTCAACGAGATATACAGAACTACACCATCCAATCAGTATGCAGTAGAGAAGGGATGCCCAGATCACCGTACAACCTTGAAACATGGGAACAGAAGACCCTCTTCAGACATATCATCGTCAACGACAAATACAAGTTCTTATACTGCTACATACCGAAGGTGGCCTGTTCCAACTGGAAAAAGGTCATCAAAGTTTTGGACGGTAAAATCGAGAACGTCGAGAAGAGGGTCAAGATGGACCATCGGAAAGACCTGGTGTTCTTATCGGACTTACCGGCGGATGAAGTTAAAAGCCGCCTGGAGAGTTACTACAAGTTTATGTTTGTACGCGACCCGATGCAACGCCTGTTGTCGGCGTATCGTGACAAATTCGCCAACAAGGCTATCGTGGATTTCCCTCTGAGATACGGGAGGGACATTATCAGGAAGTATCGTGCCAACGCGCCCGAGAACGTCAACGGAACGGACATGACGTTCTCGGAGTTTGTCCATTACCTGTCGGACACCGATCCGCGGGAAATGAACGAACACTGGCAGCCGTTCACAAAGCTCTGCCAACCCTGCTCCATCCAGTACGACTTTATCGGTACGCAGGAGAACCTGGAGGCCGACGCCAATCACGTCTTGAGGGCCGTCGACGCCCCACCCAGCGTCAGGTTCCCACAGCGACAGGCGTATTACAAGCCCACAAACAAGAACATACTACGACAGTACCTGTCTGAAGTACCACCACAGTTATTAAAGGATCTCATACCAAAGTACAGCATGGACTTTATGATGTTTGCATACCCAATCCCGGAGCTTGACACAATTTAAACAATGGTATGATACCCAATAGTATGATACTACAACTCGGAGCTGGATACAATTTAAACAATAGTATGAGGCCACAGCCCTCAGCTGAACAACAATAGTGTAATACTACTAGTAATATCCCACCCCTGAACTGATTCCCCAGTAACACTGGTGTGATGCCATCTTTGAGATGGACACTTTGGTATGATACCTATTAGTATTACAAGTGTATGTTAGAAGTAAGATTTAACTTCTCAGTATCAACAAGAAAGGTTGGTCTTTCTTTTCAGGAAAAAAGTTGTCATGGACTCTTCCCTAAAAATATCAAACCAAACAGCAATATGGACAATCAACCTGATGGATTTATGGTTATCAGGTTATGAATGTTTTTTATTAAAACAGAATCCAAGTCTTCACATCAAGTTGATCAACCTAGTCGTCTGGTATACATATGTATTTCAGTGCCAAATCAGAAGTTGGCAATACTATAAACATGAGCAAATGTAACAAGTAACTTAACTCCGTGGATTCCCGAAAAGTGCCTTTCATCACTTTGTATGTTGAAAATAGATGTGCATATTCTTATGAAGAAGAAATTCTCTATTTTGTCGCCTTGTAAATGAGTGCCAAAAAACACCCCACGTCCGCTGTTTGAGACTATTGTGACAACCATCTACAATATTCACTTCTCTATCTGTATTCTTCTCACAGAGATGAGCATTTCTAAGTAACACCTTGGGAAAAAATGTTGTGTTTTCAGTTAACTGACCAACACTAGCTAGAAACCTGCCAACCCTAGCCTTTTTTTATTAAACTTAAAGGCTGGCAGGAGACATATATAGAATTTTTTATTTGACATCTTAGCGAAACTTTGAAAAATTATATTCCAACATGTTCTTCTCTTTTCTGTTGCGATGGAAAAAGTGATACGACCAGAAAACCCAAGTATAAGTGCTTGTACAATATACCTGTATAGTTGAAGTATGATGTTGAAAATACCAGTCTCCTAATTCATTTCAGTTTTACATTGTTAAAATGTATTTGTTGGATCGCTTTGGCGGAAATGTTTTAAAAAAGAGAGAAAATCCCTACCTGCCAACCCTGATTTTTACTAGATGGTAATGAGAAACACAACAATAGTTTTCCTTGGCCTAAAAATGCTCATCACAGTCTACGGTGCCATCGGTCAGTATTAATGTCACAATTTAAAGAGTACAATCGCAATATTACAGAGTCTACAATATAACTGTAGTTAACGTCATTGTATTCGCTTATCGGTTTGTTTACTTTAGCTTTACGAAGCTACAACAGTATGAAGTTGTGCCATTTCTAGTATTTATTATTATTACTATCATTAATCTGCTAAATGTTGGTTATTGAGAAAGAGTCCATTCTACAGGTAGTATTACTACAGGTAGAAGGAATGTAGGTAACCTACAGTGCTGTATTGTTGCATAGAATTATATCATGATTTGAAGCTTGTATAGATGGTAGTTCCTGTGGAATTAGGAGCTGCGTTATTTTTTTTATATTTTTGTACGAATGCCTCAAGCTGTTTAAGAAAAAATCTGAGAGATACAATGTTACTTCTCATTCTGTTGTTACGCTTCCTAACTTTTAATATGTCGTACGGTAAATGCATTTAAGTTTGTGATGGTTTAATGTTCACAGTTTTCGTTAGTGCTGCTTTCCTAAACGTAACATCAGGTACAGGTACCGGTACAGAGGTTTAGGTTCAGGTCCGGTACCTGTACCTGTACCTGAACAATTTGAAAAATTAAATATGTTTTTCTTAACTTCTTCAATAATGACAGAAACATAGATAAACTGTTTTCAACTTGTCAGTATATTTATTCAAAGAACACAACTAGGTTTCCTACCGCCAAACTTCCTTGGCCTTGTTATCAAAACTCCCTGCCTGCCTTTATATTTGTCACGCTGTTCCAAGGTGTCACTTTGGTCATGTTTGGTGGTACATGAGGTCAGGAGATCAGTGACAAAATAAGCATATACTGGTGTAAATTTATATCGGTACAGTACCGGTACTTCATGATCCGGTATTTTGGACCTGTACCTAATCAATTTTTACGGTACATTACCGGTACACAGCACTAGTTTTTGTAGTCCCTCTTTACTGAAAACCACCACAGAAATGCTTGTTTTGTCCACCTGACTACCATCTTGGTTCAACCAGGAACTAAAAAACACTGTGAACACTCCGTTTTCTCCCTAATGCAAAATTAAGTCACTTAAATGTATTTACAGTATGGGTATGGTACATATTTTAACTTTAAATGCCAAATATCTTGCCATTGTTTTGGGCAGGTGCCAATAATATTCCCATGAGTTTCTGTCAAACAACCAGGATAGAAACATGTTATTTTTTTAGTGTATTCTTATTTATATTGTATAGAAATTATGAGTCCTTCATTGTAACATTACATTTAGCTACTTTTGGAAATTGTAGCTTTAAAACAATATGCTTGTACAAATGTGTATTTTTTTAAATTTTTTCCTATATTTATTTGCTTATTTTTTGTTTCTTGCTACTGTGCTTGCCTATTATCTGGAGTGTGAAAAAATTATTAGATTTTGGAGATTTTAACTTCTTACATTAGCGAGAATTCTTAATTAAGCATCCAGTGTCTAACGAACATTTAGGCACTTTATGCTAATAAAACAAGTCTATTTTATGTAAATGACCGCCTTGTGAGTCTTTTTCCTCTTTCAATCGTTTCCAATTTGTTATTCATTCACTCAATTAATCAGTTTATTCATTCATTCGTAGCGGAATATGTACACAAAAGGCACCACACATCTGCTTTGAGATAGCTGCAGTTTTGATTAAACATGCTAGGTGGCGCTTGTGTACATGTAACATTTACATGTGTCCTAAGTGCAGGTCCACTCGTGTCTTACTCGTAAACTGCAGTATTGAAGACACCATGCGGACATAGCAAGGGAGAACGGCTTGTAGCAAGGTACATGTTGAAAAGAATATTTGCTGTGGCATATTGGTAAATATAAATGTGATATTATAATGCCGGTGTTCGGCGTACGAAGTATATTTTGATCTGGTGGGGAGGGGGGCGTCATAAAATTATGAACATAGTTTGACCTCTGGTCAGTGATGTAAACATTCATAAGGAACTGTTAAACGTCATGTTTTTCCGGTCGTTGTTAAGAAAGCATCTAATGTAAAATAGATGTAATTTATCGTTAGCAGCCATGCATGGTTTATAGCCACAATCCGGCCACAGAAGTTGAACAGTCTGACGGTGACCCAAATTTAGAAAATTATCTGAGGAACACAAAACACGTGTGGTTGTGCAAGGAGGTTAAAATTTAACCTCGTTGAGTTGTGTAACAAACCTGGTTACGAGTCTCTCTATAAAACATTTGCTTCATGCTGGGATTTCTCGGTGTGTGTGTGTGTGTCTATCAGACTGTATGTGTGTGTTGTGTCTGTATGTTTGTGTGTACATTGTATGTGTTTGTTTGTGTGTGTCTGTAATGCAGTAATGTGTGTTTCTGCAGTGCAGTTCCTGTCTGTTCTGCTAGGGAGCACTAAAACTGTGTGAGGGGGTGAAATCTGCCATCTCTGATCACCCTGTGTTTCGATTTTGGCAAATATTTCCATACAACCTCTGTAAACTTATAAATGTTGCATTCCTACAACTAAATGTGTATTTCTGTGTTGTGCACAGGGATCTCACTTCAGTGGGGAACGCACCTTACGGATTCTTAAATACTCAGGGAACACATCTTCCAGGACTTTGCTCAGGACAGACCAACTTGACGCACGTTTCAAGAACTCTTATCCAGGGGAGCTGTCTTAAGAAGCAATGCTCGGGAGGGAACAGCTGGGAGCATGTCTTATTAAAAGTCTTACTCAGGAAGGCCAGGTACAGGTCTAAAAAGGAGTCTTGCTTGAACTTTTTTTTATTCTTCTGCAGCCAAGATGTTCTCTTCGTTGTCCTTCAAGGTGCTAAGGATTGTGGGTAAGAACAGTTTGTCAGATGTCCCAGGGTCAAACATTTTAGGCCATATCAGAACTTGTTTCTCAAAAAACTTTTCGTCAAGTTCTCCCGTTTGTGTAAGGACCTTGCGATATCTGGGTCAGCCAACCTCGCAGACCCACCCTCACCTTGTACGACCCGGGGAGGTCACCACGGGAATCCAGCGGGAAGAATTCCGCCAGCGCAGAGGTCAGCTGATGTCCGCAATCAAGGAGCATCATGGGAAACAAAGCAGACATGTCGTTATCGTTGTGTCCAGCCCGGTCAAGTACATGGCAGTGGACGTACCATACCCCTTCCGCCAAGACCCAAACTTCCTCTACCTCAGCGGTTTCAAGGAACCCAACAGTGTTCTCGTGCTCGAATCTAGCCCCGGGACTTCTCCGTCCAATCACAAGGCAACGTTGCTGGTTCCCGAGCGGAACCCCGATCGCGAGCTGTGGGACGGTCCCCGCTCTGGGACGGACGGAGCGCTACAGCTTACCGGAGTGGACCAAACGTTGAAGATAGACGATCTCGGGAAATTCCTCGTCCAGTACAGGACTGCGGATTGGACGGTTTGGTTCGACCACTTCAAACCGGTTCACCGACACCTGTGCGACCAGATCAAGACATCGCTTCTCCAGCCTAGAACGCTTCTGAGCAAAGCGACGACTCAGCCAATCAGTAGGTTCATACAGCAGCTCCGATTGGTCAAGTCTTACAGCGAGATAGCGCTGATGCAGAAAGCTGCGGACATCACGGCGCAGGCGTTCGCAGACGCGATGCGTTTCTCGTTCCCCGGCGTGAGCGAAGCCCAGCTGCAGGGGAAGCTGGACTACGAGTGTCGGATGGACGGAGCAGACATGCTGGCGTATCCACCGGTGGTCGCTGGGGGCAACCGGGCAAACACGCTGCACTACATCAGCAATAATCAGGTGGGTTTTTGAGAAAAAAATTGCATGGGGCATTGTGAGGAGCAACCTAGCGGGGGAAGATGTGGGTTTTCTCCATCTACAGTGTGGAGTTTAGAGGATTTCAACTTTAAAAGAGGCATCCTATTAGGCATATTTAGTGGAAAATTACCGTCAGGCAGGTCACATGTGACCTAATACTAGTAGCATCTCTGGTCAATCTGAATTTTAAGCTTGTCAGCATATCTGCTCCCCAGGGTAAGGGGATGCATGGTTAGGGCATGAGGGTGCAGCGCCCTCGTACCCCTCTTTAGAAAAACCCTGACATGTATTGAACTTTGTCACCAAAAATCATGTGTCTGTATTTGTGATAACGATAGGTTATAAACAGCGGAGAGCTGGTTCTTGTTGACGCAGGCTGCGAGTACCATGGTTACGTGTGTGACATCACCAGGACCTGGCCAATCAGTGGCAAGTTCACAGAGCCTCAGAGACAGGTCAGGGGTCATATATTTTCAGTTTTCCTATGCTTAATGTGTCTTCAGGTTGCAATTGGTATCTATAACATAAAAAGCTGACAAACTTAATTTCAGTCGATCATATCTCCAAAATATATTAATTACTTTTTTAATTTAATGGGTACTAAATATGTTTTCCAATGATGTATAATGTAAAGTTCAAAATGATGTTCTGTACATTCACTGATTTTCCTTGATCATATGTCTGTTTTTTTAATGATTAGCATATTATTTGTTTTATCATTGGAAAGCTTGCCATATTTCTTGCTCATGGGATTGTACTCAGATTCAGAAGTGAAGCATGTGGTGCCTAGTTGCAATTTCCCTTTCCTAGATATGATCTGCGGTCTGTAACATAATGGTTGTTTGATCCAAGAAACAAGTGTGTTTGACCTTGTGTTGGCCTAGTATTCGATCTTGAGCTTGACCTTGTGTGTTCAGCTATACGAGGCTGTCCTGAGCATCCAGAAGACGTGCCTGAACCTCTGTCGTCCTGAGATCTCACTGGACCACATCTACACCGTCATGCTCAACCTGATCGGGCTGAAACTGAAAGATCTGGGAATAGTCCGGGACAAGGAAGGCTACGAGCTCACTCAGGTAAGATGTCACAGACTTTGACCTTTTTCCATTGTGTCCGCATGGTGTAGTAGTCTGCGCACGTTGCTATTTTCCCACGTCTTGTTCAATGGAGCCAGCACCAGCGGCCTGTGGTCTGGGCACGTCGCTTGAAAAGAGTCGTATCGTCCTTTTGGATGGGGACGTAAAGCCAGTGGCCCCGTGTATGACTCTGAGGAAGATTATGGTATGAAACCTCTGCACATAAAAGAACCCAAAAAACTTTTCCAGAGTAGTAGGGGTGACCCTGCAGGGCTCGAAATACTGGGTGCATGTGCACCCGTGTGCACCCAAATTTGGAGCTGTGCACCTAATTTTTAACGAGTTATTTTTGAAGGCTGTATGACTAAGGTACTATTGTACACTAGCATACAGGATATTCTTGAAATCTGAGTATCAGAAAAAGCATTATAACCTTTGTTGTACTTTGTTTGACGTATTACTTATCTAGTTAAGTAATAAGTTAGCTATAGAATTACAGTTGGAAGTTCTTAAGAGAGGACGGCAGGGTTAAACTTTGTAATTACGTTTTGCTGACATTCAACTTTATTTCAAGTTGTGCACCCAAAATTCTTTTTGTGCACCTAAATTTTTAGGTTGGGTGCACCAGTGCACCTATTCCCAAAAATAAATTTCGAGCCCTGCCCAGTGTGCTTGGCCGGTTGAGTACACGAGCTGTAGCAAAGCCACATTGCACAACTACATTTGTAGCTTTAAAAAAAGCACCATGCTTTACCCTCAATCTGAGTTTGTCCGCTTAACCAATCTACCACTTTATATTAGCAAGAATACATTGGAAATACTTTCTTGTAATATGCATTTGCAGGTCGATCCCACTTTGAAACAGCCAAAGTTTACCCATTGTTGTTGTTGTTTACTTACAGACAGCCCGGAGGTTCTGCCCCCACCACATCAGCCACTACCTCGGAATGGATGTTCACGACACGCCAGACATGTCCCGATCCTCCAAACTACAGCCGGGCATGGTGGTCACAGTCGAACCAGGTGGGTTTCATAGAACACAGGGTTTCATCATAAAGCTGGATGGGTTCCACAGAGCAAAATGGGTTTCATCTTTCATTTGGGTTCTATAGGACCGGTTGGGTTCCGTGGGGTCGGGTTAGTCAGTTTTGTAGAGCCAAGTGGATTTCATAAACCTGGGTGGTTTTTTTTATATAGATCATCTGGATGGGTTATGAAAACCTGGGTGGGTTTCATAGAGCTAGGTGGGTTCTGCAGGGCTAGATGGGTTTTATAGACCCAGGTGGGTTCTATAGAACCAGTTTGGTTCCATGGGGTCGGGTGAATGAGGTCTGTAAAGCTAAGTGGATTTCACAAACCTGGGTGTTTTTTTTTATTGATATGGTTGAGTTTCAAAGCCTGGGTGGGTTTCATAGTGCTGGGTGGATTTCATAGAGCTGGGTGGGTCTTTATACACCCAGTCTGTCAGGCCGATGGACTTGTTAGAATCAGGTTGGAACCAGGTACAGCCATTATGATATAAATTTGTGTTTATGTTCATTCTCTTTCTTAAATATTTCTACATTGATGATTGACAGGAATCTACATCAAGGAAGACGACCAGTCGGCACCGCCCGAGTTCCGTGGGATCGGGATCCGGATCGAGGACGACGTGCTGATCACGGAAGGAGATCCCCAGATCCTGACCCGCAACTGCCCCAAGGAAGTGCACGAGATCGAACAACTGATGGCGTAAAACACAAACTACCTATCAAAGCAGAGATGAATCATAGTGCAATGTCAAATCTTCCAACACTGAGGTATACGTGGATCAAATTTTCAACGACCACTGTCGCCTTCTTTCAGGATCAATTATGACCAATCACTTCCGAACGTAAACTCGCGAGAGTTACAGACATGTGACCTTATTGACACATGCCTTTGCGGATATGTGACGTCAGCAATTTGTCAAACGTGCCAGGAAGTTTATAACGCCCACCGTCACTGTTACTGATGGCTAGAGTGCCCTGATGTACTAGTATATGGCCCCCTTTATACCTTTCATGAAATAGTCCTGTGCTACCAACGCAGATGAGATTCCATGATGATTAGAGATGAGCAATGTTTTTAGTGTAAACTTTTGTTCCATCACAAGTAAAGTACACTGTACTAAGAATTTGTGGGGAAGGCTTCGGTCATTTTTACTGCTGATGTGAGACCTTGTTAAAAGGTGAAGTCAGGAGTTTCAAGGTCAAAGGTGCCACAAAGTAGGTACCACCCCCCATCTTAGCCTCCTTTACATCTTACAAAATAATCCTGTACAGTACCCTCCATCTTAACAGGGTTTTAAATCCAGGGTCACTCATAGGAAAATAGCTTGCTGAATGAGTCTGGTAGTTTTCAAGGACATTCCAGCTGCAATACGGCCAGTATCCTTTCCATCACTGCATTGTAGATAGATGTTGCAAATCACCATCCACCGAAGGCCCATCCAACGTGACGGTAGATCTTTAAGTGAAAAATATGCTTGAATCTCTGTCATTCTTGAAAATCGTCAGCTTGCTGGCATTCATCAAATTTGGCTGAAGGTCATCTACAGTGTGACATCAGCTTTAGATTGGGGATGGGGTCAATTTTACAATTGTAAAAAAAGTAACAATTGAACTTGAAGACATGTACTTTTAAGATGTTTTGGAGCAAAAGTTTCAACTTCAAACATGTTATCTACCAATATTAGTTAGCTAGTATTCTGAGAAGGTGAATAAGTTGTTGTTAATGTTCCATAGTCCCCTAAATTTGTAATAAACCAAGTATGTACCTATCCGTGTGTTATGTTCCTTCCTTTAGCAAACCATATTTTCCAGAGTCTGCCCTGTGTGGAGAGAATCTCTCGTAGTGACAGCTTAGCATATACAGATGCAGATTGGACATGATTATTGCACACGACAGCAAAATACCAATATGAAATGTGCTGATTTATTACAAAACACAATCTCATAGATCATTTTAGACAATTCATTGGGGGGGGCTAGTCATTGTCAAGGGCATTAGTTACGACCACACTACAGCACTTGTCGTTCATGGTTACGGAGTTATAGCTGACCAAAGTTGAAACTTTCGCCGCCCATACTTACGCATTATAGGCCGATGACACAGGTCCAAAAGTCAAGCTCTTAGATCTTTGCCAGAATTTTCTAATTTACTTTCAAACTATAGGGCACTTGGTAGGTATTGGAGGAATGAAGCCGCTTTATTTTCTCATTCATGGTTACGGAGTTATAGCTGACCAAAGTTGAAACTTTCGCCGCCCATACTTAAACATTAAAGGCCAATGACGCAGGTCCAAAAATCAATCTCTTTACCAGAATTTTTCAAACGATAGGGCACTTGGTAGGCATTGGAGGAATGAAGCCGCTTTACTTTCTCATTCTTGGTTACGGAGTTATAGCTGACCAAAGTTGAAACTTTCGCCGCCCATACTTAAGCATTATAGGCCAATGACACAGGTCCAAAAATCAATCTCTTTACCAGAATTTTCAAACTTTACTTTAAAACGATGGGACACTTGGTAGGTATTGGAGGAATGAAGCCGCTTTATTTTCTCATTCATGGTTACGGAGTTATAGCTGACCAAAGTTGAAACTTTCGCCGCCCATACTTTAGCATTTTATGGCAATGACACAGGTCCAAAAATCTCTTTACCAGAAGTTTGAAACTTTACTTTCAAACGATGGGACACTTGGTAGGTATTGGAGGAATGAAGCCGCTTTATTTTCTCATTCATGGTTACGGAGTTATAGCTGACCAAAGTTGAAACTTTCGCCGCCCATACTTAAACATTAAAGGCCAATGACGCAGGTCCAAAAATCAATCTCTTTACCAGAATTTTTCAAACGATAGGGCACTTGGTAGGCATTGGAGGAATGAAGCCGCTTTACTTTCTCATTCTTGGTTACGGAGTTATAGCTGACCAAAGTTGAAACTTTCGCCGCCCATACTTAAGCATTATAGGCCAATGACACAGGTCCAAAAATCAATCTCTTTACCAGAATTTTCAAACTTTACTTTAAAACGATGGGACACTTGGTAGGTATTGGAGGAATGAAGCCGCTTTATTTTCTCATTCATGGTTACGGAGTTATAGCTGACCAAAGTTGAAACTTTCGCCGCCCATACTTTAGCATTTTATGGCAATGACACAGGTCCAAAAATCTCTTTACCAGAAGTTTGAAACTTTACTTTCAAACGATGGGACACATGGTAGGTATTGGAGGAATGAAGCCGCTTTATTTTCTCATTCATGGTTACGGAGTTATAGCTGACCAAAGTTGAAACTTTCGCCGCCCATACTTTAGCATTTTATGGCAATGACACAGGTCCAAAAATCTCTTTACCAGAAGTTTGAAACTTTACTTTCAAACGATGGGACACATGGTATTTGTCCTTGGTGCTGAATGAAATTCAAACTACAACAGTTGTACATGCTGTTACTTTTCACACTGTTATTTTCTTTTGAGAGGTAAATAGTGCATAATCATCATTATTACATATGATTGCGAATTGTCTTTATGTTTGTTTATGTCTCGGTCCCAATTGGAAAAAGTGGCCCGCCGGGTAGATCACGGGCGGGTTTTTTTTTCACTTTCGGGCGTGACCCCTACGTGGCCCCGATGGACACCCTGCGGTTGCCGTTTTTTGGGGCGGTCCGCCTAAGATCCCGAATGAATTTAACTCCGACTTAAATTGAACGCGGGACACAATAACAAATAGACTCCGTGAGCTAATCGTGCGAGCACCGGGAGGTTCCCGGCGGTACACCGGGACAAATGTGGGACTTCGGGGCCCGGCCGGGACTACGTCCCCGACGGACACCGGTGCAATTGGGACCAAAGCATAAGTTTGCTTCACGGACGGAATGTAGCTTGATTACCTATAGCTGGCGGAAATATGATTTGTATGATTCAATGTTCACTAACATCTGAAGGGTGTATATTTGATACAGACGTCTGTATGTAATACTTCTAATGGTTGAATGTGATTAGAAGCCGCCACAGTTTGGCATTCAGTAGCACAGGCGCTTTAATATACATGAAACATTTTTTTTAAAGTGCTAATTATTTATAAACAAATGTAAAGTCGACGTTCATTTTAAAAAATCCAACAGTGATGATGACTATTTGAATATGTAGCCCATTAGCCTATTATATCTTCAAGTTTCTGTAGTACCTTTTGCAGTACTTTGCTCTGTTATCAGATTTTGAATCTTACAGATTGGTACAACAATTATAAGTTAGGACAAAACTCCGTACAATGTGAATTGACAATGTAACATCTAAACTTCTGTACAGTCATGTAACGTTCCAATTGTTACATAAAAGCCATTAGGCCACGTTGATTTGATTATATGGATGACATCCGCGCGCGCATCAATTTTCGTCCGCCTCCATAGAAATACTGTAAATCATACAAAGCAGCTGCAAAATGAGAAAATATATGCTGTAAATTACAAAAATATTTCCGAAAATGGATACTAATGTCGGAAAATGCCAAGGTCAATTCCAAAAGTGAAAAAAGAAGATGTGAAAGAACAAAAATGAGAAATACATTAGTCGGTTTACCATACTCTGTGTGTTTAGTTTTGTTCATCCTTCAATGAAGGCAACTTTTTTTTTTCAAAACATTTCTTTTTATTCGCACGCTTGAGTTTCCAGAGGATTTCATACATATTATCACATCAACATGGCCCAAGAGGCTCTAACAGTTAGGAACACTAAACCTTTACTTTCGATTATCATTCCCACAATTGTAACATATTCATGTAATCTTCAAAACAACATCACTAGTAAAAACGCAAGCCAACTTCAAAGTTGTACGTAGCTTCCAGCAGAGAAGTAGATTGATAAGGTTAGAATTAAAGTCTAATTTAAGTAGCTTAAACGTATCACATCGTGCCGCCCTGGCACTGTAAAACAACAACAGTTTTGCACTGCAAGTCTTCACAATCCACGAACTATTCACTTAATGATACATTATTATTTATTTCACCTACCCTGCAAAATTGCAAGCTTTTATTGTCTTTTTACCTGTCACCACATCCATTTTGTTTTTACGAATTCTAGGCTACATGTATATGTAGGCACTGCGAGTGCTACCTGGTGTTTCTTAGAGTTGACAGTTACAAGTTTAAGATAGTGGATAGTCTTTCAGGTTACACACACACACACACAAACACAAACACACATAATGATGGTTGTTTCATCTTCAAATGATCTACAAGTTCCTGTAATTATCTTTCAAATGTCTTTCAATGCTCTTGAAGACGAATTATCATTTTCTTTGACACTCATTAGTTGCTCCATAGTCTCATTTGTATGGAAGTTAATCATGGTATTTGCTCATTAAAGTAAAGGTTATTTAGCTGTGCGACAGTCGGTCCTGTGCCATAAAATGGATTTCTAGTATCCAAGGATTCAGCGATGGTCTGAGGCTGATCCTGCCCTGCTTGATTTTGTTGGTTCATATCTTCATACCCGTGATCATGACCAATGTGCACTAAAGTATTTGTAGTGTTTGTGTTGGATTCGGCGACTGTCGCCTGAGACTGGCCCTGTCTTGTCTTGTCTGACTATGTTGTTTGTCTAGATCTTCATACTGGTGATCATAATCACCGGTCACTACAGTAGCCGTGGTGTTTGTGTTGGGTCTAGTGGTGGCTTGAGACTGGCTCTGTATTGTCTGATTATGTTGTTTGTCTACATCTTCATACTGGTGATTATGATCACTGGTCACTACAGTAGCCGTGGCGTTTGTGTTGGGTCTAGAGCTGGCTTGAGACTGGCTCTGTATTGTCTGATTATGTTGTTTGTCTACATCTTCATACTGGTGATTATGATCACTGGTCACTACAGTAGCCGTGGCGTCAGTTGTGTTGGGTCTAGAGCTGGCTTGAGACTGGCTCTGTATTGTCTGATTATGTTGTTTGTCTACATCTTCATGCTGGTGATCATGATCATTGGTCACTACAGTAGCTGTGGCGTTTGTGTTGGGTCTAGTGGTGACTTGAGACTGGCTTTGTATTGTCTGATTATGTTGTTTTTCTACACCTTCATACTGGTGATCATGATCACTGGTCACTACAGTAGCTGTGGCGTTTATGTTGGACTCAGTGGTAGCCTGATGCTGACTTTGCCCTGTCTGATCATGAACATTGGTCATTACAGTGGGTGTGATTTTTTTTTTGACCTAATGATGGCCTGATACTGCCCCGTATGTTTGTACAGAGAATTCAGCTTTGAGTTCGAGGAAGCCGGTCCTGTCTTTGTTTTGGATTCAGTTATGGCCTGGGATTCACCCTGCCCTGTCTGATCATGATTACTGATAGATGTTTGGTCCGATAGCGGTATTACCTCGCCTGTGTTAATGGGATTTGGCCTGAAGGCTCCTAGCACTTTGCTACGTGATAGATTTCCAGCATTCAGAGATTGAATGTTAGGATGGGTCCTACCCTGCCGTGTCTGATCACGACCACTGGTTGATGTTGGGTCATTTAGTGGTGTTACCACACCTGCGTACATGGGATTTGGCTTCAAGGCAGCTAGCACTTTGTCATGTGATAGATTTCCAACTACCAGAGATTGAGAGTTAGCCTGAGACTGGCCCTGCCCTGTCTGACCATTATGGTTAAGGTTGTCAATATCTTCATATTGATGATCATGACCACTCGCTATTACAGAAATTGCTGTGTTTGTGTTACTGCCAGCAACATTGGGACTTAGTCCTGAAGAGGGAATCTTGGCCCTCTTTTTGTACCAGACTGTTAGAATGATTGTGCCAAACAAGGCCATGCCAGCTACTGAACCACAGACAGAAGCAATGATCACAGATAAGGGGGGAATGGGATTACATTCATGGGAACTGTGGCTTTCTGGTTTGTCTGAAGTGATTGCAAGAGGGTTTGGTGTGCTTGTATTGCCTTCAGAACCTGATGCTGAGCCAGCATTTTGTTTAAAGTACCAGTAATAGCGAGAAGTGTCGGTGTCATTGTAACTGTTGTTAGCACTTTCAAATGGGCCAACAAGGGAAAGTTTGGCCGTTGGGCTAGTATTGCTGTCTGGTTTGCCAAATGATGTTGACAAAGAAAATGAAATAGATGAGGTTTGGACATCAACAGGCAGGGTTGATATGGTTGAGTCTTCACATATCAAATCGTCAGGATTGATATCTAAAACCTTCCATCCCCGGAATTTGGCGGGTTTGGCACATATTACCTGGTCTTTGAATGAAGGAAATTCGCTCATCTTTTGCCTGAAGGGAATCATGTTGCAGTCGCACTGCCAGGGGTTGTTATAGAGGTTTACAGTAAGATTAGACGGCAACAAGCCATAAGCTGAAGGCGTCAATGCGGACATCTTGTTTGACTGAAGATCTAAACGCTCGAGTTTGGGCAAATTGGCGAATGAACCAGGCGGAATCATTGTTATGTGGTTGCAGGCCAGGGACAACGCTTTTAGCCGGTGTAGATTTGCGAACAATTGAGGTTGAATCATTCCTATCTGGTTACTGCGTAGCCACAACCTTTCAACCTGGTGTAAATTTGCAAATGCATCTGCCGGAATCTTTGCTATCTTGTTGTAGGAAAGGATCAACTGTCGGAGCTGAGTCAGATTTGCAAATGTACCAGGACGAATCTTTGTTATCTGGTTGAAGGACAGGACCAACCTTTGTAGCCGAGATAGATTTGCAAATGCACCAAGCTGAATCATTGTTATCTTATTGAAGCCTATGTACAACTCTTGTAGAAGGGGTAGAGTTGCAAATGTATCAGACAGAATCTTCGGTATCTGGTTTTGGGACAGGTACAGCGTTTCAAGCTGGGGTAGAGTGAATGTGCCAGGATGGATGTTGGTTATATTGTTGGAGTGTAGGTACAACTCTCGGAGCTTGGGTAGATTCGTGAATGTACAAGGGTGGATGTTAGGTATTTTGTTCATCTTTAAGACCAAAATTTGAAGCTGGGGTAGATTGGGGAAACAATCAACAGTGATGATGCGATTTTTCTCCAAATTCAACTGTTTCAAATCCTTATACTGTAACAACACAGACCTATGTACAGCTGCAATACGATTACCCCCCAAATCCAAGTGAAAGATGGATGTTGGGAGGTTCCGGGGGATGCTGTTGAAGCGCATGAAGCGACAGTTGCAGTATGATGATGGTACACAGCTGCAGCCAGCTTCTGGCATGTTTGGCTCTTTTAGGACGATGAGAAGAAAAAGGAGCAGGTCTCGCAGCTTTCTCGACATGGTGTCCAACCACCTATTCAGAACAAAAGCTCCTCTGTAAAGCCACACTTACTTTATGACGAAATGCAAAGTGCAAAGTCAATCTGTAAAGAGAGTCAAAAGTCTTAGGTCACACAAGAGAGTGTCTGAGTGCCATATTAGGAAGGATACCGAGGGTTCCATATTCTCCACTAAACCTAACCATTATGACTTATGGGAGAGAATGGTGGTCCGGTTATGCTAACTAGGATAGCACTCAAAATAGATATAGAAAAATGGTCAGACTCACATAATCCTCCTAGCTCTTCATGCGAAACCTCTTGGTAAATTTCTTACTTTGAAATGTTAGAGAACCAGTAAATTTAGATTTTGTGCCCTAAAAACGAGAGATTTCGGAACAGTTCCACATGTCGTGTTTGACTGTTTAAGACAGAAAGTTTTGTTTGCTCCCCCCCCCCTCTGCTGGTTGTCTGCAGTGTTTGAGCGAGTGATACGTGCAGTCAGTAGTTGTTCATCATTTGTAGTGTTCAACAAACAGTTTTAGATTGCTGTGATGTTAGTGCTATGTTTTGTGTTGATTGTCTGAATCTGGCTTCTGAATATTGATATCAAAGTTGTTTACTCTTTTGGCTGACGTTTTTATGACATTTTTTTCCACCTTCCAGATAAGAAAATCAGGAGAAAGATTTTTTAAAAATGATACTTCTCTTTGCAGATTGTTAAACATGTTCTCTGATAGCTATCTACCCTTTTCAACGTTAAGAAAGCATTTAAGTATACTATCAGGTCGCAGCACCCGTATTCCACTCTTCAAAACTAACCTAATGTCCAAGCAGATGTTTGAATTGGTGGAAAATTTTTAAACGTGATCCGTCGGATAGGGTAGTCTGACACCTAGCTACCCTTGCCAACAGTAAGACAACGTCACAGTCTTACATCTGCTTGGTGGATTAGATAAGTCTGATTAAGGTATAACAAAATGTCTACACAACAGATTCACCTTTGATGTTTGTGCACTGTCAGAAACCTACCTTGTAAGCTGGTCGGAATAGCTTTAGTTGGTACACACTGGACAGGAGCTCGTGTAGAAACGCTAGTCCAGGCGAAGGTTGCTGCTGTTCGTTCTTCTAGGGTGCGTACTTCGGTAGCTGATCCCTAATACCGTGTGAAAAGCAACCCAAGTTAGACTAACGTACAGGGCGGTGTTGACTGTCTGAGGCTGGCTATTTGAATAATATCAACATTTATAATCTTGATGAACATGATTATACTATAACAGCTTGTGTTTGAGCTGGATTCTGTGATAGCATGAGACTGGGCATGCTCTGTCTGATCATGACCGCTGGTCACTATAGAGAGTTCAGGTTGAAACAAGAAAAATGCATAGCCAGAATCAAATTGTCCTCCCAGCACTTTTTTTTCATTTCAACCTCCTGTGATATGTGCAACGTCAAGATTTCAGCAAACCCAGATAATTGCGGCCTAAAAAAAAGGGATGTCGGAAAAGTTGTATATGTCCTGTTTGAGTGTTAAGGGCGGGTAGTTCTTTTTGCCCCCATGTTTTCTGCTGTGCCGGTGCGATGCGTACAGTCAGTAGTGTGAAACAAACAGTTTTAAACTACTCTGGTTTGAGTAATAAGGTTGTGTTGATTGTCTAAGCTGGCTTTGAATATTGATATAAATGTTGTTTACTCTCTTTATATTTTGCTGATATTTCTATGACGCTATTTGCCCCTTCCTGATAAGAAAATCAGTTAAAAGATAGAAAATTTAACCTCTCGTTAAAGGGTTCATCTGCCTGTTTATGAAAATCATTAGAAATATTCATTATAGGTCTCTTAGTCTACATGATGCAATTGTACAAAGCTGTACAAAAGTCTGAACAAAGGATCTTTGACGATTTGTAAAAGGCATTGTCTCACGCCGTTTAACATAGGAAATTATAGTTACAAAAGGGCTAAAAATTCTAACGTCACAAAATTAAAGTATCAGGGCGCAGCACCCATGTTCCACTCTTCAGAGCTAACCTAATGTCCAAGCAGATATTTGGGTCGGTGGGAGATTTAAACGTGATCCGTCGGCCAGGGTAGTCTGACAGCTAGCTACCCTTGCCACTAGTAAGAAAACATCGCAATCTTACACCTCAACATCTGCTTGGTGAATTGTATAAACCCCGATCATGGTATTACAATATATCTACATAACACCTTCAATGTTTATCCACTGGCAGAAACATACCTTTTAAGATAGTCCAAATAACTTTAAATGGCACTTTTGGGCCTGGGGCAGAAGCTCGGCGTGTAGAATGTCCAGGCACGGTTTGCTGTTGTTCTTGTAGGGTGCGTCCTTCCGTAGCTGATCCGTAATGGCGTGTGACAAACATACAAAGGTTATTTGTACGTTCAGGGTGGTGTTGATTGTCTGAGGCTTGCTATTTGAATAATATTAACATTCATGATCAATATGAAAATAATAATCATGATGCATGTTTCGAAAAAAATATGTTTAGTTGTTTTCTTCATGGTGCAAGCATATCAGCTGCACCAGGCAAGATTTTTCCCTTTTCAATCGGAAGTTTGTCCTTTCCTTTTGCAAATTTTTACTTTTGAATTGCACCACACTGTGATTTTGTATGTTACCTTTAGCAGTATAGGTTGTCATGTAGCGGATTTTTTTCTGTTCTTGTAGATGGCAGCTGCTGTCTTCTCAGCGTCAACCCCTGTATGAATAAACATGTGAATTGCACCCCGACCCTAGGACAGAATAAAACATCATTTCTCTTCACTTCTGCAATGTTGATAAGGCCATGTTGATTTGATTATATGGATGACGTCCACACGCGCATCAATTTTCATCCGTTTCCAAAAAACGTTTTTGGCCAAACTGTAAGTCGTAAAAAGCAGTTTCAAAATAGAAAATATATGTACATCCATATGTCTAAACAAGTAAACCGTGCTATCTCATGGTCTGAAGCATTGTGAGTGAAAAAAATTATAGTTAAAACAGACCTGAAAATGTTTAAAGAGATTGTGATCTGGCAAGATGGGATGGTCAATTTGAATTTTCTGGTTCTGAGCTCGTGAGAGAATTCGTCCCGAGAGTGCGACGTCACAAAATATAAGTATCAGAGCGCAGCACCCTTGTTCCCCCTTTTCAGAACTTACCTAATGACCATGCCATGCAGACTTTGTGGTAGTTATGTTTCCCTGTACAGGGTTTGCGGGAAATATAGTGTTTTTGCTGGAGTGTTCTTCTTCTTTCTTTGTCAGAAAAACAAGTAGATGTAGGGTGGCGGGTCTATTAATACAGGAAGTTATATTTCCCTTACGGTAAATGCTACGGATGTCAAATTGGAGGCGTAGGTATGTACCTTTAGAAAAGGCGAATTTCGACGGAATGGGGCTTGTGCTAATAAGGTCGCCACTTGTTTGTCAGACACTACCAGTCCCGCTTTACCCTCAAACCTGTGTCAGTGGACTTTGTGACCCAAGAACTCTTAGCTCTGAAGTCTGACAAAGCCACTGGACTTGACCAGCTCAACAACAGACTTTTAAAGTCAGTCGCCCAAGAAATAGCACCTTCCCTGACAACCATCATAAACGCGTCGATACAGACAAGTGAATTCCCAGAGGATTGGAAAAAGGCAAGGCTGTCACCCATACACAAGGCTGGGGACAGAGACGCCCCCAACAACTACAGACCCATCAGCATCCTGCCTGCCGTCTCCAAAATCCTTGAAAGAGCCGTGCACACACAACTCTACGACTACATGACAACCAACAACATTCTATCAGAAGTTCAATCTGGCTTCAGACCCGGACACTCAACACAAACAGCTGTACACTTACTAACTGAAAGATGGTACAAGGCCATGAACGCGGGTGAACTGACGGGAGCAGTGTTCATTGACCTGTCGAAGGCATTCGACACACTGGATCACACCATCCTCCTCCAGAAGATGTCCAGATACGGCATACAGGGACCCGCCCTTGACTGGTTCCAATCATACCTCACTGGAAGGAAACACTGCACATCCATCAACGGAGCAACCTCTGAGTTTCACCTAGTAAAATACGGAGTACCCCAGGGATCCATACTAGGACCCCTGCTATTCATCATCTACGTCAACGATATGCCAGAATGCCTTCAGTCTTGTGACATTTCAATGTATGCAGATGATACTGTTATCTACTACAGCAACAAAGACTTCACCAACATTGAGAATGTACTTCAAAACGACCTTCAACGGCTGTCGCAATGGTTTGCTGCGAACTCGTTATCAATGAATGGTGGTAAATGTAAAAGTATGCTCATTGGTACAAACAGAAGACTGGCAAGCTGCAACATTCCAAACTTGGCTGTCAACGGCGTCAACCTAAAAACATGCGACAAAACACGTACCTAGGTGTAGTTATCGATCGTCAGCTCAAGTGGAAAGACCAGGCAAAGGCTGTACTAGGAAAACTGCGGCGGTCATTATTCATGATGAAACACTTAAACCCTTTCATCTCAACCCCAGCACTCTGTACCCTGTATAATGCCATCTTCCTACCACACATCACATACGCTTGCACAGCATGGGAAGCTGCCCCCGACCAGGATCTACAGAAAATTCAAAGTATGCAGAATCGGGCTGGAAAACTGATACTAAAGGCCCCACACAGGACACCATCAACCGAAGTGCTCTCTCGGCTGAGCTGGAAAGACATTAAAGAAACACTCCAATACTACAATGCCGTACAAACCTACAAAGCCCTAAACAACAAACTGCCACCCTACATGCGCCAGATGTTTGTGTACTGTAGAGACCAGAGTACTCGTACAACCAGACAAAGCACAAGCAGTCAGCTGGTTGTCCCCAAACCCAAGCGGGAGATCTTCAGAAGATCGGTAGCCTACCGTGGACCAAATGTCTGGAACAGCCTACCGCCAGACACACGTACGGCTCCGAATCTGACTTCCTTCAAGAGACTCTTGAAGTAACGGAAATGAACTAAACGAACGGACACGGACCATGAACCAGCTTTCGCCCTACTTTATGTTGTATGTTGTAGAAATTGTATATTGTTGTACCATAAATATGTAATGATATATGTTAATAGAGTTATTAGGACTCAAATGACTGTGTATCTCTGTTATATTGTATCTGACCCTTACCCCTTCCCTCATGACCTCAATGAAAAGCGGCCTGCGTGCCGATTTGAGCTTATCATGAATAAACAAAGGTTCAAACAAACAAACAAATTTGCATAATTTATGCAGAAACTTAAGCTTCGGCATCATCAGTCGGAACTACTTCAATCATCAGTCGGACCTGTTACATCATACGGCACGTCATCATGCGGACCTTTTGCACTGTCATCCGAACCTACTGCATCATCAGTCACCAACAGAGTCGGACCTACTGCATCATCAGTCGGACCTACTGCAATCATCAGTCGGACCCACAGAGTCGACCCTGCTGCATCATCAGTCGGACCTGGCCTGCTGCATTAATGTACAGTCGAACCTGCTGCATCATCAGTCGGACCTGCTGCATCATCAGTCGGACCTGGCCTGCTGCATCATCAGTCGGACCTGGCCTGCTGCATTAACGTACAGTCGGACCTGCTGCATCATCAGTCGGACCTGCTGCATCATCAGTCGGACCTGCTGCATCATCAGTCGGACCTGGCCTGCTGCATTAATGTACAGTCGGACCTGCTGCATCATCAGTCGGACCTACTTCAATCATCAGTAGGGCCTGCTGCATCAACGTACAGTCGGAACCTGCTGCATCATCAGTCGGGCCTGCTGCATAATCAGTCGGACCTGCTGCAACCATCAGTCAGACCTGCATCAACGTACAGTCAGACCTACTGCAATCATGCAGGGCCTGCTGCATCAACGTACAGTCGGAACCTGCTGCATCATCTGTCGGGCCCACAGAGTCGGACCTGCTGCATCATCAGTCGAACCTGCTGCATCATCAGTCGGACCTGCTGCATCATCAGTCGGACCTGGCCTGCTGCATCATCAGTCGGACCTGGCCTGCTGCATTAACGTACAGTCGGACCTGGCCTGCTGCATTAACGTACAGTCGGACCTGCTGCATCATCAGTCGGACCTGCTGCATCATCAGTCGGACCTGCTGCATCATCAGTCGGACCTGGCCTGCTGCATTAATGTACAGTCGGACCTGCTGCATCATCAGTCGGACCTACTTCAATCATCAGTAGGGCCTGCTGCATCAACGTACAGTCGGAACCTGCTGCATCATCAGTCGGGCCTGCTGCATAATCAGTCGGACCTGCTGCAACCATCAGTCAGACCTGCATCAACGTACAGTCAGACCTACTGCAATCATGCAGGGCCTGCTGCATCAACGTACAGTCGGAACCTGCTGCATCATCTGTCGGGCCCACAGAGTCGGACCTGCTGCATCATCAGTCGGATCTGCTGCATCATCAGTCGGACCTACTGCAATCATGCAGGGCCTTCTGCACCAACGTACAGTCGGAACCTGCTGCATCATCAAACGGACCTGTTGCACCATAGTTCCATGGACAGTTGGAGTTTGCATTGCACAGACCAATGACCAATCATCAGTCAAACCTGCTGCGTCATCTGTCGGACATGTTTCGCCATTAGCCGGACGTGTTACATCATCCGCCAACCTGTTACGTCATCAGTGGGTCTTGCTCTATCATCAGCCGATCCATTTGTGTCATTAACCGAACTTTCTGGAAGAGACCCAGGTTAGCTTGATCTACTCACGCATCGTTAGGGCAGGTGTTGAGAAGTAAATGGAGTTCAACATCTGACAATTCGTCAAGCAGGACCAACCTATAGTGCCGAGATGCCAAAATAAACACGAGGCCTGATCATGGCTATATCACGCTTCTAGTAGCTCTCCCACTATTCCCTGACTCCACAGATCCCCGGACAGTGAGAATCACACAGGCTCCCGGTTCTAGTGACAGTCCTGAGCACATCTCCGACCGAACGGTCTGCAGGTAAGAACTGTCAGTAGGATATTTGGAGTTTCTTATTACTGTCACAACTGTCAGTGTATGACATTATCAGACCACGTACGGGATTGATGCGGTCGATTATATACGTTACGTTGTCGTGTAATTTACGTTGCTATTTTCTTCTTCAAAATGTTCAAACAATTGAAAATCTCGAAAACCAAACCTGCTAGCGCAACACGTATTTTGGAGAACTTTATTTTTAACACTTTTTCTTTCGCAAGTTTCCCCGTTACGGAGAATGGTGTATCAGTTGATTTTGGACAGTATAGCTGAATGCACGAGACACTGGTGACAGTATGCAAAACGTAGATTGTGGCCCAGTTTACACATGCATTTGAATTTTCCAAGCACGCTTGGAGTACGCGGCAGCCCAAGTCCGACTGAGTGCACAAAATTATGAAATAGATACCTAAAAATTAGGGCTTAAAGAGTACGAAACAAATTTCCAAGTTTGCGCCAAGTCATCGGGCGTACACTTGGAGTCAGCTCCGTGGATTTATATACAAGTAAACGCGACTTGACTCCGACTTCAGCATGGTCTAGGGACCGGTTGTTCAAGTCGAGTCTGGGGAAAGGGGACTTGAGTCCCCGAAATGTTTTGTTTTCACAGTCTAAAATTGACTCCGCTGAGGCGAACTTGGGCTTCAAGTGTGCTTGGGAGATGCATGTGTAAACTGGGCCTGTGTCACACCCATGCACATCCACTCATAGCAAAACCTTTGTTGGATCCGTTGGCATGTGTGGTGGCCGCCATCTTGAATTGTGACATCACAGAGTCGCCATACCATTTTATTGGGAGGGGTGTTTTTTGGGGTCGCTAGCGTTCTCTCTATTTTTAACAAATCGGCATACAACTACATGTATCACACATTCAACTTAAATAAAAAGAAAAATTCACTACCAATTCATATTCATAAAAAGATCCCGTAATCGCTAAACTCACATAGCAGACCTGAAGTATATCTAGTTTCTTCTTGATTTTGGCTCCATTGCTTAATCACTCGCAGCTGTATGCTATTAGCACCCAGGCTCGTAGGTACTCTGTCACTCACCAGCGTGCACTGCTGACTCCATCTCTGCTTGCTGCTGCTGACGGATAGAAGCACCAGTGGCGCCTCTGCATCTATAGAGTCCTCCAAGGCTATGTTAGCCTAGATGCCAGACTGTTTCCCAGGGCCTACACAGGCCAGCTCCTCGGGTCCAGGGTCAACATGCCACCAAGGAAATTTCACTACAGACACCCCTGAGTTAAATAGACCCGCGGCGGCGTGGGGGGGGGGGGCGTTCTGTTGTAGAATGTCCTTCGGGGTATGTTGGCCCTAGAGCCGAGGGCTGGCCTTTGTATGCCCTGGTAACAGTCTAGCATCCAGGCTAGGAGCGGGGTATGCAACTGTATGTTTCTCCCCTAGCCGAACGGTACATGCAATGCAAAGAGATCGGTATCACCTTGCGCGAGGCCTGGCATCCAGGCTATCTAGGGTCTATCCCTCGTCACCTCTCAGATCCTCTCATGCCGTAATGCAACTTCGCCATACAGTAGCAAAACAGACATAAGAGAATTACGCAGGGGCCGCGCTTTCTGTATCATATCTGCCACCTACAATATAGGTTTCACCGTAACAACCACGTCGATTATTATACATTTTCGTCCCGCTAAAACTCACAGCATGCTGATGAGAAATGGTTGCAACTCCTGGTTGGCAAGAAACCAAAATCACTGTCATGATTGACATAACTCCCGGCCCTGCAGTAGCTTTCTCGTTGCAGTATTGGCTATTATTTGAAGGACGCTGGTTAGCATCAAAAATTGTTTATAACACCTAGGTGGCAATGTGCCTGTGGTATTGTTATCTCCATGAAAAATTGAGATAACGTTATATTGTTTTGGGTGTGTCTGTGTGTGTGGCTGTGTATCAGTCTGTTTGGGTTTCCGAATTTTTGAAGTCAGCATAACTCAAGAACCTCTCCATGGATTATGATGATATTTGGTTTGTGGGTAGGTGTTGGAAAGACAAAGGCCAAGGTCGATTTTGGGCCCCCTGATATGTGACCTTGGTACTGCAGCAGAACTTAAGTTTTTTGTATCTTTTGACCTGGACGTGCTATGGTCTTGATTTTTGGTGGCAGATAGCTTGTGAGCTAGCAGAGTTCATGACAAAACATTTCCTGTCCCTGATTATAAGGACCAGGCAGTATGAGATAGTAAGTTCGCTTCAAGGACCGGTAGATGGGTCGTCTGAGGAGCAAGAACCTCTTTATTGGTTTGAAGCTCTCTAAGAGGCTTAGCAATGGTATTGTTTAGTCTGATGCATTCTGAAAAGTAGCTATTGGCATGTGTACATGTCTAGTGAGGATTTGTTTTACTTTGCAGACCCAGTACTTAAGTGATACAGCAGCCGATGTCACTGGCAAGTTTCAGCACCCCCGATATGGACAACCGCACGAACTCCATAATGACGAACACAACAGAGTTTTTTGAAAACTCTACGACTGAAAATCCCTTACGTGACGAAAATGGCGGTGACGTTACTTTCGGTATTGGTCAAACAATCCTTATCGGTACGTTGGCCCTGTGTGCTTTGATTAGTAACGCATTGGTAATCCTCGCAACTATCAAGAGGAAAAACACCTTTCCTAGAAACATAGGTTACCTGGCTTGCTCTATGGCTGGGGCTGATTTTATGCAAGGATTATCGTCAACATTTTCTATCTATCCTTCCACACTTGGCTATTGGCCTTATAGTGACGCCTTGTGTACCGCACAGGCCTTCCTCTTTGACATGAACGTCATCATTATATTGATAACCTTCGCGTACATTAGCGTAGACAGATACATGGCTGTTGTTAGACCGTCAGGTATTATGCAGAGCAAGCGGTTTTGTGTGGTTTGCGTATGTCTGATATGGGTGGTAGCGTCGCAATGGTGCGCTGTAGTCTACTTGACAGGTAACATGAAGATAGAGTACGAAAGGAAAGTGGCGGCGTGCATAGTTCAAGATAGGTTCAGTATTGTTGGCGCGATGGTAGTCTTCCTCGTAGGGGGCGCCGTCACATGGATATTCCTCATCAAGACTTGGTGGACGATGGCCAGTGATGAGCATGGGCAACCCGTTGTGGCCCCGCCGCAGTCCTTGGGGCTGGCGTTCCGGACTCTCTTTACGCTGACTGCCCTGCATTACCTTCTCTGGGTACCCGGAGCGATTCTGGCTTTTGATTTTGAACTAGAACTACTAAAAGTCTCTAAACTGGCGAGGTTCTGGATATTCTGGCTTATGCAGTTTAACACATTGTTGGACTTTGTGACCTACAGTTTAGCGCAACAGTCGTTTAGAAAAGCGCTGAAGAGTCTTTGTCGGAATGTCATCAGCGTTCTGTGGAGACGTTTGACTGGGCGTGACTTCTTCCCAACGCCTGTCCTAGAGTTCCAGAATCGGGAGACTTTTTCGGAGAACGCGACGGTTCACCGCTCAGAGGAGACCCCGTCCCGAGAACAGCCTGTCCACTGCTCATCAGAGGCAAACACGACACGACAGCCCGTCCACCACTCAGAATTAACCCCGTCCAATCAACATCCGACGAGGCTTGAACTCCAACCTCTACCCAACCCCAGGCCCAAGTCGACACCTGACAGAGCTACAGCTGCAGCTGTACCAAATGCAGCTGTCTGGCGGATCAAAAATACCCGATCGCGAGGAGAAAAGGACAGACCCAGCGACTTTGAGCGGCATCTTTCCGCCCTGGTCGGATCGGACGATGTCCCAGACAATGACCAACCTCCCATTCAGCTTGAGGACATAGAACCCACGATACCTGCTGTTGTCTCACGTGTGTCAGCGTCTAGAAATGATAGTGATGATGATGAAACGGAAGAAGGGCGGGAAGAAGACGTGACCCAACTCCCGGGCATGTTATTATTGTGATCTATTGACACCTGACTGGTAAAGAGTCAGGGCCAGGGAATCGTATGGATTACCCTTAAAATAGAAAATAACGAACATCAAATTGCTTCAACGGTGACATCAATTACAGTTCTTGATTACCTTTATAAAACCCATATGAATAAAAAAAAACAGCGCTACTCTGTAATGGTTTATGTGTCTGTGACATGCAAATGTAACAGGTGCTCACGAGCACGAGCGGGAATGCGCACGGCTTGCGCGACGTTACATTAATGGTTGACCAATCAAAGCATGCGGGCTTTAATTACATCAAATTAATGTAACAGGTGCCCCCGAGCATGAACTGAAATGCGCTCGACTTGTGTGACGTCACATTAATGGTTGACCAATCAAAGCACACGGGCCTTAATTACATCAAATAAACTCTCCCATATATCGTCACCGTCACGTCATGAACATTCTTCCACACGCTTAATAATTCATACTTTTAATTTAGCAAAGTGGTCTGGGCGGAGTTTTCCCCCTTTGTTCTCAAATACAACAGGACTTGTAATTATACCACCGCATGCTGCGATGCGTAGAAACTATTGCGGACTTGGTCACCGGACTGTGCACTTGTCTCTGCAAGAACGCCGAGTATTGGGAGTTCGAGAAGAGGGTGTGTGCGCACGCCATGGTAAGATAACTTTTATTTTAACTCTTCCTGCAATAAAACATGGTATGGCAGCGACTGGCTTGGACAAGAAGGGCATTTTATTACGTCTTGTTGATACGTTGAGAAATAAACAAAGTACAAACGTATAACCACCTTTTGAACAACACATGAGCAATTCAATAGAATGCCTATTAACATCCATCAACATTAATCCAACGGGTTACATATATGCGCCAGAGATCTCTTGTGCAGCACCCCCAGGTATGCATAGTTTAGATTATACAGGAGTACATTATAGTGGTGGACGTTGGGTTGGAGATCTGTTTGAACGTATCTTTTCAGGGTGGTGGAATTATGTACCCTGGTGGAATTATGTTAGCAGATGCTACGCATGAACAAGTGACGGAGCTCGCAATAGTAGCTGAATGCATATGGCGTGACAGTGTTGGTTATAGCCTTGAATATAATCATACAGGAATGTGACAGGCCACTAGCTCTCTCTCTATATATTTGCTGGCGATGAAAACAGAGTAAAGGCCCGGTCATAGAAGAAGTTCATTGCACGACTATTGTAGCAGGTACAAAGTATGGCAACAACAGTTAACATAGAACAAGATTATTCACTACAACAAAATGACTATCTTAGGTTTTACATGATTCAAGTTGGTCTAATCATGAGTACCATTATTTTTTCTAATAACAAAACAATCTTTTATATATTTGCCTATTTTAACACTGCGTGAGATGCTGCATCTAAAGATATACTCAGATCTATCTGTACAATTGAGCGTCTTAAGATCTGAAGTACTTGAAGTGATAAAGGTGAATAACGTATCGCGTAGGGCATCATATTTAGAGCATTCCATAATAAAGTGAAACTCAACTGGGGGGGGGGGGGCTTTGGACAGTCTTGCATATGTCGTAGAAAAAATTGACCCAGTCGGAAAAGGCTGTCTTGTCGGTGGCTGTTTCTGTCAAGTTACGACAACCTACAGCTACGACAAATGTAACTGCACTGTTAGTTTGAACGCAGCTTCAAATATAAAAATTCAACTAAACAGTGTATATTGATAATAGACAGTTTCAGATTATACATTCTTGACATACGTGTAACGAAACATCGAAGTGTACTTTGACTAACCCTCTTTATCACAATGTAGAATACAACTGACTGACTCCCTCCACGTATTTCTACTTGTTTTTGTTTTTCCTCAGGTCGAACATTTGACAGACGAACAGATCGAGGGTGAGTGATTATAAAACTGTTTAAAAGTTACAAGAATACTATCTAGTTTAGTAGAACCATAACGGAATCCTCTCTATCTTGTTTACGCACCATTTTCGGAAAATTACTTGCTGAATGCTGACCCATTAGTTGAAACTACGTAATACGTTGAATGTAAATTATTCAAATGTGGGCCTAATTTGCATAATATATTTCATGGACGTTTGAGGTCTCCGAACTCTTGTTATTGTTGTATAAGAAACAGAACTTACTGGCAACAGCCTCTTTCTGTTATGTCAATAGTCAATGGAGTTAGTTTACCCAGTGTGGAAAATTATGTTGTCCTATGCCAGAAATCAAGGACGCGTTTGTAGCCTTCGACAAGGACAGTGACGGTCTGATCGCAACAAAGGAGATCGGATCCGTCATGAGATCCCTGGGACAGAATCCCACCGAGCCAGAGCTCAACGCCATGATCAACCAGGTGGAGATAGGCGCAGGTGAGAACTAAAGGGAATAAGCGCGGATAAGAACCGGGGGCAGGTAGAGATAGGTGCAAATGAGAACTGGTGGAGGTAGACTGGTGTAGGTAGATGTAGGTGAGAACTAAAGGGATAGGTACATCTTGGTGTTTTTACGATTAGCTTATTTGTGACCGGGTCCCGGGTTGATTTTAGCTGCGAGTTAAAAGAATGCAGGGGCCCGGCCGTGCTCCCAAAGGTAGCCGCAGGATATACCACGGGGCCACTTAGGGGTCACACCCAAAAGTGCAAAAAAGCCCGTTAAGCTACCCGGGTCCCCTTTTCCAATAGACTAGTAGTAACCATAGCATTACGAATGGACCCACCCAGATTCTGCCTCTCTATGTCATCATAACCACTCATTGATATTCATATATCTCAACAATAAACGGGACCGATAGCTGCTCTGGGTCAAACGTAATTGTACAATGACTCATTGCACGATTACGTTTGACCCAGAGCAGCTATCGGGAATGACTGGTTGTTTCGTCAGGGAATCTACACCCTGTGTTATTTAAAGGAGGTTTCAACCTGATTGAAAACTCCTTGCGTTATTGTGACCCTGATTAACAAGTAAGAATTGTGTTCAAGAAGACCCAAGATTGAATTCTAAGCTTATTCTTCTTTAAGAAAGGCCTAGGTGAACTTCTAAGACACTCTAACTTTGCGTGTGCGTTCCAGGAAAGTTCAAGATCGACTTCCCTGAGTTCCTGGACATGATGGTTGAACAGATGGAGTCCCACAGCAGCGAGCAGGAGATCGCCGAGGCCTTCAGGGTCTTCGACAAGGACGGCAACGGGTTTATCAGGTGAGTTTATCACTTATCACGGCAGCAGTTTTATCGGGTGGGATTATCACTTATCATGGCACCGGTTTTATCAGGTGGGATTATCACTTATCATGGCACCGATTTTATCAGGTGGGATTATCACTTATCATGGCAACGGTTTTATCACCTGGGTTTTATCAGGTGAGATTATCACTTATCATGGAAACGGTTGTATCAGGTGGGATTATCACTTATCATGGCAACGGTTTTATCAGGTGGAATTATCACTTATCATGGCAACGGTTTTATCAGGTGGGATTATCACTTATCATGGCAACGGTTTTATCAGGTGGGATTATCATTTATCATGGCAACGGTTTTATCAGGTAGGATTGTCACTTATCATGACAACGGTTTTGTCAGGTGGGGGGATTATCACGTATCATGGCAACGGTTTTATCAGGTGGGATTATCACTTATCACGGCAGCAGTTTTATCAGCTGGGATTATCACTTATCATGGCAGCAGTTTCATCAGGTAGGATTGATGGCAACGGTTTTATCAGGTGCATGGGATGATCACTTATTATGGCACCGGTTTTATCAGGTGGGATTATCACTTATCATGGCAACGATTTTATCGGGTGAGTTTATCACTTATCACGGCAGCAGTTTTATCAGGTGGGATTATCACTTATCATGGCAACGGTTTTATCAGGTGGGATTATCACTTATTTTTTTATCATGGCAACGGTTTTATCAGGTGGGATTATGACTTATCATGGCAGCAGTTTTATCAGGTGGGATTATCACTTATCATGACAACGGTTTTATCAGGTGGGATTATCACTTATCATGGCAACGGTTTTGTCAGGTGGGTATCGTGCGATTATACACAATTCTCCTGGCTTACAGCTTTAGCTGGTGGCTTATTACCGCAATAATCTTCTGGGAAACGGCTTTCTATGATTTCAGCAGGCGAATGAATGAACAGATCACGATCGAAGGTTTTATGAACAAATGAACGGAGACCGTACCACATTTTTGCCCAGCTGAGCGCAGTACGGATCATAATAATAAATAAAAAGTTTACAAACATACACGTGTTGTTACGAGTATCGTAGTATAGCATATAGGTGTCTTTTGGCGCGCCCCAGGTGTTTACGGAGACATAACGCCTGACCAGTGACCTATAACCACCGAATAAACCACCGAGTGAATTGAACCGAGTTATAGTCTGTGATGAAAGTTGTTGGGTGAGTTGGGTATAACTGGATATGGTTACGGGCATGTATACGTACGTTGTTGGTACAGCCTGACCTGTTGTTCTACAGTGCGGAAGAACTTTGGGACATAATGAAGAACCATTGGCTAGTCTATGTCCATCGGTTACTGAGTTAGGTATCTAACTGGATATGGTTATGGGCATGTATACGTGCGTTGTTGGTACAGCCTGGCCTGTTGTTTTACAGTGCGGAGGAACTTCGTGACATCATGAAGAACCTTGACGATGAGATGTCCCTGGATGACGTGGATGAGATGATCGAGGCGGTGGACACGGACGGGGACGGACAGATCAACTTCGACGGTGAGACAAAATAATGTGCCCGGGGATGGAAGAGGGTGTTCAAAATTTCAGTTCAACTAAATTAAATGGTCTGTAAAATATACAAAACTTAGGTCTGTTGGAGTTACTCCTAGGTCATTTACAAACCCGCAGCCGTGCATCTGAGTAGTCATGGGTCGTTTACAAACCCTCGGGTTTGTTCAGGCAATAGTGGGTCTGTTTGAGTACCCTTGGGTCACTTGCAAACATATGGGTTCGTAATGGGTCTTTTTTTTCTATGCATAGCCCCAGTCCTCAGCTTCACGGTGGTCAAATTAGGCCTCAAAAGTCCCAGACTTTTTTCGAATTCGAGTTATGTTCTATCACGTTCGATTAGTCATGATTGACGTAAGATCGTACAGAACACGTATTCGATTCGGGGTCACCTGAGGTCATATGCAAGTACTGAAAACCGGCGCTAGCATGGCCCTTTCTCCCTAGGTGCCTCACATCAGAACAAAAACCGTCTTTTTCACAAATACAAACCATTTTCTGGACCATACATCTTTACTGACATTTTGCTGTGGTTAGTCAACATGTAAAGAAGCTACTGACGCCATTGTTTGAGAAGTATGCGGTATGACATGCATGCAAACACCATATTTAGATCGGGACCAAAAAACGTTCAAATTATCTCACTGACGGCTTAAAATGAAGCCAACGGTTTTCCCAAGGTTTCTGTCTTAGGGATTTTTCGAAAATGCAGGCACTGTTGAAATATGGTTCTTGAAAGTTAAAAAACATGCAATTTTTGGCCTTTTCCCGATATCAAGAATATTTCTAGTTCAAAGTACAAAAAATCCTATGACGAAAAGTTGTAATTTACGGTTACGTCCTCTAAACTGCAAAAATAAAGGATTTTCAGTAGATTTTAGGGCTGATTGAAATCAGTTGTATGGTTTTTGACTTTCCCGTTCTAAATGTGGGATTCATCAGGCTCCTGGCTAAAGTCACCCGGATTGTTCTATAGGAATCGAAACGCTGACATTTGGGGCATACGCAACAGAAATTTTATCTCATTTGAACGACATGATCGTTTGGAAACTATCTATGACAATAGGACAGATTCACAGGCTCCCCGGCCGCGGCATCGGCTCGCGGGCGCCTCCGGTAACCCGATACCCCCGTATGATTGGGACTTTACCTTAGCGACTGACCGGCGTGCTTATAAGTTGGGCTGTCAGTTATTACTTGCCAGGACAATGTCGTACAGCACTGGGGGGGGGCGTTATTGGGTTGATCGACTACTACCCGACGGGGCTGAATCGCAAGGGTCTGGAGGCTGCCATTTTGATGCCAAGGTGACCTCAATACAACAATGCCCCAGGTGCGGCCATTGAACTGCATGATTATGAACCACTCACACCGGGAAGAACCCCTACTCTTTTCGATGAGTGTGGTGGGATCTTTAATGTGCTCGAGGTGTGGCTCTCCTCAAACACGGGACCTTCATATAACGTCCTATCCTTTATCCGAGGGACGTCCCTAACCAAGGCTAGGTATTCATTTACACTTGAGTAAAGTGAGGAAAGTTGTGTCAAGTGCCTTTCACAAGGGCACAACATCGGGACATATCGGTGGGTTCGAACCCGCAACCTCTCGGCAACACCTTACCGATTGCGCCACACGATGCCACTGTTTGAGTACTCATGGGTTACTTACAAACCCATGGGTTCATAATGGGTCTGTTTGAGTACTCATGGGTTACTTTCAAACCCATGGGGTCGTAAAGGGTCTGTTTGAGTACTCATGGGTTACTTTCAAACCCATGGGTTCGTAATGGGTCTGTTTGAGTACTCATGGGTTACTTTCAAACCCATGGGTTCGTAATGGGTCTGTTTGAGTTCCCATGGGTTACTTTCAAACCCATGGGTTCGTAATGGGTCTGTTTGAGTTCCCATGGGTTACTTACAAACCCATGGGGTTCGTAATGGGTCTGTTTGAGTTCTCACGGGTTATACAAACCCATGGGTTCATCCAGGCAGCCCTGGGTCTGATGGAGTACTCATGGGTCATTTACAAACCCACGGGTTCGTCCTTGCAGTCATGTGTCCGTTTAGGCACCTCTAGATCTGGGCCCAAACGTTTAGTTATATTACATGGGCACCAATGAGTTCGATTAGGCAAAAATAGGGCACTCAGAAAGAAACTATTAGGTGATCAACATTAGTTTAGCAATAGTTCTCAGTTTGTCTCTCTTTTTTGTTTTTCAATGTTGGAATGTAGCTGCTTATCAATTCATGTTTTGCATTATGCTTCCTATAGACCACGTGTGGTCGGTCATATGTGCATTTAGCCCATTTGGCAGGAATGTGCAATAAAGAGTATCATTACTTATGGAAGCATTTTTGAGACTTTTTGGCAAACTTCTGCTATGTAAATTCGAAGGAAGTGCAATAATCCATGTTTGCTGATCGATTTCAGAGTTTGTTGCGATGATGACAGGAAAGTTCTGATTTGCTGCTGACCGCCACCCAACTCATATCCTTGGCAGTGTTCTTCACACTGGATGGAATCTCCAAATATAGCGAATGGAATCTTCAAATACTGAATGGAATCTCAAATTGTCAACATTGCTTTTGATCTCAACTATTTTACACGTTTCTCATTTTTGCGATTTCAATTGAAAAGCGTATTAAAAAAATAACTTTCTCAAAAATGACCTGATGAACCTGCCTTTTTATCATGTATGTTAAGTTTTTCGTCGCAATACTTTTCAAATAACCTGAATAAAAAAGTAATAAGAAAATTGAATCAAAATGTGTTTGAGACAGAAGTTGTGTAACGCTAGTTGACCTTTATTCGTTGTATACCTACTACTACTCACGTGACGGTCTACTAACACAGCATCATTTTGTTGCTAAATCGCTACTGCATTTGTTGTCATTTCTTTTTACTCAGGCAAATCTATATCTTTAGCACTGTCTTCAAGTCAAGAAAGGTAAAACATTAAGGTGATCAGTAGCAAGATAGTTATAACGGGTAAAAGTTACCCCCTCCAAGAACGCGGTCGTTTTTAACGCGACGTTTGGTGTTTCAAATTTGCCATATATTTTTGTACTAACAGTACTAGAGAGAAAATATAACATGTATAACCTAACAACTGACAACGGTAATCTATTGAATTGACATTTAACAGAAAGAAATATATTTTTTTGGTCAGATTGGTGTCAATTGACCCTCCGAAAAACGCAACAAATAAAGGTCACTAGCGTAAGACAGCTCAGAGAAACTGATATACACTGTACTACCCCCAGCATATCATATATTCTATGTTTTATAATATATGAGGCTACCATAGGTAATTGAAACCTCTTTAATTCTTGAACGAGAAGAAAACGGATATAGGTTACATTCGAACAAAACTCAGATTTTGATACCATACCTTCTAACACATACGGCTATAAAGTGTACCTAAAAATGTACCCATTTCGATACACACAAAACGCTAATATCACAATATATATTATATCTTTGTATATACATGTTTATATGTCATTTTGGTGTATGAGGAAATGTCATAACATTTTCAAACATTCTTGTGCTGGTGTAATATATAATTGCCATCAAACATGCAGCATATGAAATAAATACCTACACTCCCCTTGTTGATATTCTCACCTGGATGCCAGGTACACCCAGGCTATTGGGTATACCCAGGCTATTGGGTACACCCAGGCTACTAAATACACCCAGGCTACTGGATACACCCAGGCTATTGGGTACACCCAAGCTATTGGGTACACACACCCAGGCTATTGGGTACACCCAAGCTATTGGATATACCCAGGCTACTAGTATTGGGTACACCCAGGATATTGGCCTGGAAAAACACAAGATACTGGATACACCCAGGATATTGCAAAAAACCCATGATATTCAGTGGGCAAACCCAGGCATCTGGATACACCCAGGATATTGGGTACATCCAGGCTACTGGATACACCCAGGCTACTGGATACACCCAGGACATTGGGTACACCCAGGCTACTGGATACACCCAGGATATTGGGTACATCCAGGCTACTGGACACACCCAGGACATTGGGTACACCCAGGCTACTGGATACACCCAGGATATTGGGAAAACCCAGGCTACTGGGTACACCCAGCCTAATAGGTACACCCATGATGGCAGGTACATGTGTGCACATACAACAAAGGAATTCCTTACACATAACCTCATGCTCATCTAACTACCTGAGCTACGCTTTTGGACAAAATCAGAAACTTCTACACCAGCTATATTGCTTCAACAGAACTTGTGCTTAGTGTTTAGTTACAAGGTCAAGACTACTGTACTTGATTACATAGCAGAGATCTGACATTGTGCAGAATTTCTCCATTCGTACGTCTTGGAAACAAAAACGAAAAGTTGAGAAAAGAAACAGGTCATTGCAGGTGGTCTGCACATTGCTTAGACACTTTACATGTGTTACTACTGTTGGGTTTCAACCGCATACTTAAAAATACAACATTTTACCACAAAATTAAGTTCTTCTGAACTTAAATCAATTCTAACTAGTTTCTAGTAACTAGTTTTAGTTTCTCCTTCTTCTAACTGCATTTATTTTTCATGTATCCCAAACAAAGTCCTAACTATGTTGATGAAGTCAACAACCCTTTGGCAAGATGTCCTCCAAAAACAAAGGACATACCATTTTGTTACACCCTTTTCTTGTACCTCAGAAGAAATTTTTTTAAAGACAATCCTGTTTTTACAACACATCTAACAGGTTAGATGAATGGGGAATAGAAACCTACCGGTATCAGGGCTCAACTTGGCAAAATAATTTCATACATTAAATTTGAGAAACTCTGAAGCATTGCCATAGTGATTCCAATGTTCCCAAACAGTGGCAAGTCGTCAAAGCTCTTTCACGATTGTATCCATTCATAGGTATTGATCATGACCACTTTTGATTTTTAAAAAAGCAAACAAGAAAAAACACACATAAAACCTAGCACTACATAGCACATGATAATACCCTAGAATCACAAACCTGTAGTGGAACAAAATAATGGCCTTCTTATAACAAACCTTTAGCATTAGGCATGATAATGATTATAAACCTAGAGTGGAACAATTAATGCCCTTCCTAACAAACCTGATAATGTCTTAAAGTTTCCACTATAAACTTGTAATGGAACATAATAATTTTCCCACAAAACCTTTTATAGCAATGCTTTATAATGTATTCCCATTCATTATAAACCTGTGGTGGAATGAAATAAAGCTCTACAATACAAATATGTAGTGGTCCATAATCATGCCCTTTTATAACCTGTAGAGGGACATGATAATACCCTTCATAACAAACCTGTAGCACGACATGTGACATGTCCATGATAACAAACCCCTAGTGATAATACCCTTCTTAACAAACCTGCAGAGACATGATAATCCCCTGCATAACAAACCTGTCGAGCGAAATGATAATACCCTTCCTAACAACCCTGTAGCAAGACATGTGACATGTCATAACAAACCCCTAATGATAACGCCCTTCTTAACAAACCTGTAGTATGGCATCACGATTATAAACCTGTAGTGGGGGGCATAATTATCATAAAAACCTAAAGAGGGCCACGATAATGCCCTACAATTTACAAACCCATACTGGCACGTGATAATTCCCTCTAGCAGGACACAATAACGCCCTGCAAGTGGTCGTTCAGGTGTGGTAATAAACATGAGGACACTTTTTACGTCTGACGTTCCAACAAAAGAACACACCTGTTCTTGTCTCTTCATAACAACCCCTTGCATAGAGTACAAAATGTCTGTTCAACGCCTCTCATGAACATTTTCCCTTTCCTTATCCATTATTACAATGTATTACCAATGTATTAAACAGGGCTGTCTCCAGCTTCAACTTTTTCCCCCATTCCACTCATTGTTTGGGAGCCCAAATTGATTTTCGTCATCAATTCTTTACCAGTTGCAAAATTACATTTTCAAGAACTTCATGTTATGATTCAGAAGATGATTTTTTTTATGGCTAGGGTGAAATTTTTGTCCGTTCCAACAAGTAAATCAGTCCCAGGACGGAGGGACGGGTCCTGGAGACAGCCCTGTTGTTGAACTAAGGCGTAGGAATTTAATGTTGTGTTTCTGCTTTATAAACCCCAAGCAGAGTGAGGAAAACATTGTAGAATCATATTCCAACATGTTCTTCTAAATCCAATGTTGCAACAGAAAACTGTGCTAAGCCTTGTACAATGTACATCTTTTAATAATGATTGAACAAGTTGAAAATACCAGACTGACAGTGTCCTGGTGCATTTCAATTTTCTATTGTTAAGGCCACACCATTTTTCCCTAGCTTCTCGGAATAGCCTCTCCTGTTTTTCCCATTTTTGAAAAAAAAAATTCCATTTACAAATTTTTACTCACGATTTTACTATTTCTTCAGTTGTAAAACTCAATAGCCACCAAAATAGATTATAAAGGCCTGCACATACCTAAAAAGTGGGGTCACATTTTATCATAAGTTATAATTTTTCATTTATCAAAACTATTTCTCAATATCGATCCATAAATTACATGGCAAAAGGTAACTTTGTTTCTGAAATTATAGTACAAATGTACTAGATTAAAAGAAGGGGTGCATTGCATAAAATGAGCCATACAAAGCTGAAATTTGAATAATTCTCCTCTTATACTTTATGTTATGTGAACCCTTATCATCACCCCAGACTATTCTCGAAGAAAACAAAAAAATTTTAATTTTTTTTTCCCTGTCGCTCCAATCTTTTTCTGGAAAAAATCAGAGAATCAACAAATATAATTGGTGTGGCCTAAATTGTATTTGTTGGAAAAAATACTAATTCTAAATAAGCTAATTTTTTCAACACTGTAATCAGAAACACAACATTAATTTCCCAAGGCCTAACCCATATACACATGGAGCTCTTGTTTTCCATGTAAACTAAACTCGGGTTCCATGGAAGTCTGTAGAAGTCGGAAGAATGGCTTTTCCGCCCAGACGTGTGGGAATATGAACATGCTTGGAGGTACATATGGAATGGGCACAGTCAGAAGAGTTTGTAGGAATGTATAATATGTTTGTCAGGAATATCCATGCTAGTTTCAGTGGAATGTGCAGTCAGTGATGCAGCCTTCATGGTCCCACTTGCATGTAGACTTGTTTTTTCAGAGATAAAAACTCCATATGGAAGCATTGTTTCTCAGAACTCCTTATATGGAAGCCTTGTTTCCCAAAACTCCATATATAGAAGTCCTATTTTTCAAAACTCCATATAAAGAAGTGTAGTCCCTCAAAAACTCCATATACGGAAGTGTAGTCTTAAAAACTCCATATACGGAAGTGTAGTCTTAAAAACTCCATATATGGAAGGCTTGTATCACAAAAACTCCATATATGGAAGCCTTGTTTCTGTCAAAAACTCCATATATGGAAGGATTGTTTCTCAAAAACTCCATAATATGGTAGCATTGTTTCTATCAAAACTCCATATATGGAAGCATTGTTTATATCAAAACTCCATATATGGAAGCCTTGTTTCTCAAAAACTCCATATAGGGAAGCATTGTTTCTCAAAAACTCCATATATGGAGGAGTTTGGGAAAAAACTCCATATATGGAAGACACAAACTTGTTGTTCAGGGGCAAAAACTCCATACATACTCCTTCACACCCAGAGGCAGGAACTCCATATATGGAAGATAACTTGTTTCTCAGAGGCAAAACGTCCATATATGGAAGATATAAACTTACAGGAAGATCAAGCCTGACTTGACCCGAGTTGTCAGAAATACTTAAAGTTTTAAACATGTTTCATTGCTTTTTTCATCGTTCTTAAAATCTTTTTAAGGCCCTTAGCAGGACTATTGTTCTGAAAAAAAGAACTAATAGGCTAACTTAGGTTAACTAGCGGCTATGCCGGTTCTGTATCTTCATCTTTTACGAAGTTTTCGTCCTTGAAGTCTTCCTCGAGGGCTTCCATCTCCTCCATGATGTCACTGTTGGAGTCTGGGAGGGCCGCGAGGATCACAGGCGAAAGGTCGTCGTAGTTGACCCTCGGGACGGTGATCTGCTCCGGGTAGAGCCACGGTTTGAACGATGGTTTGTGCTGAGACTTCCAGGAGGGGTACTTCATGGCAGCTTTCTGGATCTTCTGCATCATCTACAAGAAGGTACGATACAGTTACTGTAAATCTTGAAATATCTGCAATGGCATTTTTTAGTATTCAATTTGTTTTGACTTCAAAATTAAAACACTGTGAAAACCTCCATTCTTATCTTAATGTGAAATCAAATCCCCACAAAAATAAACAAGACTTCAGAGACCTCATATCTCCATGAAATATATATTATGCAAATTAGGCCCTAATTTGCATAATCCATATTAAACCATGTTCACCATCACATAACTTCCAAATGCCACAAGTATGAAGTTCCAGTTGTCTATCAATATGGAATTACAGTATTTTCTCATTAATTATGCAACTTAGGTCTTCATTTACATATCTACTAGTATTTCAGTTACATATGTTGCATTTTTGGACTGCTTATCATTGACTGGAGTGGGTTTCTTGAGTTATGCTGACTACAAGCATCCTGACACACACACACACAAACACACTAGTGTCACACAAACATGCACAAAGACACGCTCAAAACAATATCTCCATTTTTCATGGAGATAATGAATTTACAATGTTGATGTCAACAGAAACATGTGCAAAACCAAAAATACACACGCAAACACACACACACACACACAGACTGCACACACGCACAAACATTGTAAAGAGAAGAAGTTAAAACTTACTCTTGGAGCGTAGAATTGTGTTGCTTTGTTCACCACCCACTTTGGCAGGGATCCTACAGAAACATGAGCAACCCTTAGTAGCTGACACATAATTTTTGACTGTGGGTGCATTGGTGCACCTCGTCCTTACATATTTCTATATTAGGTCTAATAGTGAAGTGTCAGAAAAATTACCAAACCATAAGTTGTATTCCATTTGCTCATAATTTCAGCTATACAGTATTTTCAGACTAAAGTTATGAAGGGACCCAAACGGTTTGTGATCAGGTCTTGCGGACTACGTACGTTATTCTATCATTGTTAACCTGTTTTCCGTGCACCTAAATTTTTAGCTTAGGTGGACCAGTACACCCATTTCCAAAAATGAATGTTGAGCCCTGCATGTTTATCATGGCTCCAATATCTTCAATAGATTGAATATCATGGAGATAGATCAGCTCTATTCCCTTACTCCATAACCTCACAGTAAAGACATCAATGTGAAATCACAAATAATGAAACTGTCCTAAATAGAGCGTTAAACTCACCTCTTGGGTCCATCTGTGTCAGATATGTAAAATGGCAGCTGTCGGAGGTCAGGGGTCGTATCAAGTATCCGGACAACAGGGAGATGCCTCGTACAAACCCCTTCTTAGGTGGCACTTTCTGTGGGAGGGCAAAAACCACAATGTACTTAAGTCAAGGTCAACATACATATACATGTACAGTCAAACAGCCAGGAAGATGCCCAATATATTAGCCTTGTTTTGTGACACTTTCTGTGGTTGCCAAGAATGATAATGTACTTCAGTCATGGTCATTATAGCTGCATGTACACGCACGCATGTATGCATGCACACACAAGTACACACACACACATACATGCAAGCAAGCAAACCAACACATATTACACATGTACACACTCACAAACATTTACACTCACACATAAATATTATAAGACATGCACACACTTACACACAAATATACACACACAATACATAACCCTTCTTGACAAATGTTGGGCAGCTCTTTTTGTCAGTAGCAGAAAGTAAAAAGCTATTAGTACTGAAATGCAGCCCTCAGCAACTTTTAACAGTAACTGACAGTCGCATTTCAGTGAATCAGCTTTACTGTCACCCCTGTACATGTAATTGACAGTCACTGACCTGGTGATTGACAGAATGGTTGATGATCATGTATTCTGTTCCAGTCTCCAGCCAGGATCTTAGAGTGACAAAGTCACGGTTCTTTAACGGAGGGGAACACCTCCCTGCAGAATCAAAAGTAACACAACACGGATCACACACATATCACTTTACATTTGTGTGTGTTAATGTACATCATAAGTAACCAACATTGCTGTTAGGATAGTACTTACCTGCAGTAGTAGCCTACACCATTGTTAGGACAGTACTTACATGAGTAGTGGCATACATTATAGTTAGGATGGTATATATTTACATGAGTAGTTGCCTACTAGTACATTGGAGTTAAGGATGGTTCTTACATGAGTAGTAGCCTACACCATCCATTGTTAGGATAATGATTGTACTTACATGAGTAGTAGCCTACACCATTGCTAGGATGGTACTTACATGAGTAGTAGCCTACACCATTGTTAGGATGGTACTTACATGAGTAGTAGCCTACACCATTGTTAGGATGGTACTTACATGAGTAGTAGCATACATTATATTTAGGATGGTACTAGTACTTACATGAGTAGTAGCATACACCATTGTTAGGGTGGCACTTACATGAGTAGTAGTCTACACCATTGTTATGATGGTACGTACAAGAGTAGTAGCCTATATCATTGTTAGGATGGTACTTACATGAGTAGTAACCTACACCATTGTTAGGATGGTGCTTACATGAGTAGTAGCCTACACCATTGTTAGGATGGTACTTATATTAGTAGCCTACACAACTGTTAGGATGGTACTTACATGAGTAGTAGCCTACACCATTGTTAGGATGGTACTTACATGAGTAGTAGCCTACACCATTGTTAGCATGGTATTTACATGCGTAGTAGCCTACACCATTGTTAGGATGGTACTTACATGAGTAGTAGCCTACATCATTGTTAGGATGGTACTTACATGAGTAGTACCCTACACCATTGTTAGGATGGTACTTACACTAGGAGTAGTAGCCTACACCGTTGTTAGGATGGTACTTACATGAGTAGTAGTCTACATCATTGTTAGGGCGGTACTTACATGTGAGTAGTAGCCTACATTGTTAGGGTGGCACTTACACATGAGTAGTAGCCCACATTATTGTTAGGATGGTACTTACATGAGTAGTACTAGTAGCCTACATCATTGTTAGGATGGTACTTACATGAGTAGTAGCCTACACCATTGTTAGGATGGTACTTATCTATTAGTAGTAGCCTACATCATTGTTAGGGTGGTACTGACATGAGTAGTAGCCTACACCATTGTTAGGATGGTACTTACATGAGTAGTAGCCTACACCATTGTTAGGATGGTACTCTCACCTCTCAAATAAACGTACCGGTACGTTTATTTTTTTTCGCCTATAGTTCCACCCGGTACGTTCTTATTCTAGACGGTACGTTTATTATTTTTTGAAAAATTGAGGCTTTGCAAACCAGGAATCCCTCTAAAATCGTAAGTTAAGGTTTTTCTGCCCATATTTCCCAGGTGTTTTTGCTCGTAATTCGCTATTTTTCGGCCTACCGGCGTTGATTTTCTCGCCGCTTTGACGGCCCTGTGAAAAGTATCCTGGCGGCACTCGTAACCTATCGGTCGATATCGCTATGACCCGGTCCGCTATGACGCTACAAAGTAAACCGGAAAATAAGACGCGACATTGACATTTTAAAATACAATTTTCATACAAATAACTTTGATAGTCTCTGTTTACATCGTAAACCAAAGCACGCTGATCAAAAACGTGTGGAGTAGAGTGCACGCCTGCACGGGGAATAATAATTTCCTGACCACTATATCCGTAGTATCGGCAGCGCGGCGGAAGAATTATTTGTTCGCAGAAGACATGTAACACGTTAAAACAACAATCATAACTTAACTTCCCTTGTGATATGTGTTTTGAGGCCACAAAATCTGTAAAACGGCAGAAATATGTCCGATATAATTCGGTAAACAACAGCGCGAAATCGCGAAACATGGCCGCCACTCTCAGGCATGGCGACAGTAAAACTAGCAGCATATTGCGTAGTGCGGATACCGATCTTTAAAATGATACCGTAAACGCATGGAAATATTATATTTTTTGGGCAACGATAGACACACAGCGCCATATTTATTTTCAGAGGGTTCATTTTTTTAAATAATCGTAAGATTTTCCCAATTTTGGCGGTTCATCGCGGGTTTCTAGTGTCAACACGTAATGGGTAACTTCTTAGTATGTGCGGTCTGTGACGTTGAGCTACTTTTACAGTCGATCTCTGTTCAATATTGTGGGATTTACCGCGGGAACTCGAAATCCGAGCGTCTCACTTTGTTTTCGACGCTATGGAGCAAAAGTTTATAGACATATTTCTTTTGTGGAAGGACTGTGTTCATATTTGTGTTTTTTTGTGGTTGATGTCTTTAGAAAATATGATCGGGTACATTTAACTTAAGTACTCTGATGATTTTTGTTATATGTCACTGATTGTCAGTCATAATAAAATGATATAACAATTTTCTTTGATCACTTGCTTCAAGTTCCAAGTAGAAAAAGCATGTATCAATATCATGTACATTTTCACTTGTTGAATTTGAAAGCACCGTGGCCCCCGGTTAGGGGTCATAGCGGGGAACCTATGCCCAATTTTTCAATATTACTATTATATTTTACGAAGAGGCGAGGAAGATCATCATGATTTGAACAAGCTATGGACAGTTGTTCTGTTCAATATCTATATACTTAATAGGTATGGCATAATTGACTAAATATAAGTTACCTACCTGCTTATTATCTTATTTGCCTCTGACAGTGACAGTTGTACTAGTACAGTTTACCTAGCCTCGACTGTCGATTTTTGAAATTTTCCGGGGGGTACTTTTATTCCAGGGGGTACTTATATTACATTTTGAAAATTTGTCCGGGGGGTACTTCTATTCCAGGGGGTACTTCTATTTGAGAGGTGAGAGTACTTATCTATTAGTAGTAGCCTACATCATTGTTAGGGTGGTACTTACATATGAGTAGTAGCCTACACCATTGTTAGGATGGTACTTATCTATTAGTAGTAGCCTACATCATTGTTAAGGTGGTACTGACATGGGTAGTAGCCTACATCATTGTTAGGATGGTACTTACATGAGTAGTAGCCTACATCATTGTTAGGGTTAAGTTGGCAGATTTCATAAGCGTCCATCATATTTGGGTCCCACATTTTTCTGTAGTCAGGGTCGTGAAGAACATCGTACAAAGTGGCGGCACAAACTTTTTTGTACGTCACCGAAACCTGTTAGAAAAATCATGTGTCAGAATTGTAAAACAATTTGCAAACAAATAAACAAGTACTGCAAAACATTTGAATTTCTCTTGGAAACGTTCTTACGATTAATCATCCTAGGAATAACGGCTTTTCAGCACTGGAAAATAATCCTTTTGATAAACACCAAAATTTGGATCAGCAACTGTTACAACAAGAAATCTAAAGATCTAATACCTCCGTGAAATATTTAGAGTTTTTAGTGAATTTCGTAATCCGGTAGCACTTGCCATCATAGATTAGGTAGTATTAGTAATCCTCCTGTTCGTTTTTCTGTTCCCAGATATATTGTAATTTGTATCTTCCTCCCACAAGGGAATATATCGCACTACTTTCACAAAGGGGTGTCTTCCTGTAATGCTGCCGTACCTGAAAATACTCCTAGGGGACCCAGAATTGCCATGTTTCTTGAATCTGTGACTTCAATAGCTACCCACATACCATAATTCATAAAAAATGCATCAAAAGGATCTATAATTTCCGGTGCAAACACACAAAACAAAAAACGGTACCCCTGTCGGAGGTGAATCTCCTTGCCGAAGGTACTGTTAATGCAGAAATGTTTGCGGGGATTTAATTTCGCGACGGGGAGAAAATGGAGTACTAGTATTCGCATTGGCTTTAAGTTCGTCTATGAAACAATAGTAGCAATACAGTCACACGATGGAACGGCTTTTCGTGGTGGTTTTAAGTTTGCGGTAAAGAATTCACCGCGAACATAAAACCATCGCGAACATTTCTGCGTTTACAGTAATAACAAGCATGCTTGTAAGAGCACTGTTCAATGGGACATTACTGTACAGATGTTACAATTACTATCTCCCAAAGTCCCAAAGGCTTTTGTTCATGCAACATCTGGTGGTAGGAATGACCTAATTTCTGGTCTAACCACAATTATCAACCTGTCACACAGGAATACTAGTGTCCTTGGGGGCCTAGTCAATTATACATAGAATGGCGATCCCATACAGCATAACAAAAACATAGAAACACAGAGATTTTATTGACATGCTCTCATTGGTTGAACTGCTGATAGAATTATTTTGATGGACAGCTGGGATCGGTTTATATCATGCATGTGTTGCAACCTGGGATTAAAGCAAACAGATAAATTTACTCCAAGAAGGTTACGGTTTCAGTGCCATTTGTGGTTGGTTTTGATCATGAGACTGGTTTTGCTTGTTTGTTTGTGGACAGCATACCTCGAAAACTGTGGACGGATATTTGGTAGGTGGGAAGGGGTCTGGAAAACCAAGGCGAAGTTTGATATTGGGCCTCCCAGCAGCTCGTTATCACTGATGGTCTCCTTGAATTCTCTTCCTATATTTCTTGAATGAATGCCAAGATGGGTTGTTGGAGAATGGGACCTTGCAATACAATGGTCACCCCATGCTGGTATCGCATGCCTTGGATGTTCAATGTTTATATTAAAATGTTGGACATTGTGTTTGGTCCCTTTAAGGATTGAATATATATTGTATATGAAAAACCGTCTTCTCTTTTATTCACCCCCTTTAAGATTCTTCTAAGACGGACCTAACCCTAAGCTCGGTTCATGCGCATTTAACAGGTGGTTGTTACACCTGACGCCCCCCCCCCCTCCGGCAGAAAACGGAAACTCCTGTCTTTGTCTTTTGAACTTAACCCTGAGCTTCTGGCCGTGAACTTGACGTGTTGGGTTCATCTTTCATTCAAATATAACGGTTTATGTAAATCTTTTTTTTTACAACATCGCCATCAGACAAATATTCATAACCGAGCGACCCGCCCCCTCATTTTTAAATTATGCATTTGTGCATTATTGCGATATAATTGGTAATAGCGAAGCCAATTTAAGTATGGAAATTGTGAAGGGAAAGGAAGGAAATGTCTTATTTTTTGTACCTTTAAGAGTTTGACAGAAGACGCATCCTGTAGTTTGGCGTAGACTACAGTTCCGTGTTTGTTATACTTCTGCTCCCAGCCGTTGTCGTGGTTCAAACACGCCTGTTTAAAGTCCAAGAAATCCTTGTCGTCGGCGATTCTCACTTCTCCTAGCAGCCTCCCGTCCATGGCAAGAACTCCCAGCAGCTTGGTTTGAGAAATAACGGTGAAAATAGACCTCTGGGCGGCTTAAAAGGGTGGATATCCGGCTTTACACGTCGACAAATCGCTTTGGCTACGAAGAACAATCTTTACAGATGGGCCGTGAAACCCAGTGCGCATGTACAGGACGGGTTGGCGGCAGGGTTTTACGACAGCGATGACGCCATCACCACCTGTTTGCGTCATTGTTTTTGTACGTCAGTTAGTGAGTGCGTGCGTGGGTGGTGAAATATACTTTTGATGCAACTTTGATTTTTACCGCAATATATAATGGGAATATTCAATGCTTATGACAGGTGGTTGCAAGTTATGAAATGAGCTGTGTCAAAATATTTTGGATGTTGCTATTGACAGGATGATCAGATCCTATCTATAGAAAAACTTGCACTGTTGACAGGATCATGCTATCCACAGTGGGAAAAGTTTGTAACGTTACTGTTAATCCTGTCAACAGTGAGAATTTTTCCACTGTTGATAGGATGATCCTGTCAATAGCCTCAGGCTAGTTTAGTGTGTGGGTGGTGAAATACTTTTGATACAACTAGTATCTTTGTAGCATATGAATGATATGAAAGGAAATATTCTGTGCGCACGACATGCGCAAGTGGTTACGAGTTATCAAATGACTGTTTTGAAATATCTCCATGAAAGAAAACTAACAGAGGTATTGTAATCTACTGGTGTATTTGTTAATTTGGTTTCGTGTGTGTGCACAGAGTGACAGCCAGCCAGAATTTAAGGGGGAAATGGTGTAATAGGAGACTTGTCTGATATGTAAAAAAATTCTACAATTTATCAAACTACATGTATGCAGACTGCCTAAAATCTGTGATATCCATGCCCGTAGCCCGGACGAACCCCCCCATTGGCTTGAAGGTCCACTTTCACAGGCTTGAAGGTCCACTTTTTAATGTTCAAGATTTTTTCCAAGGTGGACTTATTTGTATCACCAGCAATGCCACAGAGGCTAGGATCCTAGAGGAAACTTTGTCTCTGATTTTTCCTCTGAAATTCTATCAAAAACACAGAAAATGCCCTTTCAGAAGGTTCAATTCTTAGAATTTGAAACGCTCAAGGGTCCACTTTTTAACGTTCAAGTTTTTTTTTTCAAGGTGGATCTATTTGTATCACCAACGGAGCTGAAATCCTAGAAAAACTGCTAACTTTGTCTCTGATTCCTTTCTTTGAAATCCTCGCAAAAACACAGGAAATGCCATATCAGAAGGTTCAAATTTTAAAATTTCCCGGGGGGGGGGGCATACCCCCGGACCCCCCTAGCAAGCTCGCGCCTGCGGCGCTCGTCTCGCGCCTTCGGCGCTCGCTGGTCCCTTAAAAATTGAAAAGAACACCCCCATTCAAAATCCTGGCTACGGGCATGATATCATTTTCTGATTCAGAGTGAAGAAGAGGTCTTGATTTTATAATCTAGTGGATCTGAACCAAACAATATTAACTCTTGAAAAAACATTTAATCAATATCATGCATGGAAGATGATTATCAGAATGTCTTTATCTGACAAATGATACCTTCAAAGTACATGTATCTTCAATTAGGCTGAAATAATGTCATAGGAGACAATTATGAACAAATAAATGAGTCTGTTTGTATGAAAAGTCTTCATCAGCTTAAACATCATTTATTTACAACAGTGGTCCTAAGATCATACCTTGGGGCACCCCAAAGACCATATCTTTAGGGCACCCCAGACTGTATTGTACCTGTATCTCATTTAGTGTTTACATCATGGAGACATTTCATTATGTGATTTATATTCCATACCAATATGTACGGAATAATTGATCAGTTAACAAGTCCATTCAGTAGAAAATTGATGCGAAACAATATTTTTGTCATTGTTACAACATATATATATATATGTTCAAACATATGAATGTTGAAGCAGGGGACTTTATGATGGCTTTATGCCTACTAGGGTCTGATAGACTAAAGATCTACTTCTAACTGCTGTCTTCCTCATCAAAGTGTACTCCTCGAGGCGCCTTCACCCTGCAGATAAATAAACAAATAAACAATATTAAGTGCATTGAATATGCCTCATACAAAATTCTTCTCATGTCGACGATAAAACAGAGGGTGAGTGTGTGAATTCTTCTTGAAGAAAGAAAGAAAAACAATGGTTGGAAGTTTTGCCCTATTGAATATTCTTACTGCTTGGTCATAAGAACATACAATTAAATTACATACAAACAAAGTCAGCCCTTTTGCTTGTCATATTTTTCTCGTTCTTTCTTTTGTACATTGTCCTAGCAGTAAAAACGAGTCTGCATATCTTAATTTCTTTACCTCTTACTGTCTGGGTTCAGAATGCTGTATCCCTCCTTTCTCCTGACTTTTGCAGCAGGCCCTCTGTTTCTCTGCATGTCCAAATCTGAGGGAAGAGGAAACAAAGTAAATTCATTCATTTTTACTTAATTTCATGATAAGAGTACTGTAGAAAGGACGTTTTTGCAGCGTATTGAGTTTGCTGTTGAAGTAATTCTGTAGAACAACAGCAATATAGAGGAAATGCAAATTCAAGACATCATAACTTTGCAGTGGAGAGGCCTTGCTTGTTTTTGAAAAGAAAGCTCAAACGACATTGGAAATTTAGTAAAACCTCACCATTTTGGCCAATGGATAAAAGAAAACCTTTCAAGTCAGAGAACAGGACACACATGGTACAGTTTTTTACTATCTTAGATTATGATGAAGGGCCAAAGGGTTAAAATGTTTGACAATATCTGGTTTGGGTTTTAAGAAATTTTCAATATTCTTAATTTTATATTCAACATATAAACATATGAGTGTCTCCAACTAAATCCATGGACTTTGACGATTGGCTGATGTTTTGTTGCCATATATGGAGATGACCTTACCGAATCCGGCACCGCCCTTTGCCCCGACCTGGCGCTCTGGGTGGTTCTGCCGTAAAGCATCCAGCCGGTTGGTGGAGTCTGGACAAAACACATACATGTACATCATTTTAAACAAAATCTCGCCTTAAGAAGACACCTAGTGAATCAAAAAGTAATACAGAACAAAATACAGATATATGATGCATCATATGTGTATCATAGAATATATAATGAAAGAAACAAAAGCCAAAGGAACTGAAATTACAGTCCAGGCTCAGAAATGACTGTTAATTAATTTTTTTGCGGGAACCTCATTTCACGGTAGAAGGTAAAAGTTTTAAGTTTGCAGTTAACACAACTGTAATACAGTTAGGAAAACAATGGTAACACATATTCTAATTGTCATGATGTTGTAGTGGGAGGTAACCCAAAAAAATCATGGAAATAAAAACGATAGCAAATTTTGAAGTTTTCGATATTTATGGTACCTGCTAGTTTCTGGTCCAGCTCTGTAACTTTATCAGCCAATCGAAACAAGATATGTTTTAGATCCTCTTTCCTCTCACTGGCTGTTGCCTCATAAAGGTCGTAGGTCAAGGTTGAACTGCCCTTTCCTAGGGTGCACTGTAACCGATGACCTGTCCCTGATATGCTGACCTCTCCAGCCAGGAATGCTGTCCTGAAGGGAGATTGGAAGACATAAATGATAAAGGATTTCAAAGACAAAACTGTGATCTAGAACTACTGCAGGACGTGATCATGGCTTTTTGAGTTGTTGGTGAAATTAGGCATAGAATTCTGAAGAACTGCCTTCAACTTGGTTACTGATAAGATAGTTCAAAGCACAAAACAAATAAATAACGAGGAGAAGAAATTACCTGAATCTAGAAAAGTATGCTTCAAAACTGGATAGTTCAGCAACATCCCTCTGCAAAAAAGACAAAAGTTCATAAAATTGCTTCAGTCAATATAGATGTCTGATATAGATCTCTGACTTTCACAAACATGATGCACCTCCGGTGGTCTGTAACAATTTGTCTTTGTCTTCATGACTGTTAATGTGTTAACATATATTTTATGGTACCGAAAAATATACTCCTGCACAGTATATTTGCACATAAAAATGTGTGCATGGTTGCGTAATTGTTTGTATGTATGATGTGTGTGTGCGGCTGCTTGTGTGCATATGTGTGTAAGCATGCAGATATGTGTAATAGCTATAATCAGTAAGCTTAAGTAACTCACATGTGCATCAAGTTCTTCCTGTCCTGCCTGCCATATCCATACATCAACCCCATCGGTCACACTGGAATTAAAAGAATCACATTAACATACCTACTGAGAACGTCATGTTCAACAATGCAGGTATGAGCTCTCCATTTATGTTTACCTTGGAGGAATTGTTTTTGCTACATTTCTTCCTCTTCTTACGTTCCAAATAAGGTCAATAACCTGGACCAGAGGGCTGTCCCCATTTATTAACTTAATTAAGATGCAGACACCTTGTGGTGTTTGATTACATTATGTAGCAAGTGGCAGGACAGAGCTGGAGGGGCTAGTCACCATTTATTTATATGAATGTATTTGAGTAAAACAATAACAGATCAGTAGTTTGTAATAGGCTAGACCATGTGAAGGTAAACATTATGTATTCACTAATGCATATGTTACGTTGGTTTGTCTATTATTACTCTTTAATCTGTAATAATCTTTTCTGTTTGCTAATTTGTTGTCCCACCTGATGCTCCAGGCAGCAGCTGTGCACCTGGTGAAGCAGACAAACCTGCCTGCTGCACAGTCCACCACCTGCTGCAGCTGTGCACACCTGCCATCACCGACCAACTCAGACACCGAACTCATCCTCTGTCGCCCCGCTCCAAACTAGTCAGTACACGAAACTATCATAGGATCCGCGTTCCTGAGGTTTCGCCAAAAAATTCAACTGTGGGAAAGACTGGGTCTCTTCACAAACTCCTCACGGGCTCTAGGCTGGTCTGTGAAACACAAACTGCGACTGTCCAGGGTTTCTGGACTTTTATGAGCCCGGTATACGAGAGGAGAGCGATCTAAAATCAAGCTCGTCTCACACGTGAAAATGTGATGCGAACATCCAAATCCTGACGACCCGAAAGTACATATGAGGTCCCAGGCCACTCCCACAGACACAACCCGGAAGCAGATTTTGAAGGTCACAACGGACGCAAACTTTATACAAAATCACAGATGATACTAGAAATTGGCAAAAATAATTACGTTCCTACTTGGTAGATTACATCCTAAGCTTCACACAGAAAAAAAATTGGCTGAAATGTCAGTGGAAGTTGCCGCCGCACCTTACAACTTCCGGTCGCATGACGTCATGTTACATCATCGGGGGTTCCCCCACATGTCAAACATGGCGATGGCGTAGCACACACACTGTTGCGCTGTTGTGTTCATCGACTTTCAGGAAGGTTATCATTGAAGACAGACATCTTCTGATGCTTCTGCATCATGTGGAGGATCCTACAAGGTCTCCCTCGAGGTAAGCACTGTTCACTTGTTGTGTTGAAGTCGTGTCATGCCTCTGAAACTAGTTTTGGCGACGGTATAATTTTTGACCGGTAGGGCGCCTGTATAATTTTTTTCACCGGGCGCCTTACTTACGATTTTGTATGGTTTTGAAGACAAAATAGACGTTTTCTTTCAATGTCAACAGTCGATAGCTGATCTATATTTGACGGCTGTTAATGATTGGTGCGTAGAATGTCTCTAAAAGGGTATCATTTTATGTATTGATTAGAAAAATAAAACACTTCTGAGAGACATCCTAACGCCCTTCACCATGTACCGGTCAGTCATGATGACGTCATGTAAAAACACTTCGCCTTTATGTTGCTTGTACCTGCTTAGACAAATCTGATTCGCACTGTTCCATCTCCTACATATAGTGTCAGACATCATGTGGTGGCACTGGACGTATTCGATAGGAAGATCTAAAGGGGTCATGAAGGATAACGTTCCATGAATTTCGTACACATTCATAACACCCTTAAGTCAATCTATTAATTCTTAAAACACTAAAACGTGATGTCTAGTCTGCCAAGTGGCATCACCCAAATCCTCTGCAGTGTTGAAAATGGCGTTGGACAGGTTAGCTCTAAACCCATATCAACGTTCATATATATTTCAAGGTGATAAATATAGGGCGGTAATATATTTACAGTTTTGTGTGAGCAAAAGTGTACTTCTATTGTGTTAATTTCAGTTTTAGGTATTCCTAATTTACCGGCCCCCTCTCACTGGACCTGCAGCACGCTAGCGGTGTCGCTGCGTCCTAAACTGAATTTGTGCTACCCTTGACTTTATCATTCAAAACGTACAAGTATGACGAAAAAGACAACAAAACACACAGAGCTTAAAAAGATTCGTTTTTTGTCGATGAAATTCCTTTAGCACTTTGTCAATTCGATCGGCCGCAGCGCCGCCGCCAGCTTGTCACGGGTCCAGTGAGAGGGGGGCTTTAGACTTTAAAAGCTCAATCACATTCAGTTTGCACTACTTAGACTTTTATTGTGATGTTTCCAATGTTTCAGTGCTGCGGCCGCAGATCAGCTCAGCTGCAGGTAACCATGGCAACAGGACGCTGTCGCCAGGGCTGTGGCTGGAGGAAGGAGAGCATGATGGGAGTTCAGCGCAGAGGTCACCACGGGTGACGACTGTGGGGACTCGACCATTCGTAGTCAGGTCAGGAACAGGAAAACTAATCTCTAACTTAGTCCAAGCAGATGTAAGGATCACGCTCATTCTCTGTGTTTGATACCTGTTTTTGGAATATTATCTTGTATTGTAGTTTTTTAAGAAACCATCAAAAATACAATATATTGTACAAGACATGCTGATTTGTAGCAAATATGCTAGTTGGAACCAAACATGCAGCACTGATGAACTTGAAATAAAACTAGGTAATGCCACTGTAATGTCGCACTAATGCCACAGTAATGCCACACTAATGCCAGTATGCCTTTTGTCTACAGACTTCACTCTGAAGGAGCAGGCCATAATCATGGCAAGAACAAGGAAAAGGTCAAACAAGACTTCTGGTCCAACTTTGACACAAAAGACATCAACAGCTTATTTGATGTCATTGGTTGGGTAAGTCTCATTCTTCATTATATTAAGTCAATGATGTTGACATTTTGGATCCAAGGATAAAGCTTGTTGCTCTCTTTGCATGGCTAAAAATGTTCAGTCATAATTTATAACGTTATAATATAAAGCTCAATTCATGACGAACAACTTAACAAGCTACTAGTATGATCCTATAGCCCCGCCCACCTCTGTCGAAACATAGAAATGCAAAATAGAAAACACAAAATGCAAATATTTAACGGAGGATGGAGCCACACTCTTATTGGTCAAACTGTTAATTGCCATTCTCTCATTGGTTGAATTGCTAATTGTGATGGACAGCCAGGATCATCGGTTAGCATAGAATTACATCTTCCGGCGGTGTTGTCTGGGTTTTTTGTGTGATTCTTATACAAAAGAAACGACCTTGGCTTAACCTTGCAAATGTGTGTCCCCCGCAGGGTTCCGCCATTTTACTAGGGTTCCAGCTATGCCGACATCTGTCCTGGGACGTGAGCGGAGAGGGGGAGGGGCGGCGCCTCGTGCACACCCTCTATAAACTTGCCTTCTCCCTGCCCCCCTCCCACCACTCCGTACTGCCCAGCAATGACAGGAACTCCCTGCCCCCCTCCCACCTCTCTGAGCTACCCAGTAGTGACAATGAACTGACAGAGGAGCACACCAGGCATCGATCTGTAGCTGCAGCAGCAGTGAGTTACTTTTTTTACATCCCGTATCTGGTGATTTCAAATGTAAACTTGTGTTCAGTCTTGCCTCTCTGTCTAGATCTAAAGGTCATACAACCTCAGTGAAGGTCATTCCATGCTCTTCCTCTATTTCATGAGTATATTGTGTATAAGTGGACACCCCAGTTTGTAGCAGTGTTACCATGTATAATGAATAGATTGAACTGTAAGATATTTAATGACAATTCAATCTTTACAAGTTTCTAAAACCAGATAAGATTTGGAAATTACTTCCAGACATTTTGAGTGAAATATACATAATTTTTCTTCAGCGTCACTAGCATGAACTGGCAGAACAAGTTGATAGTTGTACATGAGATGTAACTGGAAAAAACATTTGAACAAGATAAAGTCACTGACTCGTAATCCTAACCCTTTAAATTTAATCAATAAGCCAAACAGGATATTCATAAGGTTTGAGGAGGCTGATGGATTTCGCTTAAAATGTTTGGAAGAAAGTTTATGTTTTATCTAGTTGTAGAGATAGATTTGTTGGTAAAAAAACAGGATCTGAATTCTTTCTTATTTCTCCCCAGCCGCTGCCTGAGCACAGACTGCAGCATAACGCTCTCCTGCAGCAGGCTCTGGCCGAGTTTGAGACGGCTACAAAGTCGTGTTCAGCAGCGATACAGCACGCCATCGGGCTGCAGCTGGCACGGGAGGGCGACATCAGGCACGCTGTGGACATGTTCAGGTAACTAATGACCTTAGAGTGACACTGTGAAGCCACATGATATATGACCTTGCAGTCCTTATATAGCTTGTCAGTGTGAATGTTTATGTTTAGGATTGTGTGTGTGAATGTTGATGTTCCATGGCACCTCTTCTTCTTTGTGGTTCGGCAGCCAACATCAACATGTTGATGAATCTGCTGCGCTTGACGGGTAGTGCACCTGTAGGATTAATTGTGTGTGTGTGAATGTTGATGTTCCATGCCACCTGTAAGATTGTCAGTGTGAATGTTGATGTTCCATACCACCTGTAGGATTGATTGTCAGTGTGAATGGTTATAATTGTGTGTGTAAATGTTGATGTTCCATGTCCCCTGTAGGATTGTCAGTGTGAATGTTGATGTTCCATGCCACCTGTAGGATTGATTGTCAGTGTGAATGGTTATAATTGTGTGTGTGAATGTTGATGTTCCATGTCCCCTGTAGAATTGTCAGTGTGAATGTTGATGTTTCATACCACCTGTAGGATTGATTGTCAGTGTGAATGGTTATAATTGTGTGTGTGAATGTTGATGTTCCATGTCCCCTGTAGAATTGTCAGTGTGAATGTTGATGTTTCATACCACCTGTAGGATTGATTGTCAGTGTGAATGGTTATAATTGTGTGTGTGAATGTTGATGTTCCATGTCCCCTGTAGAATTGTCAGTGTGAATGTTGATGTTTCATACCACCTGTAGGATTGATTGTCAGTGTGAATGGTTATAATTGTGTGTGTGTGAATGTTGATGTTCCATGTCCCCTGTAGAATTGTCAGTGTGAATGTTGATGTTTCATACCACCTGTAGGATTGATTGTCAGTGTGAATGGTTATAATTGCGAGTGTAAATGTTGATGTTCCATGTCCTTTCTAGATTGCGAGTGTAAATGTTGATGTTCCATGTCCTTTCTAGATTGCGAGTGTAAATGTTGATGTTCCATGTCCTTTCTAGATTGCAAGGGTGAATGTTCTGTGTCCCATACAGGATTGCCAGTGCTGCAGGCAGTGCCAAGGCCCAGTACAACCTGGGGGTTTGCTACGAACAGGGCCGAGGGGTGGACCGGGACCTCAACAAGGTTAGACAAAAAGCTGAATAGCTGTTACTGTACGTGTACTCTAGTTGCTTAAACAAAATGAGCAACTAAATCCCTTTATTTCCAGTTATACTTTGGAGTGTTAAAATCAGTGTTGTGAATCTATGTGCAGGATTCCATATTGTTACCATTATCAAGCTTGTACTATGATGTAGATTAAATGTCCTATTTTATCTTGACAGAGAAGACTGTTATTGTGTTTTGCAGGCGGCCGAGCTGTACCAACAGTCTGCTGAGCAGGGCCACGGCAGGGCACAGTACAACCTGGCCACCCTGTACCTGCACGGGGGAGGGGGGCTGCAACAGGACACACACAAGGCACTGGGTCTGCTGCAACAAGCAGCTGCACAGGGGGTGCAACAGGTGGGCATGGGATTCTTTCCTGGGTGTGTTATGGTAGACCCAGTGTTAAATGCACCTCAGGCCATGGGTTTGATGTATTGTAGGCTAGTCCTTGGCTGGGTGTGTTGTGTCCACTCTGGATGTCTGGATGTGTTGTCTCATAGACCCAGTATTACCTAGGTGTGTTGTCCCATAGACCTAGTCTAACCTGGGTGTGGTGTCTCATAGACCCAGTCCTACCTGGGTGTGTTGTCCCATAGACCCAGTCCTACCTGGGTGTGTTGTCCCATAGACCCAGTCCTACAAGGGTGTGCTGTCCCATAGACCCAGTCCAACATGGGTGTGTTCTCCCATAGACCCAGTTTAACCTGGCTGGGTGTTTTGTTGCAGGCCCAGTCCTACCTGGGTGTTTACTGGACCGTGGAGCCCCACAGAGACATGTTCACAGCCAGTCAACACTTTGCCAGTGCAGCACAGCAGAAGGTAATACATGTACATTTTTAAATTCAATTATACTAGAATTGCCACAGTGCAATACACATGGGACGCATGCAGCTATTGCTGGTGTCATGACCCTCACACATAGTATACCCATTTTCACACTTGGGTGGAGTAAGGAAAGTCATGTTAAGTGTCTTTTTCCCAAGGGCACAAAATGGGTTTTGCGCCAAAAACCCTGCCATTACGCCACACAACCCCACTTATACATGTTCTGACCTTTCTAAGGAAATTCATTTCAAGATGTACAGTACTAACCCAGCTTTATTCCGTCCAGCACGAGAGTTCTCAGTACCACCTGGGTGTTTGTTACGAGCGCGGCTGGGGCGTGGAGAGGGACCTAACCCGAGCTGTGGAGCTGTACATATCAGCTGCCGCTGCTGGTCACACACAGGCAGCTCACAACCTGGCTGTCCTACAGGGAGGTATGTATGCAGAAGGGGGGAGGGGGGTGATGTAATTGTGGGAGGGTGGCAGTTACATGTATGTAGGGAGGCAGAAAAACATGTGTATGTCAGGGTAAAGATTGAGATCTGGCAGGCTCGGAGATTCCACCGGTAGAGTTTGCGATCCAAGTCTCTGTTGAGAGATCACAATCAGGATCTCTGCCAGACAATCGGTGAGTCTACCAGTCTCGGTCAACAGAAACTGCAATCACGATCTCTGCCAGTAAAATTGCTAATTCTGCCAGATCCCCAAATCACTCCGACCAATCAAACCATGTGAAACGCATTGAAACTCAGATTCGTATCAGCCATGACCCGACAAATCGCTTTCTAACTTGCGTTAACGACTACATCTGACCAAACAAACTCGCCAGTGAGATGGTGGAAGGTTTCAGCTTCCAAAAGATGTTTTCAGATTGAGAATTTTGCCACTTTGGAAGTGATTGAATCTGCCCGCGATTTGACGTTTAGAGAAAAGTAGTAGAAACTATTTTTTTTAAACGTTAAATCGCGGGCTTTGATTGGTCCGGGTGCAAATCTACCATGACATATACAGCCATGGCAATAAACAGCCAGCTTTGGTTCTTCAACAGTTTTGTAGTGTATAGTTGAGGAAGTAGAGTTAACTTATGTGGCAAGATCTCTTCAAAGCAATTAACACTGTGCTGTGAAAATGTAACATCTAAAGCAGACCTGAAGAGACTAATATGTTAGAATGTTGTCTTCACTAAATGTCACTTGCTTGATCTGAGAGAATTGGGTTTTCCTGTTCAAAATCTGTCGTTTGTATCTGCCTTTAGACCTAGGGGCAACTGGAGATGCAGGATTTCAGGAGAGATCGCACAAAATGGTTTCTGCACTTGAAGACAAAGCAGAAACTTCGTCACAAGTCATCCAGCTTTCAACTCAAGCAATAGACAAAAATGTCCCAGACAGTCAGACATCTGAATATACACTCTCGGCAACAGAGAGACATACATGCAAGAAAGACCTGAAATCTGAGGAGTCTGTGGAAGCTATACCCTGTAACCTATCGGCTGTGTCCTTTGATGACCTTCAAGAGCACAGCAATTATCATGATTTTGGAAAAGCCAGCCATACTGACCTTGGCAAAGACAGCTATTACAACCTTGGGGAGGACAGCCATTATGATCTTGGGGATGCCAACTATTCTGACCTTGGGGAGGACAGCAATGATGATTTTAGAAAAGACAGCCATAGTGACCTTGGGGAACCCAGCCATTATGACCTTGGAGGGGATAGCAAAAATGACTTTGCCAGCCATGGCAGGTTCCACATGGACAGGTACAGGGCCAGACTTGTGGGACAAACAACAGGGCTGAACAAGACTGTAACAGCAAAACCTGTCCAACTGGCCGTTAGCTGAACTTAGGAGAACACAAAATATTTCTAGGATTATTAATATTAGGTAGTAAGATATAGAGGTAAACTTTATAGAAAGTTTATGTATAATGGAGAGAGTTCAAAAGACTGTATATAACTTACTGTAGATGTGCATGCACATAACTGGAGTAGACTATGTAAATATTTTGTAGGATAATTGGTGCACATGCATTTTGAGAATAGCTATTTGACACCTGATGTTGGATTGATGTTGAGTTACATGATAAAGAAACAGTGCTTCTTGCTGCCTACCCTTACAAGAACAATATGATCATGACTATTACATTTTTAAAGGGTAAGGGGTGATGTAAGATTTGATTGTAAGAAAACTCACTCTAACACTTGCAATAATTGTTTTCACTTCAGTTTAATCAAAGTTAGCAGGGGAGTTGTCTTTACATATCATTGCCATTGTTCATCTGATGTAAATAAACTTTTTCTACAAATGTTTTTTTGCCTTTATTTGTATGTTTCAGACTTGCAGTATATTTGTACGCTTGAGTTCACACGTTGGTCTTTTCATAGCATTCAAGCTCAATATGACTTTAAATATACAAAATACGGATTCAAAAAAGTCCTTACATTGTACCACAAAGAGGTCAAGTTCAAAATCAAGTCTTTATTAGTAAATCTTTTTTTGGGGGGACAAAAAATGATGACTGAAGGCAAAGATATACTGTTCCATATCTCATAGTAACCTACAATTCAACATCATGACCTTGACACTATGTACAGTATTTTGGCTATCATGACCTTGAGGTTACAACATCATGGCTGCCATTCCTTCATCCAGGAACTTCTTGTAGATAGACATGAATTTAGCCACGAAGGCTTCCAGGTGGTAGATGGACTTGGAGCCGAGCTGGAGCCGATGTTCATAGTACGCCGCCCACTGGGTAACCTCCGCCTTCAGCTGTCCATCACAGCTGTCAATTAACTCCGTTAACAGACCCTGTTTTAGAAAAAAAGAAAAGGTTAGATTTTGGCTATAGCTAATACAGTAACCTAAGGCAACACCAATGTAATTTCTTGGTTAACAGATTTTTTTTTAAATTTTAGAACAAAACAAAAACATGAAAACAGAAGGCTGGGGTGAAAACTTGCACCTCACCCTGTTCACTCCCTGAAGCTGTGTGCACCAAAGTACAGACTTTCCCCTGAGATTCTGTTTTCATGTTGATTTTGGAATTTAGCAGTTTTTCAAAAAGTCTGTTGACCAAGAAATTAAGATGGTGTGGCCTAAGGCTGTTTTAGTAATAAAACATGTTGAGAATTGTTCACTATTCTACCTCAAAATGAAAACAAAATGTTACATGGTTTTAGTCGTGTTACAGCACAACGCTCCATATGCATTAGTCTCTACCACACTAACCGCGCTGGCTATAGGGAGAATATTTGCCAGGGGAGTTTGGCCATCGAGGGTTTCATTCGCAGGGCGCAGTTAGGATGGCATATTGGACCCTCTCTCCATAGCCAACTCCCTTAGCATACTATTCATTCTATTTGGCCAATTTCTACTATTTTCCAGCCATCCGCGGGGTCTGATAGGTACTACATATGCATGGTCTCAGTCAGACACGTGCCAGTTGAGTACAAAATGAACAAGCTTGCTCAAAATAGCAATAAATGACATACATAGTACAGTAGTCAATGAAACACTTAGACCTGGCTGTATAAAAACAGGTCAACATTATTGAAAAAACAAAGGTAACATTACCCTGACAACAACATTTGGCAGATTGTTTAGAGATTTCAAAATTGTGTATTTTTTACTGTTACATTGAACGGCACGCAGTGGCCTGTGAACATCAGCCAATCCCAACAAATCATGCAGTTATTGAGATGACACCAGCCGAAAATGGCCCTTTAAGCTTACAGACTCCACTGGCAAGTTTTTTTGGGGTTTTACTGAGAGACTACTGAGAGACTATATCCTGACTTACCCTTATGATGACATCAGGAGGGATGCAGTGGGTCAACAGCTCATACAGGCGACCTCTGACCTCCAGCAGTCTGTAAATAAGGTCAACACAAGGTCAGACTAGGTCTACTAACATGTTAAACAAGGTCAATTCATAGGAAAGATGTAAGATGCAATAGCCTGGAATCTATCTTATTCTATGTATTGTTCGCTCCAACGATCGCTTCCAAACAGAACAGTTATGATCCTGTGCTCATTTAAACGTATATGGTTGCAACATTCTATATCATTTCAGGATTTAGATACTTCTGAAACAAATCAAAGGAGCGAGTAGAAACAGAAGTGATCCCAACCGAGATTCGAACTCACGCCGAAACCGGAGGCCAGATCACAGGCACGCACGCCTTAACCACTACGCTAAAAGGTCGCGTTTCGGTTTCGGCGTGAGTTCGAATCTCGGTTGGGATCACTTCTGTTTCTACTCGCTCCTTTGATTTGTTTCACTGGTTCCCACACCGGGAATCGAACCCGGGCCTTGGCGGTGAGAGCGCCATGGAACTTCCTAATATCTATTGGAACCCTGTTTGCATGCAGTTACGAGGACCGGGTGACTCAGCCAATCAAAACTCTTGCCTATACATCTATTTCAGGCGAATATTCAAATGCCAATAGTTTTTCTATTAACCTTCTCCCTCCTGCCTAACTCTGTATCCAATAGGGAATAGGGTGCCAAATGGCTACTTCAGTGTGCTAAAGGTTAACGGGTGCCAGACTGTTCTGTAGTCAAGCGATCAAAGGAGCAAATGGAGCTAGAATAGGATTGATCCCAGGCATATAAGATGAAAGGTAACATAAAGACCTAAATGTGAGACAGGTCAACCCTTACCTCCGTGGGCTCTGTTGACTGACGATAGCGCTGGCTGTCTCTCTCAGGAAGACTTCCCAGTCTGCCTCAACTACCTGCTGTTCAGGCCGGAATGGGTACCTGAAAAATACATAATCAATTACATGTATACACCAAAACTCTTAACACTCTTACATTTGATAGGATACCTGGATACATAAAGGACTCAAAACACAAATTCTTAAAAAATCTACAACTTCTCTCAACAACATAGAATCTCAAAACAGGACCTACATGCAACCTGTCTTACTACTGTAAATGCCTTTAAAGTTTGCGGTAACTTCCTTTTGTGGAAAGAAGAAAATGGAGCGTTCCTGATGGTTTTAAGTTTGCAATAGCGTTATGGTCATATATTGTACAGTAATGGAAACAAACATTTTGCAGAGAAGCGATCACATAAAGTCACCGCAAAAATTGAAAGAATTACAGTATACATGCACATGTATTAAGTTTCATTTTCAATGTAGATAAAAAGTGAAAGGAGTAAAGAGCTCTTTGCAATGCTAGAAGCACGCACTAAATTTGGAGTCTGCAGAGGATGTCATCCATAAAATTTACTTGCTGTGGCCTCATGCTAAAAACATGAATGTTACCCACTGCTGCACTTTGCAGGCCTCCAGCATCAGTATGGCCCTGCGGAGGTTCCTGCCGGACTTGTCGGCAACTCTACTGGCCAGCTCAGGAGGCAGCGTCAGTCCCTCCTTCTTACACACCGTCTGGAGAATACTGCAGATCTGAACAGACAATAACATGAATAAGAAACACTTCAAGACGTCTTCATCTCAAAATAGAACTACTTAAGATGTCCCCATCTCAGAAGAGTAATTTACACAGATATCTAATGTACATGTAATTCAATTTCCCCATGTCTTTTGTAACACTGTGTCCCTTCCATTATTTTGTTTCACATAACTGGTAAACCACCCTCAGCTTTACATCTCATACAAGAGCACATTCCTAACTGAAGCTATGTACTAATTTCCACTCGATCGCGATAGGGATTCGAACCTAGAACCATTAAGTTCTAAGTCAACAACACTAACCACAAGACCACCTTGCGGGTATGCCTAAACACCTCACCCGACCTCATCCGACCTCACCCGACCTCATCCGAGTCTAAAATGCGGTGTATACGGGGCAGGGACATTATTTGACGTTCGGGATACGTTAAATATGCAATTATAAATGCAAAACAAGCAGCAAACTTGAAGTATTTACCCGTTTTTGTAGGTATTGGGAGGTCAAGACGACCGGCGCAATGAATACATTGTACACACTACGTACGTGTATTCGAGGCTGAAAAACACTTTGAGTACAGTTATTGTGTACAGATACTGTGTACAGTTATTGTGTGCAGTTACTATGAGTGGTTTGTGATGAAAATGTAATTAGTACCCACCGTCTTATCGTCCTGTCGGACAAAAATAAATAAAAAAAGGTATGAAGAACTTCCCCATGTAGACCCCAACAGTGGCATGATCCAATATGGCGGCCAGAAATCTTCTATCTTGGAAACGAGCGGAGTAACTTATAAAAACTGATAAATACTTAGAGTTTGCTGCTTGTTTTGCATTTATAATTGCATATTTAACGTATCCAGAACGTCAAATAATGTCCCTACCCCGTATACACTGCATTTTAGACTCGGGTGAGGTCGGATGAGGTCGGGTGAGGTGTTTAGGCATACCGCCACCTTGCCACCCAGTCTTGTGATGGTGCTGGATTTGAATCTCTATACAACTACTAAACAGTAGGCCTGACTTGAACTCCTACCTGTTCCACAGTTGTTTCAGGAAATGGAACCCTTACCAGTTCATTTGACAGTCCCGGGACTCCAACCCGAGACACACGTTTTAGACAGTAGGAATGACTCAAACCCCTACCTGTTCAAGAGTTGTTACAGGAAATCAAACCTTTACCAGTTCCTTTGACGGTGCCGGGATTTGAGCCCAGAGACACCCATTCTGGACAGTTCACTTGACTTGAAACTGTTCCAGCGTTACTATAGGGAATCAAACCCTTACCTGTTGGTTTGACAGTGCCAGGACTCGACCCCCAAGACACCTATTTTGAACAGTAGGAATGACTCGAACCCCTACCTGTTCCAGAGCTGCTCTCGAGAATTGAACCCCTACGTTTCTGTTCGCTTGACGGTGCGGGGATTCGATCCCCGAGACACCTGTTCTGGACAGTAGGAATGATTCGGACCAGTTCCAAAATTGCTGCGGGGACTTGAACCCTTTCTTGTTCGCTTGACCGTGCCGGGACTCAAACTCCCTAACACTGGACTTGGACCAGTTCCAGACTTGCAACAGGAACTTACTTGCTCGTTCGAGGGTGTTGGGACTCGAACCCCGAGACACCTGTTCTGGACAGTAGGAATAACTCGGACCAGTTCCAAAATTGCTGCAGGTACTTGAACCATGTCTCGTTCGCTTGACCGTGCTGGGACTCAAACCCCAAGACCCTGGACTTCAGTTCAAGAATTGCAACAGGGACTAACCTGCTCGTTCGAGGGTGCGGGGACTCGAACCCCGAGACACCTGCTCCTGATGGCGGGGATGACCTTGCTGGTGGACTCACAGCAGAGGATGAGGCGACAGGTCGTCACGTACTTCTCCATGGTGCGCCGCAAGGCATGCTGGGCATCCTTCGTCAGCCTGTCCACCTCCGTCAGGAGAACCACTGGGGATAGAACAAGAAATTGAAGATTTGTAAAATTTTTGCAGTTTTGGGGAATTTTTTTTTCATTCTTCAATCATTGTGAATTTTTCGCTGATTCTGTCTAAGGCATTTTCCCCACTGGATCTCATAAGGCAACAGACATGCATATAACAGTTAAGTGACGCCAGGAACTGAGGTAACTTATTTTAGGACCTTTCTAGGACCTTTGACCTAACTTCCTGTCAGTGTGGGAGAGGTGTCCAGTATGTGGAAACTAGCAACTCTATTGCATTCAAATAACTATAGACACAAGCAAACAAGCAGAATATACAAACTGAAACAAAACTTCCATACACAGTTTAGTAAAAATGGCTGCTACAATGATGAAGGTTAGACATCCAGGTAATAAGATATGCAAAGTAACAGTTACTCAAGCAACTGGATAGAATTTGGAAACAGTCAGACATTTCAGACAGCATCTGCTGTCTTGCGTCAGTGGTTGGCTACTATTAGGGAAGTGTCGGGGGGAAGCCTTGTGCATACTTGTGCGAATGGGATATGGAATGGAATACTTCAACTTCCACTGTGTAAATGTGTTTTTTAACCTTTGAACTATGACAGCGTAAAGGTCTCCACTGACCTTTGAACTCTCGCTGAGTTGAGGAGTCGAGCTGTTGTGCCTGTGCCACCATTTTGATGAGTTCTTGAACAACAACTCGGTCCTGAACACCTGCATCACTGCAACATGGAACAACAGTAAACAACAATAGTAAATAAGTCAATAAACAGTAAACAACTCAATTCATTCCTCAGTAAAAATCTAAACAAAATGCCTGTTAGTTTCAGTCTGGTCTTAACTAGCTTGTACTTGCTGTACAAAACTGGTGTGTAACAGCTAAAGGCAGTTTTCCGATTATGCAAAACAAATACAATATGAGCAAAGCCTACCTTGGACACACTTCTATGTGGTAGTTACTGGCGATTGTGGTGATTTCAATCTTCTTCTTGGAGGGGGTCTACAGTCAGAAACAAAAACATTCATTATTCAGCACAGTCTAGAACACAAAACTTTGGTGCTCTTAGCTAATCAATTTTCGCTGGGATTCAATTTGCTAAAGTGGAAAGGAGATTTTTGCAGTGTTTCAAGTTCCGAGTTGAAACAAAACTGTAGTACATATTTGCAGTGTCATGGTTTTGCAGTGGAGTCGTACTATGAAAAACGTGAATATAAAACCACCACTAAATTAGGAGTCCCTCTCTTTCCTAGTCTAAAACAGATGATTTACTGGTATTTCCCTCCTTATTACTAGTTTTTGAATACAGAAAGGAAAAAACAAACAAGGAATCTGTAGTTTTAAATATAAGGAAACAGGACATCTTGCATATTTCTCTAGAAGTACTCCGCCCCACCCCCCCCCCACCACTGGAAAAGCAGGTGAAGATGTGGTTTTTGTATACTGTTTAACCTCACTACAAAGTTGTGATGTTTGTTTGTTTGTTTGTTTGTTTGTTTGTACCGTGAAGTTGTGGTGTTCGATCCGTAGTTTCTCCACCCCTGCTCCGTACAGCTCCCTCAGCAGACACATGATCCGTGTCTTCTTACCGGCGCCCGACGGACCGAACACCAGCAGGTGGGGGAAGTCACCATTCTGCACCTGCAGGGGTCAGGGGGCAAGGGTCAAGTGTCATAGGTAAGAAGGAGAGTCACAGCGAACAAAGAATAATTAGGGTAACAGTTATGTAATAGCCATGGCGACTGTGGGAGGATTTTTTTTGTTTTGCTTTGATATTATATGTAATATCCTCCGTCAGAGTCGTGGAAAGGTGCATTCTCGATAACGAACAGTTTGCATCTGATGCGTGAAGATCCGCGGATGTTCATTATCGTGGAAGCACCTTTCTGCGACTTTAAAAGGAGGACACTTTATATAATATTATATACGTACTCCCAGAGTAGCCACGGCTAGGTATGTACGGCTTATGCATGATCTGTCCTGGCTGCATCAGCATTTGGTGGGGGGCCTGTATGAGGGTGTACCGTTGACACTGTGTGCCAAATTTTGAGACACAGTGGCTACATATTACCATACAGTCCAGAAAGCTGTCTTCGCTTTAAACAAAATTCTGGCACCAATACTAGTAACAATTTAAGTAGAATTTGAAGTCTAGAATGCGTACTGATTACACTCTACGTAAATTTGAGCAGCAGTCTGGCTTCAAATTAAGTGGAATTAAAACGACTGACAATGATGATGTTCGTCCATCGTTGTTGATGAAGACCTTGACTCCAGTTCACCCTGTCCAGAGCCCCCTACACCCCTCATACAGCTTTGAAGCATCCCCCCCCCCAACACACACATAAAAATAGCAACACTAACTTGACTAAGGATTGGCGTTTATATCGAGAAATGTAGTCTAGATGCACACATTATAAGGCATCCGTCGGTATTGACATGCACACATACAGACACTCTGTACATGAGCCAGAAAAAAAGGAGCCCCAACCCAACAACTCGCCCCCCTCCCCCCTAACTCACCAGTCGTTTCAGCTGCGCCGCCTGTTCTGTGTGATAGCTCAGTTTGTTCAGGGAAGTCGGACGGTACTTGTCCACCCAAAGACTCATCCTGACGACGAAAAGTTCGCGTTCACAGCAGCCACTGTCTTGGCTTTTCAGCAAAACTGGTACGGTGGTATTTTTTTTTACAGCTACGATTTTCGCGGGAACAGAATCGCACCTGCGCACAAAGTCGGGGTGCGTTTATAGCAAAAATCGCTATGTGGCGCTTTTTTTGATTCCGTGCTTTGATTGGTCAAATGGTGCATATATGACATCGTAGTTTTATTACCTTCGCCGAGAAGGCCATGTTTCGGGTAGTAAAAGTAAATCAGTCCAGGAGATAATTTGCATAATTAATGAGGGAAGTTCATATAATTGATATCTATTGATATTTAAAATACGCTGCACTCCCATTATAAGGCTCATAAACATGTGAAATATAATTGAGAAAGAGAGGAATATCAATAGATATCAATTATGCAAATGAATACCTAATTTGCATAATTATGGGAAACATGCTTTAACTGCATAATGGTAAAATGATGTGGATTCAGTCTTGCAGCATTTGGAAGTTAAGTAGGTGCAGACATTTTCAGACATAAATCATACAAATGAGGGCCTCATCTATATAATTTATAATATCTTAAAAAATCTTCTTTGCGATAAGACTTTGATACTTTGAACAACTTGTGTTATCTTTGTAGAGAAGATGATCAACTGACATGATTTATACAAATGAGGTCCTTATTTGCATAATAAATGAAAAAAGATTTATAACATGCTTCCCGATAAGGCTAACATCAGTCAGCGAAGGTATGGGGCCGTGGAACTCTAGTTAATATTACACTTGGAGTAACTTTATAATAAGTTATACATACTGGTGGTATGATAATCAAATTGCCATGTTTGAATAGATATATGATATTCATTATATTGGGCTATATTTGTCATGCATAGATAAATAAATCAATCAACAGTTACAACTTCTTACAATAGTAAGATGAAATAATACAATAGAAGGCAGGTTGCCTAATTTCTTACACATGATTTCCAGAGTTATATCATGTTTTGTCTTTCACTACTGCGCAAGACAGACGATAAGTGCAGATATATCAGACAATTTATCATTTATTGGCATCAAAATACAAACAGTGATTGCATAAGCCAGACGATAGGTGAAAGTTCAACAGGTTTTTTGTTTTTACATTTGGCTGCGTTCCTACTAAAAATGGCGGCAGAGTCTTCAGTGGGCGGACCCGGAGCGGGGGAAACCCTTCCGTCTGTCGGTGATAAGGACTTAGACGGGCTCGTACGGCAGTGGATGACCTGGGACAAGGTGAGAGGAAGCTTGTGTCCACGTTAGGGAAGCCAAGGTGTCGCCTGAAGCGATTGTCAGGCCGAAATGTGCAGTCCTGAATGCCACTGCACTGTCAGCTTTAAATTTTAAGGACGGAACGTGACCGCCCCGTTTTCGGACAACAGTCGTTTCTTTGACGGTCAAGGTCATTATTTTCAAATGTTTGCATGATCTGGACACAGTGCCTCCCACGAAATTAGGCGCCCTATACCTCACAAGCATGCGGTTACAACTGTTAATAAGGCCACTTGTTAAACATTAACAACAAAAGAATCAATCCGTCAATCAATCAATCAGCAAGCCAGCTTTATTTACCATATAGCCAGGTGGCATTGACCAATCAGGAGCCTCCACTTGAAGTTGATTATGAGGCTGTAATGTCATTGGCCAGCGAACAAGTGTGTGGTTATTATTCTAGCTATTGTCCTGACCACACACTTGTTGGCGCTATACAACGTTACTTTTCATACCATCACATTTTGCCAGGGGTTTATATTCATATTAAAGATAAATCTTTACTGTATATCATATGCCTTAAGTACACGACAATTCAATTTTGGAGAGTGTTCGTGGTGGTTTTAAGTATACGATAATGCTATATAGTCACGTATATAGTACCAAGGAGGTTGATAAAACCTCATTTACAGTCCGTAGGGATGTGTTCCTAGATATAACTTCAGGGACAGGTGCAGGAAGTGGTTAACTTCCCTTCGTAAGCCCTATTAAATGCAAACTTTTTTGCTGTTTACATAGACGGAGGCTACACGAGGGGTTCTGAAGCAGCTGGTGCTTGACAAAAATGTGGATGAAATACGGAGTAGGCTTGGCCAGCGAATGGCGTTTGGAACTGCAGGTAAGGCTTCATGCATGATCGAAACTCAAATGGTCAAAACACATATTTATGGTGTCATGATTTCGCGGTGGAGAGGCACCTCGAGAACCACAAAGGTAAAACCACAACAGACATTTTAAGTTTATTACCTTTAAATTTTTATAAATGAGATGGTGAAGATCTTCAAGCCTGCAGGGGATGTCAGTTTTGTAGTTTGTTTTGAGAAGATAAGTTTGAGTTATTGTTTTGTTTTGTTTTTCTTTATTTCTTATATAATATGTGTCTTTATTTTGTATTTTCCAGGTCTGCGGTCCAGAATGGGAATGGGGTTTTCCCAGATGAATGACCTCACCATTATACAAACAGCGCAGGTCAGACTTAGTATCTTATAATATAGTGTTTGTGTCTAAACTTAGCTGTGAGTTAAAACTGCAGCTACATATGTTTAAGATTTAAACTACATGTACAGGTGTGTATACTCGAGTGGTGCATACATATAAGTTATACATGTCTGAAAACGTATGATTTATAAATTAGGTACATGTATGTAAACTACATAACTACTAGTACATCATTGTACGTTTTGTGATGGCATGGAACCAGGGCTTGTAAGAATTTTTTTTTCAGGATATTTATTCGAATATTCCTATATGTATACCCACCGATTTTTGTCTGTCAAGGTTGATGGAATGGTCTTAACATTTGTCTGTCATGCACAGCATGAATTCTGTCAAATATTATGGCGGAATGACGCCGGGTGCTGGCAAGTACCTTGCATGATTCTTAGTGCTTTCAGGCAATATTTTAAGGTTGTTGTTTTGTCCTTCCAGGGTTTTCTACGATACCTGCAGGAGACGTTTCCTGACTTGCAGAAAACAGGGCTTGTCATTGGTTACGACAGCCGACACAACAGCCAAAGGTTCGTGCCTGTTTCATACTGTCAAGTCATTTATTTAAATGGGATCTCAATTTCGCTGTAGGAGGGGAGATGTGGTTTTTGTTGTGTTTTATGAAAATAGAAGTTTGTGAGTGAACCAATACCATTGCTAAAAGTGGGAGACAAAATCCATATTTGTGGTGTCATGATCTGTTTCAACAAGTGAGGAAAGTGTATATTAGGATACTGTAAATGCATCAAATTCGGTTTTTGTGGGGATTTTAGTTTGTATAGTAGGAGTGGATTGTTTTTTTGCAGTGTTTTAGTTCACGACAAAAACATGCAGCACAAAAACATGTATTTGGTGCCATGAAAACAGTGAAAATAAAACCATTGCAAGTACATGTATTTCCAGATTTACAGTACATATGATACCAGTACTAGTAGATTAAAGTTGATCTTCAATATTGATGTTTCTCCTTAGGTTTGCCCAGCTGACAGCAGGGATATTCCTGCATGCTGAGGTTCCAGTCTTTCTCTTCTCCAAGATCTGTCCAACTCCCTATGTGGTAAGTCAAATTTAAGTGTAAGAATGACCACCATTAACTGCTAAAGCCATGAGGAAACTGATCGTGATGATTTTTAATTACTGGTACATGTACTTAAAAGGGAGGCTAAATTTAAAAAGTCTACTACACTTTGCTAAGTTTACCCTACCTGTTTTGCATAAGTCCGTCAACGTCAAGGGAATGATGAATCGATGAGTTAATGAGCTTTGAATTGGGAAAATACCTCGAAATCCATCCTCAGGAAAGCCAAATATAACTTATAAGAAGCCCTGTTTTAAACTGAATGGGAAATGCCGAAACCTGATGTCACATGTTGTGGCCTTACAATTGATTAATTCAATCATCAGGCAAGTTGCCATCAGCTCAGTGCAAGTTACAAATGACGGTAGAGCCCTGAACCATGATGGACTTATGTAAAACAAGTGAGGACTTGACTTTGGGGTATATTAAGCAAAGTATAGTAGACTTTTTAATGTTAAGTTGAGCCTCTCTTTGACTACAGTCAAGCCTCTATGTAAGGACTACCTAGCCAATGTGACCATTTTTTGGTGGTCCCTTAGGTGATTTTTTCCCGTTGACAGAAGCATTAAGAATCCTTGTTGTTCTGTGCGGCAGCCTTACAGCGTTCTCCACCTGGGATGTTCCGCAGGCGTCATGGTTACGGCGTCCCACAACCCGAAGGAGGACAACGGATACAAGGTTTACTGGAACAACGGGTCACAGGTATGTTAAGATCTGCACAAGTACACCAGCCATGTTAGGCCGACACCCCTGGTTTCCTAAAAGTAGTGTGGTAAAGGCATGGACAGCTGTCCCTGATCAATGACCACCTACATGTGTATGGCAGGGAGATACATGTACATGTAGCTTAGATTGATTAAGGGAAGAAGGAAAGGGAGGATCACTAACATCTGTCATGGCAAAGGATATGTCATTAAGAAATTCACAAAATATTTCATAGACTGAGGTATTATATTTTTGATTTCCTCTTTATATACAGAGCTGCAGCTTTATACTAGTTAAGCCTTATTTTGTATACAGATCAGTACCTTTACAACAACTTTGTTATGCACATAGATTTGTACATAATGTATGTTGTTTTTTTGTGTCCAGATTTGCGCCTTTACAGTGCCCTGTGTGCAGATCTGCACGTTTACACTTAGCTTTATTTCTAATGTTCTTCTTTACACTAGCCTTATTTTGTATACAACTCATATCTTAACTTTATCCTGCATACATATTTGTACATTTAGACTTGTACATCCAGATTGCAACTTTACACCAGCCTTAATCTTATATAAATCTTCACCTTCAGTCTGGCTTTATCATGTTTGGAGATCTGCATGTTTACACTAGCCTTGTTTCTCTCCAGATTACCTCCCCCCATGACAAGGGCATCGCCAGTTCCATCAGTGCCAACCTGGAGCCGTGGCCAACATCCTGGGACGTGTCTGTCGTTGAGCAGAGCCCACTGTGTCAGGATCCCATGGACAGGATCACCAAGGCTTACTATCAGGACCTACAGAACTACTGTTGCCATAGGTAACCAGCAGATCTACTGTTGCCATAGGTAACCTACAGAATTACTGTTGCCATAGGTAACCAACAACAATCAGAACTACCATTGCCATATAGGTAACCAACAAACAGAACTACTGTTATCATAGATAACCAACAGAACAACTGTTGCCATAGGTAACCAGCAGAAATACTGTTGCCATAGGTAACCAGCAGAAATACTGTTGCCATAGGTAACCAGCAGAACTACTGTTGCCATAGGTAACCAGCAGAGCTACTGTTGCCATAGGTCACTAACAGAACTACTGTTGCCTTAGGTAACCAACAGAACTACAGTTACTGTTGCCATAGGTAACCAACAGACAGAATTACTGTAGCCATATGTAGCTAACAGACAGAACTACAGTAACTGTTGCCATAGGTAACCAACAAACAGAACTACTGTTGCCATTGGTAACCAACAAACAGAGCTACTGTTGCCATTGGTGACCAACAAACAGCTTCGTACTGTTGCCAACAAATAGAGTTACTCTTATTTCTCTATAGCTAGGCACTTATTTCAAACATACCATTTTTTAGGATTATAGATAAAGTTGATTTATCTAATCTAGTCTAAGCTACATAATTTCTTTTTGCAGGGGAAACAACCAGAAGACAAGTGTGAAGTTCACCTACACAGCCATGCACGGGGTCGGGTACCAGTTTGAAGTTCAGGCCTTCGAGGCTTTCAGCCTGCCCAGCGTTATACCTGTGGAGGAACAGGTCAGTTCAGGCTATAGGTCACATGCATATTAGGGGTGGGTACCGGTACCGTGTACCGGTACAGAACCGGTATTTTCTTATGGACCGGTCCAAAAAAAACGGTCCAGAAAAAATAAGCTGACCGGCCTATGGACCGATTAGAAATTTCACAGTACCAGGCTACCAGCAGGCAGTCACACATAACCGGTCTGATACAAAATAAGCAGATTTAACGAGTCGTGGTTTCCTTTTTCGAAGACGTTAGCTGTTAATCATATGTAGATGAGTCAACAGACGGCGAGTGCACATTAGTGTGCACCGAGAATAATCATATTATTCTAATATACAATTTGAACATAATTTGTAGGACTCACAAAGACCTTTACTTGTGTCTCGCTCTCCAAAATATGATGTACTGTGACACTACTTTAATCAGGACTGGTACAGGTACAGGTCCGGACCTGGACCTGACCCCCTGGACCTGGACCGGACCCGAATTTTCTGTACCGGTACCCACCCCTTATGCATATATATCAGTTTCGAGGCCAAAGATCATAGGTTTCAGAAATGCAATGCACACATTTTCAACAAAATTGACAACAGCTATATTGTATGATTATGTCACTTAACCTTCATTGAAGTAAACATATTGTTTCTTTTTAATGTTTCTGTTTCAGATCAAACCTGACCCTGAGTTCCCAACTGTCAAGTTTCCTAACCCTGAAGAGGGAAAAAGTGCGCTGGTAAGTTGAGACAAGAGCTGCTTTTTTTAGGTGCATGTTTACGTACCGGTATTGATGTAAAACAACCCTATTGTAACTAGATGTCCAAAGGTTAGGTGTCACAGGTCATTTGAAGTTTATATATCCAGCTGTTGCCGAGCCACAAGCCTGCGAAGCTGGTGACTGTGTTATGCCGAAGGGCAGTAATACTGGCTAATATATAATATAGATACAGAATATAGATTGTTTTTGTTTGTTTTCATTTGCTTGTTTGTAGGACTTGAAGTTGTTTGTATTGTTTCTTATGTGTAGGACTTGCTATCGTTGGTTTGTAGATCCTTGTGGTTTACGCATGTTAACTGTTTGCAAGATCTAGACCTGATGTTTTTTGTGTTTGTTGGTATTTTCCACAGGACCTGGCTATGCAAACTGCAGAGAAACATGGCAGTTCTGTGATCCTGGCCAACGATCCTGATGCCGACAGACTGGCTGTGGCTGAGAAGCAAAAGTAAAGAAACATTATACGACATGACTGATTTTACTTTGCGTGCAATGCCTGTCCGTAAAATATTTCTAGCTTTTGTGATTTTCTTGTTTTCTTCAGTATTGTGAATTTCTAGCTGATTCTGTCGAATCCATTTTTCCCAATGCCTGAGTCATTAGCCAACAAACAATCATAATCATATACATGTCGCAAGAAATCGGGACCTTTCTAGGACAGTTGACCTAACTTCCTGTCAGTGTCCCCAGCATGCCTAGCATGTTGGAACCAGCCCGTCTACCGTATAATTCAAAATAATTATGTACACACAAGCAAACAAACCAACAGATAGACACAGTGAAAACAAACCTCCATACACAAAGGAGTGCTAAATGTAAAATGGGTAAAAAAAACCAAGGGTTGTTTGTGTGTGAAAAAAGGTAAATTTGTTTTACTTCCAGTGGTTCCTGGAAGGTGTTTACAGGAAATGAGCTCGGTGCTCTGCTGGGCTGGTGGGCGTGGCAGTGCTGGAGACAGAAGAACCCAGACAAAGGTAACATCACTTTAATAGCGTTAGATATTGTTTGTTTTGAAAGGTTCGTGTGGTTTTATTTTTGCAGTTTTGTGGTGATCTCTTCACAGCTGATGTTATACACAACAACATTGTTTTTCCATTGCTTTACTACTGTACCACAGAAATATTTCAATCAATTAAAACACCAGCAAAGATGGGCACACTGAAGTAGCTATTTGGCACCCCATTCTCTATTGGTTACAGAGTTAGGCAGCAGGGAGAAGGTTAACTAAAGGTTAATCCTTTATGTGTTTTGTACATGGTATTCAGATGGGTGTCAAAGTATGCCTTATACCACATAATATATGTACTTTTTATGGCCAGTGTTTCTAGCATGCATTTTGAATGGCTGCCAATATGGTCATATGTTGTTCTAGATTGAAGTTGATGTTTCTTCTGTTTTTGTTACAGATCCCAAAAATGTATGGATGATAGCCAGTACTGTATCATCTAAGATTCTCAGGGCCATCGCAATCAAGGAATCCTTCAACTTTGAGGTAAGATGCTACAGTAAATCTTGACGTGTTTTTGGTGGTTTCAAATTTGTGGGAACCTCTAAAGCGACACAGTGAATAAGAAACTTAGATTGTTGCAACCGTGAGCTTATAACCTTACAAAAGCTTCCCTTTTCCTTTCTTCTACTTTCTTTTGCAAAAAATAAATGGATTTACAATATATGGGTCTTCAAGACTGCTAATGTCTCACACTGATGTTTTTTTTGCTAAGGTATCTCACTGAAGTTTTGTATTTCAGGAAACACTTACTGGCTTTAAATGGATGGGAAACAAAGCTGATGAGTTGATGAAGAAGGGACAGACTGTACTGCTTGCTTTTGAAGAGGCCATAGGTCAGTTCAGTTTTCTGTGTTATCATGCAATACTTATTGTGGTACAGTTAATGTACTGCTGGTTTACTGCAGAGTTGATGTGTTACTGCTGTATTACTACAGGGTTCATATAACTGCAGTTTTAGCTACTGCCATATTTCGGCAGGGTTTGTGTTACTGCAGGGTTCACATTACTGCAGTTTTATGTACTGCTATGTTACTGCAAGGTTTTTGTTTCTGTAGGGTTCACATTACTGCAGTTTTATGCACTGCTATGTTACTGCAGGGTTTGTGTTACTGCAGGGTTCACACTACTGCGGTTTTATATACAGTCAAACCTGCCTAGGCGACCACCTTTTCAACGCGACCACCTGGCCATGGCGACCGCTTTTTCTCGGTCCCGAAAATTTTCCCCATAGGCACATGCAGTAAGCCTCCTGCCCAAGGCGACCACCCGTCCAACGCGACCGCGACCGCCACGAATTGGGAGCGCACAGAGCATAATCCCTGCCCATGGCGGCCGCCTAATTTTCAAGCGTGTGGTGACATCGGATCATTTTGCTGTCGGATTTCACGGAAATGTTATTAAGACTTTGAAGGACAAAAATAAGGACAAAAATATATGGAATAGCAATGTTATAGCATCGATTCCTCCATGAAATGTTTTAATAAAACGTTCCCCCTATAAACATTGTAAAGACAAATGTTTGAGATGTTGTTGTGCCTATCGTAATCTTATAGTTTACCGCAAACTCAGTTCGGTTTAAACTCAATTTTCACAACGAATACGTAGTGCATGGCGTCAAAAAGTCAGATTTCACAGAAATTACTATCTATTTCTTGTATTTTCAACAAAAATGTGTCTGTGTCTTACTAAATTCCGCCGAAAAATGACTTCGCGGCGGGCAAAACATCGGGCGAGAAATGTTGTTCCTTGGTCCCGACACCATCTTGGATTTGGCGCGCCCCGGATTTGGCGTACCGCTGACCTTTCTAAAACACGATGCTTTTGTGTATGAACATTTACGAATACTCTAGTTATTGATAAAAATTAATATTCTTATTTTCTTTTTATTTCCATGAATCTCAAAAACCTTTATTGGACGCTGTGCGTTCTGCTGCACTGACTAATATATTTCGATGCGGTCGCACGGAGCTTGGCCGCGCGGCGCGACGAAATCACACCGTTCCGTTTTCATCTTTAGTTGTCAGATTGAAAACTTTTTGCCCCTTTTATTCAGCGGTCGGCGCCCCGAAAAAGGCTGGGGCCAGCAGGTGTTTTCTAGGGATTTGTCTTAGGCCTTGAAACTTCGATGATGTGCGTGTGTGTGTGTACTATTTAATGTAACGTGTGAATGCGGGAGGGCGCTGCAATTGTTTTGTAGTCAAAATTATGAAGAAAATTTGTACACGATGTAGCGGTATACAACGATAACGGAAAATGTAATTTTTGTAGGATCTTTCTGTCAATGAGAATTGAACCTGGTGGGGGTCATGCTGTCTAAATTCACATAATTTTCCATCCATTTACGTACTGTATTTGAAAACCTCGACCTGGAAACATGTGAGTGGAATCCTCTTCATGGCGACCACCTGTCCATCGCGACCGTTTTTGCTCGGTCCGCCGGGTGGTCGCCTTGGGCAGGTTTGACTGTACTGCTATGTTACTGCAGGGTTTGTGTTACTGCAGGGTTCACACTACTTCAGTTTTATGTATGCTATGTTACTGCAGGGTTTGTGTTACTGCATGCTTTGATATGGTACTGTAAACTTTATGTATTGATATATCTCTGCAGGTTTTATGTATGGCACTAACGTGCTGGATAAGGATGGGATCAGTGCGTCCGTGGTGATGGCTGAGATGACGTGTTGGCTCGCCAGTCAGAACATCAGCCTCACACAGCAACTACACAGGATCTTTGAAACGTAAGTACTGCAGAGGTAGGGGGAGTTGTAAAGGTCAACTATCATCCTGTAACTATTGTTACATGTACATGTCAATCATCCTTGTATTCGTTCTGTAGCTATGGTTACCACATGTCAATCATCCTTGTGTTTTTTCTGTAGCTATGGTTACCACATGTCAATCATTTTTACCTGTGTTCTTTCTCTGGCTATGGTTACCGCATGTCAATCATCCTTGTGTTCTTTCTGTAGCTATGGTTACCATATGTCAATCATTTTTACATGTGTTCTTTCTCTGGCTATGGTTACCGCATGTCAATCATCCTTGTGTTCTTTCTGTAGCTATGGTTACCACATGTCAATCATTCTTAACTGTGTTCTTTGTCTAGCTATGGTTGCCACATGTCAATCATCCTTGTGTTCTTTCTGTAGCTATGGTTACCACATGTCAATCATCCTTGTCTACCTCTTGTAGATATGTTTACCACATGTCAGTCATCCTTGTTTCCCTCCCGTAGCTATGGTTACCACACGTCAGAGAACTCCTACTACATCTGTCACGACCCGCCAACAATCGCTAAGATGTTTGAGAGGATGAGGAACTGGGATGGCAAGACTGGCCAGGTAAGATGGTTTACTGTAAATTCTCACTGTGGTTTTAGTTTTGCATATTTCCCAGGGACCTCTTTCCGAATTTGTGTTTTGTATTGATTGTTTGAAACACAACCTCAAAACACAGTAAAAGCCTTTCTTCTTCTATCGCAAAATTAAGTTCCTGCAAAAATAGAACAATTTAACGGTACCGAATATGTTAGTCTGATACAGTGCGCGTCTTCTTCACTAATATTCCGGTCCAATGACTTGGTATATAAATGCTTGACAATGTATGTTCCAGTCTGATTGAATTGAATTGATAACAGTTATTTGTATGTTCCAGTACCCCAGTTCATGTGGTCCGTACAAGATCAAGTACGTACGAGACTTGACGGCAGGGTACGACAACAGCAAGCCAGACAACAAGCCAGTAAGTATAGACAAAAAACTTTGATTTCTATACATTCAGTTTACAATTATGCACAGGCTAACTGCTGCGGCTTCTTTAATAGCGGCATTGTGGTGGCATTGAATGGCTAGACCAGTGGACACGAGATCGAGAGGTCGCGGGTTTGATTCCTGGGGTTCCTGGCTTGATGTTGTGCCCTTGGGAAAGGCACTTTACATGAAAGTTCAACATGCGGTGGAAGGAGAGGGATGCGCTTCGCTTTCCATCACCGTGCCATAGACACAGAGGATTAACAAGAGACTCACAAAGGCTATGGGACAACCTTTATATTTTCTTTACAAATTGCTGTCTGTTACAAAAACCCCATTAAAATAAATCAGGCAGACTAGTAGATCTAGTAGTAGAGCTAACTACTAGTAGATCTAATGCTTTGTTTGCAGATCTTGACATTTCAAACAGCAAGCTGATCTTGATTTTGTCACAGGTACTTCCCACGAGCAAGGCGAGTGAGATGATCACCTTCTCCTTCGAGAATGGCTGTGTGGCGACCTTGAGAACTAGCGGGACGGAGCCCAAGATCAAATACTACACAGAGATGTGCCTGCCGCCCGGCACTGGAGGGTGAGTTGTATATCGCTCGGGAGTTCAGCACCAAGGAGAGGACCAGGCCAATCTTGTGCTGTGCTGTTGTTCTGCTGTTTCTGTGTTGTTTTGATGCCGTCTCTGTGTTGTTTGTGATATTCCTGTGTTGTTTCTGTGCTGTTTCCTTGGTATTGGCGTGTGTTGTTTCTGTGCTTCAGCACCAAGGACAGGGACAGGTCAACATGGTGCTGTGTTGTTGTTCTGCTGTTTCTGTGTTGTTTGCGATATTCCTGTGTTGTTTCTGTGCTGTTTCCATGCTGTTGGCATGTGTTGGTTTTCTGCTTCAGCACCAAGGACGAAACCAGGCTAACATTATGCCATGCCTTTGCTGCTGTGTTTGTTTTTTTGTGCTGTTGATATGTTTTGTTCTGTTCCTGTATTGCTTCTGTGCTGTTGATGTTTTTTCGTTCTGATCCTGTGTTGTTTCTGTCCTGTTGCTATGCTATTTCCCTGCTGCTGCTGTCTTGTCACTGTGCTGTTTCTATGCATGCTGTGTACTGTTTCTGTGATACTGTTCTGTCGTTGCTGTATTGTTTCCATGCTGTCTTTTTGCTGTTTTTCAATGCGTTTGATGTGTTGTTTCTGTGCTGTTTCTCAACTTTGTTGCTGTGTTGTATCTATACTGTCTCTATGCTGTTAACATATTGTTCCTGTGCTATTTCAGGTCCCCAGAGTCTGTCGCAGCAGAGCTCCATGCCATGGTGGAGACCATGGTCAAGGAACTCCTACAGCCTGAAGTGAACGGACTGATCGCCCGAAGCGGTTAACAAGACTATCCTATAGGAGTATACGTAACCTTTAGCACATTGAAGTAGCCGTTTGGCACCCAATTCCCTATCGGTTACAGAGTTAGGCAGCAGGGAGAAGGTTAAGATAGCTATCAGCCATATAGAAAACCAGCCAAACTCGAACTGACTTCTTCTCTGAGTTGTGAACTTTATGGTTACTATCTATCAGTATACAGATGTATAAGCCTGTAAAAAATCTAATTTACTGGTTTTCCAATTTAAAAGTAAAACACTGACAAACAAAACACTGATGAAAACTGAGTCTGAAGAAAAATTTTGTACGTAAATGCTACAAACAGTTTCAGGGAGTGAAAGTAGTCCGATTCAAGTCTTTCTCTAAGCCATGTATTTCTCGTGACCTCTCGCTGAATTTTTACTTTGAAGTATTTGAGAACATACCCTGTATACCCCTTTGAAGTGATTGCATAACTATAAGCAGTGCCATTGTGAAGACCTCAACATTGCCTATAGGGGGGAGGGGGGTGATACTGTGTGTGCTACAACACTTACCTTCCGAAAGGCTCGTGTTGAAGGGAGGATTTGATCAGGATTTTCATCGGAATGTTTGGTTAACATGGATGCTTTTAGATGAACAAGGGACACAACTAGCTGTTCAGCCAATGATAGCCTGGCAATTAGCAGTTCAACCAATGAGAGAGTCTCTGGGTGTTTGTTAAATATTTGCATTTTCAGGGTTTTATTTTGCATTCCTACGTTTTGACAGAGGTGGGTGGGGCTTTGGAATTAGTCTGTATACCCCAAAGTTGCAACTGTTGTATTCTATCATAATTATCAATTTTTTACCAAGATCGTCATGATCTCTGTCAGCTAAGTCTCTCATGGCGGGAACAGATGTTAATTGGATTAATTAGTGGGAAAGGCAGGATTTTGTGATTTAGCCAGCATCACACTGCAGGAAAATAGCTTGCCCGACAAGCCTGTGAGCTCAAAAGAACATTTTCAACCAAAATATACGACTGGTATTTCTCGATCACTGCGCTGTTTTCACAGTACCATGTCTATTGAAATGGTAGATTTCCAGGTGAAAAATATGCTAGATTCTCTGGCAATTTTGTAAATTGGTGACCTTCTGGCATCAACAGATTTTCCTGAAGGTCATTGACAGTGTGGTGCCAGCTTTATATAAAATTTACTTGTGTATAATTCAGATGCCACAATTTGTACATGGTATCGTCACATCTATGGCGTTTAGTTTCTATCTTAATTTATAGCAATCTTCCTGGCTATATTGTTAAAGACCACAAAAGTTCTCTTGCAAACCTGTAATGGTGGTATAGTTAGTTAAGTTAGTTGTTACCGTTAGGCCACACCAATTTAATTTCTTGGTTAACAGATTTTTATTTTAAAAAAAGAAAATTTTAGAAAAAAAATCATGAAAACAGAAAATTTTTCTGAATTTTTTTTTTTGGAAAATAAAAGTCCGTTAACCAAGAAATTAAATTGGTGTGGCCTTAGTGTAACTTTTTTCTTTGATGATACAATAATTTAATGCCGATAAACAATACATGTTTTGCTATCTCAAACCTGTAATAAATTGCAAGCAATAACATGTCCAGATGATATTTTGCACCTACTGTATTAAGTTTAGCCCAAGTCTGTGAAGTCCAAATATGTTTTATGTGATGGGCCTCATTTTTTGGAGCTTCTATGTAATACATACAATTTAATTTCTTGCATTCTTTTCCTATTCCAAATTTGTGAACTATTATAATATCTGCTTACCTTTCAGTTTTGTTTTCACACAAAATTAGAATGACGTCTATTTAGTGATGAGCTTACTTTTTTTTATATCCATTGTGAAATTAAAAAAAATGTAAATGGAATGTAATGAGCCAAAAATATTACTCCAAGACAAGAATAACTTTTTCGATGATACAAAAATATTAGTGAGAAGATGTCATTATAATAATCATCTTCACTGTTAGTTGATGTGAATTTTGCAATACGAAAATTGTTTTATTTGTCAATTGTATTTCATGATTTGCACATTACTGTATCACATTATCAATGTGTCAGTCCATCTTGAATGAGACTTTAAAACCTATGTATACATGTCTGTTGTTGTGGCCAGTTGGAACTGATAGACTTGTTTTTGTTAACTTTTCTGGGTGACGTTCGTACTTACGAATAAATGCAAGAATAATGACTAACAGTCTGTGTGGTCACATTTATGCTAAGAATGAAGTGGGTATTTCACTGGGCTGTGCCTTATTGTGCCAAGTTGAGAAAGTTATTCGCAAAGTGGCTTAAAGTTAAACTGGCACCTATTTGTCGCCTAAAATTGTAAATTTTTAAAAGAATTTCAATGATCGCAATTGACAAATTGGCGATAATTTCAATCATTCTACACAATGATGTTTTTTTTAAAGTCAATGGCAACATGCTTTCGAATATGTTTACATATATCAAGCATGTTCATTTTCAGATATCGAAGGTAGCAGAAATATATAGGCTGTGTTCAGTGGGCAAAATGTAAAGGAATTATAGTAGGGTCCAAGATTCTATTATAATATACAACTGCTCAAGAAACATGCAGAAACAAATACAACACCATTTCTTGAAATACTTTGCCTTTAATATCAAAAACTATGTACTCCATGTACATATTGCAATGACAATGCTTAAGACAAAACCAAAGTGATAGAAAAAGATTATGATAGTTTTTCCGATTTGTTTTGAAGGAAAATCTTCGACAGAAAATGTGTGGATGAACTTTATAAAATAAAATATATTTCTGATCAAATCAAAACAAAGGAATAACAGCTGCTTGTCTTCAAACGTTGCAACATCAATAACTAAAAGGTAAGGAATTCACCCCATTACCACAAAACAAAAGGTAATTTCATTCATTATGGAAACTAAAAGCTAAGCAGAAAAGTCTTTTGATACAAAACTTGTTGAGAGAAACAATCAAACCTCCGTTAACATTAATCCACCAAACATAAATTTTGAAAAACAGTCACAGGGTTTGAGATATATACAGTTTAGATATACAGGAGTATATTATACTGGAGGAAGTTGGGTTGGAGATCTGTTCGGATGTATCTTTTCGGGGTGGCGGAATTATTTATCCTTAATATGAACCAGCAATGACAGTATTGAAAGTGAGACTTCTAACAGGACATGGTGACCATTGCACAGCTTTGAACACGACTATATGAGTTAAGTCTGTTTTTTAACAGTATGCAGTGGATTTTCTGCAACAATACCAACGACTTAAAAAAACTTTCAAGTCCAAGGCATCCTCTGAAATGCAGCTATAACGGTATTGCCAAATTACATTAAATTTTACTCTGTAACTACCGTAAAATCCCTATTTACGTACGCACCCTTCCTAACGTACACACCCCTGATTTGGGGACGATTGCGGGCCTGACTCAGTGAGTTGAAACGTTCAGGGGAAAAACCCTCCTAACGTACGCACCCCCTCTCCAGCATTTCGGTGGATAGTTAAGAGGTTGACAATTGATCATCCTTCCGATGATGTTTTCCGACTTAAAGGGTTACTGAGAAAATGTTTCTGGGTAGAAAATATCAAACAATTTAAATGTATGTATTCTTTATTCTTTATTACTGACTGATTGTGTGGTAGCATTCCACACTTCATTTGCACGAAGACGTACTGTACTCTCATGCTGACATGTGATTTTTCCGAGGATGAACCCCTCCTAACATACGCACCCTGACGTTGGCGTCAGCCTGGAGCACCTGCTTGCAACTTGAAAAGTTTTAAAAGTGCGTACCTAAATAGGGATTTTACGGTATCTTCAGCAGTGTACAATCAGCTCCAAACAAATCATATGGATAACTTGATGTACTCTTAACCTTCTCCCTGCTGCCTGACTCACTATCAATACGTATTCGGTCCCAAAAGGGTGCCTCGGCTGGGGGAAGGTTAAAGGCACAGATGTTGAAGAGTTGCCGCTATGTGTCCCACTGCGGTCCTCCTCCGTGATAGTTTCCTGATATTTCAGCATCGGCAAAGTTCAGACCAGGATTCTGCAGATAGAAGAAGAATAAGAAAAAGCCACACAGAAATTAGCAATATTTTAATTTCTGGAACTAATTATAGTTTTTTATCTATTAGCATTTGGAAGATTGTTGTTGGATCTTGACCCATGCTCCTTGATTCCCTGTAAGAGACACCACATTTAAATGCAATGGGAAAAGTATAAGCCTAGGGTACAATGTTCTTCAGGCAATATCAAAGGAGCCCAAACAAATTTCAAAACATTAGAAGTCAGATTTTCAAATTCAATTTTCTTGTCCTTTCTATACATAGTAAGTTTGAATAACACTTATTGCATTGCATATCAACCATCATGGAGCAAAGATGTGATGTCATTGTGTGGTGAGAACTCATTAAAAATCTGGGTGCTGATTTTTTTAGGGTCCCAATATATAAAGGACTCCTTGTGCGGCTTGTTTATGTGTTCTTTTTAAATGCCCAAAGTACAAAATCATGATAGAAATGTGCTAATATGAGCCAGTAAATGTTGATATCATATACATACAGGTTGCCATAGTCAGAATATTTTTCTGTTTAACATTCTCAAATTGCTTTGGGCTCCTTTAACACTCTTATACTATATAACAAGTAGTTTGTAATTCAAATATATCTACATGCAATGTTACAAGTAGGACCTGCTTGTTGGTACCATGTTGGAAGAGTACGAAGTAAAAAAAACTCAATACAGTATAGTTTAAGGAAAGTTCTGAGTCAGTACAATGCAGTTCAAATGTACAATGGGGTTTACGAAGTTGAAGCATTGAGCTAGTACATGTATGAGTATGAGGGAACATGCATGGCATGTATTAACCATAAATACATTATATATTAGGCTATCATACTTTTTATTCTAAAGGAAAATACATCATTTCAGAAGGTTTCACAAAATGAGACTCACACATTCTAGAGCTATGTCTTTCACATTTGTATAACTTACATTGTTGATTAATTGTTTTTATTACAAACTTAAGGTTCCATTCTCATAAAGACTAACAATACTACATTTATATATCATAAGACATGCCTGAACTTGATAATGAATACATGTGCAACTGATGCAAGTATATAAAACAATTGCAATGGCTTTGTGACCCTTAATAGATTCTATTGTAACTACAAGGCAATAACTTCTTGACATGCCTGATAACACATTGCAACTGAGGGATCATGCAGGACAAGGGTTTAAGTGTCTACTAGTTATAGTTGACAGTTAACTTTGCAACTGATTATTGGTTAATACATTCAAATATTTCACCAGTCAGGCTTATCACTTGGCAGTTAACTTTGCAACTGATTATTGGTTAATACATTCAAATATTTCACCAGTCAGGCTTATCACTTGGAATCTCGCATATGCACAGTGCATTCTGGGTACATGCTCCGCCACATTCACCTGGTAGCCATTCAATTCCAGCTCCAGACCTGTTTACTCCTTTGATTGCTTCTACACAGAACAGTCGCGCACCCATTCAAGAGAAATGATAAGCATTTGAATAATACTAATCTGTTTGAAAGACACGCGAGAGTTTTGATTAGCTCCAAGTCAAACTGTCCCCTTGATGAGGTTCAAATAGGCAATTGTAGGAGAGCTAATCGTGAGAACATGAGAGTAACCTTTCAGTGTCCAGCAGTCCATCGGGACAAATTTGTGTCTTCGGAGCCCGGTCGGGACTACACCGTTACCCCTTACGGCACTGGTGCAAATGTAGCATAACACAGTGACTGCTTCTGACATACATTCGATTCTCGGACATAACAACCAAAATGTATCAAAGGGAATGGGTGTTAGACTGTTCTGCGTACAAGTGATTGTTGGCGCAAACTGGAGCTATGATTAAAAGGAAACCAGGCTACAGCCACATATAGGCTAGGCTACAACTACATTTGTAGCTTCTGGGTGGTCAGCATGCCATTCAGAAAGTTACAGCTACAGTCCTCTACTTACACTCTGCATTTGCAATAGCAATGGAGTTCTTTACGGCTGCATCCCACTGCCATATCTGCTCCCAGGACGTCGTGTTCTCTACACCTTGGGTCTGGTGACGAGGATGGTGGTAAAAAATATACACGACAATACTTACAAAACGTCACTCTTCTCTATGTAGTTAAAGAGGCAGTCTGTCATCCATCTAAAATTGTAATTCAAGTGAAATAACTTCTAACACAGTAGGACTGCCAATTAAAATATGTAAGTTCCTGGCATTTTTAGGTCAAGAAGCTTAACTGTTCTTTTAAAACAAATTGAGTATTGACGTGAGGAATGTGTCATTGCAACTTTTCTTAATCTGTGAAAATTCAGTTCATACTTGTTACACACATGTACATACACACACACACACACACATGCAGGCAAACACACACAATTATCATTATACAATGTTTATGTAGACAGTGTTTGTTTATGGACTTCCTGATAACAATGGCTACTAACATTACTGATGTGAATTTAGCTTATAACGTTAGATCAAACAATGTTAAAAGTGCATGTTACTGAATCCATTGGTAAGCACACTTGACATGCTCTGTTTAGTCTACATAACTGATGCCAGGAATAATAATTAGAGTTACTGTACAATTGTTGACTAATTATGAGGAGTGGTGTATATGTTTTAAGTTGCATGCAGAGTGGTACCAACAAGCATGCCCACACAAATAATGCAAGCACGACCAAGATGACTTCACCCCTGCAAAAGGCACATCAACTTCATTCGAATTCACAACCGCATTCCACCTGGGGTGGCGACCTCGCTGCGGTCTTGCTGCGATGTAAAATTTCACACAGCACTCATCAACGAATTGCACAGATAAACAATTTGGCTCGCCCCTGAGGCGTCACCAAAAACAAACCTTTTTACGCCTAGTGTGTTTTCTTGTCTTTTCAGTTATACTTTTTTAAACATTTTGCGTGACATTCCAGTTATGAAGTCAAGGGTTACACAAGGTCAAGTAAGGTCGCAGCAAGGTCACAACGTGTGAAATGCTTTGGCAAAGTTGTCAAGGTAAAATTGATAATCAATAGGGTAATAATTCTTCCGTATTGATAAGAAAAATTTCAAATCACAACTTCTTCCAACAACAACTTAATCTCATTTCTAGATGAGACGAACATGTATACACTATCATATTCATACTTTTCTTCAAAGAAAGCTTTGGTTATGGTTGTCCTTTACTTCTGTCAAAAATGAAAAAAAAAATGCAGGGACAACAATCAAAAAAATAATCATAAAACATATGTTTCAGTCTTTATTCCTAGATATTGGGTATCTAGATATTTTGAACACTGGACACAGTCAGATCTAAAAGAACCAGTAAAAAATGTACAAACATGTGGTATGAAAAATAACGGGACATAAAAAAATCTGTCAGACCAGTGACAGTACTTACCAGTAATAAAACAGTACTGTCCTTATCCCTATACAGATTCCGATGGAAGGTCCTGAGCATGGTGAGACAAAAATGACTCAGGAAACCAGCTTCTTCTTAGTTTGTTATCTCCATGAAAATTGGAGTCTGAATTTTTTCATGGTGATGTTGTTTTGAGTGTGTTTGCGTGTGTTTGTGCGTGTGTGTGTGTGTGTGTCCGGATACTTAAAGTCAGCATAACTGAAGAACATCCAGATGGATTGCAATCATATTTGGTATGTGGGTTGGTGTTGAGAGGAGAAAGGTCAAGGTCGATTTTGGGCCCCCTGGTATGTGTCAATGGAACTGCATTGGTGTTTTTGTCATAATTTTTTTAATACAAATTATGCAAATGTGGGCATAATTTGCATAATATATATTTCATGGAAATTTGAGGTCTCCAAACTCTCCTTTGAACTTAAAGATTCAATCATCAAAAAATCAAATCTGCCTGCTGGTAGCTATTTCGTTGAGATCATGAAGGAAGAGGTAAGGGTCAGACAAAATATAACAGATACAGATTACGCCAAACAGCAGTTACTCAAGCTACTGGATATGATTTGTAGAGTTGCTTGAGTAGCTGCTATTTGGCGTATCTTATTACCTCGATGTCTAACTTTCGAATTCATATCTAGGATACAAATTACATGATTGCTGTTCTAATAATCGTTGGTTTGGAGGTAAATTGCATGGACTTAACAAGGAAAACTGTTCTTTGTTTTTGTTAGACTTAGAATACTTTGTAAGTGTTGGTTAAAGTATGGGTGCTTCAAACCATGATCTTGTGAATACTGTAACAATACTACAGTTGTTAATTTTCAACACACACTTATATTAAGGATTTTGGACACTGTTTTTCACTGACCTCTCTCTGGACTCTCTCCATGGTCAGTTTCTTCTCCATGTTGTCGTACACCTGCGGGTCAGCCGGGTACTGACCGTCCAGTAGTGACTTCCAACAGTCTCGGCCAGAACGGTCACTCTTGGTGATCACTATCCTCAGCAACTTGTTGTCTTCTACAAAGGGAATTCAAAACATTACTCTATGGAGCATATATGGCCTCCGTCGGTCAGTATTGACCATGGTAAAACCCTAATTCACAACAGCCCTACAGCATCGACTATGGCTAAACAGCCTTATACGAGAATGGCATGCGCAGTCTCTGCCACAAAAATCACATCTATAAGCTGACTCAGTTCTGTTGCAAAGCTCTTTTTTGTGGATCTGCTTTTCTTCTGCGCTGTGCATCAGTCTGGCTTTTCCTGATTTGAGCTGTCTGTCATGTTTTGGACCTTATTTGCAATTAATTAATTATTCCTCAATCATACACAGCGATGGAGGAATAAATACCGCATTTCAGGGTTTAAAGCCTTAAGTTGAAATGGAAACAACATGTACTTACCAACTGTCCACAGGAAGTCATCTGTAACAACGTTCCCAGGAACGGTGCCCTAAAATAACAAAACACAAAAATAGTTGTTATCATCAAATTCCTTTCAGCTGCAAATTTGTTTTAATAGCTGAAGTTCAACAACAGTTGTTGGTTTCAATCAATCTATGGTTTCTATTTTCATGACATCAGCGTTTCACTCTTCCTGTCAATTTAAGGACTGAACAGATTGATGATCACAAGCACACAGAAAGAAAGTTCACCATTTCAAACAGCAATATTGTTTGTAGATAAAAATATTTTTCACTACTTTAAGTTATTCAAAAAAGGGCCTGTCCATTGAAATAGACAATCTATGTCTAATTGATATCTCAATGCAAAATTCATTTCCATTACCAAAGTCGATTTTTAAAAAGGCAATCGTTCCAATTGTAAACAACATCAGTTTACATATATCATTGTTTTGACTTTTGTGTTGTTTTGTTTTGTTGGATTCTACCTAAGTGCAAAGAAGTACAAACGTATAGCTATTCTGTAACTTATTTCTGAAACCTTACACCAGTAACCCCCAAGAGCGGATTCGGGCTAAAAATAAACTGGACTCTAAAATATCCATTTATAGACATGGACAGCTGGGCATAGGCCTAAATGGCATGCAAGCTTTTCAGGATCTTTCTAATCTCCAAGCAGATGTAGGGGAGGCTAAATCGTTACATTTTCCTATCTGCCCTTTTCTGTGTCAAAATACCTTCTTTAAATTGTTTGACACAGAAAATCTTTAAAACGATTTAACGTCCCAAACATCTGCTTGGGGGCGAGGTTTTCCAAGACAAGAAATCATTGGTCAGGAGGCACGCATCTGTTAAATCATTACCAATCAAATGTAATGTTACAAATAAAAGACTATAGACTCACGTTCAGTATCTCCTTGCCCCTCACGACTGTTGTCAACTTCTTCCCGCTCAGTTTACACTTGATTTCCTTCGCCTTTGTTCCCGGTTCCAACGTTACCTCCGCCACGACTTCTTCTAGCGTCTGATACCAGCAGCCCCAAGGCGTTTTACACTCAATTTCTCCAAGTTTCTCAGCAAAATCCGCCATTTTTAGGTCTAAAAATGTCTAAACAGTAGTTTTTGCGTTGAATTTGGCGATTAAGAGCTTTTGAAACGTCGTTTCTAGAAGCTTTTGTTGATACAAGTCTCCGAAGTTGTCACGCCTCTGAACTTATGGGCTTCTTTCTTCGTACTACCCGGAAGTGAACCACGAGGCATTTCACTTCCGGGTTGAACGACCTGTAGCGCGCGAAACATAAACTACTGTCACCTTGTTAGTCTCCAAGCTAGCTTTTAAGAAGCATCTTCTCAGGTTCATATTTCATCAAGGCTATGGATTAAAGGCAATTTTTTCTAATTTGGTGTTTGGGGACTTTATTTCTTATTTTCAGGGGCAAAATATGCAAAAACAAAGAATTAGTTGGGAACGAGTCAACAATATGTCCCTTGACCTCACTTCACTACCCTGGGTACGGGGTTCAACTTCTGTCGTAAAATTAAGAATAAACACAATTTTATGAATTATATAAAATTTGTGAGGACTTCCATGTAACGATTAGTTTATTTTTGAAAGCCGTACATAATTTATGATTGATAGAGATCGGTTAGAGGGTGTTTTATGCTTTAAAAGCTACCTAATTCAGTCACGGATTTGCCGCAAAACGGGCTGGTAGTAGCCGGGGTCTGCTTGCATCACATCACGTGGAATATCAGTACTTTGTGCTCTTTTCTTGTTCCTGAAAACTGTCGTGCAACTTTGGAGCAAAAAACTACATTAAGTTTTTGATTGATGCAAAATACGCACTTGGCAGCCTAGAAATCCGAAGTCTAGTTGGCTGTAGCGGCGCCGAAACTGTGTATTGAAGGCCCCCCTCCCATTCCCCATTGAAGTTACAGTATGGTAAGTGGACTCTTTACCTAGGCCTCCTATTGCAAAATCAAGTCCACGCAAAAATAAATAAATTTACTAGTAAGGAAATGATAGGATATTTGTTTGCGTTGAGTTAAATTACTGGCAAAACATTACACAAATCCAAACAATTTATTTCACTGATTTATAACATAAACGTTGTGACATCACTGTAAATTCTTTTTTTCCTCTGGGTATTTAATTTGGTGGTAGGAGGGGAAATGATATTTTTGAAACAATTCCGTAGCTAAAGAACATCTTGATCTGATCATCCCTGTACTTAGCTATGTTTCTTAGCATCTTCAGAATTGAGAACAGGAGGGACATTCACAACAAAAAAATTAAATGGACCAAAATCCTGTTCATAAAAAGGTTTTAACAGTCTCGCGGTTGAAACAATTCTTGTGAAACTTTAATTGAAACTTTATTCAGTATTACAGTGAATGGGTCACTGCAGCAAAACTACGAAAACCACGCTCTCCTTTTTCAGCACTCGATTCCAGTGCTGAAAGTGGCTTCAGCACTGGAAAACCAGTGCTGAGTTTATTTTTCCAGTGCTGAGTTTAGTTCAGCACTGGAAAACCAGTGCTGAGTTTAGTTCCGCACTGGAAAACCAGTGCTGAGTGGAGTTCAGCACTGGAGAACTCGACGTCAGCACTGTAAAACTAGTGCTGAGATACGTTACGGCGGTGACTTACTTGCGATTTTAAAACGTAGTATTTTTCCGGACTATTCACTGAAATTTATCCATAGCGTATATCTATGACAGATTTCAATTTCTATATTACCGGGGTAAAGTGCTCTGACGCTGCTCTGACTATAAATCATCGACGCGACCGACTTTTGAGTAATATTTTCCGGTGGGCCAGAGGTTAAAGGGTAACTGCAACGTCATTGGAAGATACCATAGCATTGTTTGCGGACAAGTTACCAGACACCCCGGAACTCATTTGCCTACCTGATATTACAAATTTTACTTCCCTATTGAATTTCAAAATGTTGAATTTCAAAATACTGATTAGCAAACAAACCAAATTCAACCTATACTATTTTCAAAACACTTTATTTGGCATGATTACCGTGCACGTTAAATATGGCAACAAAACAAGCCTTAAACAGAACGCATGGAAACAAGCCTTAAACAGAATTACACGCATTGTTACTAGTCATTTTACGAAAAAAATACTTGATTGAAACTACTTACATATGAATATCATGAGCTTTACAGTAGTACAAGTTGTTAGCAAAATACCAACTAAGGCTATTGTACGCATATCTGAAAACGCATTAGACTGCGTATTAACCAAGGTTACAAAAGAAACCTCCCTGAAGTAACTAACTAAACGTAGTCAGACTTATATTCGCATAATACTACGGTACTAATAAACTGGTAAACGGACCTATGTACAGACATTGTGTTCAAAATTACGAATAAACAGATGAATACAACTATGTCTACACAACGCAGCGTGTACAAAATCATAAATAAACTGGTGAACGCATGTCAGACCAGAAAGAAAGAAATAAAGTTCTTTATTTGTAACACATCCCTCATATCTATTATACAATTACACAATGAACAAAATGACAAAATTGTGTCGGAATAAAGTTGGTCATTGTTTATTCTAAATGAATCAAAAAGTACGTAAGTTCAAGTGACCATGCGGCACTTCTTACGACTATTCTTCTCTCAGCACTGGTAAAAAAAACGTTCCAGTGCTGAAAACACTTCAGCACTCGTTTTCTAGTGCTGAGTTTTTTTTAGCACTCGTTTTCCAGTGCTGAGTTTTTTTCAGCACTCGTTTTCCAGTGCTGAGGATTTTTCAGCACTCGTTTTCCAGTGCTGAATTGTCCCCGAGCACTGGTAAATCCAGTGCTGAAGGCGTGGTTTTTGTACATCAGCACTCGGTTCCAGTGCTGACGGCGGTTTCAGCACTGGGTAACCAGTGCTGAATTACCTTTGACATGACCCGTGACCTGGCACCGCCGCTCTGTCGCGCATTCAGCACTGGTAACCGAGTGCCGAACTCCATTCAGCACTGGTAACCGAGTGCCGAACTCCATTCAGCACTGGAAAACGAGTGCTGAGAAAAGTTTCAGCACTGGAAAACGAGTGCTGAAAGAAACTCAGCACTGGAATACAGCGATTCAGCACTGGAAAACGAGTGCTGAACTTTCTTCAGCACTGGAAAACGAGTGCTGAACTTTCTTCAGCACTGGAAAACCAGTGCTGAACTTTCGTCAGCACTGGAAAACTAGTGCTGAGGCCGATTCGTCCGTTGATTCAGCACTGGAATACTAGTGCGGTAGGCGTGGTTTTCGTAGACTTGCGTCACTGCAAAAACTGCAGAAATTATACCACAGCAACTATATCAAGTTTTACAGTATTTTTGTACTTGCAGGAGATCGAGGTTGAAAGAAAAGGAACCTATAAGGTGGAGGCACTGCGAGAGATCGAACGTCAAGTTCAGAAACGGTGGGAAGAGGACAAGGTCTTCGAGGTCGATGCACCCGAGAAAAACGATGGGTAAGATATCATAGCTAATTGCACTTTCAGAAGGTGTTGGATTCTTGAAATGTAGTAATATTATGTTGAAAGCCTAGTCGGAGTGAATGACAATCATACAGGTATACAGTTGCTTGACGACCGTCATGATTAACTGGTAATATCAATATAGATGAGTTCACACTTCCGATCTGAAGAAGTTACAAGGACTAAGTTTGTACATATGTATCAGTATAAATCCTCATCTTTCAAAGTACTACTGGGTTTACAGAAAAGGCTGGGCTGTCTACCATGCCAGGTTACCAGGGAAGGCTACCTTTTCTGGACCCAAGTAATGCTGGGGGATTTTTCTAGAAACTGTCAAACCCAAGACTACCTGCATCACTGGCCATAGTTGATTACATTATTTCTGTCAACAAGCTTACGTAAAGTCTTCTCTTAAACAAATTAAAGTTAAACTAAAACTTGAAGCTTATTTGAATGTTGTCAGAAAAAAATTCTGCTCTTCTTCTCGGGTCATCCCACCTTGTTTCCTACTAGCGTCTTTGTTCAGTGTACAAATTATAGTTGACTACAAGTAAACCAGTTACTTTATAGACTGAATATTACATGTGATTGTTGTATGATCGTAACTCTCTTGTGTTCACTTTCAGGAACAAGTTTTTTGTGACCTTCCCCTACCCGTACATGAATGGGCGCCTCCACTTGGGCCACACCTTCTCTCTATCCAAGAATGAGGTGAGTAAAGACTATAAGATTTTCTAAAAGGAGGGCAAGAAAATTTGATCTGCCAACAAGGTTTTCCAATCAATTATTGAATGTAATATATGTCATATTTTACCAAAATATATTGCACAAAATGATACTCTTCTACCTGCAACCTCTAGATCTGAATCTAGAATTTATCATATCTATATGATATGATTACAATTTTTCCATGCAGTTCATCATGGGGTATCGCCGTCTCCAAGGTAAAAGATGCCTGTGGCCGTTTGGACTCCATTGCTCGGGAATGCCAATCAAGGTAAGCAGATGCTAAAAGGTCTTTAAAACGATGTTTAGTAGACCCCTTTCCAAACTTTCAATCCGTTTTAATCTGCTCTTGCGAGAGCACAATCTGGTGCGGCTATAGTCATGGCATACATGTACAGTACATACAATCTATATATCAGCAAATTTTGCTGAGGAGGAGTACAACTCCCCACTGAAGATGACTCGACACTGTTTTCTATTAGGATGCCGTTGTTTTGCGCTGAGCTCCGAGCTTAGTGAAAGATTGAGTGCTCTTGTGAGAGAAGATTCAAAATGGCAAATTAGAAAGGGGTCTATTTTGGCAATTGTAGCAGCTAGTAGCTATGTAGAAGTGCTTGAAACAATGGTACTTTTTATGTCTTAATTGTGGTTGAAGCAAAATGCAATTCTGTAATATTGTATTAGGAATGCAAAACACATCGTGAAAATAAACCCACCAAAAACATTTGCAGTATCTCATGTGTCTACCATAAAGCCCTATTTGAACCATGAAAACTCCCTCTGTTCTCAGGCATGTGCAGACAAGTTGCAGAGAGAGATCAAAGAGTTTGGCTACCCTCCGGTGTTTCCTAAGACTGTAGCCAAGGAGGAAGCCCCCGTGGACAATGAACCGATCATCAAGGACAAGTCCAAGGGCAAGAAGGTGAGTCACCATTCCTAAATCACTTTGAAATTCACATTTGTTGATATCGCTATATATGTGATTTTTGTGCAAAATGTACCACACAGGTCTGTTAGCAGCATTATTCTTCTCAACCTCATTGTGCAAATACTGATCATAGACATAGAACAAACATGAAAACTTAAAAAGAGCGTTTGGGAGGTACAGTACTAGTTGACAGTTTCATGTGTGCATGTATAGTGTGGAGCATTGCAATTGTGATCTAAGATCAAAGTTTGAGGCCAGCAAGGTACAACATATAGAAAATGGAAATTCCGCTACAGTACCATAGGACTTGACTGTTTTCCCTACCCCAAACCACATACAAAATATCATTATGAATTCATTCACGTCAAGCTTCTCAACTCATGCTTTTCACAAACAGACAAACACGCACCCCCACACAAATGGCACCGACGATATAACCTTCTGGACAAAGGTAATCAGAATGATAAAGAATGATATAGAGAAAGAACAGCTAGGGACATTGTCTTTGACCTTATAATAGCTTTCGCCACTATCTCACTGGGTGGAAACAATCGCCACTGCAGGATCCGGAGACGAATTGGCGTTCATTGAAACCGCATGGAAACCACTTGGTAACTGTGTGAAACTGTCGGTTGCAACTAGTCGCCAACTAGTTACCGCCCAGTGAGATAGGGGCTTTACCCTGTTAGGAGGATTATCCTGTTACTGAATCAGATGTAGTTTTAAGAAACCCATTTTTCTCCAAATCTGCCAGAGTAAAGCGGCAGCGAAGGCAGGCGTAGCAGACTACCAATGGCAGATCATGCAGTCTCTCGGACTGAAGGACGAGGAAATCAAGAACTTCGCCGACGCTGCGTACTGGCTGGGCTACTTCCCCCCACTGGCTAAACAGGACCTCCAGTGTATGGGCCTCAAGGTACTGTAAATTCTTTTAAGTATGTTTGTCTGTATTTATGTGGGTTGGCCGTTACCAGCGAGAACTGCCTTGGCTGGCCCAGTGTAATGACTTGTTTCATTCTCAATAAAACAAATATACTTAGATAATTTCAGTTATATTTGCAGGAACGTTATTTTGTGATAGAAGGAGAACGGAGGTTTTCACAGTATTCTGAGTGTGTAGATGAAACAATTTTGTAGTGGTAATACAATAGTATTCTAGAAAGAGCATTTCTGAAGCATCTAGATGTAGTCAAGTGTAATTGTGGTTTGACAATGATAGTAAATGTAAACTGTTGTAATTTTTCTAGCTTTTTTTGCAGCCTTAAGTACTGTAAATTGTACTATAAATACACAGTAGTTATACAAAATACATTTATATTGTAGTGTCATGATTTTGCAGTAAGAGGTCAACGCGAAACTAATATAAAACCTCCGCAAACATTTCAAAAATGTACGATAAGCAAAAAGTGCCATCTGCATACATGTAATGTCATGTCTGTTTCTCAAAAGTCTGTTTTGAAAAGCTTATTGCATGTTTTGTTTATTTGTTTATCTATTTTGTGTTGTTTTGCAGGTAGACTGGAGGCGTACCTTCATCACCACCGATGCCAACCCCTACTACGACTCGTTTGTGCGATGGCAGTTCCTCACGCTCAAGGACAGGAACAAGGTCAAGTTCGGAAAGAGGTATGAGACAGATCAAAATTCTTGCTCATACCAGTACCTGGTTTAACATAATTCAGTATCAAAGTCACAATGTAAGCTTATTTATTACCATACACCAGCCTGAGGACAGTGTTGATACCAGTCACCAACATTGTATCATGATCTCCTATCAGTTTAATGCTACTTGGCAAATTACAACTTAATTCTTTTGAAAAATCTGGTGGCATTTTCAAATATACCGATCATCATCATCATCATCCCCTGAGTCTCTGCATCTGCAGTCGTTGAAAAGTCATGCAGCTGCATTCAGTCTTCCTTCATCTTCCTTCACTTACCCTTGCATCCAGCGAGCTCCCTTATCTACCGGAGTTTCTTTTCTGTAGCAGGGGCAACCTTCAGCATGCTGAGTAATTTGACACAGTGTCTTCCCTTGCATGCTTTGTATCTGTTGGATGATTGAAAATTCCAGGGCATTTTGTGCAGGTATGTCTTGTGGCATTCTGTTATCAAAAGCCCCTGGAAGTGTGGAGTTTCTACATGGAGTTTCTTAGGTCACAAGACAAGGCTATAAGATTATATATATATTTTTTGATACATGTTGTTCCCAGATTGTTAAAAGACTGCCTGTTTGCACTTTTTTCCCAGATACACGATTTTCTCCCCATTTGATAAGCAGCCGTGTATGGACCATGACAGGCAGACTGGAGAGGTGAGCTTCAAATAATATATAATTCATAAAACTCTGAATTGTCCTTTTAAGTTCATCTTTAATCTGCAGCCCTTCCTCTTGTAAAACAAGCCTTGTGTGAATGTTAGTCCAAAAAGCATTTGAGAAGCATTTTGGACTACTGTAGGTTTCTTTATTTTCGTAGGGACTTAATATTTAGCAGTAGGATTCGGAATGGATGCTGCTGTGGTGTTTTGAGTTCACAGTTCAGAAATAATTCAATATTATAGATACTGTTACAGTAGCCCAAAATGCTTCTCAAATGCATACAGAAAAATAACTGACATTCACACAAGATAGTAGAAGGAAATGCACATTTGCGTTGTCATAATTCCATGGTTAAGGTGTCACCACAGAAAACGCAGAAATAAAGCCGCCGCAAGCACTTCAAATTTTACAGTGTATGACTATGAATTTTGTTCTCTTTATTTCCCAGGGAGTAGGACCACAAGAGTACACACTTATCAAAATGAAAGTGTTGGAACCCTACCCACCAAAGCTGAGGTAATCTGGCAATTTTGGATCGGTCTTTTATTCTTTAGATGCTTCTGTGTATGGGGGTGCCTCATGCATTAAACCTCTGCATGTCAAAGAACGAAATACATTTATCTATAAGAATAGGGTTAAGTTGGTCTGCTTGGCTGAAAATGCAAGCTTTGGCAGTATTACGCTATCAACAACCTTCAGCCGAATTTGTAGATCGCCAGAACGTTGTCAAACTTCAAAATCGCCAGTCATTTATTGTCTGAAAACCTAGTCACAATGAACGTGGCTGCGAACCTGCAAAAATTGGCCATATTGCTGCCAAAAATGTCTTTAGAGCTTGTAGGCTCATTGGATGAGTTATTTTCTGCCATTTGAGTGTGATTGCCGGCTTAAAGGATTACCGCTTTTCCTTAACTTAACCTAGTATTAAGTATATTTGAACTTTTTTCAAGTCAAGTCAAGGAGACATTGACTGAGTTGGATCTTGTGTTCTGTTTTGTTTAGTGGACTGAAAGGAAAGCCCATCTTCCTTGTTGCGGCGACCCTGCGTCCTGAGACCATGTACGGGCAGACCAACTGCTGGGTCCGTCCCGACATGCGATACGTGGCGTTCCAGACCGTCTGGGGCGAGGTGTTCGTCAGCACCAGGAGAGCGGCGCGTAACATGGCGTACCAGGGATTCACAAAGGATGATGGGAAGTACGAAACACTGGTGGAGTTAGTCGGACAGGTTGGTAAATTGTTTTGTTTGTTAAACTGCCTTTGGGTGTAAACATACCAGTTTTGTACAAGCTGCGCAAGACCATACTATAAGGTTTGATCCACTCACAGAGGTTTGACGCTTGAGACTATAATGCCTGAAGCTCCCTCATACACGGGGCCGTCGGCTTTACGTCACCGTCCGAAATGACGAATGCAATCCCTTATAACCTGTCCGAGCTGGAGTCGACCTAGGATCGAACTCGGGCTCTAGGATCCACGGAATTTGATCCAGATGGCAAAGCAGCGGGGTTGCGTCACCGTTTGCGCCACAGGGACATGACTCCAGCCTTATGTCCTATCAGTCCCATCTCTAACCGAAGCTATTAGGTACTCATTTTCATCTAATACGGTGTAAAATGCATTTACTACACACAACATTGGAGCCTGCTAGGGATGGAAACCCAGTTCAACCTTTATACTTTTGGATTCTAAGTCAACAACCCACACCACATGACCACCTTGCCACCCTTGTTATCATTCTTAAAGAGGCATATTGTGATCGGAACAGAAAAGAAAATTCAATGTTTTGGGTTGTTTTTCTACATCATTAGTGGAATCTACCTTTAGTTATTACACTGCACAGCAATATTCATCACGTATGGATGCGACATTGTAGTGTCGTGCGAGCGTCTTGAAAAAAAATTATATTCGCAATCCCCGCCACCGCTTGACTTGTCTGCCATTTCCTCCAACATTCCGATGAACCACCAAACACGCGATCTAACGCACGATGTTCTGAAGTTTGTTCACTTGCGGTGATTTTCCTGTGACGCTCGAACTCTGATGACTGTCGATTCTGTTATTTCTTAGCGTGATTTAACTCAGTTACTATGTTAACTGAATAATTCATATTCGATTTTCTTGAATATAACTAGAAAAAGATGTATTTTGGTTTCATACAATCTTTGCACTTCTTGTTCTCCCTCCCAGGATATCATGGGTGTTGCGCTGAAGGCACCCCTGACCAGGTACGACAAGATCTACACCCTCCCCATGATGAACATCAAGGAGGACAAAGGAACGGGCGTGGTCACCTCCGTGCCTTCAGACGCTCCCGATGACTTTGCCGCCCTCAGAGATCTCAAGAAGAAAAAGGTATGTCATACATGTGTCTTAAGAGTGACAATGTGGTCTGAGAACTTTGTGTAAGAATTACAATCTATAGTCTTTTTCAGGACCTAAAAAAGAGATGTTGACTGAATTACACTGTTCTAGCTGTAATTTACTTTCAAAAATAAGGTTTACAACTGTTAAAGCAACAAAACATTTTCCACTGTTTACTGGAATTAGCTTAATATTCATGCCTTGTACATAGAAATTGTGATATAATTACACGTATCTCATTGGTTCAACCTTGTTCAGGAGAAGTACCTTGTGCAGTATTCCTGTGAATCACTAGGTGGTGCACATATCTAGGTGGTGCACCACAACCTCCAATTTTGTTTGCTGATCCAATGTTCAATCCTCAAATCGTGAAGTTGCTATATATAATTATATAAACCTTTTGTTGTATATGAGTGGCTGTAATTAAATCAATACAGACAGTGCCTTGTTATGCCCTTCTCTGTGATGTTTCTGGTTTTAATTCAATTATTGTTTCCACAGCCAATGAGAGAGAAGTATCAGGTGACAGGTGGTTTTAATCCAATTATGTTTCCACAGCCAATGAGAGAGAAGTACCAGATAACAGGTGGCTTTTAATTTAATTCTATTACTGTTTCCACAGCCAATGAGAGAGAAGTATCAGGTGACAGATGAGATGGTCCTGCCCTATGACCCTGTAAGTACTTTGTGATACATTGTGTACATCAAGAATTGATTAAGAGTAACTATTATTTGGGAACACATTATTTTGTTGTTTGTAATTATTAATAACTTACAGTGATAGTTTGTGATTTTAAAGACAATAGAATTAGCACAAAATCTCTTTTGCGTCTCTCATTTTTTAAAACATTCTACTGGTATTTGATATCTGGACTCCCTGTCTTCAATGCATTTCGTACAATCATCTCTCCACTCTAGATCTGCCCTCCCCCATCTTAACTACCAAAGTTGTCCAATTTCAATGGACTTACTGTAAAACACATAATGGAAACAACTGTCTGTTTCAGGTGCCGATCATCGAGGTCCCCGGGTTTGGTAACCTGTGTGCAGTGACCGTCTGTGACCAACTGAAGATCCAGAGTCAAAACGACAAGGACAAACTACAGGAAGCCAAGGAAAAAGTCTACCTAAAGGGCTTCTACGAAGGGGTAGGTCTGATTTAAGAAGTTAAAAACTATTATGTTATTAATTATTATTACTAGTATTATGCTCCCTAAGAGTATGACTATGTATGTATGTAACTTATTTGTATTATTAATGTGTATTTGTTTCGTTATTCAGTTTGAATTCATATTAGCCTTATTCTACATAAAAGAAGAAAAATGGTCCTAGGAGTGCTCCCTGAGGAACACCAGTCCTGACAGGAATTATCCACTGCTCCATATCTAGTGTTTGTTCCTTCATTGTGCTTGCATGCTTGCTAATTTACTGTAAAATAAAAGTTTGATGTTTTTCATAGGTACTGTACTTAATTTCGTGATAATAGGGAAAATGTGTTTTTTGCTGTGTTTTAAGTTTACGATTGGAACAACTCTGTGGAACATTAAAAATAAGATGAAAGCATATTTTCGTGTTGTCATAATTTTGTGGTAAAGAGGTCAAGAACTGCAAACATTTCAGGTATGTTCAGTAATCAAAACCATGCCCATGTAATACAGGTGATTCAAGTAGGAGAATTTAAGGGCAAGAAGATCCAGGACATCAAGCAAGATGTCAAGAAGAAAATGGTTGACAAGGTAAGCATACTGCTCCTGTACTCTTTGTCTTCAAGTTGGTCTTATGTTTCTTTCAGCATCTTTGGTCTAGGTTTATAGGCAGTTGCCATGTTTAATGGTTCAATGCCTTTAATTTGCAGCACTTTATATAGCTGATCAATGTTGCATAGTCAATTACCTTCGGCCAAATTTGTTGATCATCAGAAGGTCTTCAGATTTCAAAACGATCATGAGACTGAGAGAGGCAAGCATATTATTTTTCGCCTGAAAATACACCCTGTTATATTGGACAGTGCTTGGTGACCTGTGAACATTTTGATAACCATGAACAATTGCACAGTGATCGAGAAAACACCGGCTGTATTTCTGCAAAAAATGAGATCACATACTTCACGTATTCCTGTTGTATGACACCGGCTTAAAATAACTCATAACTTGTTGTGGTTCAAAGTACAGCAGAACTGCCGGATATGGTCATTCAGTACCCAATTTGTACAGAGACTTAATATGTTCTGACAAATGTTGTACCCTGACAGAGAGTCTGACAAATGTTGTACCCTGACAGAGAGAGGCTGTGGTGTACATGGAGCCAGAGAAACAAGTCATGTCCAGGTCTGGGGACGAGTGTGTGGTGGCCCTGTGTGATCAGTGGTGAGTCCACCATCTTACTACCATCACAGCCTCATTGATGTTGTAGTGCTTAGAAAATAATTGATTGACTACTGGGGGGGGGGGTGTCTTTGTCAGATAGCAAGTTCTTTCTGTTTTTAGCTCCCTGAAAACAGAGGTACAAAGTAACAGTTACTGAAAGAATGTTTTCAGTCTATGTGTTTGTTTGTCTTGGTGTGTGTCTACTAGGTTTTTTAGTTCTTCAATCTGGACTCACTCTGTCTGACATGCCATACTTTCTTGCAGGTATCTTGACTATGGTGAAGAAGGATGGAAGAAACAAACAGCTACAGCACTGCAGCAGGTCGAGACGTGAGTCAAACACTTTTTATAATACAGATCTAGAGTCGAGACAATCCTTGGGATTGCTTCTGTGTTCCTCTTTGCCAAATTGTGCTGAATATTGTATAAAGTTGTACCCAAGAAATGCTATTTGGAACCATGGTTAAGTCCTGAGTCTGGGTATTAAACTTGTATTATGTTTTTTTTCAGCTTTACTGATGACGTGAGGAAAAACTTTGAGGCAACCCTGGACTGGCTTCATGAGCATGCCTGCTCCAGGTCCTTTGGGCTGGGTGAGTTATGTACAATGTCATGTCTTGCTAAGGCCACACCAATTTAATTTCTTGGTTAACGGATTTTTTTTTTTTTTTTTGTAGATTCATGAAAACAGAAGGCTGGCCCAGCGTTCTGTTTTCATTAATTTTTTTCTTCTAAAATTTCTTTTTTTTTTTTAAATAAAAATCCATTAACCAAGAAATTAAATTGGTGTGGCCTAATAGAGCTTTGAACCTAAACCCTGGACCTGTATCTATACCAGTCTGTAAAATTGTTTAGGTTAAGATCCAGACCTAAACATCTACTGTACCTGTACATGTACCCAAACAAACTAAAACACTAGACTAAAGTCAACTGTCTTTTTTAGTGGTAGATTGTCCTCTTTGTATGAGGATTTATGTATTTGAATCTCAAAAGAAGTCTATCTGTAAGTTAAGTGGACACCATTTTTTAGACTAAAGGTAGGTAAATCGCTTGACAGAGATGACACTTTCGATAACCTCACAGTTGAAAATGAAGAAAATTTTCAAATAGACTTCTTTTGAGATTGATGTACATAAATCCTCATACAAAGATGACAATCTACCACTAAAAAAGACAGTTGGCTACTTAACTTACAGATAATTGACCAAACTTGTTTAGGTACATGTACAGATCTGGACCTGTACTTAAACTGCTGTACCTGTACCTGATTTTTTGTTAAGGTACACAGCCCTATTATAATTGCTAAGTTAAACTGTAAATCTTGACACATTCTGTTTTATTTTTGCATTTTTTTTCTGTGACCACTCTGCCGTAAAATCATAATACCAGAACTCTTTTAACCTCAAGATAATGTTCCAAAACTAAGATGTTTTACCTCATCAAAAGGTACAAAGATGCCGTGGGATGAGAAGTACCTTGTGGAGTCCCTGTCTGACTCCACTATCTACATGGCCTACTACACCGTGGCACATCTGCTGCAGGGAGGGACCTTCGATGGCTCCAAACCTGGACCTCTGGGAATCAGGTACTGACATCTCCCACTACATGAACCAAATTACGTTTTGAATTTTGAAAATGACTTGAATGTTGTCAGCTTGTTAAATTTTTCAGTTGCAAACAAGCTTTCACCACTTTTATGTTATAGATCTGTTATAAATCAATTGGGAATTTCTCAACTGTTATAGATACACCTTCATGCAGCTGTTCTATTTTTAGACAGGAGTCTTTCAGGGTACCCACTCGAAGGAATAATATACATTTACTACAGTAGTTGTAGTAGTACTTCAACTACTGGTACAATTAGAACATAGTAGAGCCCTGATTTTCTTTTACCATTATGGTAGAGCCCTAGCTGGATCATGTTTAGATCCCCAAGCTTCATGTGTATAAAGATTAACCAATTTGCATTTTATTTTTATTTATGAATCTTTAATGTGGTGCCTTCAGTTTACTGCTAATTGATTTCCAAGGGAGCCCTTACTAACTCAAAACAAATCATGATACAATCATGCACCACAAATAGTTACTCAAGCAACTGGGTTAAGTTTTGAAACAGTTAGACGTTTCAGACAGCATCCGCTATCTTTCGTCAGTCACTGACTGTTTCAAAATTTTATCCAGTTGCTTGAGTAACTATTTTTGGGGTATCATTTTACCTGGATGTCTAACCTTCATCAACGTATAATACAATTTTGTCATCTTTTTCCATATAACTGTCTCCAGACCAGAGCAGATGACGAGGGAAGTGTGGGACTACGTGTTCTTCAAGTCAGCGCCCTTCCCGAAAACAGACATTCCCAAGGACAAGCTGAACCGGATGAAGCAAGAGTTTGAGTACTGGTACCCCGTAGATCTCAGGGTGTCAGGGAAGGACCTGGTACCCAACCACCTGACATACTTTCTGTACAACCACTGTGCCATCTGGCCAGACAGGTGAGCACCTGTAGAACTGTGTGTGAATAGTAAGACCGATCCAGGACCTGTCAATCACAATTAGTGTTTCAACCAATGAGAGATTGGCAATTATTGGTTTGACCAATGACTGTACAACCACTGTGCCATCTGGCCAGACAGGTCAGAGCACCTGTAGAACTGTGTGTGACTAGACCTATCCTGTCCATCATAATTATCAGTTCAACCAATGATAGTATATGGCAATTATTGGTTTGACCAATGACTGTACAACCACAGTGTGCCATCTGGCCAGACAGGTGAGCACCTGTAGAATGTGTGCGAATAGACCGATCCTGTCAATCACAATTAGTGTTTCAATCAATGATAGCATGGCAATTAGCGGTTCGACCAATGACTGTACAACCACTGTGCCATCTGGCCAGACAGGTGAGCACCTGCAGAATTGTGTGTGAATAGACCGATCCTGACTTTCAATCACAATTAGCATTTCAACCAATGAGAGAATGGCAATTAGCGGTTCGACCAATGACTGTACAACCACTGTGCCATCTGGCCAGACAGGTGAGCACCTACAAAATTGTGTGTGACTTGACCAATCCTAACTGTCCATCATAATTAGCAGTTCAACCAATGATAGCATGGCAATTAGCGGTTCGACCAATGACTGTACAACCACAGTGTGCCATCTGACCAGACAGGAGAGCACCTGCACAATTTAGTGTGAATAGACCGATCCTGTCAATCACAATTAGTGTTTCAACCAATGATAGCATGGCAATTAGCAGTGCGACCAATGACTGTACAACCACTGTGCCATCTGGCCAGACAGTGAGCACCTGCTAGCCTGGGTACTGACTGTCCTCCGTAGTAACTGCTGGCTCAATCATTTCGCTTGCTAACCACGGAGTCTGGACTTACATGTACCCTTAACGGCAGGAATCCAGATATTCGTTCAGATTTCGGACAAGCTCACTAATTGGAACCATTTGTCTAGGCCCCTCCTAGACCCTCTTATGCGAAGGCCCCCGTGTTTAGCAAGGCAAACAACTGAGCCAGCAGTTACTATGAAGGATGGTACCCAGGCTAAGCACCTGCAGAATTTAGTGTGAATAGACCAATCCTGACTGTCAATCACAATTAGCATTTCAACCAATGATAGCATGGCAATTAGCGGTTCGACCAATTCAATACATAAGAGTATTTGAGTCTATGTTACAGATAGTATTCATGTAACCATGCAGTGTTTCATGCTGGTATGTAAAATGTATGACTGTCTGCTCCATGTATACTTCAATCTTTTTTTATTCAATTTTAAACAGCAAAGACAAGTGGCCACAAGGTGTCAGAGCCAACGGACATCTGTTGCTCAACTCGGAAAAGGTTTGTTCTAAGAAACAATGAAACAGTCACAGTGATTTTTGCTTTACTTAACGATCGGGTTAAAGGCATACTCAAATTAGTTGAAAATAGGAACCAATATTAATTATCTAAGGCATCATTCCCATCATGCTTCATACCCCATGGGTCTGCATGTAGGGGCACCACTCAATCCCTGGATTATAAAATCATGGTTTATTTATTTCTTCATTTGTGATCTCTTTTACAAATTTGGTTGATTTTGTATTTATAAAGATGTCTTCTAGGAAATGAAACCCTCCTTTGGGGTTGAGTATACCTTTTTAGGAACATATTGTGTCATAGCTATTTGAGGTTTTACCGACCCCACTTGTTTTTTTCTGTTTCAAATCTTATCAAAAACTAAAGAAATATGTCTCCTCTTCCAGATGTCAAAGTCCACTGGAAACTTCCTGACACTAACCGGTGCCATCGAGAAGTTCTCTGCAGATGGTAAATTGAACTAATCATCTTTGATTCAATTTCGATTGTCTAATTTGGTACTTTTTAGATATAGCATTGTCTACCGGGGCTGTCTCCAGCTGACATTTTTTTCCATTCCACTCAATGATTGGGAGTCCATGTTGTTAATTTTTGTTGTTTTAACAACAAAAATTAACAACAAATTAAATCTGTGAACTTAACGTGGTGTACAGCACTGTAGTTCACTTTATCTTCATGGTAGCAAAATTTCAAGATGTAAGGAAAGTAGACATTTTCACTGAAATTTAACTTAAAGGAAACCAAAGCAATATTAGGGCCCGAAAATTAGATTTTGAAAGTCAATGTATTTACTTAATAGTCAAATCTATGCAAAAGTCATGATTAGTTTGAACAACATTATCACAATGTACAGCGACGTCCATCATGCACAAATACGACACCGTTGTGATGTTATGACCCCAGGGAATTCACTGAAAATCGTTGCCATGGTTTTTGTAGGCTCGCTAAACTTAGGGAATCGTCGTACGACACGTTTTCGCGCGGTTTTAAAATGCTCAAAGTATGCAGTTATTACGCAAATGTGCTGAATAGTGTTAAATAATGTCACTACGGTGACCTTAAAGATTTCAGCATTATTTTATTTCCATATTTTGGGCCCTTATATTGCTTTGGTTGCCTTTAACGTTTGGGGCAAGGGATTTACAGAACGGATGTGTGAAGGAATCATGAAAAATAATAAGTTCACGGTACAGATTGTGACCGTTAAAACTGTGAACATAAAGTTACAGTGAAAGAAACAAGAATTACAGTTTAATAGACCCCTTTCCAAATACCGCGGCCATTTTGAATCTAGCGCGAGCGCGCATAATTCGAGCACGGGAAAAGTAAACAAACGGTAAGCGGTAAAGCTTTGCAATGGCGTCCCCAATAGAAAGCAGTGTTGAGTCATCTTCTGCGGCGAGATGTTCTCCTCTTCGGTGAAATCCATCGATATATTTGCATGGCACAAGTAGATAATATTGTTGTGGACACTTGGACTCGATATCGGCTAGTAAAATTGTGAATTTCGGCTACTTTTCCACAGTTCCTGCCGGGCTGTTGAGCGCGCGCTACAGTGATAGAATGCTAATATGTCTACACCGCGTGCTTGTAGTTTCCCTAATAATGCTAGCTAGAGTCGAGAAAAAATCCCACAAAACATTATACTCTTCGGGCTGTGACCCTTGTAGCTACGTTGAGGTATATATATAAATGTTGAGCCTGGCTGTCGTGACAATGACAACATCATCTTGAAATTAAGTGAGTTTGGGGGAGGGTCGTGTTTTCTGTGCAGCGCTACATTGACTTCGCTCAGCAATATTCTATATTTCCGCCAAATGAAATCCTACAAAAACGTGAAAATATAGGCTTGAGCTCAATGTCCTCAAATTTGGCAGAATTCCGGCGGCTTTTTGACGATCTTTTCGGATGCCAAGAATTTAGTCTTGAGGACTCTAAGTATGTGAGTGAAGGTGTGTTTTCCACTGTATGTGGCGTTTCTTTAAATCATTTTGCGCGGCAATATTCAAGATATCTGTTGGCCGGATGGAACCGAAAAATAAGTTAGATAATATTGGCTTGAGGACTGAAGGACCTCAGGCCGATGTTTTCCTTTTTTGTGGGGTTTCATCCTGCAGAGGTCTAAAATATTTCCGCGAAAAGTGATGTAATGAAACGCTACAAAGCAAACACGCCCCCTGCTTCACTAACGAACTTCCTCACGCTAATCTTGGCACTAAAATATCGTCAAAGCAAAACCTCCTTGGTCAAAGTCAAAGGAGCCACCAAAGTTCCGTCAAATTTCTACTCGCAGAGCCCTCAAGCCTACATCTTCACGTTTCTGAAATGTCATCCGACGGAAATTTTAAGATATTACGGCGCATAGTGAAAACACTCCATCTTTACTCAAGTATTTTAGGTTTTGATATTTCAGAAAACGCGTCAAAAGAAGCCGCCAAAACTCTGCTAAATTCCTAACCAAAAGGACCTTGAGCTCAAGCCTACATTTTCACGTTTTTGTGGGATTTTATCCAGTGGAAGTATAAAATATCTGCAGACGAAGCTATGTTAAGAAAGGCTTGACAGAACACACGACCTTCTCGAGCGCCCAACGCGCGTAGTTTTCCCAGGCAAAGTTGTCATCGTCTAAATTACGGTCACAACTGGTAAAATTCTGTATATTTCTATCTACGTAGCTACAACGATCCCAGTCCGAAAAGTGTGTGTGTTGTGGGATTTTTTCTCGACTTTAGCTAACATTATCAGGGAAACCACAAGCACGCGGTGTAAACATATTAGAGTTTTTTCACTGTAGCGCGCGCTCAACAGCCCGGCAGGAACTGTGGAAAAGTAGCCGAAATTCACAATTTTACTAGCCGATATCGAGTACAAGTGTCCACAACAATATTATCTACTTGTGACATGCAAATATATCGATAGATTTCACCGAGGAGGAGAACATCTCGCCGCAGAAGATGACCCAACGCTGGTTTCTATTGGGGACGCCTTACCGCTTACCGTTTGTTTACTTTTCCCGCGCTCGAATTATGCGCGCTCGCGCTAGATTCAAAATGACCGCGGTATTTGGAAAGGGGTCTATTGTATCTCAGCCATAGATTGTTGATGTATATCCCTTGCCAAACTGTTGTCTAATGAAGCATTAATGCCGCACTACGCGCTCCTTACCGAAGCACATTGGGCATTAATGCTGGATGCTAATAGATAGGTCAAGCATGACTAAAGGCCGTGGCAGAAAGCACTAATGCTGGAAAGATGCCAACTAATTGGTTCAAGCCTTGGTCCAAGGCATGGCTGCTAGGACATTGAGGGACTGGTATTTGGACAGCCATAATTACCATGAAATTACCATGGCAGTGTTCACTAACCAAGCATTAGTGCTGCATATGTATTTCTGTCATTAATGCTACATAAGACAGCAGTTTGGCAAGGGATGTGATGACTTTCTGTAGGCATGCGGCTGGCGTTGGCCGATGCAGGTGACACGGTGGAGGATGCTAACTTTGTGGAGAGGATGGCAGATGCCGGGATCCTGCGCCTGTACACCTGGCTGGAGTGGGTCAAGGAGATGCTGGCCAGTAAGGACACCCTGAGGGGGGGTCCCCCCACAAACTGGTCCGACAGGGCCTTCGTTAGGTTTGTTCGTTCATTTGTTTGTTTCTTTTTTTTTCATTCTTTTTATTAGTTTTCAAAATAACAAAGAAATAATAAGAAAACATGGCACATATACATAATAAGTAAAACACATGAAAAACCACAAAACTGATACATTAAACCCGGAAACAATAATATATGATCACACATAGTAAAGGAGAACCTATACATCCTGGTAATCAAAAACATAATGACAAGAAAGATTTACGTAGAAAGGACAGTGTATAGTTTCCCCCACTTTCCCAGATGTTTTTGAATCTTATCAAGTCGTTTGGCAATAATATATAATTCTAATTTTGAACATGAGAAACATAAGAAATAAAACCAGATAAATGTAAGGTCTTTTCACGATATTTGAGATTATAAGTTTTACATAAAAAGAGTAAATAAGTTTGACAGAACTGGGCAACGATCACTTAAATCAATTTGTTTGTTTGTTTCTTTGTTTGTTTCTTTGTTTGCTTTAAACAACTCATGAACAACTTGCTAAGAACCAATAAATAAAATTGGTGTGGCCCAAGTATTTTTGTTTTTCTTTTGAAATATAAAAATCAACAAACTGTGTGACCTTTAATGAATTTCCCACTTTGAAAAGGCCTGGCCGTGGACAATATCATTTTAAAAACCAGTTGGCATACAGCTCATACTTAACCCCTTATGAACTAAAAAATGTGTAATCATTTTAGTTGAAAAAGAAACAAAATACATGAATCTTAAAACTAATTGTCGTTAAATCATAACCTGACTTTTTGGATTCACTGGCCATTCCCCTTTCATTTCAACAAAGGTTTGATTTATAATTATGATTATAATATTCAACACTTCAGCGAAACGTCTGAAAATTAATAATACCACTTCCCAGTGGCATCTCTTTTATCCAAGCTCTCAGTCCTTGAGTGAAAATACATGGCATACATGTAGGACAGGGGAGGGGACATCAAAGGAATTCTTTTTGCATACTGCATGTGTGTGTGAGACTCATTTCTGGATACAATAACACAGCTTGAATATGATTAAGGACTCAGGCCTTGTGGTTAGGGATCGTTGTTGTTTTAAAATCTACAGGTTCTGGGTTCAAATCCCTATAGTAAGCTCACAATATTGTTCCTTTTTGGACTGAAAATGACTGAAAATGAGCTTTGGTTAGGGATGTTCTCACCACAATGCCATCTTTATGGTGCGTCTGAGCCACAAGAGAAGTTAATTGCAGAAAAGGAACCCCTAACTTTATTTTGCCTTAAGTTTGCTGATTTAGAGAAGGCACAGGTACAATACAGGTACAGTCAATCCTGGTTTCAACGACGGGGACGACATTAATTCTCTAAAACTGATTATTTTATGATCCACTGCTCACCGAGTCACCTGTTCTATCTGAATAACGTGATCTCAAAGAAGTGTGGATTGCTCATTTCTTTACAAAGACTGGAGTTAGGCAGTTGAACATTTGAATATTCCAAATGTCTGTGTTGTAAATTGCTCTACAACTTTGCTTTAGGAAGATTTCTAGCAAGTTTAACACAGATAAAGCTTTCAAACTTACCAGAGAAGGGACTGAGGGAAAATGCATTATGGATGGTGATAGGTTACTCCGGAGTCCAGACAAATGAGTTGGTTGGCCGGATGAATTTGATATATATATATGGTACTTAAGAGACAGTGGCTTATCTTTTTATGTAGTACATATACTAAACATTTAATACAAAGTTACAATTATGACTTAATGATAGAATCACAGTCATAGAATAGCAATGTAAGATCACATTTTATTCAATTCAGCTGCACGGCACACACACAAAAAAAAAATATTTGCACATTATACACCTTGATTCCCATGATACAACTTACAAGAGATGTCCACAGTTTATCAAAATTCCATATTGTTATGTAATCAAATTTCAACAAGCCATCAGATCTAGAGCTGTGGTTGTCGAATAATAAAATGAGGTCTTAGGGTCTACTTAAGGTTGTCTATTTCTGATAGAGTAAAAAAAAAAGTGCTTCCACTTTTGCTATAATCATAAATGTGAAGTAAACATTATCCAGTTTGTACTTTGTACAATATTAGAATCAGTGACTTTGCCTTGTATATCATCAATTTTGGTTGTTGATTCGAGCATGAATGTCCTCACTCTCAGGCTGTCCATCTGATGTTTTGTACATCATGTGAGATGTGCTGTCCTAACTCTCAGACTGTCCACCAGCTGTTTTGTACAGCTTTTGAGATGTGCTGTCCTAACTCTCAAGCTGTCCATGAGCTGTGTTGTATAGCTTTTGAGAAGTGCTGTCCTGACTCTCCAGCTGTCCATGAGATGTGTTGTATAGCTTTTGAGATGTGCTGTCCTGACTCTCCAGCTGTCCATGAGCTGTGTTGTATAGCTTTTGAGAAGTGCTGTCCTAACTCTCAAGCTGTCCATGAGCTGTGTTGTAAAGCTTTTGAGATGTGCTGTCCTGACTCTCCAGCTGTCCATGAGATGTGTTGTATAGCTTTTGAGATGTGCTGTCCTAACTCTCAAGCTGCCCATTAGCTGTCTTGTATAGCTTTTGAGAAGTGTTGTCCTAACTCTCAAGCTGTCCATGAGCTGTGTTGTAAAGCTTTTGAGATGTGCTGTCCTGACTCTCAAGCTGTCCATGAGATGTGTTGTATAGCTTTTGAGATGTGCTGTCCTGACTCTCAAGCTGTCCATGAGCTGTGTTGTATAGCTTTTGAGATGTGCTGTCCTGACTCTGAAGCTGTCCATGAGCTGTGTTGTACAGCTTTTGAGATGTGCTGTCCTGACTCTCAAGCTGTCCATGAGCTGTGTTGTGTAGCTTTTGAGATGTGCTGTCCTGACTCTCAAGCTGTCCATGAGCTGTGTTGTATAGCTTTTGAGATGTGCTGTCCTGACTCTCAAGCTGTCCATGAGTTGTGTTGTATAGCTTTTGAGATGTGCTGTCCTGACTCTCAAGTTGTCCATGAGTTGTGTTGTATAGCTTTTGAGATGTGCTGTCCTGACTCTCAAGCTGTCCTTGAGCTGTGTTGTATAGCTTTTGAGATGTGCTGTCCTGACTCTCAAGCTGTCCATGAGTTGTGTTGTACAACTTTTGAGATGTGCTGTCCTGACTCTCAAGCTGTCCATGAGCTATGTTGTACAGCTTTTGAGATGAGCTGTCCGAACTCTCAGGCTGTCCATGAGCTGTGTTGTACAGCTTCTCTGCACCAGCGTGCTGTGAACCACTCCTGTACAGCATCCCACTTACACTTGGAATCTCTTGTCCCTCGTCCACTCCGTAAGGACCCCTGCTGTCTCTCATTGATGGGTGGTCTCTCTCATAGTTTGGTTTCATGTTGGCCTGTGTTGGCAGTAACTGGCCCTCTGATTGGTTGACGGGTTCTTTGACGTTTGTTGCCCGTTGGCTAGTGTTATTTGTCAGTGATGTATAAGCATGGCCTCTCTCATGGTGTGGTTTGTTGGTGCCCTGTGTTGGCAGTGATGACTGGCCCTCTGATTGGGTGACTGGTTGTCTGATGTTTGTTGCCCGTTGGCTAGTGTTATTTGTCAGTGACGTATAACCATGGCCTCTCTCAGAGTTTGGTTTGATGTTTGCCCATGTTGGCAGTGACTGGCCCTCTGATTGGCTGACTGGTTGTCTGACGTTTGTTGCCCCTTGGCAAGTGGTATTTGTCAGTGACTTATAACCATGGACTCTCTCAAAGTTTGGTTTGATGTTGTCCCGTTTTGGCAGTGACTGGCCCTCTGATTGGCAGACTGGTTGTTTGACGTTTGTTGCCCCTTGGCCAGTGGTATTTGTCAGTGACATATAACCTGCCCTTGTACAGCCTCTTGTAGCTTGTGCTGGGTCGGCGTTGACTGTTTTTTGCTGGATCTTAGCTATAGGGTCATCACCTTGCTCCGGGTAGTCAGTGCAAGTTTTAGTACATGGCTGAAGCTGTTGCTCTGGGTCGTCATCGTGGGTCACTGCATATGGCTGAAGCTGTGGCCCTGGGTCTTCGTCGTGGGTCACTGAATATGGCTGAAGCTGTGGCCCTGGGTCTTCATCGTGGGTCACTGCATATGGCCGAAGCTGTGCCCCTGGGTCTTCATCGTGGGTCACTGCATATGGCTGAAGCTGTGGCCCTGGGTCTTCATCGTGGGTCACTGCGTATGGCTGAAGCTCTGGCCCTGGGTCGTCATCGTGGGTCACTGCATATGGCTGAAGCTGTGGTCCTTGGTCGTCGTCTGATGGCTGGATGTGAGCAAAGGAAGTCGTTGCGTAGGGTGCAAGCTTGCCGTTTTTCCCTTTGCATGACACATCCATGTAGGACACAGCGTACGGCTCAATGTTATCATTGTCCTCTAGATCTGACGCCTTGATGTGAGCAAAGGATGTCGTTGCGTATGGTGCAAGCTTGCCGTTTTTCCCTTTGCATGACACGTCCATGTAGGACACAGCGTACGGCTCAATGTCATCATTGTCCTCTAGATCTGATGCCTTGATGTGAGCAAAGGAAGTCGTTGCGTATGGTGCAAGCTTGCCGTTTTTCCCTTTGCATGACACGTCCATGTAGGACACAGCGTACGGCTCAATGTCATCATTGTCCTCTAGATCTGATGCCTTGATGTGAGCAAAGGATGTCGTTGCGTATGGCGCAAGCTTGCCGTTTTTCCCTTTGCATGACACGTCCATGTAGGACACAGCGTACGGCTCAATGTCATCATTGTCCTCTGCTGTCTGGTCTTGAGCAGGAGTTGGCCGTCTTCCTGCGGCTGTGTCGCCGTCCGATGCTTGCAGTCCGGCCGAGTTTGAGTAGACAACAGCGTACGGCTCAATCTTATCACTTCCGTCTGTGTCAGCAGTCGCGTTCTGACCGGCCAAACCTGTGCCACGACAGCGGTTGTACAGGTAGACGACACCCACTGATGCTGACACAAGGAGGAGGGGCGCAACAACAGCAGTGATGATGACATTGACATGGCGACTGTCATCGTCCTCAGTGAAGGTCGGGGAGTCGATCCCTGTAGTGTACTCAGAGCCTGGCATGTTGCTAGTGTCCGGCATCTCTGTGGGAATGGCGTCGTTGTAAAGACTGGTGTTGCTACGAGGAGCTGTTGCGATGGACGTGATCCCCTGTCGTGACCCGTCCGTGACGGTCTGACAGACATCCTTCCTCATGGTGGTGAGGAGAATTCCGCGCAGATCATCTGGGGATGCACACCTCAGGACGTTCGAAACAACAATCATGTCCAGGTCCGGTAGATTGCAGATGAACCACGTCAGATTCCCGTCACAGTTCAGCTCGTTGCCCGTTATCGTAAGACGAAACTTCTGGCGTTGACTCAGACACAGGACTTGGTCGTCGATCGTGGTGATGTGGTTTTTCGAAAGGTCTGCACCCGTCAGTGCTGCAGGCTGCAGCAGCGCATCAACAGGCACGGAACGCAGGCAGTTCTGGTACAACAGCAACCTAGCAAGGTTGGGCAGGCCACGGAATGCATGCTGGGATATGACGGAAATGGCATTCTTGTCAAGGTTCAATTTTTCTACCTTCTCGAGGCCGAGGAAGGTGTCAGGTTCTGAGGAAGAAGAAAAGAACATCTTTTAACGGTGAAAGTAAAAAATGATGAAAATAGACATAGAAAATCTACTATCACCAGAGAATGTCAAACCTGTCATTTGTAGGGAAGGGACACTTGTCAGGGATGTGACCAGTGTTCTAGCCGACGTTCGTCATTCCGTCATTTTATGGAATTTCGCTGCTCACCACAAACAAAAATTTAGCCCTTTCAATCACAATTAGCATTTCAACCAATGAGAGAATGGCAATTATCGGTTCGACCAATGACTGTACAACCACTGTGCCATCTGGCCAGACAGGTGAGCACCTGCTAGCCTGGGTACCAGCCTCCGTAGTGACCGCTGGCTAAAAAAGAATTGCTTGCTAACCTCACCTGACCTGAGCCAGTAGTTACCACGGAGGCTGTCTGTGGTTAGCAACTAGCAAGCAATTTTTTTTGAGCCAGCGGTCACTACGGAGGCTGGTACTCAGGCTACTTTCCGTCATCTTTGACAGACAAAATTTGCCGTGTATAGATATTAAGGAAAGTTTGTTGCGATTATTATGCCAAATAATATCAATTGATTGTAGAAGAATAGCATAGTTCTGAATATGAAAAATACATCATGCAGCAATAAGCCGTCTGGGCAACGCAGGGCACGCTAGTATCAGGTGTCAAACAAGCTGGCTGCTGGTGCAAATTGTCACCTTGTTTGTTTTTTCGGACAACCAATTTCGTTCAATTTTCGTGCACAACTAAAAGAAATGTTCACATTAGTTTGTGTCCCAGCAGTTGTCCTATGAAATACAGCATCACATCTTACAAGTAAAGAAGAGAGTGCCGCCATTACTGCCACCCAGATCAAGATATTTTGTATTATTCATATCTTGCATTTTATATTTCTCTAATTGGCCGTTGCTATGGTGTGTGGTAACACATGCAGATCTAGAGGAGGCCGTGACAAGAGTAGAGTTAATGTCATAATGGGAATCAATGCAGTGGACCGGAAAATATTATTTCTGGTAGAATTTTTCTGTCAAACATAATTGAGATGTCGGGAAAAAAGATTTCAGGCTAAGATACAGTTTTACTCAACAGAGTTTTTAAAAGTTGAGATGGATTTGACTGAAGGAAGTTTGAAATTTGCATCAAATATGAATAAGATGATTTGCATGATGTGTTACTGTTTAATATAGTATAGAAATGTTTACAATGGTTTTATGTTTGCGGTTTTCATGGTGAACTCTTTGCCCCTAGCTTGCAATCGCCGCGAAAAGTGTTTCCATTATGTGACTGTAGCGCTACTATTGTTTCAAACACGAACTTAAAACCACCGCGAACACTCCATTTTCTCTCTACCGCAAAGTTAAATTCCCGTGAAGATTTCTACTTGCGAAATACATGAAACATAAAAATGCACCAAGAGAAGCAATTTTGTTATTTAGCCCTCATTTTTACATCATTGATAAGTTACATCGTTAGTAAGTTACATCAGATGAAGCACAATATTTCATCACTACATTATTATGATGTTACACATGCAAGTCTAAAAGTGAGTCGAGAAATAACGAATTTGAACGTACCAAGGCTGGAGATGCGGTTGTCAGAGAGGCTGAGGGTGTGGACCAATGGGAGGCCTCGGAAAGCCCCCGGCTGCACCATGGAAACGTTTGAGGCGTAGACATGAAGGACGAGAACTTGCGGGCTGTTGGAGAAAGACCGCTCCGGAATCACAGAAGAACGGAGATTCTTGATGAAGATTGATTGGGTGGCTTTGGTGAAGTCGGTTGGAATGGCGTCAAGACATACGGGGAAGCTGTATGTTCCTCTGTATCCAACCCAGCTGCAGGGGGACCCCGCCCAATTTGTGTCTGGACAGCGGCAGATGACTTGCCTTGTAGCTGACCATCCGAACCCCGTGATTATGGACCGACAGCTATCCGGGCACCGAAGTGCTTCATTTGCATGTGGCGCTTTAGCCGACACGTGCAGCAGAAGACTTGAAACGAAGAGGAACAAGTAAAGCACTGCCTTCTGTTCCGCCATCTTGGTCACTGATGCATGCGTTGTTGACTGGTTGTAAGATTTATTTTTACACATTCAATTTGTCCCGTGTATTTACGCCCTCTTATACATGATATGAATGTTGACGATGTGTATACGGCTTCTTTCAACTACCCGCAGCCGTTTTGAATAAATATGAATATTTCCGATATTAGTTGAATTTAATCATACATAACTCGCCAGCCTCCGGTCCTGTCAGACTCATTTTCAGAGTTAGTTTTGCATATGGAAAGGATTTCAAGGCCTGATCATTGTTTTTTGTGAACTTCAGTAAACCTTTCACAACACCGCCTTTTTTCCAAACTAGAGGCAAAAACCGCCAGTAAAATCGAATGTGATTGTAAACTTAGTATAATACACAGTTCCATAGCTACATTATAGACAGCATGCTAAATGCTTTTTTTTAAACAGATTTATTTACAATATATATCAATGTTACAGAAAGGTATGTTGGTATCTTACCAGCCTAATATATTACACTTGTTACAATGTTGGCACCAAAGACCTGTTATATGTGTTACTGTACATATACTGGCAGGATGGTTCAAGATCAAACCACATATCTATTAAAGATGCTGGTTTTTTCCAAAGAAATAATTGCTAAATGTTACACCTTAAAACTGTAGTTACCTTAGACAGAAGGTTATGTTTTCAGTGCTGTTTGTGGTAGTACAGATATTATTATCAAGACAGATAACCATTATAGTTCAATTTGATAATTTTTTTGATTTTTCATTACCTCACCCCCTTCAGGGGTATTGTTTTTGGTTGTTTATGAGTGTTGGCACCTATAACTCAAGATCTTTTTGATGAATTTGTGTGAATTTTGGTCTGTGGGTAGTTATTGAGGTCTGAAAAATATGTGGCGATTTTGAGCCCCCTAACAGAATTTTCAGGTACTGCAGCATTCATAGGCTTTCACCTCCTTCCTGAAAGTACAATGTACATGTACAATGTAGTACCATGATGGTAAAGTCCATATATAGACAACTGGTCTGCCTGTCGAGGATAATGACCTCATTTCGGGACACCCAGCTAGCTTGAGAGTTACCGAACATCGACTATAATATTATTGTGCAATACTAAGGCTTCTAGTGGGGCTATGGCATTAAAGAATTCGCAAGAACTCTAATATTTAACTGAGTTATGAAACCAGAAGGAGTGAACATATTTTGAGTCATGCTAAAAAGGTCTGCTTTCCTCGTTTCTTTCAGTTCAATGAACAAAGGAATCCTCGAGACTGCGACCAGATATGACCGGATGATGTTCAAGGAGGCTGTCAAAACTGGCTTCTATGAGTTCCAGGTATGTCTTTTCATTTAGCCAAGTATATGAACTATAGTTAATATTGCAATAGAAGAAAGTTCAGAAGTTCTATGTTTTAGCCTTAACAGGTGCTACACATTGTGTTTCATGTAGTTGCCAATAAGGCCACACCAATTTAATCTCTTGGTTAACGGATTTTTATTTTTAATTTTAGCAGCAAAAAAAATCATGAAAACAGAATGCTGGGGTGAAAACTTACACCTGACCCTGTTCACTCCCTGAAACTGTGTAGTCCGCTGAGATTCTGTTTTCATGTTGTTTTTCCAATCTAGCATTTTTTTTTGGATTTTTGTTTTATTCCATTAACCAAGAAAATGAATTGGTGTGGCCTAAGGAAGGTATAACCAAGACATTTAATTGTATGTTATGGTAGACATTGCAATCTGGCAGGATCTACGCCACTGTGCTTGTAGAGATCCCGATCAACAGATGATAGTATAGGAATGTGGTAGGGTGGTCTCCTATCTATAAATCCTAAGTCAATACATTGATCTAGAGTGATGACATGAATCGAAGTTCCAATGTTCTGACTCTCTTTCGGTATAGTACAAGGCCGCGTAAGGCCAAAGTAAAGTGGTTCTACATCCGTGGGCGACGTCCTTGGTACTGAAATGGGGGTCCCTAATCCTAACTCTACAGACTCTGATTGGGAACTGTACCTGGTCTGGTAGAATCGCCGACCGTACTATTTTTAAGAGATCCTGATTGTGATATTTGTTGACAAAGACTCCTACTTCAATTACGATCTCTACCACGCACACACACATAATTGTGTATATGGAATGAACGAAGGAACTTAATGCAATTCCATATTTTGTGACGCTGCGTAACTGTTACCAACTGTAACTCCAATTTGTTGTTCATTGCTTGTTATGAACCCACTAAGACACATGTAAGACCATTATTTAGTAATTGTAACCCCCCCTTCATGAACGTGGAATACTTCCAAGGCAGCCTGATTCTGAGAAAGCCCGAATGCTGTAATTCTATGTGTTGGAATCCTGGGGGTCAGGGAATAAACCATGTAGCTCCACAATCTCTGTCTTGGCTCCCTGTATCTGTGTCCAATGACCTACCTCAACATCGGTCCATAACATTGCTGCCTACCATAGAAATTGCAAGATTTTCCAATTAGGATATGAGAACAGAATGCATACCAGCAGCTAATATGTAAGATTCATTAAGATTTTATTTTGTATTAATTTTCTATTCTGTAAATTTGCTTGTTAAAGTCACATTTTGTTTGATCAATAATCGTTCATGAAAAAACATCTTTCTGTGCGACTGAATTGTTGACACTGACTCTATTTCCCCCCAGGCTACCCTGAGTAAGTACAAGGAGATAGCGACAGAAGGGATGCACCGTGAGCTGGTGTTCAGGTTCATCGAGGTCCAAACCCTGGTGTTGGCACCCGTCTGTCCGCACCTATGTGAACACATCTGGGGGTTACTGGGAAAGGTAAGGCCATAAGAGGGTGGTAAGAAATAGAATAGATTAAATTTTACAATTTTTGAAAAATAATTTTTTGAAAAATTTTTTGAAAATAATTTTTTGAAAAATAATTTTTTGACAAATAATTTTTTGAAAAATGATTTTTTGAAAAATAATCTTTTGAAAAATAATTTTTTGAAAAATAATCTTTTCAAAAATAATTTTTTGAAAAATTAAAGAAACTTACTAATAGAAAAATGAATGAATAATTATCTAAGAAATCTTAAAGTTTAGTTTGTTCGAGAATTTGATGCTTTTCGATAGAAAGCGTCAAAATTTTTATAGTCTTTTTGAATTGATTTGTAGTTTTTTTTTACTGCTCCATACATTTCAACCCACAATACATGTTTTTTATTGCAGACGTTTAAAAATTAATAGTAAGAGTCTAAAGGCATTAAAGGCCAATGGTGGTTCATTGCCAACTTACTGTTCAAAAGTATGAAGCAAAAACTACTACATGTATAAAAAGCTATCGTTTTAATTAAGATATGGACATTGAGACCTTTTACAATTTTTCAGATTGAGTTCAGGAGTTCAAATCCCGACTGTTGTCGCTTGTCCGACATGCATGCTATTGGAAAGGGTTGCAGATTAACGGGAGGTACAATGTACAATGTCTGTCTTCTCTGTCACAATCAGTGGAAGATAAGCTCTTCAGTGAGCTTAGCTGGATCGAGATCACTGTGAAAGTCACTTTTTTTCTATGGCTGGAACCCTCCAATTCTTGAACTATCCTTTTTAAACCTTTTTTTATTTCATTTTTATTTCCTGCAGAAGGAGTCCATCATGCAGGCGTCCTGGCCCCAGGCAGGTCCTGTGGACGAGGTCATGAACGAGGCGCTGGACTACCTCATGGACGTGGCACACGACCTCCGCCTCCGCCTCAAGAACTTCGCTGAACCAAAGGGCAAGGTGTGTCGGGTGGGGTATTTCAAAGGAAAGTTTGAAGAAATTGAAAATGAATAAAAACCACTATGGTTCCATACATACATAGTTACGTGGTCATACTCAGCAAGTTGAAGCGTATACTACGGTTCCAACTTGTATAATTATATACACACCTGTTAAATTTTCAAAAAAACGGTGGAAAATGTTACGCCCTTTATATTAAATTTTGAAATATCAGTTGAAAAAAATGCTTTCCTCTTTATGTGGTACTTGTATTATTTTTGTCACTCTTAACAAAAGATATATAAAGGAAGCATGTTTAAAGGTAATTCTATTCAACTATGAAGTGCAAAATAAATGTATTATGTCGATCTTAAAACTCAATGACGTGTAATTACTAATACTAGTAATAGATTTTCATACTTTATAATTTAAATGTAAAGTAGACAATGCCTTAATGCCTTAAACTAGTGCTACCGAAACTTAACATCAGGTACAGGTACCGGTACAGAGGTTCAGGGACAGGTACCTGTACCTGAACAATTTGAAAAATTAACATGTGTTTCTCTTAACTTCTTCAATAATACCAAAACCATAAATACACTGTTTTCAACTTGTCAGTATCTTTATTCAAAGAACATAACTAGGTTTCCGCCAAACTCCCTTGGCCTTGCTATCAAAACTCCCGGCCTGCCCGAATGATCTGTTGCATTTTAGTTACGCTGTTCCCAGGTGTCGCTTTGGTCAAGTTTGGTGTTGCATGAGGCCATGAGGTCAGGAGATCAGTCACAAAATAAGCACATATATATAATAGTATTTACTTAGTGTAAATTTATATCGGTACAGTACCGGTGCTTCATGATCCGGTATTTTGGACCCGTACCTAATCAATTTTTACGGTACAGTACCGGTACCTTATACATATGTATGTTATAATGTCTTTAGAAGTGGTTTGTTGATGCAACTGTGTCATCATGGTTCGACACTTAAGATTTGACATATTTTTCTCGTCTCATCAACAGAAGGGAGCCAGCCAGCCACCAGCCCAGCGACCTACTCACATGACCATCTGGGTCGCCAAGACCTTCCCCACCTGGCAACACCTGACCCTCATGACCCTCAGGAAGATGTATGAGGTCAGGTCACAGTTCAAAGTTCAGTCATGCAAAGATTTATATCATAATATCGAATTAAATGAGCAAAGATAAGATGTCGTTGTGTGGTGAGAACTGGTAGAAAATCCAAGCCCTAACAGACTGATCCTGACTGTCCATCACAATCAGCGTTTCGACCAATGAGAGAGTGACTGCATGTCTGTCGAATATTTGCATTTTTATGTTTTAATTTTGCATTTCTGCGTTGTGACGGAAGAGGGCGGGGCTATGGTATCTACAGTATTTACAGTAGGCGCGTGAAACTAAAAAATCACCATGTAGATTATTTTTGTGCCGATTTTGCGCACATCTAAATATGAACCCGAACGCAAATGTGGTAAACAGTGGCATTAATTGTCAATTTCATAAAGATTACACCAACTAGAAAATTTCCAGTTTTTAAGTCTCATAAAATGCTATAGAGTGCCTTTAAGCACAACTTCAATTATTATGAATTAATTTCTTTAGCTACAGTGTAGATATGTAAGTTGCAACCCATGGATGTTCTTCAATGATTTTGCAGGAAAACAAGAACAGCTTCCCTGAGAACAAGGACATAGCCAAGGCGCTCGGCGGGTTGGAAGAGTTGAAGAAGTACATGAAGAAGAAGGTCATGCCCTTCGTTGCCATGGTCAAGGTTAGTATGATGTTATCATAAGATGGAAGTTCACTGTAGAATGAGTCACAATATGGTCAACGGAATATGAGCAATTTGTAATCGGTTACCTCCACAATAAAGTGGTTTGTCCCTAACATGGATTGTATTTGTTTATGAAGGTTAGACTTCCAGGTAAACAATATATAAACTTAAGGCAATTCAAACTCTACAACTGGATAGAATTAAGAGATTTAATTCGGAACGTTTTGAGTGACATCCATCAGATCATCACTCAAAACGTCCGTAAGTACATTTTGTAAATCTCTGAATTTCATCCAGTCGTAGAGTCTTTAGTACACATGGATTAATTGTATGTAGTTACACATTCAGGTGTCTATTACAAATGGCTGCAGTTCATTGAACAACTGCTAGAGTACTAGATGTTATGTCCAGTCATAGCTCTGCACAATGATGGGACATTTTGCTGTCAAACTACTATGCTTGAATGTGTAAATCATCTAGAGAAAGATGATATTAAGCATGGTTGTGACAAAGCCTGTGTCAAGCTCTCGGGCGTAGGTAAATGACCTCCACCCCTAGGGGACGGTTACAGCCGGGCTGGCTGCTAGGAGCGTAATTTTGTCAGGCTAGGTTGTGACAGTGTACTTATTTATTTTGATTTACCACATTTTGTGGAAGGATGATAACAGGTGAACTATCACCTTTCCAAGATGTCATCCCAGAACGGACTGTAAGATTTGGACCATCGCACACCGGGGCATGCCCCTACTCTTTTTCGATAGGTGTGGTGGGTTCTTTAACGTGCGCGGGGGGGTGGCTCTCCCCAAACACGGGACCTCCATTTAACGTCCTATCCGAGGGACGTCCCTAACCCTAGATGAGCAAGGTACTCATTTACCCCTGAGTGAAGTGAGGAAAGTCATGTGAAGTGCCTTTCCCAAGGGCACAACGTCGGGGCGCAAGTTCGGACATGTCTCTGGGCACAACCCGGGATTAGATCCTGGGTCCCATTGTTTGACAGCCGCGGGCCACTTGCGCCACACAACGCCACAAATTTAAAACTTAAAATCACATTGAAACCCCCAATAAATGTTGGTAACTATAATGTGTATTATTTCTGTCTTTTAAAAGAGCAATGTAGAGAAGCAGGGAACCAGAGCCATGGACGTGACCCTGCCGTTTGACGAGAAGGCTGTCCTAGAGGAGAACATGAAGTACCTTCTCAACACACTAGAGGTCAGTACTGTATTAAGTTATACTGCAGGGATGAATTTAAACCTGTTTCAATTACTGAGATGGATTTGCAAAATAAAACTTTTTAGTCTGCCATGGTGACTGTGTTCATGTCAAGAACAGTTACTACTAAATTAATATAAAAGCATTTTTCTGTGATATTTGGTTAGGTACAAGATGACAACTCTATAAATACTTATTGCAGAAACATAATGTCATTTTGTTATACACTGTATATTACACATACGTAAGAGTAAGACCATATACAAGTTGAAAAAACAAGAAGAGTTTATATAATGAATGATTCTACTATACCCTTGCCCCCCCCCCCCCCCCCCCCCAGCTGGACTACATTGAGGTGAAGTTCTCCACAGAGGCAGAGGATAAGGTGAAGGAGGAGTGTTGTCCTGGCAAGCCTCTCAGCAACCTCTGGGTGGAGGTCAGTTATATGAACAGTTACTCTTCTTTCCTATGGATAGATAAATACATCCGATTCAAATGTGTAGGAACTGCTCTAAAGCTGGCATTACACTGGATAACAAAGTTATCCAGTGTAATGCCAGCTTTTGCCGCGAACTGAAAAAAAACGCGAACACTCCATTTTCTCCTTAGCGCGAAATAAAAACCACGCGAACTTAAATGCATTTACAGTAATCAAATTACGGATACTACTACTACTACCTGGTATGACTTGCCTCTGATCATGAAACTGAAAATGTTTCAAAATCTATTTCCTTGATTGTGACTGTGTGTATCTCTTCTTCCAGCCTGGGGTAGAAGTCATGTTTGTGAACCCCCAGCCGTCCTGTGGTCATTTCAGCTGGCCGCTGCCCGTCCGTCAGGGTGACACCACGGACAAGGTGGTGGGACGGATCATGCGCATAGAGAGGGGAATCAAAGGTGAGCACCTGTAGTTGATCTCTCCCTTAACCTTCTCCCTGCTGCCTAACTCTGTAACCATTAGGGAATTGGGTGCCAAACTGCTACTTCAGAGTACTAAACTTGAAGTTAATACAGGGCTGCTTGAAAGGCCGTAAAGGCGCATCTTAAACTCACACAAACTTGATTCTATGATGACATTCTCTGAAAATGTTAAATCAAATTTAAAGTATCCCAGACGTCTTGATAAGGGGTGTCGCCCATCTCCATTTTTGTAGTATGTAATAATCAGGCCACAACTCTGTGCAAGTCACTACAGCATAGGGCTGGTCCGCTGGTAGTGATGTGTGTGTTAAGCTTCCATCCTCTATTTCCAAATGCTGAGTGCTAAGCAGAGGAAGCAGTATGTACCATTTTAGAGTCTTTGGTATGACCCAGCCGGGGATCAAACTCACGATCACTCTACCCACTATGCCATTGCACTTGTTAAATCAACAAAGGAGTAAATTGAATAAAGATTTAACCTATTTTACAATCGTAGGGCGTTCTATGATATCAATTGACATGTACCAATTTTTACTTTTAAATTATTACTTTCATCATCATGATGATAACATGTAGTTACGACATATTCTGTCATTTTAGGACAGATTTTGAAAGGCTCCCTTGCATTGATATGTATCTCTTGAAGAACCCACCACTGACACTTATCACAAACATTACGGGTCCATCATTGGGGGTGCATCAAACCTTAAAATCTGGTATTAGACAGCTTGTACTTGCAATGTACTGTACAAAACTGGTGTGCTACGTCTATAGGTGGTTAACCTGTCAAGCAAAACAAATAAACAAAAACAAACCTGTTGACTCGCAGCGACATGTTGCTTAGGGGTTTGAGCATTGTCACCAAGCAAAATACATTGTATTGATATCTGAGACAATTTGTTTCAACACTTATGATTATTCTAGCAATTATGACTTCATATATTTGCATTGTGTACACTGTAGTGTGTTTTAACAATAATGTAATATTTCTACAAACACAGATGCTACTCAAGTCAAGCTGATGCGCTACGATGACCCTCTAGTCGGACCCAGAACCATGCCCACTTTCAACCAACCAGAGAAGGGGAAAACTACCATCCCGGAGTCTGCTGTCTTCACTGTGAACCTGGAAACCCAAAGCGTCTCCGTGTCCGAAAACGGAAAATCTGTCGACGTGGGGAGAACGCTAGTGTACCTCGTACAATGAAAATACTTCTAGTAGAAATCCATTTAACACGATATGATATAAACTAATTTTGTAACATTAACTTGCAGCAACAGTAAGATATGTCATCGTATCTTATAGAATTTAAGTGGAAGAAGATTGTAATGTTGGTAAAAGTGGTTTTTGAAACTAAATGACTTCTGTTGACAAATGTATTGTTGTTTAAGCTACTGTAACAGGAAAACTTGTGCCCTATGATACAGACGAGAAAGCATTATGGGGTTGAATTACATTAGAAGGATAATTATAAGTGCATGAAGAAGTTAGAAGATGTACCCTGTTACATTTCATGGGGAGGGTTGTTATTCACTAGATGCAAACATCGAAACAGTCATTTCTGGCCTGCCTTTCATGAATTGTGTTAAAGCTGGCGTCACACGGTTAACGACTTTCAACTGAATTTGTTGATTTCTAGAAGGTCACCAAATTTCGAAAATGCCGGAGAATCAAGCATTATATTATTTTTTTGTCTGAAAATCTCTGTAACAGGCAAAAATTTGTGCATTGATTGAAAATTGTGCAGAGATTTAGAGGACACTGTCTTCATTGCTACCCAAAATGTCCTTTATAACTTGTTGACTCTTTGAGTAATTCTCCTGCTATGTGACACCAGCTTTACCCCCGCTTAATGTAATACTTAACCTATTAGTAAATATTTTGCACAATGGTGTTCATTCTAAAACAATGGTGATATATGTACTGTTAACTGACTGGAATGCATTTTGTAGACAGCACACGGTTAAAATGCTTTGTAGAACACTGTTCTAACTCCAAAAATAGTGGACCAAGGGGTACACTATAGCACAGCAAAATTGAAGAGCTATACATTATACTATGATATTGACAATGGCATGGAGTCTTTACTTTGTCACTTTCTTTGGTTTCAAGCCGGGCTAGTTGGAAACAGTTGTGCCCATCAACGCTGAACAGATCAGACAAAATGCATAAAATACTATGATGATGACCAAATGCAAGAAGTGTGGCAATTTTCTTTGCCACACTGATGTGATTTATAGGCATCCAGAGCATTATATGAGGCTTGAAACTTGAATAAAAAAACTCAAATTTCTAGTCATTCCTACACATAGTAATTTTCACTATTATACCATTACATATGGAAATTAAATGAGCAAAGATACGATGTCGTTGTGTGTTGAGATCTGATAAAAAATCCAAGCCCTAATAGACTGATCCTGACTGTCCATCACAATTAGCGGTTCGACCAATGAGAGAGTGACTGCCTGTCCGTCAAATATTTGCGTTTTTATGCTTTAGTTAATTTTGCATTTTCTACGTTTTGACAGGTGGGATGGGCTATATATGGTATCTACAGTATTTACAGTACTAGTATATAGGCGCGTGAAACTAAAAGATCTCCATGTAGATTATTTTTGTGCCGTTTTATTTTATAACCATTGATTCACAAATCAAATGATAGATGTTCTTCCATTCACTTCATGCAAAGCATAGAATTACAAAGACTAGCCTCTACCAGGCTCCGCGGGTGGCTGGAAAAATAGTAAAAATTGGCCGGCCAAATTAAATCTGAGAGTGAATAGTATGCCAAGGGAGTCGGCTCCAATATGCCAAACTGCACCCATATAGCAAATCAACTCTTCTTTCATATTTGTCTATTTGGCCAATTTCTACTCATTCTAAGTCTAACCACCTCTGGAGCCCGGTAGAGAGGCTAGACAAAGACCAGAAATGACCCTCCAAAATATGAACTGCATTTTTTATAAAAATCGCCATGAGGCGCCAATAGTAGGGCAAAGGTCGACTAGCAGACGAACCCAGTAGTCTTAGTTTGGTAACACACAAAGATGGCACCCAGAAGAAAGAAAGATGAGCGCTCAATGTTGTTACAAAGTGTGCCACCGATTGAAAGGTATGGTTAACAAGCCCTTAAGGAATTTAACTGGTGAAAAGTAGCTGTGGTGCCTCTTTTTCTCAGTTAAATGTGTCCTAAACTCCAGAAGGCTGGTGTTATTTTCCACTAGATTGTGTATCAATTAGTACATAATCAGCCGACTTTTTGCAGAATTCCGCTTGTGGTGGATTACACAAGGTGTGTTTTTTTTAAAACTATATGATACTCACTAAACCCATGCAGACCCTAGCCTCCGATGCAGACTCAACCCGGCTGTTTTCTTTTTCAAGTTATTGTTTTTATACTATTATATATTTTTTTCTTATTGCTGGCCAGTCGGCAATAAGAAGAAAAAAAAATATTAGTATAAAAGCAATAACTTGAAAAAGAAAACAGCCGGGTTGAGTCTGCATCGGAGGCTATGCAGACCCTACCCATGTATTCCCTATGCGTAAACATACATCTTTAAACGTGGATATTTTCGGTGTAAATGAGGGTGGTTAATTAAGCACAATAAGAAGGCCGATTGTTAATAAGATATAAAAGAACACATAGCAAGACGAGTTTTTCTTAACCACCGTGACATTCCTTTTGTAACTTTTGTCAGCCATTGTCAGGCACATTGTAATAACACATAGGCTGAGGTTGTTTAATTCAATTTAAGAGGGTCACCTGGGGAATTCGGTAGAATACTCAATGCTTTTTGATGCGCAAGGGACTAGTGGGTACTTAATCGTATACGGTAAAAGATACTCATTTTTACTTCCTAGAATTACCATCCGTTGGAAAATAACTCCCCCCTCTGGGGTTTAGGACTCCTTTAAACACACCCGAAGACTGGACTGTTTACAAAAAGTCACAGTTGTTTCAATGTGATGCTGACCCAATTTTGTTGTAAATGTGCAATCATGCGACTTCTTAGGGAAACAAATGATTGCCTTTTTGTAACATTTATGAACAATGTTCTAACTGCAATAATAGTTTGCATCATTAGGAATATACTATACCAGAACAACATTGAAAAGCTTTACATTACACTATGACATTGACAATGGCATGGGTTGTCTTTCCTTTGTTGTTTAAGCCCCCCTCTCACTGGACCCGCGGCACGCCAAAGGTCCCGGGTTCGAATCCCCTGACGCCTGAAAAAGGCACTTTACACGACTTTCCCCGCTTCAGCCAAGTGCAAAAAAACGGCAGCCACATTATGTGTGTGGGTCATGACGTCAACAATAGCTGCCTGTGTCCCACATTACACCGTTGCAATTCTAATAAAATACAATAGAGATATTTAAAAAAAAAACCGTACAAGTATGACCAAAAAGACAACAAAACACACAAAGCTTAAAAAGATTCGTTTTTTGTCGATGAAATTCTTTGAGTGCTTTGCCAATTCGATCGGCCGCAGCGACGCCGCAAGCGTGCCGCGGGTCCAGTGAGAGGGGGGCTTTACTTTCGAGCTGGGTTAGTTGCAAATAGTCCTGCCCATGGGCGCTAAAAAGATCATCCGACAAAATTTAAAGTTAGACTATGATGATGACTGAGAACTTGGACCCCATTTAGCTTAATGAGACAAATTTTGAAGAACTTAAAGGATTGTCTTTCAAAATGATGTGTCAATAAGAAGTTACATCATAAAACAGAAAGAAGAGTAGCTCTCATCACCAATAGTACTCTATCCGAAGCGACCCGTGGCGAAACTCCATTAGAAGGCTAAGGTATGGGCAAAAAGTCCGGAGTGTCGCCGGAAGGGTCACTGAACGGTCTCATGCACCTAGAAGAACGAGAGCTGGTGGATGGGAGATTTACAGAACTTCCTTTACCTTACCCCATATATCTGGCTTCTTCACAGCGCCCATCTAAGCTACCCGTCTTATTTGACCGGATACATCAGAGTAGAGCACACAATCTATTTGACAAGAATATATCGACTAAGCTTCCGTAAGGACTTATACAACTATACAAATAAACCAACAATTGGATACCACAGAATGAACCTACGGATACCGAATTTGACATGAAATAAATTATTACAAACTTCTAATCCTGGCGACGGTAAATATAAGGTCCCATCTCAGCACCTGGCTATAGCCAACTCGACCTCCAAACAGGCTAGGAACGAAAACCAACTACCCCTGAGTCCCTCCCGAGCACCCCCCCCCCGAGCACCCCCGGCCCACAACTCTCTTCCGAGTTTTCTTTGAGGGCCTCATGCCCCTTTTACGAATAGCGTAATCGGCCGTTTTAATTTTACGTAGAGCGTTGCCGACCACTCCATAATTAAGCGTAGAGCATAGGGGGGGGGGGGTCTGAATTTAGCGTAGAGCGTTGGGAGGCTTTCTGAATTTAGCGTATTACGTAGCCGGCCCTCCGAATTTAGCGTAGAGCGCTGTCGCCCCCCCCCCCCATGCAGGCCCTCTTCTATTGCTCCCCTGATCCCCCGCCGTTCGACCACTCTGTCAGAACAGGTGATAGAGTACAGGTGATTTGCGAGGTCACGTGGACTGCTAGGTGTCGCCTCTTAATGACGCAAAAACGGTCAGAAGCGCCCAAGTGTCTCACTAGTGATGTTGGCCTTGTTTCTTTTGGTCAATTGCTTACATGTCTTGGACTGGTCAGATGGTTTGAGGGATTTGTTGAAAGTCCAGTTTTGGTAGCTATTGTCCCCTTTTACTTCAATCTTGTCTTGAGTTGTCTATTTTGCTTTCTATTGGACTATCTAAAAATAGTATTCTCCTCATTTGCATATCAATTCATAGTTATAAACCTGCTGTTTGACTAATCTTGCTCACAGTCACTGACGAAAAGTGGTGGATGCTACTTGAAACGTCTGACCGTTTCCAAAATCATATCCAGTTGCTTGAGTAACTGCTTTTTTTGGCGTATCTTATTACCTGGATGTCTAATCTTCATCGCCAAACCGGCTGATAGCCAGACAGTACGCCAGCAGACAACTTTCACTGCGTCTCCAGGGACCTGACGAGACGACCGAGAAAATGCGAAAAGCACATCAATATCATGATTCAGACTCCGAGCAAGAAGGTTTTGTCTATTTAAAACCTCCTTGCTCAGACAATCCAACAACGAGCAGACATAACAAGCTTCCGAGTGCAACTATAGCAGAAGAAAATGGTGAAGACTTTCAACTGTCTTATTTGAAGCCACAAACTGAGTGGAATGCCTGGGACACAGGGGTCAAACCCGCCAAGCAGTTTTCCAATACCTTAAGGTGAGTAACGCAGCGTTATCAAGAATACTAGTGTTTAGATAACATATATTATGCTGTCCGTATCTTAAGGCCATCAGACAGATATCTCATTTGATTACTACGGTACCTCCAGACGTAAATACACCCCATGTAAATACTCGTGCTGCAAAATGTCTGCATATTCATGCGTGTTCTAAATCAAAGACATATGGAAACTCAATTCCGCCAAGTTTCAATTCCTACTTCTATTCCGCCTTTGATATCATCGCGTTTTAAAATGATCTAAAAACATTAAAATGAATGATATACGACAAAAGTTTTATCTTATAACCATTGATTCACAAGTCACATGATAAATGTTCTCCACTCACTGCGCGCAAAGCAAACGAAGGACAAAGACTGGCCTCTACCAGGCCCCGCGGATGGCTGGAAAAATAGTAGAAATTGACCAAATAGAGTGAATAATATGCCAAGGGAGTTGGCTACGGAGAGAGGGCCCAATATGCCAAACTGTGCCCCTATAGCAAACCAACTCTTTTTTCATATTGGTCTATTTGGCCAATTTCTACTCTTCTAGCCACCTCTGGAGTCTGGTAGAGAGGCTAGCCAAAGACCAAAAATGGCCCTCCAAAATATGAACTGCATTTCTTATAAAATTCGCTAGGCGGCGCCAATAGTAGGGCAAAGGTCGACTAGCAGACGAACGTAATCTTTAGTTTGGCAACACACAAAAATGGCACCCAGAAGAAAGAATCGAGGGGACCCAGACGAGCGCTCAAGGTTGTTACAAAGCGTGCCACCGATTGAAAGGTAAGGATAACAAGCTCTTAAGGAGTTTACATGGTGAAAGGTAGTTGTGGCTCCTTTTTTCCAGTTCAAACCTGGCCCGAAGACTCGACTGTTTACGAAAAGTCACAGGTGTGTCAACGTGATGCTGACCCAATTTTGCTGTAAATGTGGCTTCTTAAGGAAACAAATGATTGTCCTTTTGTAACATTTAAGGTAAATTTAAGGTCATATCTTACAAGGACAGTAAAATGACCAGATTATACCAGTTTCAAATACTAGTAATTTCATGATTGATAAAATGACGAACTTAAGTATGATCAGATAAACTTTGGGGCCATAGAGACACTTAATTTTTGTGTGGCGAGTTTTAGAAAACGTTTGCTTATCAAGCTACTGGTTTTCTGGTTCTAGTGAGAATTGTTGTTCATTTTGTACAATTTCCCCATCGCCCAAGGCAGATGATTTTTTTCCACCCAGGTCTTGAAGATCAAAGTCCATCTTACATTAATCACCTTAAACTGTTACGCTAGTAATCAACATGTGACCTGCAAATGTCGAACCTTTGACCTCGAATATCAAGCAGAGAAATTTCAACATGTCATGCCTAAAATCATAGTTTAGAAGTCATAATATTTTGATACCATTTTATTTTAAGTGTTATAAACATTTAGTAACTAAAAACATTGTGTTGCAATAATTACTGGCCAATATGTGACGTTATGATGATTAACGTAATCGTTATCATTTCAACCATAATGTCTTGTCTTATTTTTTATTCATAACTGCATAGATAATTTTCCAGGGCGTAACATAAGGTCCGTGCCCCATGTACTAGTACACAGCATATTATACCCATTTGCGGTGGGTTGCGGTCGTTTGTGGTGTTTAGGCATACCGTCTTGGGATTATCTGTTGATTGGTAAGTTCTGTAGACACAATGTAATGTTACACATTACAGTAGTGCTGCAATTATTTTACTGTGGGAGTCACTTGCAGGATCGCAAAGGAGTATGGGTAATTGGGTGAAGTCTGCCATCTCTGATTGCCTCATCCAATGGTATTTTCATTGATTGTACTTTGGAAACATTATAACTCAACAGGAGACAGGGAGGTACATAATGTACTTATGTTACAGTAACTTTAATGCCTTTAGGTTCACAAGGATTTAATTTTGTGGCACTAGGAGAAAACGGAGCGTCGAGGTGCTTTTTAGTTTGCATGCAGTTGAATCAAAGAGATAGGAAGACAGAAGAAAAATGTTTGCTGTGGTTTTAAGTTCACGGTTAACAGGTCATCGCGAAAACCATGAAAATTTTAACATACACAATAATTTCACAGTAACACGATATCATCCTGTTGTGTTTCCTCTCCTTACTTCCCAGCTCCAACAGTGTCCAGTGGTGGGAGGATGACAAAGACACCCGTCGTCGCTGGTGGTCCATCAGGATCATGTATCTCACTATGTTCTTAAGCAGCATGGGTGGGTAACATCTTTAAGTTATCCTTATTATAAGTAAAGGCACTAGAATTTGCCACAGTGGGGTGCAAGAAATACAAAGCCAGGAAAGGAAGACATTGCACAAACCTACATGTACTACTCTAATCTCCCAAATAAACGTACCGGTACGTTTATTTTTTTCAGCCTCAAAATCCACCCAGTACGTTCTTATTTTGGACGGTACGTTTATTGTTTTTTTGAAAATCCATCGGGGCTTTGCTTACCAGAGATCCCCCTTATGTCGAAAGTTTAGTTTTCTTTCCAATTCCATATTTCCCCGATATTTTTGCTCCTCAATGGCTATTTTTCGACCAAATGACGTGGATTTCCCCGCCGATACAATGACCGGGCATTTGTGAAACCCTGGCGGTACTAACATATCGGTCGATCTCGCTACAAAGTAACGTTGTTATTAGGAGAAAATAAGACGGTACACTGAAGTTTTGAAATGTATTTTTCATATGAACAAGTTTGACAGTCTCTGCTTAGATCGTAAACCAAAGCACGCTGATCAGAAAACAAATTACATGTATTTGCCAGCGGCACACAATGTTTCAAGTAACGTTACACATGTAAGATTACTCACGTGAGATCAAGGAGGTTAAAATACAGCCTTTCCCTAAAACTTTGAAAAGCTACAAACAACACCTTGTAAAAATTGTGTCAAAGCATTAGAAACTGTATAATCACTTTAAAATTGTACTAGAATATTTCAATCCTACCACAAACATGTACATTTAGTCCTTCGAAAATCGCCACAGTAAAGACGCACGGCAGTGATATTCCGTGGGAATGTTTCTCATGCAAGGAAGAGCTCACCTCAAAGAAGGGGAAACAACTTTTTTTATCTATAAATAAAACACCTTTGCCTCAGTCAGAAATGTGCATGACAATTTAACAAAAATAGGTTTCCATAGTAAAGTCTATACACAAAATTAGATTGCAATCTAGTCACCTTTATTATCACATAAAAATGCTTTTAAAAAGATCACTCCTCTACAGAGAGAGTGCCAGGCTTTCCAAGAATTTTGGGTGTAAGCCCCGCCCCTTACTGTGTTGGTGCCGCTACCATGGTTACTGTCTGGCTCACCCTTTCACAGGCCCTTTGATGTGTAACATGAGAACCCTGTGGTTTGTTGCCACCAAACCTCCATGTTGCAACATTGTACAGGCCTGAGGCATCTAATTAACAAATTTGTTGACAATTTAGTCTCTCAAAATGAAAGTTTTTTTCTACATACAAGGGTAATTTTTGGATTTGAAATTATTTGGATTGCAACAACACTGAACCAAGGACAATATATGATAGTATTCTTAACAATATATAATAATGTGGTTTTGTTCTATATGCAATGCATGACACAATAAATGGCAAGTTCCTCCTTTTCTGTATGGCTTTTACAAATAAATAATACTTTCACTGAGCATATATTCAGGATATTGTAATTTTCTGTTCAAGTTCTAGATGTTGATAAATATCTGAAAAAGGAGTAGACTCTGAAGGTGTGAAGGGAACTGAGAAGTTTGGCGACTACTTGTGTTTGATGATGTCACTTTATACAATTTTCCTTGAACACTTGCTTCAATTTCCAAGTAGAAAATGCATGTATCATGTACATTTTCACTTGTTGAAAATTGAAAGCATGGTTGGCCCCCGGTTAGGGGTCATAGCGGGGAACCTATGCCCAATTTTTCCAAAAATTTTGCATACTATACATTTAAGTGTTACAAAGAGTAGGGGCCTTCCCAGTGTGAGTGTATCAAACCTTACAGTCTAGTCAGGGTTGACATCTTGAAAACGTGATAGTCACCTCTTATGTCAATCTTTCCACAAATGTGGTAAATCTCAATAGGTAAATCAGGCATAAACAAATAAAAAGAACCTACCTGCTTATCATCTCCTTTCCCGAGGACAGATTAGTAGCATCACTAGCTAGCATGGACACAGTTTATGTGTCAATTTGGTCATTTTCCAGGGGGTATGTTTATTCCGGGGGGTACGTTTATTAGATTTTGAAGATTTGTCTGGGGGGTATGTTTATTCCGGGGGGTATGTTTATTTGGGAGATTAGAGTATGTGTCCTGAGAACAGACATCAAAAACAAAGGAATGGGAAACCTAAAAACTGTAAAGAAACTCAGAGAGCTACGGCAGCTTGCAGGAAAAAAGACACAGTGGAAAGAAATGAAGAAAGACTGAATGCAGCCAGAGGTTGTTTCTACAACAACCTGAGCTGCAGAATACAGTGGATCATCATCATTATAAGTATCCGCACCTAAATACAACATTGTCTTATTTTATCAAACAATAGTCATCATTGTATTTTTCAAGGAACATCAACGTTTCAACCAAATACACACCATTATGGTTATTGACTTTGAACCACCAAAATATGAAACTTAATCCCTAGCTCTTGATTCTTGCCACGAGCTAATTGGATTAATGTTTTTATTGACATCATAGGGTAGCCAGTTCAGAAGCTTGCACCGCAGCTTGGAAAAGATAACAACATTCTTTTGAGAAGGAAACATTTTGAGTCATTGTTGATAGCACACTTAGACCAAACATGTCAAGTCACTGTCATATCATTCTTTGTCTATCTACAGGATTTTCTATTGTTGTGTCTTCAGTGTGGCCTTTCTTGAGAAAGGTAAGTTTCATGCGTTGTTGACATTAAGTGTTACTTCATTGCATGTGTTTTTCAATAGCATCACTGGCTTTGATAGTAAACTTAAGATGATGTTCAATCAAAGAAATAAAAGTATCTTGGGTCAACTCTTTTTAAACAGACACTATATGTTTGCTAAGGTTCAAAGTACAATGTTGTAGCTCTTTCCAGTCATCTCCAAGCAGATCTCTATGACTATAGGAGCAAAAGAGTATCCAGTCTTCAGCCGTCCCCCGGACAGTGTCAGTACACAAAAATGCTACCTACTAGCTGAGAACTTTCTTGACTAGTTTGTAGTCATCAGACCTAAGGACTGCAACCCTTTCCAGTAGCGTGCATGTTGGGTGAGCGACACAGCCAGGGTCAATCTCGTGGATTCTTGGTCCAGAGTCATGGTCACTTTATTAAACGACTGGACTATGAAAGCTAGTCTGAATCATTTTTTGTACATTTTAAAAAGAATACCGGTACATTTTTGTATTGTCACACTCTGGCTTGGTTTACACACGTTTTTGAGTCGACTTGGAGTTGACTTAGGACTGTGCAAGGAGAACCCCAGGCCACTCAAGTAGCGTTTTCTAGTAGGAAAACTCCACTTGAGCAGCCCAAAGCTCCTCATACACAGCCGTGAGTTGCCCCCGAAAACATTTGTGTGTAAATCGGGCCTCTGGCTTATTATCTGGCCCCTGGCAAGTAGACCACAGTAGTGTGCAAGATGGGTGAGCGTCATAGCCGGGATTTGAACTCACGACTTTTGGTCCAGAGGCACGTTCACTAACCACTGGACTACGCATCCAAGTCTGCTAACATGTTGTCACACTCTGACTTCTTATCTGTCCCTGGTAGCGTGTGTAGTCCAGTTGTTAGCGATCTTGCCTCTGGAACTAGAAGCCGCGAGTTCGATTCTGGCTGTGTCAAAGTCCTGAGGACAGGATGTTAAGCCGTGGTTCACTGTTCATTGTGCTTGTCGAAATGGGGCTAGGGGAATTTCCCCGGTACAATGAAGCTGTAAATACTGTACATAGCGTCTGTCTTCTCTGTCACGACCATTGGAAGATTAGCTATTCACACTGCACGAAATGGCCTCGGATCCCGGCGGAAACGTACAGGGATTCCTCCGGAAATATTCCAAAGCCAGTGCGGATTTAGTCGGATCCGTTAGTAAATACGTTGGATCCGTCTGTATCCACCAAAAATACAGAAAAATTCCTGTACGTATCCTGGGGGATCCAAGGCCATTTCGTGCAGTGTCAGTGAGCTAAACTGGATCGAGATCACTTTCCTTTCCTTGTCCCCGTGCACAGGTAGACCACAGTGCGGACGAGTCATTCCTCGGCTGGGTGGTGGCGGCGTACAGTCTGGGCCAGCTGGTGGCCTCGCCCGTCTTCGGCGGCTGGGCCAACCTGCGTGACAGGACCAAGGAACCCCTGCTGGTGTCAATCGTTATCAACGTGGCGGCTAACACCATGTACAGCTACGTCCACGCCTTCCCTCAGCCCAGGGGGGTCTACATGCTGGTGTCCAGGGCACTGGTCGGCTTTGGGGCAGGTGTGTTGTCACCCCGACCAATCGATCGCATTGAAACTCATATTCGTATCAGCCATTTCCCGACAAATCGCTTTCTAACTTGCGTCAACGACTAAATCTGACCAAACAAACTCGCCAGTGAGATTGTGGAAGGTGTCAGCTTCTAAAAGATGTTATCAGTTTGACAATTTTGGCACTTTGGAAGTGATTGAATGCGTTCGCCATTTAACGTTTAGAGAAAAGTAGCAGAAACTATCTTCCACCATCTCACTGGCGAGTTTGTTTTGTCAGATTTAGTCGTTAACGCAAGTTAGAAAGCGATTTGTCGGGTCATGGCTGATACGAATCTGAGTTTCAATGGGATCGATTGGTCGGGGTGGTTGTATAGCGTCTGTCTCTCTCTCTGTCAGTCACACTTAAAAAAGACTGCTGTATTTTCTTGAATAAAGTATGCACTTTGTAAACATTTCAGAAGAGAAAAGGAACACCATAAATTTGAATTTATCCTTATAAAACATAACACTTTGGGGTAATTGTAATCTTATCTCCACTTCAGGAAATGTAGCCGTAGTCCGTTCCTACGCGTCCGCAGCCACCACGCTGTCTGAGCGCACATCCACCATGGCCACCATGAGTGCCTTCCAGGCTATCGGCTTCATTCTTGGTCCAGGTAAGAAAAAAAACATTTCTTTTCTGTACCAATTTGAATGCAATGTCATCAGTTTTTCTCAAGATTTATGAGGGTTGTAGATGTTTCCTTTGATTTTTGTTTTCTTAAAGTTTTGTTTTCAAATTATGAGCTGCACGTAAAAGAACCGAAGGCTCTTTTAAAAAAGACCCAGTGTGCTTGTCTGAAAACACGGAAGCAATTATATTAAAGCCGTATTGCACAACTAGCTAACGAAAAGGCGCCATGCTTCACTCTCAGTCTGAGGGCCCCACTTTATACCTTTTACTGACTCCCCACGGCGCAAGCGGTAACGCAACCCCGCTGCTTCGCCATCTGGATCAAATTCGGTGGATCTGAAGGGCCCGCGTTCGAACCTCAGTGGTCGACTCGAACTCGGACATGTTGTAAGGGATTGCATTCGTCATTTCGGATGGTGACGTAAAGCCAGCGGCCCCGTGTATGAGGGAGCTTTGAGCATAAGCCTCAAGCGTCAAACCTCTGCACGTAAAAGAACCCAACACACTTATCGAGAAGAGTAGGGGTGACCCGGTGTGCTTGGCCAAAAACGCGAGCTGTGCCATGGCGAAGCCGCATTGCACTACCACTAGCTACACCTCAATTGAGGATGCCTGTTTTGCCTTTACTTTTTACCTGACTGAATTCACCTTTCTAATAACAGTGTTGCAGACAGCGTTCGTGCCCTTGGGTGAGAACGGTATCGAGTGGAAGGCCATCCAGCTGTCCATCAACATGTACACGGGGCCTGGCTTCCTGTCAGCCATCCTGGGGATCATCAACATCCTGCTACTCATCTTTGTGTTCAAGGAGTGTAAGGTGGCAGACACTGCTGGTCTCGTGGTCAACAGTCAGGGTAAGACTGGTATTTTGTCTTTTTTTTGGCGATGCCTAAGGGGTGGAGCCATTTTTGGTTAACAGTCGGGTTAAGACTGGGATTCTGTTTTTTTTTTGGCGATGCCTGAGGGGTGGAGCCATTTTTGGTTTACAGTCAGGGTAAGACTGGGGTTTGTGTTTTTGTTGGCGATGCCTAAGGGGTGGAGCCATTTTTGGTTAACAGTCAGGGTAAGACTGGGATTTTGTCTTTTTTTTGGTGATGCCTAAGAGGTGGAGCCATTTTTGGTTTACAGTCAGGGTAAGACTGGGATTCTGTATTTGTTTTGGCGATGCCTAAGGGGTGGAGCCATTTTTGGTTAACAGTCGGGGTAAGACTGGGATTCTGTATTTTTTTTGGCGATGCCTAAGGGGTGGGGCCATTTTTGGTTAACAGGGTAAGACTGGGATTCAGACTATTTTTTTGGCGATGCCTCAGGGATGGATCATTTTGGTCATCAGTTAGGTGACTGTGATTCTTTCTTGTTTAATTGGTGACACCTTAAGGGTGGAGCAATTCATCCAAGTTTTCACCTGCATAGTTAAGAATTGTCACAAAATCAGGTCATATATTTTAATTTTCTTGCTTTTACTAACAATATTTCATGGAAGGACACTGACATGGCCTCTAGGACAACTCAAGTTCATCATGTTTCTACTTTCCAACAGAAATAGAAAAGTCGGAAGAGGAGGGGACGGTGGATTACTTTGCAGTCGCGGCAACCAACATCCTGTTCTTTGTCATCTTGTTTTCCTTCGCCATCTTTGAAACGTAAGTTTGCATGGTGCTGAAAACATTGTTATTGTTAACAGAAGCACTTTCCGTTCTGAAGAATAGAGTTGTTCAGTTTGGAAGCATAAGAGTTTTTTTAAAGATTTTATTTGTGTTTCAACAAGGGGACTCTTGAAGTACATAAACTCATGAGTGTGATTTAGATCATTTTCCTTCATTAAAAATGTACTGTTAAGGTTAAACTCCATTGATATTTGTGCGCCATTTCAAATATATCCACCTCTTTGAAAAACGGTGTGTTTGAGAGATCTCTAGTGCAGCACCCCAGGTATGCACAGTTCAGATATACAGGAGTACATTGTATCTAGGGACGTTGGGTTGGAAATCTGTTTGGACGTATATTTTCAGGGTGGCGGGTATACATGTATGTGACCTGGCGGTATCACATGTACGTTGGTAGACATGAAATCTTGAAATGCTTGCGGTCCTCTTACAACAAAATTGGCATCGTAGATACATGTATACATTTTCACTGCGCTACAGAATTGTTTCAACCGCAAAAACCGTCAGGGAAAGTCGTGTGAAGTGCCTTTCTCAGGGGCACAACATCGGGGCATGGTATCGAACTCGGGACCTATTGGTTCCGAGTTCAATGCTCTAACCGTTATGCCACGCCGACGAAAATAGGGTTGACTGCATGCATATATGCTATTTTGTTTCAGAATCACGACCCCCCTGACTATAGTGATGTATGCGTGGACCCAGAGCCAGGCAGTGCTGTACAATGGAATCATACTGGGCTGTTTGGCTGTCCAGTCTGTCTGTGTCATGATAGCCATCAGAATCCTCTCAAAAAGGTAAGTGCAGGTGTCAATATGTGAGCTGTACAGATGGAATGAATATAGAATGCAACATTGATCAAACCAACATTGCCCGAGGTACCAACCCAACCTGCAGGATGGAGGGTGATGCGGAATACACCGTGTTGTACCCCCTATTTCATTTATGTCATACCCACCTGAAAAATACACGCATTTCAATGCAAATGCACCATGCAGAAGTAAAGATTCGAACGTCCAAATCCGGTATTCAAATTTGTGAAAACCGACTCACTCGAAACGAGTTTGAATTGAACTAAGAAAGGTTGGGCCGTACTGTTTACTATTGTTTATTTATTCGCATATGTTGTGTTAGTGTTTAAAAACAAAGATATATAAGGTGGCTTTTCTTGGGCCTCCTTTCGAAATTTGACAATAAGAATTATATCATAAATTGTACATAACTCAAAACTAAGGAAAAGTAACGATAGAAAACAAATTGAACTTATACCATAAATTCTAATGAATTACCATAAATTCTAACACTGGAAAGACCAACCACTGCGAACACCCGTATTGAATAATATCGCTGCCCCGGTATGATATACTCAAGTAACTTAACAGAACTTAATAATCTAATTCTATTATGCACATGTTGCAGAAATTCACACACAACAACGATTTAGATTTAATATCATAGTGAAAAAAGTTTCTCCCCCTACTTACACAAGAAGTATTCTCCAAGCAGAGGCTTCGATCGAGAGGGGTAGTTTTGTCGGGATTTTAACGTTCCTCTCCTCTCACCTCTGCAAGATATCGGAAGGCATCAAGCCTTTTTAATCTAATCACTTTGACACATAAAGGCCATTTTGAAAGTAGGTGCTAAGTCTGCCAAGAGATTCTAGTGTTTCTGCCCTCGCGCCACAGGTGTTTCCGGTCTGCCGGTCCAGAAACGCAGTGACCTACTGTACATACTTTGGGATATAGTTATACATCTTATCTATATCTTTGATTCCTTAAAAACATTTATCATCATGTGTGGAATGTTTACTTCATGTTATGATGCTTTCAATCTGGCGGGTCAGCCATTCAAAGTGATTGTGGGGGAGACAGCAGGGTGCCCGCCCGGCTGGCTGCACACTCCCCCAAGTTACCGGAGGCTGCGCTAATCCCCCGGCAGTAAAACTCTTTGCCTAACGATAAATTAATGGTACAAAGGGAGGGGCAGCCACACCAATTCTGAAAGAACAGCCCCGCCCTTATGCGTTATGAGGCAGAGGTGAGAGGAGAGGAACGTTAAAATCCCGACAAAACTACCCCTCTCGATCGAAGCCTCTGCTTGGAGAATACACAAGAAGTAGCTGCCAACAGTTTTGCTTTAACCACCTGGATCGTTTTTTAATGTCTTAGAAGCCTTAACCTCTGACCTTATCCACAGTCCTGTGGAAAGCTAGATATGAACAAAGTACTAAATTTCTATTCTAAAGCAAATTGGCAAGTAACACTCTACGTGTCAGAGGCAGGAATAATGTTTTGTTTTCTCTTCTTCTTTAATTAAAAATCTAACTTTGTTTTCTCAGGTTCAATGAGAAGAGGATGATGCTAGTTGCGTTTTTCATCATGCTTGGTTCCTTCATCATGCTCATTCCATATGGTAATGAGCCCATTCCACATGTGGCACCAGGTATGTTCATATCCTTGAATACACTTATGTCAGGCTTTAGCTAGGCATGCGCCCATGCGTCATTTTGGCGTATACTAAGATAACAAGCAAATTGGAAGCCCTCTTTTTCAGCTGGACGCACAAAGGACCCCCGTTTCCCTGATAATTACAAACACATGTTACTGTGTTAGTGTCACTGATGCTTTTTTAGTCCTACCAGACACTGGGATAGCATAAAAATTGATTGACATGCAAAGCTACCATGAAATTGTTAATCCGTAGAGCCCATTGGGAGACAGAGAGAGGGAACAAGCAGTTTTTAGTGCTGAAAATGGTCTGCTAAAAGTATGATAACTAAAGACTAGAACACACTAACCCCCGCATCACAGCACCCACCCTCAATTTTGGACCCCTTGTCTATAAATCCTAGGTAAAAGCCTGATTTATGTCATACCCACCCGAAATGCAACATGATAGAGCTTTGTTTCTGCGAAAAAAAGAAATGTAATAACATTGATTCCCACATGCGAATCTGGTGTTCGAATTTTTGACAGTGGTGCAACCGGCGCTCGAAATACATTTTAAATATTCTATTGAAGCTCGTGTAATACGAGTAGAACCCCGTGCGATATGGAAAATTATTACACAATGAAGAACACCCGTATCAAACGTTAAACACTTTTTTGTAGCCCAGGTATGACATATATATATAGACTAAGTACGGGATTGATTTTAGTGAAGTGAAGAAAACAAAAGTGTTTTTGGCAACTGTCATGGGCATGAGTATTTTGGCTGTGTGTCTAACATTGAACCTTGTAATTGTGTCGGGTACCCTAAGACTACTTATGCAGCATAATTTAGTAATTATTACTCACGCCAAGTTACTCTGTTGGCTACTAAAAATACTTTAAGTTCATAAGGATGGATAAGTATTTGTGCTACATATACTTCAGGTTTGCTATGTTAGTTTAGCGGTTATGGGGTCTTTTTATAGATATGAATTGGTATTGAATTTTTCTTTTTATTTGAGTTGAATGTGTGATAGATTTGTTAGCAATAGAGAGAACGCTAGCGACCCAAAAAAACAACCCTGTGATGTCATAATTCAAGATGGCGGCCACCACACATACCAATGGATCCAACCAAAGGTTTTGCCATGCAAACCTGTATAAATTGCATGATATGTACAATCTACAATCCAGTATGTTATCCTTGCCAGGTCTCCATCCAGCGGTAAACATCACCACACCGAGTCCACACCATCAGAACATCACCCACTCCCCCAACATCACAGTCCTCACCACTCCTGCTGCTGCAACAACGCCCCCTAGAGGCTGTCCCTGGGAGTACAAGTGGTGCGACAACACACCAAAACTGTACCTGGGGCAGATGTTTGCTGGGTTCTTCCTGCTGGGACTCAGCTATCCAACGAGCAACGTGTTGTCTTATGCACTGTACTCTAAAATCCTGGGCCCTAAACCACAGGTATTTATCATTATCAAAAATTGGCAAATATGTCATAAGGTCTAAATGAATGGTTATTGCATATTATTACATTATAAAATGTCCTTGGTTCTAGTTAATTGAGCTGTATACAGAAGGTGTTTCATCACATATGAATACCCAGTGTAGTTGCTTCAGATGATGGTACAACAAGCTCTTTTCTGCATTTGTTGTAGTTAGTCTACAAGGACATGTTTACTGTTGAATCAAGGAGGTTTTATATTATATATGAAACTTCATCGGTTGAATACAGGAATAAAAGACCTGTTATCATATTTTGTCGCCTCAATTCTTTCTTAACAAGATTTATGATCTCAAAATTTGAAAATATAGGAATCTTGTTTTTTTTGCCTTGCGGAGGATGTCATCCATAAAATTTACTTGTGGCCTTACCAAAATAACAAGAAATTGTATACCCTTCCAAATTCATTTAGTTTTTGTGAATTCTTTGTTTCTTGGCAGAAAATTGAAGAAAGGAAATTGGATAGCCTTTGAAAAGATATTCTGGGATCTTTGACCTAACTTCCTGTCAGTGTCCCTGATATGCTTAGCGAGGAAACACAAACCAGTAATGTGTAAATTGCCATTAGGCCACACCAATTTAATTCCTTGGTTAACGGATTTTTATTTTCCCCAAAAAAAAAATCAAAAAAAAAAAAATCATGAAAACAGAAGGCTGGGCCAGCCTTCTGTTTCCATGATTTTTTTCTAAATTTTTTTTTGAAAATAAAAATCTGTTAACCAAGAAATTAAATTGGTGTGGCCCTAATAGTATTTAAATCATGTATTTGTCTGTCCCTATCGGTTGACTCTCCTATATCAGCTATTCTGCCTCGAGTTCTGTAAATGCCATTCAAGTTTGTGTGGTTTTTATTTCGCGCTAAGGGGAAAATGGAGTGTTCGCGGTTGTTTTAAGTTCGCGGTGAAATGGTCGCCACGAAAACCGCAAACATAAAACCACCGCGAACATTTCTGCATTTACAGTATGAGTGGAATGTGTCGACATTTGCCAATAAATCAACATAAACAAACGCACAAAAACATTCCTTTCATTTCATTTCAATGACGTAACATTTGAAGTTAATGTAATCAAACTGATGCAGCTGATTTTCTGATTACATTCCAGGGCACCTGGATGGGATGGCTGACGGCCTCGGGAAGTCTGGCCCGCACCCTCGGCCCCGTCTTCGTCAGCCAGATCTACACGAACTACGGACCACAGATCGCCTTCGGTGCAGCGGGAGGCATCGTTTTAGTCGCCATTTTCTGGCTTCTTGCAGTCTACAGAAGGCTGGTTCCTTTTGTGGAACGAAATAAGATTCTTACTTAACCTTTGGCATACTGAGGTCGTCGTTTGGCACCCAGTTCTCTATTAGTTACAGAGTTAGGCAGCAGGGAGAAGGTTAATAATTAGCTAGTTCTAACTACACTATATATGATAGCGGTAGAAGGCTTGTACAATTTTTAAAGCTTTTGTAATTTTGATACAAATTTGGTCGAAGGCTTGTACAATTTTTGAAGCTTTTGTAATTTTGGTACAAATTTTGATAATTTTTAAGGGATGTGTGCAATTTTGGAATTGATAAGACTGTACCCGACTGCATATATGTGTTATAAGGAAATTTTGTACTTTATATCATAGAAAATTGTACAGAATGCATTTCTGATCTGATCAGAGAGAACTATACATGTTTTGTGATATGCAGATTGTAGGTATGTGCACAGCAATCGAGTCAAACTAATATTAGGACTCTAATTTAATAAACATTTTATGCCCAGGTTTATAATATTATGTACAGGTTAATATCATGTTAATCATCATAAATGATCTTCAAAAAGATCAATGGTCTTTCACTTACACTATCCACATTTTTTCAGCAGTTGAATCAGCAAGATATGTTACTAGTATGTCTTTATACTGTTATTGTAGTATTTGAAAAATGTGACCTGTATTAGAAATTGGATCCATTGATATTCTATATTTCTTACTATGCAAATTAATGTCACACATAATCATTGTATTATTTAACTTTGTACTTTTGCAGACCAAAATTACCTAAAAACCAATAATATATCAAGCCAAATGTAAATCATTCAAGTATGTGGTGGTGGTAAGTTCAATATTATTGAATGAAATCCCTTTGAAAATATTGGAGAATGTACAATGTAGTAAACCAGGAGTCCACTTACAAGCAGGGCTTATGCGCCCGCTTGTTTAGGACGTCTTTTTAGGTGTTTTTAGCTGGTTTTCTATTTTGTCAGGTTTCTTTTCTGTCCAGTAGCCTAACCGGCAACCTCACAAACTAGAAAGCCCGATAAAAACACCTAAAATGATGTCCGAAAAAAGTCAGTGCCTAACATCTGCTTGGAGAGTAGGGTCAACTTACATTTTCATATACTGTATATCTATTATTCTGGTAGTGAGCTACTTTGAAATGGTCAAATGTAAAAAAAAGTTATTTGGAAAACAATAATATTTTATTAATTAAAAGAACTACAACAAGAAACACTGTTTTTGTGTATGAACTTTATAATCTGGTGTAAGGGGAGAAACATGGCACAATATTTTTATCAATTATTTTATAAGTAACCACATTGCATACATTAAGCACAAGGGAAAGACTGGCCTGAAATGGTCTTGGGGATGAAAATATGATAATTGGAACTTTTCTTCATCTAATCAACATAACTGCAAATAATCCTTTCATATTAATGATTGTGAAAATTTATCATGTTTGTTTTCACCCCTAAGAATCATTTTAGTTCCACCCGGCACCATTGTTTGGGCCAATCAGAACTTGGCTTTTGGATTGGCTCATTACTTGCAGGGTTGACAATAGGGTTACACATTTCTTGGTAACAGTGTAAAAAGTGGAACTGTTACAATTTTTCCAATGGCTGAGAGCATATTCTTATACCAAGCATGAATATACCATGTCATACAAATCTTCTTTTGATAATAATATTTAAAAGTTAACAAGGGATCATGGCACTTAACATAAAATGTGTTTGTTACTTTCCTAAATTTATCCTGGCTTGCTTTTCAGTCCTATATTTTTCACTACACAAGTTTAACTTAACAATAAAAGAACAATTTGTTACCCAATATGAAACACCACAAGTTGCCTAGTTGTGTCAATAAAATCAATGATAATATTTTCGATGGATAAACTTTATGTTCCAGATTATAACAAATAATGTAATATAAGATACGATTTCTGTAAAAACAAGACATAAAGATATGATACAAACAAGCTAGTACGAAACAGTGACAAGTGTTCAGAAAAATTATAACGTCCAACATTAGACTACAATATATCTAATAAAAGTATCTACAAACTTACTAAAACTCGAAGAACATAACCTCCATTAACATTAATCTGCCAGGTTGCATTCTTTATGCCACTTTGAAAAACAGTGTGTTTGAGAGATCTCTAGTCCAGCACCCCCTAGGTTTACATTTGTAGATACAGTCAAACCTGCCTAGGCGACCACCTTTTCAACACGACCACCTGGCCATGGCGACCGCTTTTTCTCGGTCCCGAAAATTTTCCCCATAGGCACAAGCATTAAGCTGCCTGCCCAAGGCGACCACCCGTCCAACGCAACCACGACCGCCACAAATTGGGACCGCACAGAGCACAGTCCCTGCCCATGGTGGCCGCCTAATTTTCAAGCGTGTGGTGACATCGGATCATTTTAAATTTGCTGTCGGATTTCACGGAAATGTTTTCAAGACTTTGAAGGACAAAAATATATGGAATAGCAATGTTTAGATATGCAGGAGTGTATTATACTGGGGGACGTAGCATTGGACATCTCTTTAGATGCATTTTGTCAAGGTGGTAGATATATGTAACCTGGTGGAATCATGTTCAACTAATAGTAAACATTTAACAGATTTGGCATACAGATTGAACTCTTTCCATTTTCAGGCTTGCTAATCAAATCATACAGCAGCTACGTTCATTGCTATACTCTTACGAACCTTTTATGCAAGAATATTGCCATATCTTATCCTTACCTTCAGTTATACAGGTCAACTGTAGAAAACGACAGTAACGTTGGAAGTTAAATCCAAGAATAACAGCTCCCTTTTTAATATCAAACCGCACTAATAACATTCTATCCTAATCTCCAAGCAGATCTAATGTTGGCAATAGTGCTGTTTTTTCCCTTTGGATACTGTCATTGCCACCGATAGATCTGCTTGGAGATTAAGTCTATCCTAGCTTTGTGCAGCTTTCACATAATGCTCTGCCAAAATTTCATCTTGGAAAGCAACTACGAACAAAAACTATCTTTCTGTCAACATGTCTAGCCTAATTTTGTCTGCTCCAGCAGACTTAACAACAAAGTAATACTTAGAGAAAAAATATCTTCTTGAGTACATAGAAATGTAAAACACCAAAACTTAAAGGCAGGCTAAACTTAATTTCGTAAAGCATACTGCAGTATGTTAAATATACCACTAAGAGCAGTTCTGACTTCTTTTACATGAGTCCATCATAGATTAGCGTTTTTACAATATTTGAAATTCGCGGTGTGGTGATGTAATACTGGCGATGTCCAAAGCCCTTTGTGACGTCAGATTCCGAGTCGGAGGAATGGCGTCTGAAGCAATTCCTATGGTGCAGATGTGGCCGACCCGGCATCTGACGTCATAAAGGTCAAAGGTCTTTGGACATCGCCAGTATTACATCACCACACAGCGAATTTCAAATATTGTAAAAACGCTAATCTATGATGGACTCATGTAAAAGAAGTCAGAACTGGTCTTAGTGGTATATTTAACATACTGCAGTATGCTTTACGAAATTAGGTTTAGCCTGCCTTTAACAACATGTACTGTATAAACTTACAATATATAACATATTCCTTGTTTCTGTTTAAATACAAACATAGAATATAAGCTAAAAGTTGATATGCACATTTCCCCTTTGCAACTTCCAAGGTTGTCCAGTTCTTTCAATGAACTTAGCAAACAAGTCCCATACCCAAGGTCCTTGATACTTGATAAAGACAGTCATGAAGACCTATTGTGAAAACCACCACAAGAAGTGTTGTTTATGTAGAGTAGTATTTATAGCAGCTAAGAGATCATCCGGAAAAAGAAAAGATGAATCTTGAGAAGTCAGATAACAGTTACTAACAATAATTTCTGAGCATACCAGATTTATATTTTTAAGATAACGACATCATGATGATTCAAAAGTCTTCGTTTCTTGAAGTAAAGAGGAATGGTTGAAGTAGCGAAAGTACTTAATAGAATTATACATCTCTACCAATGAAAAAAAAGGTACAGAATATACATCATGATTATATATATCTCACAGACCTCGGATGGTGATAATTGAAGTCTGCACTGCACCTAAATTTGGACCACACGTAATGTTTTGGGCTCCCACTTTTTAAGAGAGAGGGGGAGAGAGAGAGCTATGAGAAACCATCAGTTTTGGGACACCAGAGAACATAGATCTTGTAACAATTTGATGTATAGAAGAACAGTGCTTTTGGTAGAAATGTGTAACAAAAAATTGCACATCCGATCCCATCTTTTCCTAAACCAGCTAAAAAATACACAAAACAGTGTGATCCAAACTTTGACATGTTTACATTTTGGTACTCACAGTATGAAAATGCACCTGGCACTAATTTTCACTGTTATTGCTTTCAGCAATGATATGGCACTGGGGTTCCAACGTCAATACACAAAACACATCATAAAATCCTTGAAAAGACCTCGTTCAATAAAAGTCATTTGCCTAATGGGCATGGAATAACCCAGGCAACATTCAAATCAATGGGACATTGAGAAAACACTGGCAGGCCTATATTTTGTCATTAGTCTGAACATTTTGACTGTGTCTATGGCACTTGTAATAATGCCATTGACATAAAAATCTTGAATAAAACATATAAAAAACAGTTTTGGTTAATAAATGTGCTGGATTTGAAAGACTTGCACATCAAAGTTTGAAGGTCAACTCCTCAAAGTGTGGAAAATGCACAACTGTAAATCCATTTATGTTCATGGGGATTTCTGCAGTGTTTTAAATCCACTGTAAAAAATACTGTAGTACAGTAGCAATACAATGGAAACACATATGATTTTTTCAATGGAGAGGTCTACACAAAAATTGCAAAAATAAAACCGCCGTGAACGTTTCACAATCTACAGTATTACTGCATGTATTGATTTCACCGCCCACTGTAAAATTAACACCTGCACTGGCATCAACGTATCTATGACCAGTGCAAAGAACATAAAGCTTTAGACACATTTATGTTCCTTTCATCTGTAATCAAATTTTCTTCTAAATCCAGCTTCAGATTTCAAACAGTTGGCTTAAAAAACTTGGCTGTAAAAATTTTCCCCCAAAAAACTGTTTCGTTTCTATGGTATCGGACTATTACTAAGTATCAGACAGAGTATAAATTTTGTTGCCATATGATATGGCACCAGTATAGTAAACATACCACTGGTTGTTTGTACATTAATGTAGCAGCGCCAAAATTCATCTTACATTATACTAAGATCTGGGAGATAGAGATTGTGCTTCCAAGGCTCAAAATACCAAAAGATCTGTCAGGGCGCGGTCACATTCGCCACGAGCTGTCGTACACGATTTTGATGCTGTAGAATTTTCAAGTACCAACTGCCAACAAGGATCAATTTAAAACAGCAAGTTACATGACAAAGACAGCTGAGTTTTGTATGACATTTGCGCAACTATCCAAAGAGCAATCCCTGTTTATGACGAATGTGAATGGGCCCTAACCTGCAATGTGATTCATAATATTAATAAGCCGCTTCACAGTTTGAACTGCACATGAGCAAGGTCAAAGGTGAAGTCCCTTAACTAGTAAACAGTTGTTGTCTCGGCCGTGCTTGATACATGTCCAGACATGTCTCAGGGGCCTTAACCTTTGACATATTACCCACAATGCACATGAGTTGAAACTGTGAAATGGCTCATACCAAGTCTGCAATTTTTACTGCAAATTGCAAGTGGGTATTTTGAGCCCTGGACGGTATGGAAATGTTTGAGACCAGTGATGACGAACTATCGCGGGAACCTCAGTCTACCAGTTCACGACAACGCTCACAGAACCATCATCGCCCTTGATGACCACGGGACTCGCGGGTGCGGGGGACTCGGGGTCGTCCGGTGTGTCGGGTGCCTCCCTGAACGAGATGGTAGGGTTCTCCGATTCAGGCACTTCAGAGTTGTCCACAATTTCTGGTATGTCGAGCAAGTCTTCTTTCACTGGGCTGGAGGGTTAGATACACGGAAACTTACAATTAGACATTAAGTTGTATGACATTTCGGCCTTATTGTGTTTGGAAACAGATAACATACACACAAGAACATCTTCATGTGGTGTGTGTACCAAAATAAAAGAAAGAGTGTCATATGCATGTCTTCAAAATTCCTGTTCACAATCGCAAGAACTGGATTACAGTACAGATAAGACACACACACAGGCACATAATACATACACAGGCGACAGCATAATGTGCTATGCCTACATGTAGCAGTGGTACAGAAATAAAACAAAAGTTAAAATTGTGAGCCAGGCTAAAACACGGTTGTCAGACCTGTTCCCCTTTGTTTGCTCATTGTCAATCACCTTATTAGTACAGCATATACTGTTAGCATCACTCTATACAATGTACATTTGTATTCTGCACATTGTTAGTAGCTTTGTTAGGGACAGCAGTTCCAGTAAACATTTAAACATAGCAGACAACATTTTTGCTAAATATCAACAGAAAAGGGGAAGCAAATAGTCATGGGAGTGGAATGTACTCTCCAAGCAGAGGAATGGGTCTGGCTGGTTTTTGACGTGTTTTTAGGCGTTTTCGTTTAGGCTTTCTATTTTGTGACGTTTTCTTTACGTCACCAAGCCACGCATCTCGACTATGTTGTGTGGGTTGGCGACCTACAGAAAATGGGACAAAACAGAAAGCCTGACAAAAACGCCTAAAACACGTCAAAAACCAGCGGGACCCACACCTCTGCTTGGAGAGTAAGCGGAAGGCGGCAGCACATGCAGCTCATGGTCAGCGGCATTCCAACTGCGATGGGGGAACAACGAAACTAAGTCTACCTAGCAGGTGAGTGGTACGGCCCGGGGGCCTGGTCAGTTCCTGTCGGCTGGACCACGTTGTTTGTACCTGATTGCGGGCTGTATACCGGCGGGGGCTGTTCTTCTGTCGCCACGGGTTGGTAGGACGCTGACGCGACCTCTTGCTGCACGTGGTTGTCAGTCTGCGCGCTCGCATTCTTCTCGTCCTCGGTCCTTCTGGAACTGTGGCTTGACTGACTCGTGTTGGAGGACTCCAGCGGTTGCTTGGGCTTGTCGGGGTCGTCGTCGGTGATGTACGCCATGTTGACCTGGCCGGAGTTGTTTCCGGGTTGGTACACCGACGGACGTGGGATGGTGGTCATGGGGTAGTCGCTCAGCGAGATGTGGGGGATGTCGCTCAGGAGGTCGAAAGACTTGCTCTTTTGTCGGCGGCAGCACCTGACGACGCAAACCACAACAGTTACAAACAGAATAAGTCCGCAAGCGCCCACACCACAAACCAAGATGATGCAGCCGGTGTGATCCAATTCACTGATTTTGCAGAAGCCTTGTACTGTGCGCTTTGTACTAGTAGTGGGAGTCCCTAGTAGGGTGGTTCCTTGAGCTGTGGTTGGCTGTGGAGGCCCATCGATGACCTGTGCACTAGTTGCTGTAAAGTTAGTCCCTCCAAACGAGAACAATAGAGGATCCGCAGGGTTCTCAACGTTAAGGTTCTCAAACTTGTCAGCAACAGCCTGCTGATAGGCTGGGGGGTCGACTTCTACGATGACGTTGGTGGAGCCGCAGGTTATGTTCCGGCACCTTGTGGTGTTTTCACTGACTTCGAGCCAATCAGCAACGGCGACACTGCAGTTCTGGAGGAACTCCATTTCGTTATTCAAGGCGACAGTGCAGTTGGCATCGAACGTCACGTTCCAAGTGTAAGGACCTGGTGCCGTGGTGGTCGTCGTCTGGGTCGTCGCCATCATCGTGGTGTTCATCGGTGCCATGGTGGCGTTGTCTGATACTGTGGTGCCGGTGGCCTCTGGTGTACCTGCTGTGGTATTCATTGCACCTGTAGCGCCTGTCATTGTAGCTGTGGTATTCATCTCACCTGTAGCGCCTGTCATTGTAGCTGTGGTATTCATCTCACCTGTAGTGCCTTGCATTGTAGCTGTGGTAATCACTGCACCTGTAGTACCTTGTGTAGCTGTGGTATCCATGGTACCTGTAGTACTTGGCATTGCAGTGGTATTCATCTCACCTGTAGCACCTTGCATTGCATCTGCAGTAGTACTGCCTTGCATTTCAGCTGTGGTATTCATGGTATCTGTAGTGCCTGGCATTGCAGTGGTATTCATTCCACCTGTAGTGCCTTGCATTTCAGCTGTGGTATTCATGGTACTGGTAGCTTGCACTGTAGCTGTGGTATTCATGGTCTCGGTAGAACCTGGTATTGCAGTGGTATTCATCGCACCTGTAGTGCCCTGCACTGTAGCTGTAGTATTCATGGCACCTGTAGTGCTCTGCATTGTAGCTGTGGTATTCATGGCACCTGTAGTGCTCTGCATTGTAGCTGTGGTATTCATGGCACCTGTAGTACCCTGCATTGTAGTTGCCTGACTTGTAGCATTCATCATAGTGCTTGCAGCTGGTTGGGTTGTGTTGGGCACTGCTGTAGTTACTGTACTTCCAGAGACCCCGGCAGTTGTCATCCTTCGCGTCGTCACGACAGTTGTGTTACCATCTGCTTGTGTTGTTGGGTCCATTGAGGTGTTCGATGCCGTGTTGCCCATTGTTGCTGTGGTGGTTGCAGAAGAAGTGCTGTCGCTCTGATTGGTTGCAGTCATGGTTTGCGTTGTCACCATGTTGCCCGCAGTTGTTGAACCGCTCACGGTGGTTGCGCCTGCAAAAGACGAGAGATTTTGCAATCTATAACATACACATAATGCTACCAATCAAAATACAGTTACTAATACAATGGTAACCCATACTGTACATGCAGAAATGTTTGTGAGGATTTAATTATGTGATAGAGAGAAAACGGTCTGTCTGCGGTGGTTTTAAGTTCGCCTTTGAAACAATAGCAGCACTACAGTGACTGTCCCATAACACTTTTCGCGGTGGTTTTAAGTTCAAGGTAAAGTAAACACTGCGAAAACCATGAACTTAAAACCACCGCGAACATTTCTGCATTTACAGTATTTAAAGTGTCATGATTTTGTGAGAATAAAACCAAATTGCAAACATTTCAAGATTAACAGTATATAACCAATATTCCAGCATGATTCTATAAAATATTTAATGCTAAAGTCACTGTGTACACTTTGATACATTGGAGCATATACATTGACTGTTACGTATACGTATATGCCCTGGGATACATCATTATTTCTACTGGTCTAGAGTGAGTTAACAGACACATGGATGATACATTAAGATTTACAATTATAAATCTATCATCCCAGCATGATTCTATAAGATACTAAATGCTATAAACTTTGATATGTTGAAGCATACCTTGAATTCAATGTTACGTATGCGTTTAAACTAAAAGCCTGGGGATACGTGTATTATTTTTACTGTTCCAGAATGAGTTTACAGACACACGGGTGATACATTTCAAGGTTATGACACAGGCAAGCTTGAGTCTCCTTAGCCTAAGTCTTATTTATTCTTAGTTGACATCCTGACCTCTTCTTTCCTTTAATTTTAAGTGAAACAGCCCTCAGACATTTAGAAAGCCCAGACGTATATGTACAGTTTATTTTAAGCTTACAGTGACTCAAATTTGCAGTCACGGCATGCTTCCAAATCCAAATGGATTATTCCAGGCTTGAAATTCGTTTTTGGAAAATTTCCAATTATAGGATAGTGAAATAGAGGTACAGAGAAAAATATTCTGGGAGCACAGCATACAGAAATGAAGCAAAATGTCTGTAACATCTAATTGCAAATTTATTTTAAATCTCAGAGCTCAAATTTTACAGCCTGAATCTGACATTTTAAAGCTACCTTGAAGTTCTAAATTTAAGGTGCTATCATTCTTCCAGACACTTCAATGTCAGAGAAACATACTGTAATTCTTGTTTCTTTCACTGTTCTGTTCTGTCACTGTTTTCACGGTCACCTCTGTACCGTGAACTTATCATCACCATGAAAAAACATGTTTTTATTTCTTATGATTCCTTCACACGTCCATTTTTAAAATCACTTGCTGCCAAGTTCGTGTTCATTCAAGTTAAAATGTCAATTTTCCTTACACCGTGAAATTTAGCTACCGTGAAGATATTAAGTGAATTACAGTACACTACACAAATATCTACAAAATTGTAAGTGCACCCACAGTCAAAAATTAGGTGCACAGTTCCAATTTTGGATGCACAAAAGTGCATACAAGTACATTTTATATGCACCCAGTATTTCAAGCCCTGTTTCTGGTTTGCTCAAGTCACAGAGCCTTGTGAAGAAAGTCAACATATTACATGGCATGCCTGTAGCCAGGATTTTGAATGGGGGGGTTCTTTTTAATGTTAACTTTAAGGGACCAGCGAGTGCCGTAGGCGCGAGACGAGCGCCGCAGGCGCGAGCTCCCTAGGGGGAACCTTCTGATATGGCATTTCCTGTGTTTTTGAGAGGATTTCAAAGGAAGAAATCAGAGACAAAGTTAGCAGTTTTTCTAGGATTCCAGCTCCGTTTGTGATACAAATAGATCCACCTTGAAAAAAACCCTTGGACGTTAAAAGGTGAACCCTTGAGCGTTTCAAATTCTAAGATTTGAACCTTCTGAAAGGGCAGTTCCTGTGTTTTTGAGAGAATTTCAGAGGACAAATCAGAGACAAAGTTTCTTCTAGGATCCTAGCTATAGCCTCTGTGGCATTGCTGGTGATACAAATAAGTCCCCCTTGAAAAAAATCTTGAACATTAAAAAGTGGACCTTCATGCCTGTGAAAATGGACCTTCAAGCCAATGAGGGGGTTCGTCCGAACCCCCGAACCTGGCTACGGGCATGCATGGGACTGCATTTGCCAGTCATGCATGCATGCGTCATTGACCGTACCTTGTGCGTGACGATTGCACACGCCCAGTACAAGGAGTAGAGCGAGTAGCGCGTGCATCGTGGACGCTCTCCTAACGTCTGTCATCACGGCGCCGGACCTGTATGAACAAACAACAGAATATCACATGTATGTCGCACACACCTGTTAATACTACATCTCATCAACACAGCACTTAGACAGAACGTATCGTCTTGTTCGCGTATATAAGGTCACGATATCCCGTATATGGTTTCCATATACTGTTGTAAGTCTGATGCTACGTTTACTCAACATCTAACAGACACTGTGATTAATGCTATAATTGTACTGCAGAAATGTTCGCAGTGTTTTTTTGTCCAATACTGTAGCAGTATGTGACCATAGCACTGCCGCAGAATTAAAACCACCGGGAACAATCCATTTTCCCCTTTAGCGTGAAATAAAAACCATGTGAACTTAAAAATGCATTTACAGTTATAAGAAGACAACAATTCTCGAACATGCCTTATTACGCACTGCAACCGGAGGAGCATGATGATATCCCGTATATAGTTTCCATATTGTTGTGTCAGAAAATATATCACATGCAACTGATGAAATTATGATGCATTGTTTACCAACAATCGAATAGCAACTGATGAATTCTATTGTAACTACAAGACAACAACTCCAGCTGTACATGCCTGATACCGTAAATGCAGAAATGTTTGCGGTGATTTTATTATGTTCACGGTTTTCGCGGTCAACTCTTTACCGCAAACTTACATGTAAAACCACCACGAAAAGCCGTTCCATTGTGTGACTCAGTAGCACTACTATCGTTTCAAACGCGAACTTCCTACTGCGAAATGAAATCCCCACGAACATTTCTGCATTTACAGTAACACATTGCAACTGAAGTACCATATATGCTGGTCAAGGGTTAAACAGTTTCTTGACATACAGTAATGACTTTGCCACTGATAATTCATAAAATACAAACAGTTCACTAGCCAGCAGGCTGATTGCCCAGAGTCCCACGTACATACATTACATTCCGGGACGGTGCTAATTAACACCTACAGCATTAGCTGTAACGTTACCCCTCCCCATATGGCTCGAATACTATTAGCACCTGAAACCTACCTCCGCATATTCTAAAGCCTGTTCGATGACAAAAAATTGATCCACACGTTTAAACCAACAGACGTGGTCATATGATTCTGATTAGGCTGATGGGACAATATAGATTGACGGGTGGCGTCGTAATGAAATCGTGTAAAAAAAAACACAAGGTCAGATGACATCACTTCTTCCCTGTTTAAAAAGTGATTGAGTCAGTGTGTTGGTGTAAGCTCCTGGGATGACAATTTGCTTGTTGGGACGGACAAAAATTTCACCCCATCCGCCCCCAAAATCTCAACTACAAATGAGATGAAATTGATAAGAAATGTATTTTTGTCCGTTTGAAATGACAGATTTGACAACAAAAATCAACATGAACATGGGCTCCAAAACAACATTTTAAGTTAGAGAGAGCCCTGGTTAGTTCATTGCAAAATCATCAAGGTACTCAGTATATGGATGATGGTAATGTTTATGGACATAATTAGTTTTATTAAAATTTACATTTATGTAAACTAATGTTTGGTTATTCATCATTTGTACATGTAGCTCTGGGAAATTGACAGCGCTGAGACGGAATTCGACCGGTTTCGACTGTCTTTCTCAAGAATAATGTTTGGTTATTGTTACAAATGAGGCTCAAAAAAACTATTAGTACAGTCAAACCTGTATTAGCGGTCACCTTTGCATAGCGGCCACCTGCCCATTGTGGTCACTTTTTGTTGGTCCCTTGGATTTTTCCCATTGACATAAGCATTAAGAATTAGGCTATAGCGGCCACCTGTCCAACGCGGTCGCGGCCAGACGATTTTCGGTCCCGCGAGTGCAGTAACACTGCCGATAACGGTCCCGGCGCGCCGGTAGAAGCCGCATCGCCACCGCACGCCGGGTTAAAAATCTTCATTTTTTTCACGACGTTATCAAATTTATGTGGAATCAACTGGATAGGATGATAATAAAGAAAACTAGAAGGTTTTATCTTTGTTAGAAAATCCATGGTTTGACGCGAAGTCAAGCATAATTTTCTTCACATAGCTTGCGTTTGTACATCGTGGCAAAATTGACCATTTCTGTGCATTTCGACTGGACAAATATTACGGCAGCTTTTCGGAAAATACAACCCGCACATGTACCTGATGCGTTAAGTTCGCAAAATGTTTGAATGCCGGCCCAATTTCCGTTTTCCCCGGGAATATTCATCCAAACTTGTGCTCAAAACGTGCTTCGGGCTTACGCGCGATTTTCAAAATGGCGCTGATAGTGTCAGCAGCACAAAGGTCAACGGAAGACACCACTGTTACGGAGGTATACTGTGCTAAATTTATTTTGCTGCAAAGTATCACTGAGGTTAATTACTTAACCAAAAGCTTCAAAATAAATATGAATAACATTAATATGATGTAAAATTTGGGCTATTGCAATTCTCTGAAAAGAAAAAAAAACATCAAAAGAGCGACCTAAAATGTGACTTACCTTACCTATGCAATGTTTGCATGTGTACTGTATGGTGAATTAATGCATCTCAGTTCGTACTGAACACATGAGTCACTGGAAGTCAATTAGTCGACCTTTTCTCCATAGCGGCCACCTGTCCATAGCGGCCAGTTTGCGCCAGTCCCTTGAGTGGCCGCTATAGACAGGTTTGACTGTATTACTTGTAACGGTAAAATAATCATCATACATACCAGGGCTCGAAATAGTGGGTGCATGTGCACCCAGTGCACCCAAAATTGGAGCTGTGCACCTAATTTTTGACTGTGGGTGCACTGGTGCACTTTTATATTTTTGTAGCCTATAGGGTTAAGGTACTATTGTACACTAGTATACAGAATATTCTTGAAATGTAAGTATAAAAAACAGCATGATAACTTTTTGCTGTACTTTATTCAATGTATTATTTGTTTGAAATTTTGAAGTTAGCTATAGAATTACAGATTGAAGTTCTTAAGAAAGGCAGCAGCGTTAAACTTTGTAATTATGTTCTGAAGAACATTATTTTATCTGGTGCACCCAAAATTCTTTCTGTGCACCCAATTTTTTGAGTTGGGTGCACCAGTGCACCTATTCCCAAAGATGAATTTCGAGCCCTGCATACTAAATCTTATTGTTTTGATGAGTAATGCCAATATTGCTATTAATACAAATTACATCCTTTTACATGCTGCTATTTGATATGTACTACTAATCGTGAAGTCAACTGTGTCTGATAAGATATATTGGACATGACTTGACTATTGCTGAATAGCAGATACAATTCAAGAGATATCTGTTAACAGAAGATTGCCTTTAAGCAATTTGCAACACGGCAAGATTCCATCTCTTAGTCTTAGCTAATCTTTATTCTTAGTCTTATCTAATCTTTATTTATCAACTAGATCTTACTGTAAATCAATTCATTTTCGCGGGAACTTAATTTTGCGTTACAAGCTATAGAAGAAAGGCGATCAAGATAGCAGTTGTCAAGTAATAGAATGGAGCGCACATGACCCAAAAAATAAAACCACAGCAAACATTTTAAGATCTACAGTATGATGCTCTTTTCCAATCTATAGTAAATAGGATGAGACAGACAAAACTGTACAATCATTCTCAGAGAGTGCCGTATGTCAGCAAGACGCGGAAAGCCGATGCTTAGATGTCGTTAAGTGGGCAGACCCCCAAAATTGCTCCCCTCCAATCAATAGCGCGGCATTACCGCCAGTCCATGATCACACGTATCATCCGGTCATGTGACGCGACGGTTTACGCATCAACGGTTACCGAACACCGCGTCGATGAAGAAGAGAGTACACATATTGGGTTTCTTAATTTGCACGGAAATCAAAAAGACATTAGGCCTTACCAATTTAATTTCCTGTTTCTTGGATTTGCCCCTTCATTTTCTTTTTCTGATTTCAAGAAAAAAAAATCATGACAAGTTGTAAAATTCAGAAATATGAATGAAAATTATCGATATCAGTTTTTCACAGCGCCAGTCTCCACTGTGAAATCACAATGCCATGAATGTGTGTTTTTAATGTACTGTTTCAACAGCAAGCTTAGAACACAGTCCACGAAATCCTCCCCTAGTACTGTAGAATAAAATTTCCGCAAAAATAAATGAACTTACAGTACAGTACAGCATTGTGGACAAACAAGAGAGTCCATGTCTTTTCTGTTGTTAAGTATTTTATCAATTATCAACAATTGAAATTCAAAAATTGTGGTTTTTATTTCACGATAAAGGGAAAATGGAGTGTTTGCGGTGGTTTTTAGTTCGCGGCAGCGCTATAGTCACACACTGCTACAATATTGGACAAAAATGTTTGCGGTGGTTTTATGTTTGCGGTGAAACGGTCGCCGCGAAAACCACTAACATAAAACCACAGTGAACATTTCTGCATTTACAGTACTTAGTTTCTCCACTTAATAATACATAAATACCTCAATTTCCAAAGCAAATGGATCTCGAACCCCAAATTCCAACACATGATTTTAGTATTTTTATGAGGCAAGGACATGAACAGAGACTTGCATCTCCAAAATGCCACTTTATTGGGGGGGCTAAAAAAAGGCTTAACTCTAAATGCATACTGTAAAAAATTCATAGACGTATTTGCCGACATAATATATGAAAATTAGGGGTAATACTGGACCATAACATTTGAATATGGACACGATTATCATCACTATTTACAATTATTGGACATAATCTCTGTACTTAAGAATGGAATCACACATAATGTGACAAAAGGGAGTTACATTAAAAGACAAATCGATCGAATGCTTCTCCATTTTGCTGCACAAACCATTATGACCTGGACTGGTATTTGGATTGGAGAATATGTATTCCGTAAGGATCGTATGTATTCCGCGTAATGGATCGTACGTATTCCGTACGGATCGTATGTTTCTGCGTAATGGATCGTATGTATTCCGTACGGATCGTATGTTTCTAGTAATGGATCGTATGTATTCCGTAAAATTCGTAATACTATGTATTCCGTAAAATTCGTATGTATTCTTTGGCACCCCTGGAAACAGACCTAAAAGTTATATATTCCAACGTTCACTCTCATAACTCTGTCCCATACCCAAACACTGCCACATCAAACAAAAAACTGAATTTAGAATCAGTATCAGTATTCCGTTGGTCTGTACACTTCAGACAGGGCTTGAAATATCACTTTTGGGAATAGGTGCACTGGTGCACCCAAGCTAAAAATTTAGGTGCACAGAAAAAAATTTGGGGGCACAACATCAGAAAAAAAGTAAAATGTCTCAGCAAAAACATAATATCATACAAACCCTATCTACTGCCTCTCTTAATTAAGAACTTTAATCTGTAATTCTAATAGCTTATCTTCACAATTTTAAGCAAGGAATACATCAAAGTACAACAATGTTTATATTGCTTTTTCTGATACTTTAAGTTTTAAAAATATTCTGTGTACTAGTGTACAATACTTAATAATAATCTTCACCCTATGGCCTACAAAATATAGTAGGTTCACCCACAGTCAAAAATTAGGTGCACACCTCCAATTTTGGGTGCACCAAAGTGAACGTCATGCATCCAGTATTTCGAGCCCTGTATTCAGGTATTCAAGACATTCTTCAGAAGCCCTCGATAACACATTCACCATAATAATGATTTCTTTTATGTGGCAGTCTTAAAGTACCCAGAGGAATCACAAGAGATGACGTCAGTTGTACACATTTGTAACCGTATAACCTACAGGAGCCGTATGGACGCTTTTGTGGAATCATTAAATTTTAGTATTCTTGTGGGGTCATATTCCCTGTACAGTAGGTTTACCACTGCAAATTGAGGGCATTCTCAATTTCTTGGTGACAGTTGTTGGATACACAAAATTCAGTTGCCTTGTAGTGGAAAATTTTGTCGAAATTGTCATAGATCTATATCTTCTTTGATCTCAGTTTTGTAAGATGCACAAGACCAGACTGTAAAGTTTGAACCACTCACACTGGGAAGGAACCCTACTCTTTTCGATAAGTGTGGTGAGTTCTTTAAGTTGCTCAAGGTGTGGCTCTCCTAAAACAGGGGACCTCCAGCTCATTTTCTCCCGAGTCAATTGTAAGAAAATATAGGTGTTACTGTTAAGTGCCTTTTCCAAGGGCAAAACTACCTTTTTCGAGCACACATCATTGGGCCTGTTAGGGGTTCGAACCCAGAACCTTTGGATTCAACAATCCTAAACACAAGACCACCTATTATGTCACGCAAGTAGTTTCCCTTAAAATCAAACACACAAAAAAACTAGGGGGCCCATACCTACATTACTTCTTTATTACATCACAAGCTTTCAGCCACCCAAAAATCAAGACCATAGTACGTCCACATCAAAAGATACAAAAATGGAAGTTCTTCTGCAGTACCAAGGTTACATACCAGGGTGCCCAAAATCAAGCTTGAAATTCGGCTTCACAACTCCTTCCCATATACCAAATATCGTAATCCATTAAGAGGTTCCTGAGTTATGATGACTACAGTAGTTCGGAAACACAAACAGACAGACAAACACACACACAGACACACCCAAAACTATATCTCCATTTTTCATGGAGATAATCACACAACAAAGTGACTGAAACTTAACGTATGTACACTATGTAAACCCCGAGGCCTAAATACTTACCCCGAACCAACACCAACACCAACGATACCTTCTTGACGGAATGTCAACAAAGAAAGCATTTGGGCTGGGCCAAAATTAAACACAGCACAAACATGTTCTAGTACTGTATGTAAGGCATTTCAACAGACACTCCCAAAGGGTCAAGGCAAGATGGTCTAAGGGTTCTGAGTTCGAATCCCTATAGCGACCCCAGTAGTGTTGTGCCCTTGGAAAGGCACTTTGCACCTTTTTCCTCACTCTACTCACTGGTGAAAATGAGTAGCTAGCTTTGGCTTAAAGGACATCTTGTTGGAATGGGACATAAAGCAGAGGTCCAGGGTTCGAGGGGAGCCACACCTTGAGCACGTTTAAGAACCCACCACACTTATTGAAAAGATTAGGGGTTCAACCCAGTGTGAGTGGATCAAACCTTACAGTCTGGTCTTTAACTCTTATGCATCTAGCAAATTGTGCTTACTGTACAAAACTGTATTAAGCCTTAGGGCAGTTTACCAGTTATGCAAAACAAAGATGGCTAAAATGCTAGAAGATTACATTCTGTTTGTACTTTGTTTAGGCTTAAATTCTCTGTGGTCATGTCTGACGTGTAGGGTGTGGTGCAGCATGGATGGTTCAGTGGTTGGCAATCCTCTTTCTGTACCAGAGGGTCTAATGAGTCCAACAATTTGCCTTTAACCAGATGCAACAAGGAAAGGTTGTAGTTCTGCAATTCACGTGAGTCAAGGTTTCCTAAATACTCGACTGCAAAAGTCATTTAACTTTTTTCAAGGGTATTCAATGTCAAGTCAGGAGGAGAAAATCCTGAAAGGAAGGTTTTCGCTGTGTTCTAAGTTCACGGTTGAAACAGTACTGCAGACTACAAAGACTGAAAAAGTGGAAGAAAAAACACATATTCAAGGCGTCATGATTTTACAAAGGAAAATTCACCACCAAAAATAATGCCACTGCAAATATTTCATAATATGTAACAAATATGTAACAAATGTCAACCGGGAAATGCTATGATATCGCTATGGAAACGGAGCAGTTTGTCACATCGCCATGGAGATGTTTTTAGGCATCAGGTGGCTGACTGCAGGCAAGCAAAAGTTAACTCCCAACCATTAGAGTTTTATTAGCGGCATTACCACAAATCCCTACCAACCGTCTGTAGTATTGAGCCACAGTAGGACCGTATCCATGCCGACGGCATTACGTAACCTCCACGCTAAGCTCCCTCGTAGAATGAACCAACCAAACGGCGCGATGTATTTGGTCGGTACACATTTAAGCCTCGTCACCAAATGCCGATGCCACATTTGGGTCCATTTAGATTAAAAGTAATACGCTGTGATTTTTAAACCCGGTTTCAAAGCCGTTAGAAGGTCAGAATACTTGGAGGAATCGAGAATCCATTACCGGTGATCCCGCCACGAGAGTTCGGAAGGATGTATATACCACTTAGGGGATAAAACATCGGGCCAATGATCCGCAAACATATATATATATAGCCACTGCAAGATCCATACATCCAGGAAATGTGCACAATACATCAGGAAGCAGTGGCCCAAATTATCAGAACTGCAAGTGTCATGACATATGGTTACAAAATGGTACAAGGAATTTACTGTAAATGCATTTAAGTTTGTGTGGTTTTTATTTCGTGCTAAGGGGAAAATGGAGTGTTCCGGTAAAATGGTCGCAGCAAAAAACGCAAACATAAAACCACTGCGAACATTTCTGCATTTACAGTAATTGTTTAAATCTACAAAACATGTCCTTTGTCATATTTCCAGGAAATATGAAAAATTACATATTTTGTAGATTTAAACAATTGTTAGATTTGCTTTTATACAATAAGCAAATTGCAAGCAATATGTTTTTTGCTTACAAACTTTATAATCAGGTTTCATAAATTTTGAGATTTTTGTGTACTTAATAAAAATGAGCTTTAGACTTACTATGCTATTAGATTGAACATTACCAATGCATGGGACAGAGAGTATTAGAACTAATTCCTTGGTGTATATTCTAAATACCAAAACCCATGCATGCCTAAACTTTTAACAATGCTCCCCACATTCTTTGAATATTAGTAGTAATACAACACCGTCACACCGAACTTAACCTTTACTGAGTATACATTGAAAGGAGTCTAAGGACTGACTCATAATCACTTTATCCAGTATAGTAAAACATGTTGACAAGGTGATTCCTTGTGACCAATCAGGTGTGCCAACACTTAATCAGTTTGCAGGATGACCTTGAAATCTGACCTTGATCTTGTTGACAGGAAGTCCTGTGTTAAACACAGCCCCTTACAACACCTGTCTCACATGTCTCTTACACAAGGTGTGTTCCCAACCAAGTATAAACATGCTGAGTTGTGCCCTGTCTCAACAGACACAAAGAAGCCCTTTGCCGATTGGTTGACTTAATAAATCATTTAACAAGTCAACCAATCAGTGTCAATGCCATCTATTGGCAAAATTTTATACTTGTATTGTCAGTGATTACACCTCTTAGGGCTCGAAATACTGTATATCATCTAACTTTTGGGGGACATTTAATTTTGCAGATGGGGGAAAGAAGACATTGGTGTTGGGCACATATAAATTGCATCGCTGTCAGGAGTTCTGTATCATGTGCCGTCACTGTGAAAACTGCTAAATATAAGATCATCGCAATGATTTAAAGCTTTACCGTACCTAATCTCCATGCAGATGTATGGTCAAGTTTGTTTTACTCTTGTTTTTGTTGTGTTTTCTTTACCACTAATGGTCATGGTTTTTCGGGACGTGAATAGATTAAAAAATGGACTAGAAAAATGTACAAAATATACCGACAACAAGAAGAGTCAGGCAAAACAAGCCAGATCATACATCTGCTTGGAGATTAGAAATACCTATCTGCAACCCAAGGAATTTGCAGAAAATTTTGAAATTGCAGAAAATGATATAAAAGACTTCAGCACTTTGGCATTAGCTTTAAACGAATTCAAGTTCAACATCATAAATAACATATTGCATCTAATTCTAAAACAGAATTCAAGTACAGCCAAACATACAAGTGCCCACCTCTAACGGGAGTCCCCCAAACATAGGACGTTTTTTTACGCGCTCGAACTCACGGCGCTCCATTGCTGGTTGCCAGAGAATGGTCATGTTTTAATGAATGAATTTTGAACACATTCATCTAAAGAACATACATGGACAAGAAATGTATTCATAATGTTCATGGGCCCTTCACGCTCCGAGTTACAAGCGGCAAACGCTGTGAGACGTTTTCACGAATGTACCTTCTGATTTAGTGCTACGCCAGATAGTGTGCCTAACTTAGTACGCTTTGGTAATTTTGCTCTCTTCGGAAGTTGGTGATGAAGTTAGGGAAATGTAAATAAGGGTTGAAGTCTGCTATATTCTAGCTTTCTTTTGACCGGAAAATTTTGACTGTGTGCACTTCTAACGTCATGTGAGAAGGGCTATATCTAGCGCATCCCAGCTCACTGTTTTGGTGGGAAATAGGCTACTACGCACTTTGCGCGCGGCCCGGCGTACGTCTTGCATGCGACCCGACTTACAAAATCATTACGAAACTAGAGCTCCACGACCTCATACCTTCGCCAAAATGATTTTAACCTTTATGACTGACGTATTTAGGAGTGTTTCTCATCAATTATGAATCATACCAGTTGATCGTCGTCAGCCAAATAACAGAAGTTGTCCAAAGTATGAGCTTATCAAAGGTTATGCTAACATTTATCATTAATCATGCAAATGAGGTCCTTATTAGTATAATTTGATTCAATGATGTTCACATTCGCATAATTTTCAAATACCACATGTATGAAATTGCCATCATTTACATGTATAGTAATTAAAATTGCATATTTTTCATCTATTAACATTCCTCTCTTCCTCAAATATTTGAATAGTCATATCCTGGAACACAGCAGGCTTTTGAAATTGTCTCATTAGCTATGCAAATTAGAGCATCTGATTTGCATAATTGTATGTAGTCATACAAAGCATCATGTAAGCTATCTACTTACCAAAAATCAAAACCATCCATCAAGCCCGTCTTGAGTTATAGTATTTTCTCATTGATTATGCAAATGAGGTCATCATTTGCATAGTTGATATCTATTAATATTTCTCTCCTCCTCAGTTACATATGTCACAAGTTTGAGAGTCCAATTATGGAATTTGGCGAATGTACAAACTTTCCTCATTAATTATGCGAATTAGATACTTATTTGCATAATAAGTATCTAATCATGTACATCATCACTCAAGCTATCTACTTACCAAAAATCATGACCATCCATCAAGCCCTTCTTGAGTTATTCCCTTTCAAAGTCTGAACCAAAACCTGCTCCTGCAGTTCCAAAAAAGCCGCTAGGGGGCCCAAACCTAGACGACTTACTCACTGTCCAAAGAGCTATCTACCACTCAAAAATGAGGACCATAGCATGTCCAGAACACGAGATATCAAAACAGGAAGTTCCGCTGCAGTACCGTTACAAGCCGCTAGGGGACCCAAAATCTAATCATTTCCAAGTCTCATCAAGACCAACCCACCTACCAAATATCAAGACAATCCATCCAAGCCTTCTCGAGTTATGCTGTACGTTACAAACACACAAACACACACACAAACGCTACCCTCTGCATAACCTTCTCGGCGAAGGTAAAAACGACACCGCTTACATCAACAATACTCCGTCTACTTATTGGGAAATATCTTCGCCATCTCTGTATTCAGTTTCCTTTTCATAGATGGTACCAATCACATGTTAGAGCGCTACAAAGCTGTGCGTTGAATCGCCGTCCGCCACCATCGCGGCCCCAAAAAATGGCGGGAAAACAACGTTGCCAGACGGCAGCGATGTTTACATTGTTTTCTTGTCGGTTTTCTTCTCAAGAAACACTTAAAGACCCAATATTTTGTGTTTTATGAAGTTATATTTCTTATGTGTATGATAGTTGTATATCTGCTTGGCACTGGTCGTATATTTAGGTGTCGGGTCGTCTAGCTAAGCAGTGACCCTCTACTCAGCGTTGCCATCATTATTGTCAAAATACTATTCTCGACAAAACAAGAAATGAATATGTACACATATGTTTTGAATGCAAATAAAAATTATGTGCATGGACTTGGTTTATTTATCTTCCTTATGAGCATAGTCAGTGGACACAAACACGGCGTACTTATGCAGAACAAGATCACTAAAAAGTCCGTCCTAAGTTAGGGCGCGTCCTAAGTTCGGGCAACCCCCGTTACATAAGGACCATTTGACTAATGTGACCACTTTTATATGATAATTTTCCCCCATTAACACAAGCATTAAGCATACTGTCTATAGTGACCACCTGTCCACATAGACCAGAATTTATCAGGTCCCCCGAGTGGTCTTCTTGGGCAGTCTTGACTACTGTAAATACATTAGTAAGTTTGTGTGGTTTGTATTTCGTGGTAGGGAGAAAATGGAGTGTTCGCAGTAGCTTTAAGTTTGCGTTTGAAACAATAGTAGCGCTACAGTAATAGGTGGACAAAAAAGTTTCGCGGTGGTTTTAAGTTCGTGCTAAGGAGTTGACCGTGAAAACAAAACCACCACAAACATTTCTGCATTTACAGCATTTCGAGCCCTCACACAGCCTCTGGATATACTACTTGGGTTATGACATTCAAACTACTGCATAGCAACTTGCATACCACAGGGACTCTAGGTATGCCACAACCCCCACCCACAACCTACACGGATCACCGCTTTAGACCTAGAGATAGCGAATAACGTAGTACGGGGTAACGACTGCTTCTTGATTTTATCGCTGCAGCGAAGTGCATTGGCCCTGACATTCCTTCGCAACAACTGCGTAAAAGTTTACCTTGACAACTCCTTGGCAACGAATTATCTAACTGACATATTACATCATGACCTAACTTCGCAGGCAAATATCAGAAGGGGGGGGGGGCTGAAGTTAGGAGAAGCTACCAGGTCAAAGGTAAAGGTAGTCTCATTGTTGAACCTTGAACGAGGACATCTCGGGAGACAATACTGGTTCTTCTGTAGCACTCACTCTCAGTCATTGTCTTTTGACTTTGAGGCCATAGGGGCAATCAATGGGTTGTTATACACTATGGTAAGGCATGGTATTGGAAGGTGGAGCCCATCCCTCTCCTTCCACTGCCTCTTACCTCCCAAACTGAAGTCAGTTACCCATTTTTACACCATGGGTGGATTGAGGAACGTTGTGTCAAGTGTCTTTACCAAGGGCACAACATCTAACTAGGAATCTAACCTGTGATATCACGATCTTGTCTCCGCTATATCAAGCCACCCGGCTAGAAGCCATACGAATAATCAGCACTTAAATGGTTTGCACAGCAAAATAGGAAGTGAGCTGACTGGATTGGTTTTCAATGAGCCATTAAGCGTTAACATCCCCAGCCAAAAGGTGTGGACAACAGAAATAAATGATTAGAAAACGAGGCCTAATGTGTTTTTCAGCGAAAAATCATGATTTCTCATCAGCAATTGGATATGGGAACCTAAGAAACTTGTACTGTAATTCTTGTTTCTTTCACTGTAACTCTATGTTCACTGTTTTCACGGTCACCTCTGTACCGAGAACTTATCATCACCATGAAAAAACCTGTTGTTATTATTTAAGATTCCCTCACACATCCATGCTGTAAATCACTTGCCATCACTTTGAAGTTAAAGTTTAGTGAAAAAGTCTTAGACTATTTTCCTTACACCATGAAATTTTGCTACCGTGAAGATAAAGTGAATTACAGTAATCAAATCTGCATGCATAATGTTATTCTTGTGTGGGATTTGGGCATTAGTATTTAGGGAACTGTGCTTAGGTGGCATTGAATAGAGTGGTTTTGTGTTTGCAGACATGAAATTGATAGGTCGCGGGGTTGATTCCTAGCATTCCTTAGGCTTAGGTTTTGCCCTTGGGAAAGACATTTTACACAACTTTCCTCACTCCACCCACCGTTAAAAATGGGTACCTGACATCAGTTGGGGAGGTAAAAGACAGTGGAACTGGAAGGAGAGGGATGGGCCCTAGACACTGTCACTCACTCACTCTCTCCCAATTATCTTAGTCAGCCATAGGGGCAATGTAGCGTTCAGTAAAGGTTCTCCACTGCTGGCGATCTTCTACTCCCCAAGCAGAGGAGGGGTTCTGGCTGTTTTTTAACATGTTTTTAGGCGTTTTTGTCGGGCTTTCTACTTTGTCATCTGTGTCGCCAACCCACCAAAAAAATTACAAAGTAGAAAGCCCGACAAAGTTTGGCTCTACACACAGTGGATTATAATACCCCACTACCCCTTCACTACAGTCTCAAATGCAATGGGACCAAAATACTTGACACCCTTGAGGGCATGGATTGCGGTACACAAAATATTCTTTCTAATCGACTACTTCCCCATGAAATAATGTGATATGATAATCATAAGAACCTTTTTAGTAGATGAAAAAGAACAGCAAAGACACTGCAAAGAGCAATAGTTGTAGGGATTAAAATTGCAACATGCAGAATGTTTTTGTGAAATTGCTGAAAAGTATTCCAATTTTGGCAAGGTAAAATCATGAGTCTATTACAAAAAAGAGGAATAAAGAACTGTGAATTTAGTTATTTTATTACTGAGACTTGATTTAGGGAAAGGAGGTTTCGTGGGGTTTCAACTTTACTGGATAAAAATATTCCTTTAAAATCTTGCTTTGAAGCTCAGCCAGTAGGTACTAGTACCCTTAAACTTAAAGAGTAATAGACATATATATTGTATTTTGCAGTGGTTCGCAGTTTTTGTGTTACCTTGTCTTCTAATTAGTTCTAGTATTGGTTCAACCGTGAACTAAAAACCACCACAATGGCACAAATGATTTATTTTCTCCCATTGTTACTGTGAAATCTAATCCCCGCAAACTTACAGATATTAACGTTTTTCTTAGTGTGGTGATTTCGCAAATATGAAACCCTCACAAACATTTCAAGATTTACAGTACGTGTATTTCAATCCCTGAACTGCCAGCTAGCAACCCTTGCTTTGTTTGATAAACTACTGTGACACTGGCCAATGACCCCTGCAGGACCTTTCAGTGTCACAAGGAGGTGTCAACTCCTCCCAGGTTTTCCAGAAACCCAAAACAGTTTCCTGGTGGTTTTTCTTTTCTGTGCATTTTCCACCCACTGTGTTGCAGCTGTTCCCAAATAATAGGATTTCGAGTGGAAAGATAAAATTGCCATTTTTGGTAATTTTGACGCTAACACATAGACTGAAAGGAACAAGAAGGCCAAAGAGGTGAAACGTCAAAAATCTGCAAGTTCTTTAATTTTTCTAGTTCTGCAAAAAACACATGTGGCTCCTGAGCTTCATTATTATTTCACCGGACGAAACAAAGAGGTCACCCGCAAGAGAAGCTGTCTGCCCCGCAGACATGTGTTGCAACGTGCCGCTAGATTTTACCTAACGGTTTTTCTCAAGCGCCACATGCCAAGCAAGGCGACCGGCGGGGGCAAGATCGTCTTCTCCCGCACCTGGCTCCTTCTTCCTTCCCCGGGCGAGCTCCTTCGATCGCCACGACCTTTTTAAGACAATCCTACAACACACACACGATCCTCTTACGATCTACACACGAATCGGCTGCTATAATCGTTGTAGAGAGAAATATCAAGACAAAGAGAGAGACCGTACCTTGTGAAATGCAGGAACCGCTCAAAAGCAGATGTCTTCCGCCAGTGTTGGAAGCGATTCCCAGACTGAGACGGGTGAAATGTTGTGAATAAATTATGCAAGATTAAAGCCATGTCTGTCATTGGCTCCGGGTCGTGGGAAGGACAAGGAATAGACAAAATGCATATCATCTCAAACATATGGATGATATAAAACAAATCTGTTCCTTTTATCTTATTTTTCACTGTAAGTAAAAAGTGACAACTTGAATTAATTTCATGCAAGCTAGTTAATTTTGATTAATTTTCAACATGTTTTGTTGTGACCGCCCTGTGAAGCAAAAATGCGCGACAAAGGTCTTCATTAATTCATTTTAAAGAATTCTAAAGAAAGGAATAAAAAAACAAAAGAAAGAAATAGGTTTTGACTCACAATAATTTTTGCCACTTCCTTTGTCTGCCGCTGGTATCGCTCTCAGACATGTCAGAATGGTGACATCACCTTGAAATGTAAACCGTTTCACGTAACCAAGGTAACGGTGACAGTATTTGCTACATTGGATATTCGTTACATTGTATCCGATATGTGGGGGTCATGTAAAAATGTTCGGTCCTTTGGGGGGAGCGGGTATCTGTTTTTTTTCAGTGTCACTATCAAAAGACTATGAATACACATTTAAATGCGTAAACTGGACCCCTGGTGCGAGGCTCATGACCATACCTCCTTGCTTTCGGCTACCCGATTCATTTACAGCGTTATTGTTTCTAATTGTACAAAATGTATTGTTCTTTTATACAAAAGAACGGAGGAATGTTTTGACGTGCCGAAAGCAAAGGTGCATTGTCTTCCGATGGAAAATTGTCAATGCCAATTGAAAGAGCGCATAAGATTTTTTTAAAGGTATTTGAAACATTGGACCTTTCAGAATTTTCTATTTCACCGCCTTACAAATGTTCGTCGATGGACAGACCCAGAACGTCAGGAAAACAAAGTTTTTTTTTTCTTGAAGCTTGGCATTAGAAAATTAATGAGAAAGCGAACTCTAAGTGATTGTAAAACAAGTTATTATTTGCTATAATCTAGTATAAAAGCTGTTAATGTGATTAAGATTAATTTGTTTGATGTCCTCAAGGAGGTCTATTTAAACCTCCTTGATGTCCTTTATAGTTGAAACAATGCAGTTTCGTTTTCGGTGAGCCAGATCTAACGGCGCAAACGTAATCCAATTATTTCTTACATAGCAACATCCAATCAAAAAGCGCAATTGAAACTTTGTACTGTCAACATAGTTCCGTACTATTAACCGGTAATGAATTAGCCGTGCAGAGAAAATGTGTATAAGATTACGCTGACTCATGAAATCTTAAAGTTTTCAGTGATCACTTACAAATTTAACTTCAAGTGCACAACATGTAAATCCGTAGGCTTTTGAGCAGATTGGTCCGAATACGGAATAGCTTTCATAGGGAGCGTTTATCTCCAAGCAGATGTTAGGATGGAAGTAATGTGATTGGCTGCCCAGCTTCTATTACCAAGGGTCTTACCAAGGCGATTTGAAGACTTTACGAGCTTCCAAATATCTACTTGAAGATTGGGAAGCACAAAAAGGAGTCGTGACTGCCTATCACAATTATCTGTTCAACCAATGATAACGTGGCAAGTAGTTGTTCGACCAATGGGAGAGTGGCTAGCTGCATGTCTGTCAAATATCTGCATTTTTCAGTTTAATTTTACATTTCGACGTTTTGACTGACTATGGGATCGGTCCGTTTTTCAGACAGACCGCATTCCACGCTAGCTCACCCACTGATAAAATATATAGTGAACAGTCCCTTATATGAAAGGGACCGTGCGTTCGCGCCACGCACGCAGGGGAAGTGTCCTTATTTCAAATTTCCCGCCATTTTCTAGTAGTGACCCGAATATTAATCTTCTCTGATTGGTCAAATTGGATGAATTTTAACCAATAGGATTAGCAGTATACAGACATTGACAGTCCGCTAACCAATCACAATGCAGCATCTGTGCAGCGTACGGGAAAAGCATTACATTTTTTGGACCGGGAAAGGATACGGTGTTTATGTCTGCATCTTAGCACGTTTTTTACGGATTTCGTCTCCGATGGAATGAAACGATTTCTAAATCTTGAATCAGAGCTGCAGGGCGTTACGTTGGAAGAGTGTCATGTAGCATAAAGCGGTGAAAGAATTCAATTAGCTCCTGTGACCGAGTATCGCTTCTGAGCCCCCCTCCCCACCTTACTGCTTGGTTACTATCAACAACTTGTTGGAGTTGCAAATTTGAGGACAATTTTCCGATTTTTCATACTTGGTAGAGTGCTCATAACTTAATTATCAAGATGATGGAACTAAACCTAGCCCGTGTTGACTACACACAGGTCAGTGTTCGCGTTAATTACATTGATTTTGCTTGTGATGTCTTTGACTTCAAGCAGATGTCGGGGGGAGGGATAATTTGCGAGATTAAAATGTCCAGATTCCCGATTTTCTTGTAGTGGGGCCTTAAAATCCTGTGATCATTATATCCGTTTGAATTTCTACTTTCGAGTTGGATATGAATTGGGCAACTATGATTGCATCCAGTCTTAAAATTAGCCAAGAAAATCAGCTGACACTGTGTTACAAAAATGACACAACTGTATTATATAAAGGGTGTTGGAAGTTACTAGTATACTGTTCAAAGCTATAATTACCTTTTATGAAAAATGTTGTCATGTGATGCAAAGGTGTGCGACTATATTTGATCAATAACACGTGGCACAGAAAACGATAAAATGTACACCAAAGTTTTTGCAAATAACGTAATTATGAATGATTGAAAATTTACTGCGCACATAATTAAAATGTTAAACTGCAAATTCTTTTTTGTTGTTGTTGGGACATGGATTTGCTTGAGGAGGGGAAAGGCGATTTTCTAAGTTGTTTGAAGTTAGAATTTGAAACAATTCTGCAGTTGCGCACCCTCTAAGCAAGTTAAAATCATTTAATTTGAATCGAAGTAGAGAAGCCTACAGGTCTGTACCATTAGGTATGGATTGGTCCGAACAACTGAATCGAACGTTATCCCAGCCTGGGTATGACATGAATACTAATATATTATTTTCAATGGCATTATTCAACAGGTGGCTGTCACCTCTCCCAAAACCATGAAGCTGCTACCATCATCGGGGAAGAGGGCTATTCAAAAGGTAAGTATTTCCTGTTTAAATGTTACCTGTTCCCGTACATGTAGTGTTCCCAAAACTTAATAGTAATTGCACAGTTCCTGAAAGATATCATACACATGTACATAGCTCAGATCCTGGTGTTTATATGAAGGACATACAATCTATTTGCAAGTTCTTCTTTTATTCATAAAGAAATATTGTATTCATAAACAAATATTTAAGTTCGCATGGTTTTTATCTCGTGCTAGGGCGAAAATGGAGACTCAGTGTTCGCGGTGGTTGTACGTTTGTGGCAGCGCCATATATAGTTACATTCTGGCCTGAGCACATAGGCAGGCAGGCAGTTACATACTGCTACAGCATTGGACAAAAATGTTTGCGGTGGCTTTAAGTCCGTGGTAAAACCGTTGCTGTGAAAACCGCAAACATAAAACCACTGCGAACATTTCTGCATTTACAGTATCACTCTGGAAACAGGCATCCTTTTTGCTTGGGGTAAAAAAAAAGCGTTTGAATACCAAAGGCAAAGAGCTCGAGGGGAAAATGGCATTTGCAGAAGAAATTAAGGTGAAGAGAACTTGTTCTGAGTAATCAAAATCAAAAGAAGGAAAAGGACCGTTAGTACAAATTTGTAACAATGAAAAAAGTATAGATCCATAATAGTTGACCTGCTTTTGAAATCTATGCTTTTATTTGAAATCCATGCTTCTGTACAAAGTAAGAAATGTAATACTGGTGGTAACATACAGGTTTACAGCACACCATAATTCATGTCACGTTAATCTGTAATATAGAAGTGGCTGGACCGAGCCTCATGCATTCCTGCAAGACAGGTGTTTTGGCGTCTCTAAACGCTATCTTTTTTGCGGTGGACGACTTTAAGTTTAAGAACGTTCAGTTTATTTTGTACTGATTGTCAACATTAATATTGCCTCAAAACGTCAGGAAAAACTTGCCCAAGTTGCATAAAAACTGTCCATAGTTTTGAGCTAAAGTTTGTGATATTTGAAACTGTTGGAAATTCAGAGCATGCTCCGAGACCATCCAATATCTATCGACCTTTGGCTCATGCTACCTTGGTTTTCCCCCTTGACAATGAATGCCCTTTTGAGCTTAGTCTTGTGGAAATTCTGCAGACAAAACTAGACTAGCACCATTTGGGCTTTTTGCCAAGCTTATACTATAGAAAAAACGCAAGTCTTTCTACTATGTCCCCACACACAAAAACTAAGTAATTGAATGTTTGTTTTGCAGGTGACTGTGGGTGACCACGAGGGAGTTGTAACATGTTTTTGCGTAAATTCTGAAGACAAAACTAGACTAACACCATTTGGGCCTTTTGCCAAGCTGTAACACTATAGGAAAAACACAAGTCTTTCTACTATGTCTCTACACACAAAAAGTAATTGAATGTTTGTTTTGCAGGTGACTGTGGGTGACCACGAGGGAGTTGTAACATGTTTTGGAATGAAGAAAAAAGAAACAGTGGTAAGTATGAGACACTATGGTACAGTACATGTCGTATAATGTTGTATATATGTAATGCAACCCCGCTGCTTGGCCATGTGGATCAAATTCCGTGGATCTGTGTGTGGGGTTCAATTCCAGGGTCAAGCCCCAGTTTGGACATGTTGTGAGGGATTGCAATTATCATTTCAGATGGTGACGTAAAGCTGGCAGCTCCGTGTACGAGAGAGCTTCCGGTGTTAGCCTTTAGCATCAAACCTCTGCACGTTAAAAAACCCAATACGCTTGTTGAGAAAAGTAGGGGTGACCCTGTGTACTTGGCTAACCCGAGCTGTTAGTAGCAAAGCTTCATTGTAAAAAAAGGTAAAGCAGTCATCCTCAATTGAGGTGAAGCATGGTGCTTTTTCAAGTAGCTAGTGGAAGTGCAATGCGGCCTCGCCAGTCGGCTATCGTTTTTGGCCAAGCACACCGGGTCACCCCTACTCTTCTCGATAAGTGTGTTGGGTTCTTTTACGTGCAGAGGTTTCACGCTTGAGGTTTATGCCCCAAGCTCCCTCATACACAGGGCCGTCGGCTTTACGTCACCAGCCAAAATGACGAATGCAATCCCTTACAACATGTCCGAGCAGTTGTTGACCCTAGGATTGAACTCGAGCCCCAGGATCCACGGAATTTGATCCAGATGGCAAAGCAGCGGGGTTGCATTACCGCTTGCGTGGGGACATGTAAAGCGTTACACTTTGCCTCAAGCTTAACGCTTTGAGTTTAACTGAAGGAAAAGAATAATCGTACAGTGACTGTCTTGTTTTCCTCAGACTTTTGCACGCAGCAGTAAACAGTGTGAGAATTCCGGCGTGCCTAACATGACAAACACATTACATTCGCCTTTGTAACTTTGTTGTCCCAACAAGACCAGTGGGTGCGGATCTGTAACAGTGTTATGCCTGACATGGGGACCTTACAAAAATGCCTGAAAGGTCACTCCAATTATTTCAAGACCTTTCAGTGACACACCTATTCCCTATGGTTTGTTTTTTGTCTAATCTTCCCCCCGCCCAAAAAGAAATCCTGTATATTTGATGTTAAAGATCTTCCTTAATCAACTGAAAAATTGTCCAAATTGTTCTGCTTCGCTGGGGATGGAATTAAACATAATACAGTCAAACCTGTAAAAGTGACCACCTCTACATTTACACAAGGACCATCAGGCCATTGTGAAAAATTTTGGAATGAATGAATAAATACATCAAATGAATGAATGAACGTATGATACTATGATGAATGAATTTTTCCATTGACACAAGCATTAAGAATCCTGTCCATATTGTGACCACCTGTCCACAAAGACCAGATTTTAATGGTCTGCTGATTGGTCTTGGGCAGTTTTAACTGTATATGTGTATATATCATTAGCACTTAGTCCGATAACCAGGCTGCACAATGGTGCGTTAACGTAGAAAACAACATCTTCCCCGCAAACTTTCCTAAAGCAAAAAATGTTCATACGCAACCAGGGCCTGCCCCTCCGTCCCGGGACAGAAATTTACTTCTTGGTTCAGAATTTTTTTTACCTTTACCGTCCAAAAATCTGAACTTTATGAAGAAAAATTCAACACACTGGCTCCCAAACAATGAGTGGGACTGGAAAAAGATTATATTCAAAAGCTGGAGACAGCCCTGTATGCAACTCATGTGCACATGAATATACGCATGCGCACAAGTGTGAGGGGACCCTTAGGCCTCACACCAACTTTTTTGTTCTTCCTACAGCCGGTCTTCAAGACCCTCCCCAGTCAGGCCATCAAGCGGTTGGAGATGGGCGGACCGCCTGGCGCTGTGGCGGACAGGATCTTCGTGTCGTGCGGTACAGAGGTCAGAGGTTACACCAAGAAGGGGAAACAGTTCCTTGGGTTTAACACTAACCTCGCCGAGCCCCCACAGGCCATGTGAGTTACTTTAGTACTTTGGTTTCCTTTTTCTGAGTATATAAGCACAGTATAGTGTATGGTGTAACGTTTTAAGAGCATTGGGCTTAGAACCAATAGGTTACGGGTCTGATATTTGCTGTGCCTAGCCGTGTGCTCTTGGGAAAGCTAAGGCATGATATTCCAGGGCTCGAAATTCATTTTTGGAAATTGGTGCACTGGTGCACCCAGCGAAAAAAAATTAGGTGCACAGAAAGAATTTTGGGTGCACCACATAGAATAAAGCTGAATGTCAGGAAAACATATTCAAGTTTAACGCTCTTAAGAACTTCAATCTGTAATGCTTTAGCTAACGTTAAAATTTCAAGTATTATGCATCAAACAAAGTACAACAAAGGTTATATTACTCTTTCAGATTCTCGAATTTCAAGAATGTTTTATATACCAGTGTACAATTGTTATAGTACCTCTAACCCTATAGCCTACAAAAATATCTAGGTGCACTGGTGCACCCACAGTCAAAAATTGGGTGCACAGCTCAAATTTTGGGTGCACACAGGTGCGCATGCACCCAGTATTTCGAGCCCTGTATTTTTACCAAGACAGTGGATTGATGCCCACTGAACCTCTTCGGCTAATCTGTCAAATAGTTACTGTGAAAATAGACACACAGATTGCTATATTCACCAGAATCGTCTGAGGACCAAGGAAAAAGATTGGTGTAGCCTAAAGTATTGATTTTGTAAATGTCTGTGTTCATGTTTTGCTTTAGTTCTGAAAATTCATTATTTTTCATTGAAACTTCATTTTGTGGAAGGTTTTCTTGTATATTGAATTTGGGTTGGAAAAATTCCGTCAAACAGTAGCAATACAATGGAAACGCATATTTGCAGTGTCATGATTTTACACCGCAAAAATAAGATCACTGCAAATATTTCAAGGTTTACAGGAACTAAGGCACAAAATTACAATGTTCTCTTTTTCTCAGAAGTCTGGAATTCCCTTGTAGTAACACCTGCTCAGTTTTAAGGAACTACAACTGGTACTTAATTTTGATAAGATTAAGTTCCGATTCCTTTTTGGGTAAATCGGCATAATTATGTGGTCTTTACTTAAGTAAGCATGTAATTCCCACTTGGCTAAAAACTGTGTTCTGCTACCTAGAGGCTTGATGGCCAATTTTGGCAGACTTCCCTTGATGGTAAGCGCCCTCTAGTGGACCATATATAAACCGCAGTATGGAAGCACACAAACAGACATGAAAAAAACACAATACTTCACTCTCTTGGGGTTGAAGTAATATGTTGGCTTGAGGTTGAGAGGAAATATTTTATATGGTTATGCAACATGCCATTAATATCAATGACATGATTTTCCAAAATATATTTCTACCTTCCAAATGTCAACTAATATATAATGCTATGATATTCCAAACTATATTTCTGCATTCTGATATCAGCTGGTGCTATTATAATAATGATTACCCAAAATGTTTTTCTGCCTTTCAATGTCAAAAATTTGTTGTTTTTTTGCTCAGATATTCTCCTTGGAACATTTTGACAAAAAAAAAACTGCATTTCCTAGTAAGCTACTAGGGGGCCCAAACCTACACCACTTCTCCCTTTTATAACTTTTATCAAAAGCTATCTGCCACCCCAAAAATCAAGACCATATATAGCACGTCCTGGTCAAAAGATACAAAAAAGGAAGTTCTGCTGCAGTACCAAGGTCACAAGCTTGACCTTCGTCTTCCCAGCACCTACCCACATACCAAATATCATCATAATCCATCCAAAGGCTCTTGAGTTATGCAGCAACACAAACAGACACACACACACAAACAGACAGGCTAAAAACTAATATATCCATTTTTCATGGAGAAAGGAAGAGCTAATCTTCAACTGGTCGTGAGAGAGAAGACAAGAGAGATGAAACGTCTTTGTGAGAGAGAAGACGCTATGGCTGAGTATTTACAGGTTCATAGTTCCCAGGAAATATCTCCTAGCTCTTTTTGACAAGCACAATGAACATTGGACCACGGCTTAATGTTCCGTCCTAAGGACTGCGATCCTTTCTGGTAGCGTGCATGTCTGGTGAGCGACACAGCCGGGATCGAACTCACGGCTTCTAGCTCAAGAGGCAAGATTGCTAACCACTGGAGTACGCACGCTACCGCACAGCTAACTAGACAACTTATGCTTGTCATATTTAGGTATGTAACAGGAAGCGACCTGTTCCTGACTGGGACCTATGTGTTCAACCACTTCCACGACCTCAAGGACCAGAACTACTTCCTGGCTCCTGACAAGATCAACGATGTCCTGTGTCTGCCCCTGGAGAAGTTCTCCCTACTGACCTCTGTACTGGCCTGTCAGGATAGGGTACTCAGGGTGCTACAGGTAATGTACTGTAACATAACAGTCTCCTTCCCTGTGGTGTCGCCAAAAAATACAATGTGATACAGTCTTATTTTGGCAACACCACAGGAAAGGAGACTGTCCTGAAGTTTTATGATAGAGTGGAAATCTTCAAAGATTGTTATACATGTTTGCGAAAATTCTTCATGACTCCATCTTGTTTTCAAAGAGCAAGAAAGGCCATCTTTCTGGCTTTTAACAGGAAATGAGGCCGTCTAGAAAACACTTACTAAGGCCACACCAATCAAATTTCTTGGTTAACATATTTTTTTGGTAAATTTTTAGCACGAGGACATCATGAAAACAGAAGGCTGGGGTGAAAACTCGCACCTGTCCCTGTTCACTCCCTGAAACTGTGTGCACCAAAGTACAAACTTTCCTCTGAGATTCTGTTTTCATGTTGATTTTCCAATCTAGCATTTTTTTTCTAAATTCCATTATATTGACCAAGAAATTAAATTGGTGTGGCCCAATAGTATTTTGAAAGAGAAACCTAAAAATGAGATTTGAATAAAGGCATTCTTTATGTTTCATGGTTTCATATAATGTAGTAGCACATAATCAGGAATGGAGACTTTTTAATTTAGTAGTTGGCATGGCTTTTGCTACTCTCAGTAACATTTTACCATTCGGCACATGGTACTTTGATTGGTAATTACAGGTTTGCGTAGCTAAACCTTTGTTGGATCCGTTGGCATGTGTGGTGGCTGCCATCTTCAATTGTGACGTCACAGGGTCGCCATATCATTTTATCATGAGGCATTTTATTATAATGAGGGGTGCTTTTTGGGGTCGCTAGCGTTCTCTCTACTTTTAACAAAACGGCACACAACTATCACACATTCAACTCGAATAAGAGTTCAATACCAATTCGTATTTATAAAAATACCCTGTAATCGCTTAGCCAACAAAGCAAACCTGAAGTATATGTAGCACAAATACTTAACTCTAATTTTTATGTATTGTTGTGAGTGTTTCTCAAGTTTTCTTATTTTTGTTGTTGTTGCCTTTGCAGGAGTCGGACCTCCTGTATGAAGTGGAAGTACCTGGTCCACCACAGACACTATGTCTCATCAACGGCAATGGAGGTAAAAAGAAAAGAAATTATAATGTAGAATATTTATGATGAAAAATCAAAAAAGGATTTTTTTGTTTTCGTTATCTTGTAAACAAGCCAGATGCAAGAAGTCAGAAGAAATGATAGAAATGAAGAAGGGCAACACTAAAGAGAGATGGGAATTTATTAAGACTAGACTTGACCTGGTAACGTAGTGCAGTCTGTTTTGCCCACACTACTCGTAAAATGGGTCTGAATCTCTCTATGTATTCAGCTTGTATTACCAGAAAAATCTAAGCAACCATGTTGATCTATCCAATTTTTTTTAAATAACATAAATCCCCAAATGTGATCTAGTACCCTTTGCCTATTTTTCAATAATAAGTTGGAACAGACCAAAGATTCCTTCTAGGAGATTGTTTTCTCCACTAACTGGAAAATAATTGAAAATATAATTGAAAAGAAATGTAACCACATCCCTAGATAAAGACCTCAGGTATAATCTCAGGGCTACATGATGTATTCCTGTAACGGTATGGTGTGCTAGCTACCACAGCACACATTTTCAGCCAAGCACACCGGGTCACCCCTACTCTTCTCGATAAATACATTGCTGGTTTTTTTTACATGCAGAGGTTTGACACTTGAAGCTCTCTCATACACAGGGTCGTTGGCTGTACGCCCCCCTTCGAAAGAACAATTCAACTCTTTTCCAGTCGTGTCCAGACCGTGGGCAAATCTGGTCACTAATGGAATTTCAACCAGATGTGGCTAGAAGCAGACTTGACTCTCAACTAAAATTCCTGACTGTACATGTGTTTCATGTTGCTTCAGGTGTAGAGGGAAATGAGCTGTTGTATGGGACATCCGATGGAAAAGTTGGCATGGTTCAAATAAACAGGTCAGTATCTACTCTGTACCTGTTGTTACAAACTTAAAGTCCTTAGATACAGAATGTACATGATATCCCACACTCCAAGACCTAGCTTAAAATGTTTAACTCTATAGGATTACTGAGATATGATGAACTACATTTCAAAAAGAATATCAAAGTATAATTGTTTATATCTGAGCATAGCATAAAGTACTACTGTAAATGCAGAAATGTTTGTGGTGGTTTTATGTTCGCAGTTTCGCAAACTTAGAATCGCCGCAACATACTGTTGTAGCAGTACATGATGTATGTGACTACAGTGGTGCCGCAAACTTAAAACCACCACAAACACTCCATTTTCACCTTAGCACAAAATGAAACCATGCAAATTTAAATGCATTATACAGTATTTAAGTTTGATTGATTTATTGATGTGGTACTTTATGTCCTCTTCAGTTTATCTCCAAGTCACAGATGGGAGCTGCCCAATGAGAAAGGCCATGGAGGTGAGACAGCTGTTCATTGGTTGACAAATCATGAGACAGTTAATCACATTAACTGACTCATAATTGAAACAGACCGAGTGTAATACGAACATCATCAAAGTTATTAGATTTTTTTTCTATAACACTGACTCAGAGACAAATAAGATTTGCTAAGATTCCAAACAAACAATTTGTCATCTACAATTGTATTTACCCAAAGATTTGGACTTCCACAAGTGTCAATGAAAATAACCTGAACTGCTGGCACCACGGAATTCAAACAAACACAGAAGGAGGGTGATTTTTTGGCTATACCCTTAACTAAGAAGTTCAAAATTAACTGTAGATTGAACTTAAATGTAAGTGTATGCATTGTTGAACATTTCGTTTTGAACACAAGGCGTTACTTTGACCTTTGCCCTCTCCTACAGGCATCCTGTGTCTGGACAACTACGACATCACGTCGGACGGCGTACAGGATCTGCTGGTGGGGCGGGACGACGGGCTGGTGGAAGTGTTCGGCTACAACGAGACGGACGAACCTGTTCTACGCTTCAGTCACGTAAGTTTACTGTCATCTTTGGTCTCCACACTTGGTCTCCACACTTGGACTTTTCACTGGACTAGACCCTTGCAGTCAATTGAGGGATTGTTGAAAAAAGACTATTAATCAGGTAGCAATTGGTATGTCCTTAGTTATTATATAATACTGAATTTAGGATCATATACTGATGTTACTCAATTAGGCCGTGTTGATTTGATTAATATATATGGATGACATCCACCGGGGCCCACAAATTAAAACTGATTCAAGCGTGTGAATCAAAAAAAGATTGCCAATAAATAAAAGTTACTAATTTTATTCAATATGAAATCTAAGTGGTCAGGAAGGATGAACAAAACTAAACGCATGGAGTATGGTACTAGACAGTATACCGAACAATTATTATAAATAATAGCTTCTTCATTTTTGTTCTTTCACATCTTCGTCCTTGACTTTGGAATTGACTTTGGTGTTCTACAACATTAGTATCCATTTATCGAAATGTTTTTGGCAGTTAACAGCATATATTTTCTCATTCTGCAGCTACTATGAGCGAAAACATTTTTTTGTATGTGCATGCGCAGATGTCATCCAACAAATCAGCATGGCCTTACATAATTTTAAACTTGTTACAGCAGGTTGTTTTTTCATGTTAAAAGGTCATCAATTGGGATTTCTGCACTGGTACATCTGATGGTAAGACAGTCTTTGGAAACACAGTCTGCTCCAATGTCCATGCATACGATCTTGTAAACAGGAGATACTATAAATGCAGAAATGTTTGCAGTGGTTTTATGTTCGCGTTTTTCGTAGTGAATTCTTTACCGCAAACTTAAAACCACCGTGAAAAGCTGTTCCATTCTGGACTGTAGCGATACTTAGTAATCGTTTCAACACGAACTCAAAGGCACCGCGAACACTCCATTTTCTCTCTACTGGGAAATGAAATCGTTGCAAACATTTCTGCATTTATAATACTGTGACTAAAGACAATGTGTTCTCCCATGCCTTTCCACAGCAACTGAATGAGAGCGTGACATCTATCCAGGGTGGGGTGGTTGCTACAGCTGGCTATGATGAGATAGTCGCGGCCACATATGCAGGTATGTGTATGACAGCGTTTTATTCTGTTTAATATGTGAGTGCATTCCTTTTTCTAAAGGTGGTAGCTCACATGTAACAGTTTACTGAAACACAGTACTGTAATTCTTGATTTGTTAACTGTAACTTGATTTTAGCTGTTTTAACTGACACTAATCAGTCGCTAAATTCCCATTATCGCAAATATTTGATCACTAATATTTGAGACAGTGATGTTTGTTCCCACCGTTAAAATTAAATGCAGTGAACTACTCCCTTTTCCCCCAACCGCTAAAATTACCGACCGCTTATTATATATCAACTTGATTTACACTTTGTTACATAATTGTAATAACTGTAAATCCTAAAATGTATGCAGTGTTTTTTTTTTGTGGTGACTTCTTACTGAGAAAATATGACACAGCAAATATGTGGTTTGTATAACTACTTTTCTGTCGTGAACTTAAAACACCATGAAAATCTCCTTTCCCTTCCTTATGCGAAGTAAAGACGTCACAAAAAAAAAAGAAATTCAAGTCATTAGAGACCATTCCCCTTACATACAGAAATACAAAAAGAAATATTTATGCAATTGGATATTGGATTCTCTAAAGACTGATGGGTACTTCAGATAGCATCCACTATCTTCCATCAAGTCACTGTGAATGAGTGTGGCTGGTAAAAGATAGCAGATGCTATTTGTTAAGAGAATTATCCAGTTGCTTAATTGTCCATGATTCATTTTTTTATCCTCCGGATGTAATCCTTAATCAACATGTCCCTCATATATTCTTTTTGTTTCCTAGTTTGAAGACTTGCAATAGACCCATTTCCAGTTACGGCGGCCATTTTTG